>OY288289.1:34079785-35279785 GCA_958450335.1 Hibiscus tridactylites | reverse complement strand
TGTATGAGTTCATCTAATTGGTTAGGAGCTTTTCAACACAATTATATTGCAAAATCTCAATTTCTGTAATTTTTACTTAGTTAAAATTTCAACGGGTCCATTGAAAGGCCCTTTTAGACCTGCTCGTCCGAAAGCTCTACAAAAAGGACCGCTAAACAAGTTTTAATCAAATTTTAGGTGTTCATATAATTGATTAGGAGCTTTTCAACACAATTATATTGAAAATCCTCATTTTCTGTACTTTTTACTCTATTAAAATTCCAACGGGTCCATTTAAAGACCCATTTAGACCTGCTCGTCTGAAAGCTCTACAAAAAGGACAGCTAAACAAGTTTTAATCAAATTTTAGGTGTTCATATAATTGATTAGGAGCTTTTCAACACAATTATATTGCAAATCCTCATTTTCTGTACTTTTTCCTCTGTTAAAATTCCAACGGGTCCATTGAAAGACCCATTTAGACATGCTCGTCTAAAAGCTCTACAAAAATGACAGCTAAACAAGTTTTTATCAAATTTTTGGTGTTCATATAATTGATTGGAGCTTTTCAACACAATTATATTGCAAAGCCTTTATTTCTTTACTTTTTACTCAGTTAAAATTCCAACGGGTCTATTGAAAGACCCATTTAAACTTGCTGGTCCGAAAGCTCTACAAAAAAGACCACAAAATAAGTTTTAATCAAATTTTTGGAGTTCGTCTAATTGGTTAGGAGCTTTTCAACACAATTATATTGCAAAACCACAATTTCTTTACTTTTTACTCAGTTAAAATTCCAACGGGTCCATTGACCGGTTTTGGGCTTAGAAGTCTTGGGCGTTGACCGGTTGGTCAAAGTGCTGTTTGAATCGTAAGAGGTTAAATTAGGAAAGCCTAGTTCGGGTTGCATTGAAAATATGGAAAAATGTTCTAAAATCATCTTTTAATATAATTAAGTGAACTGTGAAATCAATTTTGGAAAATGAGTTTTGGAAGGGTGACATTTTGGCTAGTGACCAAAATGTAATTTTTGAAAGTTTGGTGGCTGTTTTATAAAGGGTTGAAACTTTGAATCTTTAAGGAGATATTTACCCAAAGGGAGTTTCTCCAGATTTTTCTAAGATATTTTGAGTTATAATTTTGATTTTAAAGATTTCATAAAGGAGGGAAATCTCATTTTGCTATTTTCTCAACTAACTTCTCATTTTCTTTCTCTCTTTTTCTCTCAATCCAAACACTCCATTTCCAGAGTTTTGTTTCTGATTTTATCATCTAAATTCCTCCTTTCAACTCTCATTTAATCCCTAATCATTGTATCTTCAAAACCTCTTCAATTTCTACAAGTTTCATTAAGGATTTTCATTCCAAAAAGAGGAGAAACTCAAGTTTGGAGGTAAGAACGTCCTTCTCCTCTGAACTTCAAGTTCTTTACTGAAATTTCTAAGTTTTCAATCCTAAATTGATGTTTAATTAAAGGCTTTTAAGTTGATTTATAGATCTTGTCTAATTATGCAAGATTTTGATGATTTCACATGATTTTCGTTTGATCTATTAAATCTGTGATTTGAGAGGTGTTTTTGATGTTAAATGATCTCTAAAGTGATAAGGAAATGAGTTTTGATTGATGCAATCCCGGATAGGTTGAGTTTCCTAAGTTTAGCTTGTGTTTTAAGGTAGTTTTTGTGGTGATCTTGTGGATCTGGTGTTGCTGGTGGTTTAAGGATGTTGTTAGGTTGTTTTTAGATGTTATATGATGTTAATGGGAGTGAGGTTTTGCTGGTTTATGGCTGGGCTTTGTTTGGAAGTGTTTTGGATGCATTTTCGGTTGTGTTTGGTGGCCGAAAGTGGAGGTTATGTGAGAGCAGCGAGTTAGATGCTTTCAATGAAGCAATTAATGCATGATGATGCATTAATCCTCTGCTTTAATGTGTTGAAACATGAGAGGCATCCTTGGATCCGAGAGTTTTTGATCCGGAGGCTTGATTTGGTGCTTTGGTTTGAAGCAAAGTGGATTTTGGTGAGTGCATTTGTGAAAATGGATTTTCAGCTTTAAAACCAAGGTTTGAAGGTTTTGGGGAGCTTAGTTTAAGTCTAAACAACTTTGCTAAGCTCAAGTGTAAGTTTTCGGATTTCTCTCTAAGTGGTGGCCATGTTTTTGGTGTATTGCAAAATGATGATTTGCATGTTTTAATTACTGTTTTGTAAGCATGATTTAGCATGATATTTGCTGATGTTTTAAGCCATGTGGTGAAGGTAACTCTAGGTAGGAGTTCCTTGATTTTATACATTGTTTAAATGTGGTTTTGATGCTTTGAAATGCATGGTGAAATGGCTTGGTTTAATGCTTTAAAACAGTGGATTATGTGATGTGAAATATGTATATTGGCAAGTGATGTTTTGTAAAAGTGAAGGTCACTAAGGTGGTTAAAAGTCCTTGAGTGAGCCTTGTTATTTAAGAACATCAAGGTGGTTAAAAGTCCTTGGATGTTTCTTGTTGCGGACACTAAGGTGGTTAAAAGTCCTTAGGTGCTCCTTTCCATGGTGGTTAAAAGTCCATGGGGCCAAGGTGTTTAAAAGTCCTTGGGGCCAAGGTGTTTAAAAGTCGTTGGGTGATTCAAGCATTGGACACAAAGGTGGTTAAAAGTCCTTGTGTGGTCCTCATTCATGGTGTTTAAAAGTCCATGGCCAAGGTGTTTAAAAGTCCTTGGGGCCAAGGTGTTTAAAAGTCCTTGGGGAAAGTTGTTGAACTTGTTTTAATAAATGAAATGTATCACTTGAGCCAATATGACATGTTAAGAATTTTATGAAGCATGAGATGCTTGTTTAAATATGTTGAAGCATGTGATGCTTGTTTAAATGTATTTTGAAGCATGGAATTGCTTGTCTTAAAGTATGCTTTTGAGCATGTACAAAGGTTGATTATAAGCATGTTTTATAATGGTTTTAATTGCATTATTGAATGGTTTTTAAAGAGCACTCCTCACTAAGCTTTTGCTTACGCTCTCTTGTTTTCTTAATTCAATAATGCAGAGCAATAGAGTATCTTGAGGGGAAGCAAGGAAGGGCAAGCAATCAAGTCAAGTAAAGCTCAATGTATGAAGGTTTTATAAGTACTTTTAGCTTTTGGTTGATTTGGCAATGGGGGACCAATGTGTATGTTTTGGGAGGTGTTTGAGACTCCCTAAGTATGTTGAATGTTGTTGAGATCGTTGGTTTTTGGTTTGGAACCTTATATGCTTGTTTTGCAAGTTTGGAGTTTGAATGGATAGCTTAAATAGGAAGCATGCCACTTAAATTGGGGTTTTTCTTATGTGTTGGTTTTATGTTGAATTGGTGATGCAATTGAGGTCCTTGCATGTTGGTTGATTATGTGATATGGTTTGGTGTTGTTAATTTGAAGTTTGAAGCATGATTGATGCTGTTTTCGAGTCAATTCCAGGTAGGGGTATCGGCACTCGGGCTTGCGTATCGATACGCCTGAGCCAAATATGCACATTTCTGCCCAGGCGTATCGGTACGATTGTTAGGGTATCGATGCCGTATGAATGCCGTATCGAAACGAGGGAACTAGTATCGATACCGTATGAATGCCGTATCGAAACGGGGAAACTCGTATCGATACCGTGTTGAGAGTTTGGTTACTGCCTTCCCCGCGTATCGATACGACACCAGGCGTATCGATACCTGTCTGTTAATTCGTTTAAAAGTATCTTTTATGTTTTGTTTTGTTTACGTTTTGGTCCTGAATCTTGTTTATGCAATTAAATGAGTTTGAGAAGTCCTTTTGAGCTGAAATTTCGCAGGGAAGCATGGAATCTGACTAATTTCAAGACGGTAACTTTAATTTGTGCTAAGTCCTCATATTTATCAGAATTTACAATTTGGTCCCTAAAGTTGTAATTTGTTCAATTGGGTCCCTGTTTGATCTCTGATGTTTGTGATCTTTGAGTATGATGTTTGTGTGATCACAATTAGGGTTAATGTGCATCTAGATAAGATTAAAAAGAAAAAAAAGGTCGTTAATCAAGGTTGACTTTCGGGTTGACTTTGGTTTTCCCCGTGTGACTTTCTTAATTCGGGTCAACCGTCTAGACCGGGTTAAGGGGGTTACATTTGGTGGTATCAGAGCTGAGTTCTCGAATAATTGGGAATGTTGTTATGCATGATTGAAGCATGGTTTGGCTTGTATGCTTGTTGAATGAAAGCATGTTCAGTGATTTGAAATGATGATGTTTTTGAGATGTATGTTGTGATGATGCATGATGAGGGTACCCATTGCCAAACAAAAGCTAAAGAAATGATGTTGATTTTGAAAGAGATTGAGCTTGAATACTTGAAATTGCTTACCTTGTTGGGCCTGACTTGTTTTATTTTGTATTGTTATGCATGGTAAAAGTATGGCACCACGTAGAGAGTTAAGGAGTAGCGTGAGAGCTACGACCCCGGAGGGGAATGTGAATGAAGAGAATACGGGTAGTACTGTGTTACCTCCTCCTCCACCTGGTGGTGGTGCGGAGAGGGAAAGAGCTGGAGCTGAGGCAGCTGGTGCTAGAGCTGCAGGACCTGAGTTTGGTCAGGGGCAAGCGATGCCTGACATGTCTGTGCTGGTACAAGCTATTGCGGGTGCTTTTCGAGCAGCAGTAGCTGGAGCTCAAGGAGCTGGGCATCAGGGAGATGCTGGTGCTAGACTACCCTTAGAGCGTCTGCGCAGTCTTGGTGGGACTGAGTTTAGGGGTATGTCAGCTGAGAGGTCGGAAGCTTGGCTAGAGAGTACCAAGCGTGTCTTGGGACAGATGAGCTGCACTGATGTGCAAAAGTTGGGTTGTGTTGTGTCTTTGCTGCAAGGCGATGCTTATACGTGGTGGACGACCACAATCTCTGGAATGGCTGAAGCTGACATCACTTGGACATTCTTTCAGAATGCATTCAAGAGGAGATATCTGGGAGTGAGATATCTGGATGAGAAAAAGCGTGAATTCATGTCTCTGACCCAGGGGAACATGAGTGTGGCTGAGTATGAAGTACAGTTCGTACGCCTCAGTCAGTATGCACCGGAGCTGATACCTGATGAGCGAGAGAGGTGCAAAAGGTTCCGTTATGGTTTGGTGACGGAAGTAAAGACCTACATGTTGGCTGCTGAGTACAATGATTTTGATGTGTTGGTTAGTCGATCCAAGGACATAGAGATGAATCTGAGTTTGTCTGCGAAGGGTGCTGGAGCGAGTTCTGGGAAGAGAGCTGCTGAGTTTAGTTCCGGAGGTGGACGGAACAAGAGGGGACGTGATCAGAGGTTTCAGTCCTCAGCTAAGAGAGGTGGAGGTGCACCTGCTAGGGGTGGCAATGCTAGAGCTGACCCTAGTGCTTGTTGGATTTGTGGTTCCCGTGGTCACTTGAAGCGTGACTGTCCTCGTGCTGGAAGGGAGGTGCAAGCTCCTGTTGCTGCAGTTGGTTATGAGTGCTGGAATTGTGGTTCTGCTAACCACTTGAGGCGAGATTGTCCGAGGATGGCTGGTGGCCAAGAGCGTGCTCCTGTTGTTGCAGCACCGCAGAGAGGTCGTGGACACGGCCGTGGTAATTTTCAGAGGCGTGAGGAAGGTGGTCGCGGAGTAGCTCATGTTGTGGCTATTCAACCTGAGGGTGGAGGCCAGGCGAGAGTGTATGCTCAGCGCGAGGGAAGAAATGATGCTGATGTGATTGCAGGTACCTTTACTTTGCAATCCTTGTCATTGCTTTCTTTGATAGATTCTGGATCTACGCATTCATACATTTTGCGTGAGCATGCTGAGTTGCTTGGTTTGCCTGTTGAGTCTTTGGATGTTGGTGTTAGAGTCACTAGTTCTTTTGGTGAAACTGTTGTGACTCGTAAGCTGTATAGAAGGTGTCTTTTGGTTGTTCAAGAACATGTCTTTCATGTTGATCTTATGGAGTTGCCCTTTTATGGTTTTGATGTGATCCTTGGTATGGATTGGCTTGCTTAGCATCGTGCTGTTGTGGATTGTGAGAATAAGCGGGTTTCGCTTAAGCTTGCAGATGATTATGAAGTGGTGGTGGTTGGTGAGAATGTGAAGTTTCTTGCCAATGTTGTTTCTATCTTGGAGGCGAGCAGGATGCTGAGGCAGGGTTGTGAGGCTTATCTGGCTTTTGTGATGAATCCTTGTTCTAAGGAGTTGAGGGTGCAAGATATCAGGGTTGTGAAGGAGTTTCCTGATGTTTTTCCTGAGGAGTTGCCTGGTTTACCTCCTAATCGTGAGGTGGAGTTTGGAATTGAGCTGTATGAAAATACCACTCCTGTGTCCATTACTCCCTATAGAATGGCACCTAAGGAGTTGAAGGAGCTGAAGACGCAGTTGCAAGAGCTGCTTGATCGTGGTTTCATCCGGCCGAGTGTGTCGCCTTGGGGTGCTCCTGTCTTGTTTGTGAAGAAGAAAGATGGCACTATGAGGATGTGCATTGATTACCGTCAGCTGAACAAGTTGACTATCAAGAATCGGTATCCTTTGCCGAGGATTGATGATCTCTTTGATCAATTTCGGGGAGCTGCTGTGTTCTCTAAGATTGACTTGAGGTCAGGGTATTATCAGTTGAAGGTGAAGGATGTGGACGTGCCTAAGACAGCTTTCAGGACAAGGTATGGGCATTATGAGTTCCTTGTGATGCCGTTTGGGTTGACAAATGCTCCTGATGCTTTCATGGACATGATGAATCGTGTTTTTCATGAATACCTGGACAAGTTCGTTGTGGTGTTCATTGATGATATCCTCGTGTACTCGTGTACTGAGGAGGAGCATGAAGAGCATTTGAGGATTGTGCTGCAAGCTTTGTTGGAGAATCAGCTTTATGCTAAGCTGAGCAAGTGTGAGTTCTGGCTTAAAGAGGTGGTGTTTCTTGGGCATGTGGTCTCAGCTGAGGGGATTCGTGTTGATCCTCAGAAGATTGAGGCGGTGATGAACTGGAAAGTTCCTAAGTCTGTTTATGAGGTCCGTAGTTTCCTTGGTTTGGCAGGATACTACCGGAGGTTTGTGGATGGTTTTTCCTAGATTGCTGCTCCTTTGACGAAGCTGTTGCAGAAGGATGTTAAGTATGAGTGGACGGAAGTGAGACAGCTAGCTTTTGAGAAGCTGAAGGCGGCTTTGACGCAAGCTCCTATCTTGATTCAGCCTGAATAAGGGAAAGAGTTTGTGGTCTACAGTGATGCATCCTATGTTGGTTTGGGGTGTGTGCTGATGCAAGAGGGTAAGGTTGTGGCTTATGCGTCGCGGCAGTTGAAGGTGCATGAGCGCAATTATCCTACGCATGACATTGAGCTGGCTGCAGTGGTTTTTGCTCTGAAGATCTGGAGGCATTATCTGTATGGTGAGAAGTGTACTGTGTACACGGATCACAAGAGTTTGAGGTATCTGATGTCTCAGAAGGAGTTGAATCTTAGGCAGCGGCGTTGGTTGGAGTTGCTCAAGGATTATGATTTGACGATTGAGTATCATCCTGGAAAGGCTAATGTTGTTGCGGATGCTTTGAGTAGGAAGGTAGCTGTTGAGCTGAGGGCGATGTTTGCTAGCTTGAGCATATCGCGAGATTGTGGTCTTGTTGCTGAGTTGCAAGTGAAACCTTCGTTGGTTCAGTTGATCAAGGATAAGCAGTTGTTGGATGATTCCTTGGTGTCTCATGTTCAGGATATCGCGGAGGGTAGACCTTCGGATTTCTGCTTTAATGAGGATGGTGTGTTGTGTTTTGGTAGTCGGATAGTAGTGCCTGCTGATGCTGAGTTGAGGCATGCTATTCTGACTGAAGGTCATAGTAGTCCTTTTGCTATGCACCCTGGTAGTACCAAGATGTATCGCGATCTTCGTGATGAGTACTATTGGGTGGGTCTGAAGAAGGATGTTGCAGAGTTTGTGAGCAAGTGTTTGGTGTGTCAGCGAGTTAAGGCTGAACATCAAGTTCCTTCTGGTTTGTTGCAACCGTTGAGAATCCCTGAATGGAAGTGGGAGAGGGTTACCATGGATTTTGTATCTGGTTTGCCTTTGTCTCCATCAAAGAAGAATTCTGTTTGGGTGATTGTGGATCGCCTGACGAAGTGTGCGCATTTCTTGCCTGTGCATACTACGTTTTCTTTGGATAAGCTGGCAGAGCTGTACATTGCTGAGATTGTGAGGCTGCATGGTGTGCCTAAGTCGATTGTGTCGGATAGGGATCCGAGGTTCACATCGCGTTTCTGGCAGTGTTTGCATCAAGCTTTGGGTACAAGGTTGCATTTCAGTACATCCTATCATCCTCAGTCGGATGGTCAGTCTGAGCGGGTTATTCAGATTTTGGAGGATATGTTGAGATGCTGTGTGATAGAGTTCCAAGGTTCTTGGGAGAAGCATCTGCCTTTGGTTGAGTTCGCTTATAACAACAGTTTTCAGGCAAGTATACAGATGGCACCTTATGAGGCTCTATATGGGAGGAAGTGTAGGACTCCTCTTTGTTGGGCTGAAACTGGTCAAAAGTTGGTTTCGATGCCAGCTTTGTTGAAAGGAACCACCGAGAAGGTGAAGCTCATTTGTGAGCGGTTGAAGGCTGCTTCTGACCGGCAGAAATCTTACGCGGATTTGAAGCGTAAGGAGATAGAGTTTGCGGTGGGTGATCGTGTGTTTTTGAAGGTTTCGCCTTGGAAGAAGGTGATGAGGTTTGGTCGGAAGGGTAAGCTGAGCCCTAGATACATTGGACCGTATGAGGTTGTTGAGCGAGTGGGTCCTGTTGCGTATCGGTTGAGGTTACCTCAAGAGCTGGAGAAGATTCATGATGTGTTCCATGTTTCTATGCTCAGGAAGTATAGATCTGATCCTTCGCATGTGATGCCTGTGGAGGAAGTGGAATTGAATCCGGATTTGACCTATGATGAGGAACCGGTGAAGGTTCTGGATTCAGATAGCAAGGTTCTTCGTGGCAAGACCATTGAGTTGGTGAAGGTGCTGTGGAAGCATCGAGGTGTTGAGGAAGCCACATGGGAGCGGAAGGAAGACATGCTGAAGCAGTTTCCTTATCTCTTTCCTTCAGGTAAATTTCGAGGACGAAATTTCTTAAAGGGGGGGAGAGTTGTAACGCCCCGGTTTTGGGCTTAGAAGTCTTGGGCGTTGACCGGTTGGTCAAAGTGCTGTTCGAATCGTAAGAGGTTAAATTAGGAAAGCCTAGTTCGGGTTGCATTGAAAATATGGAAAAATGTTCTAAAATCATCTTTTAATATAATTAAGTGAACTGTGAAATCAATTTTGGAAAATGAGTTTTGGAAGGGTGACATTTTGGCTAGTGACCAAAATGTAATTTTTGAAAGTTTGGTGGCTGTTTTATAAAGGGTTGAAACTTTGAATCTTTAAGGAGCTATTTACCCAAAGGGAGTTTCTCCAGATTTTTCTAAGATATTTTGAGTTATAATTCTGATTTTAAAGATTTCATAAAGGAGGGAAATCTCATTTTGCTATTTTCTCAACTAACTTCTCATTTTCTTTCTCTCTTTTTCTCTCAATCCAAACACTCCATTTCCAGAGTTTTGTTTTTGATTTTATCATCTAAATTCCTCCTTTCAACTCTCATTTAATCCCTAATCATTGTATCTTCAAAACCTCTTCAATTTCTACAAGTTTCATCAAGGATTTTCATTCCAAAAAGAGGAGAAACTCAAGTTTGGAGGTAAGAACGTCCTTCTCCTCTGAACTTCAAGTTCTTTACTGAAATTCCTAAGTTTTCAATCCTAAATTGATGTTTAATTAAAGGCTTTTAAGTTGATTTATAGATCTTGGCTAATTATGCAAGATTTTAATGATTTCACATGATTTTCGTTTGATCTATTAAATTTGTGATTTGAGAGGTGTTTTTGATGTTAAATGATCTCTAAAGTGATAAGGAAATGAGTTTTGATTGATGCAATCCCGGATAGGTTGAGTTTCCTAAGTTTAGCTTGTGTTTTAAGGTAGTTTTTGTGGTGATCTTGTGGATCTGGTGTTGCTGGTGGTTTAAGGATGTTGTTAGGTTGTTTTTAGATGTTATATGATGTTAATGGTAGTGAGGTTTTGCTGGTTTATGGCTGGGCTTTGTTTGGAAGTGTTTTGGATGCATTTTCGGTTGTGTTTGGTGGCCGAAAGTGGAGGTTATGTGAGAGCAGCGAGTTAGATGCTTTCAATGAAGCAATTAATGCATGATGATGCATTAATCCTCTGCTTTAATGTGTTGAAACAGGGGAGGCATCCTTGGATCCGAGAGTTGTTGATCCGGAGGCTTGATTTGGTGCTTTGGTTTGAAGCAAAGTGGATTTTGGTGAGTGCATTTGTGAAAATGGATTTTCAGCTTTAAAACCAAGGTTTGAAGGTTTTGGGGAGCTTAGTTTAAGTCTAAACAACTTTGCTAAGCTAAAGTGTAAGTTTTCGGATTTCTCTCTAAGTGGTGGCCATGTTTTTGGTGTGTTGCAAAATGATGATTTGCATGTTTTAATTACTGTTTTGTAAGCATGATTTAGCATGATATTTGCTAATGTTTTAAGCCATGTGGTGAAGGTAACTCTAGGTAGGAGTTCCTTGATTTTATACATTGTTTAAATGTGGTTTTGATGCTTTGAAATGCATGGTGAAATGGCTTGGTTTAATGCTTTAAAACAGTGGATTATGTGATGTGAAATATGTATATTGGCAAGTGATGTTTTGTAAAAGTGAAGGTCACTAAGGTGGTTAAAAGTCCTTGAGTGAGCCTTGTTATTTAAGAACATCAAGGTGGTTAAAAGTCCTTGGATGTTTCTTGTTGCGGACACTAAGGTGGTTAAAAGTCCTTAGGTGCTCCTTTCCATGGTGGTTAAAAGTCCATGGGGCCAAGGTGTTTAAAAGTCCTTGGGGCCAAGGTGTTTAAAAGTCCTTGGGGTGATTCAAGCATTGGACACAAAGGTGGTTAAAAGTCCTTGTGTGGTCCTCATTCATGGTGTTTAAAAGTCCATGGCCAAGGTGTTTAAAAGTCCTTGGGGCCAAGGTGTTTAAAAGTCCTTGGGGAATGTTGTTGAACTTGTTTTAATAAATGAAATGTATCACTTGAGCCAATATGACATGTTAAGAATTTTATGAAGCATGAGATGCTTGTTTAAAGATTATGTTGAAGCATGTGATGCTTGTTTAAATGTATTTTGAAGCATGGAATTGCTTGTCTTAAAGTATGCTTTTGAGCATGTACAAAGGTTGATTATAAGCATGTTTTATAATGGTTTTAATTGCATTATTGAATGGTTTTTAAAGAGCACTCCTCACTAAGCTTTTGCTTACGCTCTCTTGTTTTCTTAATTCAATAATGCATAGCAATAGAGTATCTTGAGGGGCAGCAAGGAAGGGCAAGCAATCAAGTCAAGTAAAGCTCAATGTATGAAGGTTTTATAAGTACTTTTAGCTTTTGGTTGATTTGGCAATGGGGGACCAATGTGTATGTTTTGGGAGGTGTTTGAGACTCCCTAAGTATGTTGAATGTTGTTGAGATCGTTGGTTTTTGGTTTGGAACCTTATATGCTTGTTTTGCAAGTTTGGAGTTTGAATGGATAGCTTAAATAGGAAGCATGCCACTTAAATTGGGGTTTTTCTTATGTGTTGGTTTTATGTTGAATTGGTGATGCAATTGAGGTCCTTGCATGTTGGTTGATTATGTGATATGGTTTGGTGTTGTTAATTTGAAGTTTGAAGCATGATTGATGCTGTTTTCGAGTCAATTCCAGGGAGGGGTATCGGTACTCGGGCTTGCGTATCGATACGCCTGAGCCAAATATGCACATATCTGCCCAGGCGTATCGGTACGATTGTTAGGGTATCGATGCCGTATGAATGCCGTATCGAAACGAGGGAACTAGTATCGATACCGTATGAATGCCGTATCGAAACGGGGAAACTCGTATCGATACCGTGTTGAGAGTTTGGTTACTGCCTTCCCCGCGTATCGATACGACACCAGGCGTATCGATACCTGTCTGTTAATTCGGTTAAAAGTATCTTTTATGTTTTGTTTTGTTTACGTTTTGGTCCTGAATCTTGTTTATGCAATTAAATGAGTTTGAGAAGTCCTTTTGAGCTGAAATTTCGCAGGGAAGCATGGAATCTTACTAATTTCAAGACGGTAACTTTAATTTGTGCTAAGTCCTCATATTTATCAGAATTTAAAATTTGGTCCCTAAAGTTGTAATTTGTTCAATTGGGTCCTTGTTTGATCTCTGATGTTTGTGATCATTGAGTATGATGTTTGTGTGATCACAATTAGGGTTAATGTGCATCTAGATAAGATTAAAAAGAAAAAAAAGGGTCGTTAATCAAGGTTGACTTTCGGGTTGACTTTGGTTTTCCCCGTGTGACTTTCTTAATTCGGGTGAACCGTCTAGACCGGGTTAAGGGGGTTACAGGCCCATTTAGATCTGCTAGTCCGAAACCTCTACAAAAAGGACCACAAAATAAGTTTTAATCTAATTGTATGAGTTCATCTAATTGGTTAGGAGCTTTTCAACAAAATTATATTGCAAAATCTCAATTTCTGTACTTTTTACTTAGTTAAAATTTCAACGGGTCCATTGAAAGGCCCTTTTAGACCTGCTCGTCCGAAAGCTCTACAAAAAGGACCGCTAAACAAGTTTTAATCAAATTTTAGGTGTTCATATAATTGATTAGGAGCTTTTCAACACAATTATATTGCAAATCCACATTTTCTGTACTTTTTACTCTATTAAAATTCCAACGGGTCCATTGAAAGACCCATTTAGACCTGCTCGTCTGAAAGCTCTACAAAAAGGACAGCTAAACAAGTTTTAATCAAATTTTAGGTGTTCATATAATTGATTAGGAGCTTTTCAACACAATTATATTGCAAATCCTCATTTTCCGTACTTTTTCCTCTGTTAAAATTCCAACGGGTCCATTGAAAGACCCATTTAGACCTGCTCGTCTAAAAGATCTACAAAAAGGACAACTAAACAAGTTTTAATCAAATTTTTGGTGTTCATATAATTGATTTGGAGCTTTTCCACACAATTACATTGCAAAACTTCAATTTATGTACTTTTTAGTCGGTTAAATTTCCGACGGGTCCATTGAAAGACCCATTTAGACCTTTTTGTCTGAAACCTCTACAAAAAGGACAACAAAATAAGTTTTAATCAAATTTTAGGAGTTCGTCTAATTGGTTAGGAGCTTTTCAACACAATTATATTCAAAACCTTTATTACATTAATTTTTACTCAGTTAAAATTCCAACGGGTCCATTCAAAGGCCCATTTAGACCTGTTCGTCCGAAACCTCTACAAAAAGGACCACAAAATAAGTTTTAATCAAATTTTATGAGTTCGACTAATTGGTTAGGATATTTTCAACACAATTATATTGCAAAACCTCAATTTATGTACTTTTTACTTAGTTAAAATTCCAACGGGTCCATTGAAAGGCCCATTTAGACTTGCTCCTCCGAAACCTCTACAAAAAAACCACTAAATAAGTTTTATTCAAATCTTAGGAGTTCGTCTAATTGGTTAGGAGCTTTTCAACACAATTATATTGCAAAACCTCAATTTCTTTACTTTTTACTCAGTTAAAATTCCAACGGGTCCATTGAAAGGCCCATTTACACCTGCTCGTCCGAAAGCTCTGCAAAAGGGACCGCTAAACAAGTTTTGATCAAATTTAAGGTGTTCATATAATTGATTTCGAGCTTTTAAACACAATTATATTGCAAAACCTTAATTTATGTACTTTTTACTCAGTTCAAATTCCAACGGATCCATTGAAAGGCCCATTTAGACCTGCTGGTCCGAAACCTCTACAAAAAGGACCGCTAAACAAGTTTTAATGAAATTTTAGGAATTCGTCTAATTGGTTAGGAGCTTTTCAACACAATTATACTGCAAAAATGTTATTTCTTCTCTTTTTACTCAGTTAAAATTCCAACGGGTCCAATGAAAGGCCCATTTAGATCCGCTCGTCCGAAAGCACTACAAAAGGACCACAAAATAAGTTTTAATCAAAATTTATGAGTCCGCCTAATTGGTTACGTTCTTTTCAACACATATATATTGCAAAACCTCAATTTATGTTCTTTTTACTCAGTTATAATTCCAACGGGTCCATTGAAAGACCTATTTAGATCTGCTCGTCCGAAAAATCTACAAAAAGGACCGCTAAACAAGTTTTAATCAAATTTTATGTGTTCATATAATTGATTAGGAGCTTTTCAACACAATTATATTGCAAAACTTCAAATTATGCACTTTTTACTCAGTTAAAATTCCAACGGGTCCATTGAAAGGCCCCTTTAGACCTGTTGGTCCGAAACCTCTAAAAAATGCGCAAAAAATAAGTTTTAATCAAATTTTAGGAGTTCGTCTAATTGGTTAGGGGCTTTTAACCATAATTATGTTACAAAACCTTTATTTCTTTACTTTTTACTTAGTTAAAATTCCAACGGGTCCATTGAAAGGCCCATTAAGACCTGCTCGTCCGAAACCTCTACAAAAGAACCACTAAATAAGTTTTAATCAAATCTTAGGAGTTCGTCTAATTGGTTAGGAGCTTTTCAACACAATTATATTGCAAAACCTCAATTTATGTACTTTTTACTCAGTTCAAATTCCAACGGATCCATTGAAAGGCCCATTTAGACCTGCTGGTCCGAAACCTCTACAAAAAGGACCGCTAAACAAGTTTTAATCAAATTTTAGGAGTTCGTCTAATTGGTTCGGAGCTTTTCAAAACAATTATATTGCAAAATCGTTATTTCTTTACTTTTTACTTAGTTAAAATTCCAACAGGTCCATAGAAAGGCCCATTTAGACCTGCTCGTTCGAAAGCTCTACAAAAAGGACCACAAACTAAGTTTTAATCAAAATTTATGAGTCCGGCTAATTGGTTACGTTCTTTTCAACACATATATATTGCAAAACCTCAATTTATGTACTTTTTAATCAGTTAAAAATCCAACGGGTCCATTGAAAGGCCCATTTAGACCTACTCGTCCGAAAAATCTACAAAAAGGAACGCTAAACAAGTTTTAATCAAATTTTATGTGTTCATATAATTGATTAGGAGCTTTTCAACACAATTATATTGCAAAACCTCAATTTATGCTCTTTTTACTCAGTTAAAATTCCAACGGGTCCATTGATAGGCCCCTATAGACCTGTTGGTCCGAAACCTCTACAAAAGGACCAAAAAATAAGTTTTAATTAAATTTTAGGAGTTCGTCTAATTGGTTAGGAGCTTTTCAACACAATTATATTGCAAAACCTCAATTTATGTACATTTTACTCAGTTAAAATTCCAACGGGTCCACTGAAAGGCCCATTTAGACCTGCTGGTCCGAAACCTCTACAAAAAGGACCGCTAAACAAGTTTTAATCAAATTTTAGGAGTTCGTGTAATTGGTTAGGAGATTTTCAACACAATTATATTGCAAAACTTCAATTTCTTTACTTTTTACTCAGTTAAAATTCCAACGGGTCCATTGAAAGGCCCATTTAAACCTGCTCGTCCGAAAGCTCTACAAAAGGACCGCTAAACAAGTTTTAATCAAATTTTAGGTGTTCATATAATTTATTTGGAGCATTTCAACACAATTATATTGCAAAACCTCTACAAAAAGAACCACAAAATAAGTTTTAATCAAATTTTAGGAGTTGTCTAATTGGTTTGGAGCTTTTCAACACAATTATATTGCAAAACCTCAATTTCTTCACTTTTTACTCGGTTAAAATTCCAACAGGTCCATTGATAGGCCCATTTAAACCTGCTCGTCCGAAACCTCTACAAAAGGACCAAAATATAAGTTTTAATCAAATTTTAGGTGTTCATATAATTGATTTAGAGCTTTTCAACAAAATTTTATTGCATAACCTCAATTTATGTACTTTTTACTCAGTTAAAATTCTAAAGGGTCCATTGAAAGGCCCATTTAGACCTGCTGGTCCGAAACCTCTACATAAAGGACTACAAAATAAGTTTTAATCAAATTTTAGGAGTTCTTCTAATTGGTTAGTAGCTTTTCAACACAATTATATTGCAAAACCTCAATTTCTTTACTTTTTACTCTGTTAAAATTCCAACGGGTCCATTGTAAGGACCATTTATATATGCTTGTCCTAAACCTCTACAAAAAGGACAACAAAATAAGTTTTAATCAATATTTATGAGTTCGTCTAACTGGTTAGGGTATTTTCAACACAATTATATTGCAAAACCTCAATTTATGTACTTTTTACTTAGTTAAAATTCCAACGGGTCCATTGAAAGGCCCATTTAGACCTGCTCGTCCGAAACCTCTTCAAAAAAACCACTAAATAAGTTTTAATCAAATTTTAGCAGTTCGTCTAATTGGTTAGGAGCTTTTCAACACAATTATATTGCAAAACCTCAATTTCTTTACTTTCTACTCAGTTGAAATTCCAACGGGTCCATTGAAAGCCCATTTACACCTGCTCGTCTGAAAGCTCTACAAATAGGACCGCTAAACAAGTTTTAATCAAATTTAAGGTGTTCCTATAATTGATTTGGAGCTTTTCAACAGAATTATATTGCAAAACCTCAATTTATGTACTTTTTACTCAGTTAAAATTCCAACGGGTCCATTGAAAGGCCCATTTAGACCTGCTGGTCCGAAACCTCTACAAAAAGGACCGCTAAACAAGTTTTAATCAAATTTTAGGAGTTCGTCTAATTGGTTAGGAGCTTTTCAACACAATTATATTGCAAAACAATTATTTCTTTACTTTTTACTCAGTTAAAATTCCAACGGGACCATTGAAAGGCTCATTTAGACATGCTCGTCCGAAAACTCTACAAAAAGGACCACAAAATAAGTTTTAATCAAAATTTATGAGTCCGGCTAATTGGTTACGTTCTTTTCAACACATATATATTGCAAAACCTCAATTTATGTACTTTTTAATCAGTTAAAATTCCAACGGGTCCATTGAAAGGCCCATTTAGACTTGCTCGTCCGAAAAATCTACAAAAAGAACCGCTAAAGAAGTTTTAATCAAATTTTATGTGTTCATATAATTGATTAGGAGCTTTTCAACACAATTATATTGCAAAACCTCAATTTATGTACTTTTTACTCAGTTAAAATTCCAACGGGTCCATTGAAAGGCCCATTTAGACCAGTTGGTCCGAAACCTCTACAAAAGGACCAAAAAATAAGTTTTAATCAAATTTTAGGAGTTCGTCTAATTGGTTAGGAGCTTTTCAATGCAATTATATTGTAAAAATTCTATTTCTTTACTTTTTACTCAGTTAAAATTTCATCGGGTCCATTGAAAGGCCCATTTAGACCAGCCCGTCCGAAACCTCTTCAAAAAAGACCACAAAATAAGTTTTAATCAAATATTATGAGTTCGTCTAATTGGTTAGGAAATTTTCAACACAATTATATTGCAAAACCTCAATTTATGTACATTTTACTCAGTTAAAATTCCAACGGGTCCACTGAAAGGCCCATTTAGACCTACTGGTCCGAAACCTCAACAAAAAGGACCGCTAAACAAGTTTTAATCAAATTATAGGAGTTCTTCTAATTGGTTAGGAGATTTTCAACACAATTATATTGCAAAACCTCAATTTCTTTACTTTTTACTCAGTTAAAATTCCAACAGGTCCATAGAAAGGCCCATTTAGACCTGCTCGTCTGAAAGCTCTACAACAAGGACCGCTAAACAAGTTTTAATCAAATTTTAGGAGTTCGTCTAATTGGTTAGGAGCTTTTCAACACAATTATATTGCAAAATCGTTATTTCTATACTTTTTACTCAGTTTAAATTTTAACGGGACCATTGAAAGGCCCATTTAGACATGCTCGTCCGAAAACTCTAGAAAAAGGACCACAAAATAAGTTTTAATATAAATTTATGAGTCCGCCTAATTGGTTACGTTCTTTTCAACACATATATATTGCAAAACCTCAATTTATGTACTTTGTACTCAGTTAAAATTCCAACGGGTCCATTGAAAGGCCCATTTAGACCTGCTCGTCTGAAAAATCTACAAAAAGGACCGCTAAACAAGTTTAATCAAATTTTATGTGTTCATATAATTGATTAGGAGCTTTTCAAACCAATTATATTGCAGAACCTCAATTTATGTACTTTTTACTCAGTTAAAATTCCAACAGGTCCATTGAAAGGCCCATTTAGACCTGTTGGTCCGAAACCTCTACAAAAGGACCAAAAAATAAGTTTTAATCAAATTTTAGGAGTTCGTCTAATTGGTTAGGAGCTTTTAAATGCAATTATATTGCAAAACCTCAATTTATGTACATT
This sequence comes from Hibiscus tridactylites, assembly GCA_958450335.1. Classification (NCBI taxonomy): domain Eukaryota; kingdom Viridiplantae; phylum Streptophyta; class Magnoliopsida; order Malvales; family Malvaceae; genus Hibiscus; species Hibiscus tridactylites. The sequence goes on along the minus strand of OY288289.1, from coordinate 35,261,520 downwards.
TTACTCAGTTAAAATTCCAACGGGTCCACTAAAAGGCCCATTTAGACCTGCTGGTCCGAAACCTCAACAAAAAGGATCGCTAAACAAGTTTTAATCAAATTTTAGGAGTTCGACTAATTGGTTAGGAGATTTTCAACACAATTATATTGCAAAACCTCAATTTCTTTACTTTTTTCTCATTTAAAATTCCAACGGGTCCATTGAAAGGCCCATTTAAATCTGCTCGTCCGAAAGCTCTACAAAAGGACCGCTAAACAAGTTTTAATCAAAATTTAGGTGTTCATATAATTTATTTGGAGCTTTTCAACACAATTATATTGCAAAACCTCAATTTATGTACTTTTTATTCAGTTAAAATTCCAACGGGTCCATTGAAAGGCCCATTTAGACCTGCTGGTCCGAAACCTTTACAAAAAGGACGGCTAAACAAGTTTTAATCAAATTTTAGGAGTTCGTCTAATTGGTTAGGAGCTTTTCAACACAATTATATTGCAAAACCGTTATTTATTTACTTTTTACTAAGTTAAATTTCCAACGGGTCCATTGAAAGGCCCATTTAGACCTACTCGTCCGAAAAATCTATAAAAAGGACCGCTAAACAAGTTTTAATCAAATTTTATGTGTTCATATAATTGATTAGGAACTTTTCAACACAATTATATTGCAAAACCTCAATTTATGTACTTTTTACTCAGTTAAAATTCCAACGGGTCCATTGAAAGTCCCCTTTAGACTTGTTGGTCCGAAACCTCTACAAAAAGAACCACAAAATAAGTTTTAATCAAATTTTAGGAGTTCGTCTAATTGGTTTGGAGCCTTTCAACACAATTATATTGCAAAACCTCAATTTCTTCACTTTTTACTCGGTTAAAATTCCAACGGGTCCATTGATAGGCCCATTTAAACCTGCTCGTCCGAAACCTCTACAAAAGGACAAAAAAATAAGTTTTAATCAAATTTTAGGAGTTCGTCTAATTGGTTAGGAGCTTTTCAACACAATTATATTGCAAAACCTCAATTTATGTACATTTTACTCAGTTAAAATTCCAACGGGTCCACTGAAAGGTCCATTTAGACCTGCTGGTCCGAAACCTCTACAAAAAGGACCGCTAAACAAGTTTTAATCAAATTTTAGGAGTTCGTGTAATTGGTTAGGAGATTTTCAACACAATTATATTGCAAAACTTCAATTTCTTTACTTTTTACTCAGTTAAAATTCCAACGGGTCCATTGAAAGGCCCATTTAAACCTGCTCGTCCGAAAGCTCTATAAAAGGACCGCTAAACAAGTTTTAATCAAATTTTAGGTGTTCATATAATTTATTTGGAGCATTTCAACACAATTATATTGCAAAACCTCAATTTATGTACTTTTTACTTAGTTAAAATTCCAACGGGTCTATTGAAAGGCCCATTTAGACTTGCTGGTCCGAAACCTCTACAAAAAGAACCACAAAATAAGTTTTAATCAAATTTTAGGAGTTCGTCTAATTGGTTAGTAGCTTTTCAACACAATTATATTGCAAAACCTCAATTTCTTTACTTTTTACTCTGTTAAAATTGCAACGGGTCCATTGAAAGACCCATTTAGACCCGCTCGTCTGAAAGCTCTACAAAAAGGACAGCTAAACAAGTTTTAATCAAAATTTTGGTGTTCATATAATTGATTTGGGGTCCATTTAGACCCATTTCTTTACTTTTTACTCAGTTAAAATACCAACGGGTCCATTGAAAGGCCCATTTAAACTTGCTGGTCCGAAAGCTCTACAAAAAGGACCACAAAATAAGTTTTAATCAAATTTTTGGAGTTCGTCTAATTGGTTAGGAGCTTTTCAACACAATTATATTGCAAAACCACAATTTCTTTACTTTTTACTCAGTTAAAATTCCAACGGGTCCATTGAAAGGCCCATTTAGACCTGCTAGTCCGAAACCTCTACAAAAAGGACCACAAAATAAGTTTTAATCAAATTGTAGGAGTTCATCTAATTGGTTAGGAGCTTTTCAACACAATTATATTGCAAAATCTCAATTTATGTACTTTTTACTCAGTTAAAATTCCAAGGGGTCCATTGAAAGGCCCATTTAGACTTGCTCGTCCGAAAGCTCTACAAAAAGGACTGCTAAACAAGTTTTAATCAAATTTTAGGTGTTCATATAAATGATTAGGAGCTTTTCAACACAATTATATTGAAAATCCTCATTTTCTGTACTTTTTACTCTGTTAAAATTCCAACGGGTCCATTGAAAGACCCATTTAGACCTGCTCGTCTGAAAGCTCTACAAAAAGGACAGCTAAACAAGTTTTAATCAATCTTTTGGTGTTCATATAATTGATTTGGAGCTTTTCAACACAATTATATTGCAAAACCTCAATTTATGCACTTTTTACTCAGTTAAAATTCCAATGGGTCCATTGAAAGGCCATTTTAGACCTGCTCGTTCGAAAGCTCTACAAAAAGGACCGCTAAACAAGTTTTAATCAAATTTTAGGTGTTCATATAATTGATTAGGAGCTTTTCAACACAATTATATTGCAAATCCTCATTTTCTGTACTTTTTACTATGTTAAAATTTCAACGGGTCCATTGAAAGACCCATTTAGACCTGCTCGTCTGAAAGCTCTACAAAAAGGACTGCTAAACAAGTTTTAATCAAATTTTAGGTGTTCATATAAATGATTAGGAGCTTTTCAACACATTTATATTGAAAATCCTCATTTTCTTTACTTTTTACTCAGTTAAAATTCCAACGGGTCCATTGAAAGACCCATTTAGACCTGCTCGTCTGAAAGCTCTACAAAAAGGACCACAAAATAAGTTTTAATCAAATTGTAGGAGTTCATCTAATTGGTTTGGAGCTTTTCAACACAATTATATTGCAAAACCTCAATTTATGCACTTTTTACTCAGTTAAAATTCCAACGGGTCCATTGAAAGGCCCTTTTAGACCTGCTCGTTCGAAAGCTCTACAAAAAGGACCGCTAAACAAGTTTTAATCAAATTTTAGGTGTTCATATAATTGATTAGGAGCTTTTCAACACAATTATATTGCAAATCCTCATTTTCTGTACTTTTTACTATGTTAAAATTTCAACGGGTCCATTGAAAGACCCATTTAGACCTGCTCGTCTGAAAGCTCTACAAAAAGAAAAGCTAAACAAGTTTTAATCAAATTTTTGGTATTCATATAATTGATTTGGAGCTTTTCAACATAATTATATTGCAAAACCTTTATTTCTTTACTTTTTACTCAGTTAAAATACCAACGGGTCCATTGAAAGGCCCATTTAAACTTGCTGGTCCGAAAGCTCTACAAAAAGGACCACAAAATAAGTTTTAATCAAATTTTTGGAGTTCGTCTAATTGGTTAGGAGCTTTTCAACACAATTATATTGCAAAACCACAATTTCTTTACTTTTTACTCAGTTAAAATTCCAACGGGTCCATTGAAAGGCCCATTTAGACCTGCTAGTCCGAAACCTCTACAAAAAGGACCACAAAATAAGTTTTAATCAAATTGTAGGAGTTCATCTAATTGGTTAGGAGCTTTTCAACACAATTATATTGCAAAATCTCAATTTATGTACTTTTTACTCAGTTAAAATTCCAACGGGTCCATTGAAAGGCCCATTTAGACTTGCTCGTCCGAAAGCTCTACAAAAAGGACTGCTAAACAAGTTTTAATCAAATTTTAGGTGTTCATATAATTGATTAGGAGCTTTTCAACATAATTATATTGAAAATCCTCATTTTCTGTACTTTTTACTCTGTTAAAATTCCAACGGGTCCATTGAAAGACCCATTTAGACCTGCTCGTCTGAAAGCTCTACAAAAAGGACAGCTAAACAAGTTTTAATCAAATTTAAGGTGTTCATATAATTGATTTCGAGCTTTTCAACACAATTATATTGCAAAACCTTAATTTATGTACTTTTTAAGCAAATTTTAGGAGTTTGTCTAATTGGTTTGGAGCTTTTCAACACAATTATATTACACAACCTTTATTACTTTACTTTTTACTCAGTTAAAATTCTAACGGGTCCATTGAAAGGCCCATTTAGACCTGCTCGTCCGAAACCTCTACAAAAAGGAACACAAAATAAGTTTTAATCAAATCTTATGAGTTCGACTAATTGGTTAGGATATTCTCAACACAATTATATTGCAAAACCTAAATTTATGTACTTTTTATTCAGTTAAAATTCCAACGGGTCCATTGAAAGGCCCATTTACACCTGCTCGTCCGAAAGCTCTACAAAAGGGACCGCTAAACAAGTTTTAATCAAATTTAAGGTGTTCATATAATTGATTTCGAGCTTTTCAACACAATTATATTGCAAAACCTCAATTTATGTACTTTTTACTCAGTTCAAATTCCAACGGCTCCATTGAAAGGCCCATTTAGACCTGCTGGTCCGAAACCTCTACATAAAGGACCGCTAAACAAGTTTTAATCAAATTTTAGGAGTTCGTCTAATTGGTTAGGAGCTTTTCAACACAATTATATTGTAAAACCGTTATTTCTTTACTTTTTACTTAGTTAAAATTCTAACGGGTCCATTGAAAGGCCCATTTAGACCTGCTCGTCCGAAAGCTCTACAAAAAGGACCACAAATTAAGTTCTAATCAAAATTTATGAGTCCGCCTAATTGGTTACATTCTTTTCAACACATATATATTGCAAAACCTCAATTTATTTACTTCTTACTCAGTTATAATTCCAACGGGTCCATTGAAAGGCCCATTTAGACCTGCTCGTCCAAAAAATCTACAAAAGGACCGCTAAACAAGTTTTAATCAAATTTTATGTGTTCATATAATTGATTAGGAGCTTTTCAACACAATTATATTGCAAAACCTCAATTTATGTACTTTTTACTTAGTTAAAATTCCAACGGGTCCATTGAAAGGCCCCTTTAGACCTGTTGGTCCGAAACCTCTACAAAAGGACAAAAAAATAAGTTTTAATCAAATTTTAGGAGTTCGTCTAATTGTTTAGGAGCTTTTCAACACAATTATATTGCAAAACCTTTATTTCTTTACTGTTTACTTAGTTAAAATTCCAACGGGTCCATTGAAAGGCCCATTTTGACCTGCTCGTCCGAAACCTCTACAAAAAAACCACTAAATAAGTTTTAATCAAATCTTAGGAGTTCGTCTAATTGGTTAGGAGCTTTTCAACACAATTCTATTGCAAAACCTCAATTTCTTTACTTTTTACTCAGTTAAAATTCCAACGGGACCATTGAAAGGCCCTTTTACACCTGCTCGTCCGAAAGCTCTACAAAAGGGACCGCTAAACAAGTTTTTATCAAATTTAAGGTCTTCATATAATTTATTTCGAGCTTTTCAACAAAAATAATACAAAACCTCAATTTATGTACTTTTTACTCAGTTCAAAATCCAACGGGTCCATTGAAAGGCCCATTTAGCCCTGCTGGTCCGAAACCTCTACAAAAAGGACCGCTAAACAAGTTTTAATCAAATTTTAGGAGTTCGCCTAATTGGTTAGGAGCTTTTCAACACAATTATATTGCAAAACCTCAATTTCTTTAATTTTTACTCAGTTAAAATTCCAACGGATCCATTGAAAGGCCCATTTAAACCTGCTCGTCTGAAAGCTCTACAAAAGGACTGCTAAACAAGTTTTAATCAAATTTTAGTTGTTCATATAATTGATTTGGAGCTTTTCAACACAATTATATTGCAAAACCTCAATTTATGTACTTTTTACTTAGTTAAAATTCCAACGAGTCCGTTGAAAGGCCCATTTAGACCTACAAAATAAGTTTTAATCAAATTTTAGGAGTTCGTCTAATTGGTTTGGAGCTTTTCAACACAATTATATTGCAAATCCTCAATTTCTTCACTTTTTACTTGGTTAAAATTCCAACGGGTCCATTGATAGGCCCATTTAAACCTTCTCGTCCGAAAGCTCTTCAAAAAGGACCGTTAAACTAGTTTTAATCAAATTTTAGGTGTTCATATAATTGATTTAGAGCTTTTCAACAAAATTTTATTGCAAAACCTCAATTTATGTACTTTTTACTCAGTTAAAATTCAAAGTGGTCCAATTAAAGGCCCATTTAGACCTGCTGGTCCAAAACCTATACATAAAGGACCAGAAAATAAGTTTTAATCAAATTTTAGGAGTTCCTCTAATTGGTTAGTAGCTTTTCAACACAATTATATTGCAAAACCTCAATTTCTTTACTTTTTACTCTGTTAAAATTCCAACGGGTCCATTGTAAGGCCCATTTATATCTGCATTTCAACACAAAATAAGTTTTAATCAATGTTTATGAGTTCGTCTAATTGGTTAGGAGCATTTCAACAAAATTATATTGCAAAACCTTTATTAATTTACTTTTTACTCAGTTAAAATTCCAACGGGTCCATTGAAAGGCCCATTTAGACCTGTTCGTCCGAAACCTCTACAAAAAGGACCACAAAATAGGTTTTAATCAAATTTTATGAGTTCGACTAATTGGGTTAGGATATTTTCAACACAATTATATTGCAAAACCTCAATTTATGTACTTTTTACTCAGTTAAAATTCCAACGGGTCCATTGAAAGGCCCATTTAGACATGCTCGTCCGAAACCTCTTCAAAAAAACCACTAAATAAGTTTTAATCAAATTTTAGGAGTTCGTCTAATTGGTTAGGAGCTTTTCAACACAATTATATTGCAAAACCTCAATTTCTTTACTTTTTACTCAATTGAAATTCCAGCGGGTCCATTGAAAGGCCCATTTACACCTGCTCGTCCGAAAGCTCTACAAAAAGGATCGCTAAACAAGTTTTAATCAAATTTAAGGTGTTCATATAATTGATTTGGAGCTTTTCAACACAATTATATTGCAAAACCTCAATTTATGTACTTTTTACTCGGTTAAAATTCCAACGGGACCATTGAAAGGCCCATTTAGACCTGCTGATCCGAAACCTCTACAAAAAGGACCGCTAAACAAGTTTTAATCAAATTTTAGGAGTTCGTCTAATTGGTTAGGAGCTTTTCAACACAATTATATTGCAAAACCGTTATTTCTTTACTTTTTACTAAGTTAAAATTCCAACGGGTCCATTGAAAGGCCCATTTAGACATGCTCGTCCGAAAAATCTACAAAAAGGACCGCTAAACAAGTTTTAATCAAATTTTATGTGTTCGTATAATTGATTAGGAGCTTTTCAACACAATTATATTGCAAAACCTCAATTTATGTACTTTTTACTCAGTTAAAATTCCAACGGGTCCATTGAAAGGCCCATTTAGACCTGTTGGTCCGAAACCTCTACAAAAGGACCAAAAATTAAGTTTTAATCAAAATTTAGGAGTTCGTCTAATTGGTTAGGAGCTTTTCAACACAATTATATTGCAAAACCTCCATTTCTTTACTTTTTACTCAGTTAAGATTCCATCGGGTCCATTGAAAGGCCCATTTAGATCTGCCCGTCCGAAACCTCTTCAAAAAAGACCACAAAATAAGTTTAATCAAATATTATAAATTCCAACGGGTCCACTGAAAGGCCCATTTAGACCTGCTGGTCTGAAACCTCTACAAAAAGGATCGCTAAACAAGTTTTAATCAAATTTTAGGAGTTCGTCTAATTGTTTAGGAGATTTTCAACACAATTATATTGCAAAACCTCAATTTCTTTACTTTTTACTTAGTTAAAATTCCAACGGGTCCATTGAAAGGCCCATTTAAACCTGCTCGTCCGAAAGCTCTACAAAAGGACCGATAAACATGTTTTAATCAAATTTTAGGTGTTCATATAATTTATTTGGAGCTTTTCAACACAATTATATTGAAAAACCTCAATTTATGTACTTTTTAGTCGGTTAAATTTCCAACGGGTCCATTGAAAGGCCCATTTAGACCTGTTTGTCTGAAAGCTCTACTTAAAGGACCACGAAATAAGTTTTAATCAAACTTTAGGAGTTCGTCTAATTGGTTAGGAGCTTTTCAACACAATTATATTGCAAAACCTTTATTACTTTACTTTTTACTTAGTTAAAATTCCAACGGGTCCATTGAAAGGCCCATTTAGACCTGCTCGTCTGAAACCTCTACAAAAGGACCACAAAATAAGTTTTAATCAAATTGTAGGAGTTCATCTAATTGGTTAGGAGCTTTTCAACACAATTATATTGCAAAATCTAAATTTATGTACTCTTTACTCAGTTAAAACTCCAACAGGTCCATTGAAAGGCCCTTTTAGACCTGCTCGTTCGAAAGCTCTACAAAAAGGACCGCTAAACAAGTTTTAATCAAATTTTAGGTGTTCATATAATTGATTAGGAGTTTTTCAACACAATTATATTGCAAATCCTCATTTTCTGTACTTTTTACTATGTTAAAATTCCAACGGGTCCATTGAAAGACCCATTTAGACCTGCTCATCTGAAAGCTCTACAAAAAGAAAAGCTAAACAAGTTTTAATCAAATTTTTGGTGTTCATATAATTGATTTGGAGCTTTTCAACACAATTATATTGCAAAACCTTTATTTCTTTACTTTTTACTCAGTTAAAATTCCAACGGGTCCATTGAAAGGCCCATTTAAACTTGCTGGTCCGAAAGCTCTACAAAAAGGACCACAAAATAAGTTTTAATCAAATTTTTGGAGTTCGTCTAATTGGTTAGGAGCTTTTCAACACAATTATATTGCAAAATCACAATTTCTTTACTTTTTACTCAGTTAAAATTCCAACGGGTCCATTGAAAGGCCCATTTAGACATGCTCGTCCGAAACCTTTACAAAAAGGACCACAAAATAAGTTTTAATCAAATTTTATGAGTTCGACTAATTGGTTAGGATATTTTCAACACAATTATATTGCAAAACCTCAATTTCTGTAGTTTTTATTCAGTTAAAATTCCAACGGGTCCACTGAAAGGCCCATTTAGACTTGCTAGTCTGAAACCTCTACAAAAAGAACCACAAAATAAGTTTTAATCAAATTGTAGGAGTTCATCTAATTGGTTAGGAGATTTTCAACACAATTACATTGCAAAATCTCAATTTCTGTACTTTTTACTCAGTTAAAATTTCAACGGGTCCATTGAAAGGCCCTTTTAGACCTGCTCGTTCGAAAGCTCTAAAAAAAGGACCGCTAAACAAGTTTTAATCAAATTTTAGGTGTTCATATAATTGATTAGGAGCTTTTCAACACAATTATATTACAAATCCACATTTTCTGTACTTTTTACTCCGTTAAAATTCCAACGGGTCCATTGAAAGACCCATTTAGACCTGCTCGTCTGAAAGCTCTACAAAAGAAAAGCTAAACAAGTTTTAATCAAATTTTTGGTGTTCATATAATTGATTTGGAGCTTTTCAACACAATTATATTGCAAAACCTTTATTTCTTTACTTTTTACCCAGTTAAAATTCCAACGGGTCCATTGAAAGGCCCATTTAAACTTGCTGGTCCGAAAGCTCTATAAAAGGACCACAAAATAAGTTTTAATCAAAATTTTGGTGTTCGTCTAATTGGTTAGGAGCTTTTCAACACAATTATATTGCAAAACTACAATTTCTTTACTTTTTACTCAGTTAAAATTCCAACGGGTAAAATTCCAACGGGGAACGGGTGGGATGGCTCTCAATTCTCTCTAAAAATTTCCAAGGTTTTCTTGGTTTTTGCTTGTTCCGTTTTTCATGGTGGATTTTCTCTTTCTTCCACCAGTTCCCCTCCCCCACACGGCGTTTCAGCTTCTGCCGAATATGTAAGCCAACAGTCAACCCTTGGAATGCGGGAAGAATTATCAGGGAGTCATCCCACTCCATCCCATTACTTTTTTCAGTTTATTTTGTATATGTTTTTTTTATCCTTTATCGCTAACTCCTGGTTTCTCTCTAGTTCATGTTAACAGGTTGTTTTTTGCACTTCTCCATATGCCTTCCTTCCCCACCATTTTACTTGGTTCTGTAAAGGGTAAATCTCACTGGAACTTTCCAGTTCCGGAAGGTAAACCTTTTCATTTCCTTCATTTCAAGTTTCTTTCAATTTTTTTCTGTGCTTTTCTAACCATTTCATCCTTTTGTTTCATGGGTTTCCCATCTTGTTCGTTATCAATGGTAAATCTCCTTCATCTACACAACGACGGCAAGGAACGATCTATGTTTAGATCTAAAATCCCGACGGTTTTTTTCGGATCTGCCTCCTTCGTTTTAGCCCGGGTTATAGCAGATGGACTCCTTAGATCATTCGATTCAAAGGATCTTTTTTTGTTTCCTCCCTTATTTCTTTTTTATCTAATCCCTTTTTCTGATTCTATTTACAAAGTCTTTTCCTTTCTGTTTTGCAGAATAATCGTGCTACATGCATCTAGATCGGAGTTTTTTATGGGATTTTTCTCCTCCGACGAAGGGTCTAACCCTCTCCCACCGTCCCTGGTTCTTTTGTTTAAAGCCTCTCTTTCTTTTTGGGCGGCCGCTCTCTGTCGCCTCGATATAGGTCTCCTTAGATTGCTTAGCGATCTAGGGTTTCTTCTCCCCCTTCTTTCATCCCCTTTTTCTGTATCTGATTTATATTTTTTCTTCTTTTTTATTTTCTATTACTCATCTTTCTTATTTTTTAATTTTGATTTGTTTTCCAGATCAGACTCCGGTTCATGCTTCTCCACCATTTGTTTCCCCCTCCGTGTGGATCAGTGGTGGTTCTCATCTAAGCCCTCTCCCCAACGGCGGCTAGGGTTTTATTTCTTTTCTGGTATTATTTTTTTCTTTTGGTCTTATATTCAATTAACTTTTCATTTGTTTTTTTCTCTTCAGGTAAATTTTAAATCCCTTCTCAGAGGACCTGATACTACTACAACCACTGGACAGAATGCGATGTACGCTTTCTTCCTGTTCCTTATCATCATTTTCTCTCATTTCCTTATTATTTTCATGCCTCTCCTTTGTCTGGTTGGGATTTCACGTTTATATCATTCACATATGCTAGGGCTTAATTTTCCAGTATTAAACTATAGGCCTCTGCTCTATGAATTACTTTTAATTATCTTCGGTGTTTCTTATGCCATGAATCCATATAAACTCACATCTGTTGACATGCCTCATACGTTGATAATCAACTTGGTTTTAATTTTTTACATCATCTTAAATCGACATCAAGCCCTCTCAGGGAATAAACTTCAAGCCCATCTTCTGGGATTCCTCTTTAAACTATACAATAGCTTTTTACGATTTTATCCTCTCTATTTTCTTTACTCTCTTAAACATGACTATCAAAATATGCACTGGAATTTAATAGTCTATAATGTTGTCATATGGTCAACTACATATCATAATTTTATCACCCATAATAATTATTGTATTCATTCTATTCTGTATTTGTTCTTACATTTCAAATATGTTCTGCACTGTTGCCATGGAAGTAGTATCACAAATATTGAACCTGCTATTCCCCTCACTATTAAAAGCTTACCTTTCCCTATCTCCATTATGTACCCCGATTCTTTACACGCTCTAAGCTTTGTCATTTTGATTCTAAACTTCATTCTGGTCACACTTAAACACATTTATTCTAAGTTTTTTTCTAATGACAATCTTACATTAATTAACCTTTGGAATAATCTGCGATATGCACACCTAAAAACTACTTTCATTTTGGTCATGCACTACCTATCTCATTTACATATTCATATACTGAACTCTCACTCTGTTCATCTCATGTTAACTCTGTTCCTTTTGTCTTTGTCTTTTTCTTGTCATTACCAATGTCATTTCGGTCAGTGTCCATCTATCCCCACTTTTTATATTTCTAAGGTCATTATCTTTTTTATGATTTCTCTATTACTTCTGTACTCTATGCAAACTAAAATCCTGGCTTCTTGCATTCTAGCCATCCTCCTCAACATTATAATTAACTATACACCAAAACATCAAATACCCTCAATTATACTTTTGTATGTTCTTCACTTACTCATATTGTATATTAATCTTATTTCATGGTCCTCTATTTTCCCCTGTGCTTATTGTATTACTGAAATATGTCATTTAACTCACTGCATTTGTTTTCTTCTTAACATATCACTTGCTACCTATTATTATGGACCACCTATGGATGACTTGATACAAGCTACTAACCAGCTGCACAAGGACTACTGGAATTCCATTACCTCTCCTAGGTTAAGTTTCATATTTATTTTATCTATATTACATAGCATTCCCCCTATATTAATTTGCTCTTTTGGTCTGTATTTAATTTCTCATCCCCGCTTCTCCATTCCCCTGGGTCTGTAATTATTTTTTCTTGCTTTTTCTCTTTTCTGCTTTCCTTTTATCTTTATTTTTATGCTCTTATTTGCATTATAGATTTTATTACCACTGCCATGAATGTTTTATATTCCCCGTCAGATGTATGTGTTTATATTAACGGCCTTTACTTATTGATTCGCTTGATAGATACCCCTCCCCACTACACCTTTTTAGGTGAATTCTTACAAGCCCACTTCTGGGACTCTTCTCAAATCCTATTTAATAGGAATCATTATTTTATATTTTATATTTACTCTTCAAACCTTTTAATAAAACTTAACTCTACTTTTTCCAAAACAATCTCAAAACCCTGCTACATTATATTTCTTCAGCTTTACCCAAAATTTATTAGCTACATTATAATGTATTGTTATGTTCAAAAATCTCAAAATTTTTATTTCACTTTTACCTTCCATTTACGTCGCCAGTTCTCAATCAATTCCAAAAAATCAGCTGTATTTAAAAATCAAAACCTATCATTTATTTCCAAATTAATCTCCCTACGGTTTTCTGTAATTTCAAATTCTCATAAACTTCCCTTTAATACAGTTTTAAATACAGTCAACGCTAACTTTATTCTTTCGGTTTTACTCTATTTACTACAATCAACTTTATTACTAAAATTATACTCATTAAAATATACCTTTTATTATGTAACCTTAATACCTATAATGAAAATAATTTCCAGCAATCATATGTTTTACTTTCCTTTATTTGTGTCATCAAAACTTAATTTTCGTATTAAACCTTTAATTATTAAAAATTTCCCTTATATCACCAAAGCTACCCTTATTTTTCTCCTTTCCAGCCAATATCTCAGTCAAACTTTATTCATAATACCATTAAAGTTTTACAAAAATTTTAAAATTTATTTAAGCTACTTTCCTTTAATAACTTTTAAAGTTTCTTCTACTCCAATGTCTTCTATTTCATTTAAGGAATGTACATTAATTAATTTATCATCTAATTTTAGCAGTTCCAATCTTTTACAATCGCTAAATATTCCTCAGAATATTTCTCGACCCTCTTTCCATATTTCATTACCCTTAGCTGTTCTCGTTCTATTTATATATTTGTATTACAATAGCAACAACACAATACAAATCCTACTTGTCTCGTATCCACCAAACCCTCTAATTCCCTCAATGGCTTCTTCCTCATCCATCCCCCAACTCAATTCGATCAATCTCACCAATGAAGAATCAAACCTGCTCTACACTCCTGATTTTGATTTCATCAAGGAAGATCCCAAACTCATTGTAGTTGGTCGATTCATATCGTCCAAACCTCTGGATATCTATGTTGTTATCAACGCCTTTGAAGGAATCTGGAAACCCAATGAAGTTGTATCCATCTCAGTGATACAAGATAACTTTCTCAAGATCAAGTTCAAAGAAATCAAGAACTGCTATGAAATTCTCAATCGTGGACCTTGGCTGTACAAAGACGAATGGGTTGCAGTCACTGAATACGACCCAGTCAAATCCTTAACCGACTACAACTTTTCATCTATGAGAATCTAGATCAGAATCTTCTCCCTTCCCGATTCACTCTTTGCTGATATAGATCGATCCCATCTGGTGGGACATGCTTTAGGATCGATGGTAGGTAATGTTCTCCGAACGGATACCCGCCAAGTTGATGGGAACATGAAGGAATTCCTTCGAGTTGAAATCTTTCTCAACATCACAAGACCTGTCACCAGATTTGTGTTTATTGGTTCTGGTGAAAACAAGATTATGTGCCGCCTTCAATATGAAAGGCTCCCGATTCTCTGCCCTGGTTGCGGTATTATTAGTCATACCTTAGAAAACTGTCCTATCCGATCTTCACTCGACCCCAACAAACTGCAATATGGAGAATGGCTCCGTTATCTTCCTCCCAGACGTCGCCCAGTTTGTATTCGTGGGCGTATCCGTAATGTAGAACCGAATCTGAATCCAAACATCCCTCGTGCGAATGGTAAATTTTTATCATATGTTATAATTACAACTGGTTTCAATTATTTTCCTATCTTAAAATCTCTATCAAAACACTCACCCTCTAATTTTCTCATAGTGGCCCTAGTGAATATCCCAGCAGGCCCGGCCAATCCGACAGCTCCTAATAACGATCAAAAAAATTTGGGTAAATTACTTTACTCATTTATTATCCTATATATAAATATTTACCAGTCTCTAATTATGCGTTTTTTTCAATACAAAGGCTCTCTAAATGAAGGCGATGCTGCCTCATTTACGGAACAAGTAACCGAAGAAGCCCAAAATGTTGATATGACCATGGATGATGGCCCCAATACCGTCAATGACCCCCTACTGCTGATCCGAAACAAAAAGCTCCTCTTGAGCCCCAACCCCTGAACACCATCTACCCCATTCCGGAAGATGGTTCTGATGATGATTGGGAAACCAATGATGATTATGGTGTCCCCAGCCCTACTGCCGAGCAGATAAAAAAGTTTGATTCTGAATCTAGTAAGCCTTCTAAACCCACTGATACAATATTCAATGACTTTAATCAGTGGTTACTTAAAACTTACCCGAATGATGCAGCCCCTGCACCTGTTCCTGCACCAGCACCCGCACCTGCACCTGCACCAATTCAAACAATTCGAGGCATGAAACGCCGTTCCCCAATACAAGTATCGCTCCCGCTGAAAAAATCCAAACAATCCGGAATTACTCCAAAAGCTGGGATGAGCAGCTCTAAAAAGTCTCCGGCGGCGGCTGATTCCCAGCCCCGCCGAGCAAAATGAGGATCCTCTGCTGGAACTGTCAGGGTCTTGGACAAGCCCCGACAGTTCAACATCTCCGAGCCTATGTCCAACGTACCAGCCCTGATATTATCTTTTTATGCGAAACTAAGTTAAATAATGCGGAATGTAACCGCTTATGTCTTTCCTTAGGTATGTTAGACATTATTTCTATCCCCCCCTCGGAAGGGTGTTCCGGAATTTCTTTATTCGCCTTAAACTTGGGAGTTAATTGATTCCTTATACACCTCTACTAAAAATAAACCTTGGCTTCTCGGAGGAGATTTCAATGAGATTCTAACAGATTCAGAAAAACAAGGGGGTCCCCGTAGAGCTAGATCCCAAATTAAAAATTTTCGAAATTGTTTAATTCGAAACAACCTATTCGATTGCAAACCAACTTCGGGTTGGTTTACATGGACAAAAGTAGGTCCCTTAACCCCGGTAATTCATGAACGACTAGACCGTTTTATTGCTAACTACGCTTGGAAAGATCTCTACCCTACTCATCGTATAACTACGGAATATGTCGCCAAATCTGACCATTGTTTCCTTCTTCTTGAATTTGATAAACCAACTACTACACCTAAAACACAAATCCCCAAGAATTTCAGATTTGAAAGTTGTTGGGCCAATAATAAAGACAACATCCAAACAATCAAAAGGGCGTGGGCCGATACCCCCGGAACAGCCATCAATAAAATCAAAGCGGTAGGAACATACCTTGATGATTGGCAAAACCAACAACGCTTTAAAACAACAGGACGTATAAAATTCCTTACCAAAAAAATTAACAAACTACTCTATCGTCCCTTAACAGCCTCAAATAAACAAACTTACTTAAACTATAGAACGGAATTAAATAAACTTTTAACAGAACAAGAAACTTATTGGGCCCAAAGATCCCGAACTCTTTGGCTATCCCAAGGAGACAAAAACACCAAATTCTTCCATGCCAGAGCTTCTAATCGAAACAAGAAAAATTCAATCATAGGTCTTTTTTATGCCAACTCCAATTGGTGCACTTCTGAATCTGAAATAATGGAGATCGCTTCGGATTATTTCCAAAATCTGTTTACAACCTCTAATCCCCAATTCTCGAATACCATTCTTGACAAAATCCACCCCTCCATCAATTCTTCAATGAACGACAATCTTCTCAAGCCGTTCACCAGAGAAGAAATTCTCCATGCCTTTAAAGATATTGACCCTAGGAAGGCACCCGGTGCCGACGGTCTACCTAGTAGTTTCTTTCGACAACACTGGGATACAGTTGGAGACGATGTTCTTAATCTTTGTATGGACCTATTAAAAGGCAACGCTGATATGGCCTTAGTTAACAAAACTATACTGGTGCTAATACCCAAAGTAAAGGATCCAACATCCATGAAGCAACTCAGACCAATTAGCCTTTGCACTGTTATCTATAAAATAGTTGCCAAAACAATTGTAAATAGAATGAAACAGGCTATACCTCTTTGTATTAGCCCTAATCAAGCTGCCTTTGTCCAGGGACGCAACATTTCTGACAACATCCTTGTTGCGTATGAAATTATTCACAATATTAACTCCGGTGCGACTAAATCCTCGCAAGGAGCTGCTCTCAAGCTTGACATGGAAAAAGCTTTCGATAGAGTAGAATGGTCTTTCCTTGCAAATGTTATGACACGAATGGGCTTTGCATCCGGTTGGATTGAGCTTATAATGCGTTGTATATCCACAGTCTCTTTCTCAGTTAAAATTAAGAATTCCTTTTCACCCATCTTTCAACCTCAACGTGGTCTTCGTCAGGGGGATCCTCTATCCCCTTTTCTTTTTCTATTCTGCACTCAAGGCCTCTCGGCTTACATAGCTGCTGCTCAACAAACTAATATACTTCCAGGTCTAGGTGCATGTAAACATGGGCCCAAAGTTAACCACCTCCTTTTTGCTGATGATTGTATGGTATTTCTAAATACCAATCAATCTGAAGCATCCCTTCTGAAAAATGCTCTTCATGTATATGCTAATGCATCTGGTCAAGCAATAAATTTCGAGAAATCAACAATTTTCTATAACCCACGTACACCTTCTGCAACAAGAAATGCAATCAATAGCCTTTTACAAGTACATGAAGTTTCTAACCCCGGAGTATACCTAGGCATCCCGCTCCTAATAGGGAAAAACAAAACTGAATCATTAGGTTTTGTACGAGATAAAGTACATGATCGTCTCTCTAGCTGGGACAAACACCTCCTATCCTTTAGTGGTAGGGAGATTTTCATCAAAGCTGTTTTACAATCTCTCCCACAATATGTTATGTCTTGCTATCTTCTACCACACAATATCATCGACGACATGACTACTTCAATCCGCCAATACTGGTGGACTGGTAAATCCAACAAAAAAGGTTGGCACATGTTACCGTCGAATCGTATATGTCTACCCAAATCTGCTGGTGGCATGGGTTTCAAGGACCTACACGATTTCAATATCACTCTCTTGGGTAAGCAAATTTGGAAACTAATTTGTGAACCAAACTCTTTATTAGGACAAATATACCGTTCTAAATACTTTCCTGCAGGCAACATCCTGGATGCACCGAAACCTAGTAGGGGCTCCTTTGCCTGGCAAGGTATATATAATGCTCTTCAGCGCCTTTTCCCTGGCTTTCTTCATCGCCCTGGTATAAACAGTAATATCAGAATACACAAAGATATATGGGGTGGGTCTTCCCCGATTGAGCTAACTGGGGATTACGAAATTTCCGATGAATTTCACATTCGTTGTCGGGATTTCATGATCCGCAACCAAACTGCCTGGGATACAGTAAAGTTAAACAATTACTTCACTCCAATTGATGCCGATGCCATTCTCCGTATCCCCATCAGAAATGATCAACGGGACTCAATCCTATGGTCTCCCAATGACTCGGGTATCTACTCAGTTCGCTCTGGATATATTTTCTTACAACGATCACTATCCCAACCTTCGCCACCTACTCGATTCTGGAAGTTTTTATCCAAAATCAAAGCTTTACCCAAAGTTAAAACTTTTGGCTGGCGTATGGCATCTGATGCTCTACCAGTTGGTTCTAAAATGCAAGCTTTCTCCCCTAGCTCGAGTCTCTGCTCTATCTGTGGTAATCAATCAGAATCGATTCTTCATGCGCTTCGTGACTGCCCTGGGGCTGCTGAGGCCCTCCAAATTAGCGGTATTCCTATCTCTCTCTATAAGAGTTTAGCTCCTACACCCTTATAATGGTTAGAGGAGGCAGCCTCTATAATTTCCTCTGATAAATTTGGTCTCTTCATTACCGTTTTATGGAATATTTGGAACAGACGTAATGATTGGGTTCACAACCACCATCTACAACCCTCATGGCTAATTGCTGTCAACTGAATTAGCTTACATGATGAATTTTGTAAATCTTCAATTTCATCTGATCCACCTCCATCTACAATTACTAACCCCTCCCGTACTCCTCCACCTAATTATGTCAAAATTAATGTGGACGGAGCTTTTAACCCTTCAACTCGTGCAGCAGCCGTCGGCGTTGTTGCTCCTGATCCTGCAGGAGCAGTCGTGGGTGGTCTTGCTTTCCCTCTTGGTAGCCGTCATGACGCTATCACCAGTGAGGGGGAAAGCATCCTTGCTGGTCTCACCTTTGCCCGATCTCAAGGTTGGAATCATATCTTGATCGAAACTGACTGTGCCTCTCTCGCGAATAGGATCAACAATCCTGCTCAGGACCTATCTACTATGGGACCAACTATTCTTCAGATAGAAGCTGCTCTCCATGACTTCGATTTTACTTCTATTTCCTTTGTACGCCGTGAGGCAAATGTTATAGCCCATACTTTGGCTTCTTTTTCTCTGAATTCTATGACTTCTACGTCATTTGTATCAGATATTCCCCATTGTATTCAACACCTTGTAACAAATATTCATTGATTAATAATATATGGGCACTCTTTTCCCCTTTTTAGGGTCCTCTAGCTTTGCTTGAAGGACAATAGTAGGGGTTTTTAATGAGGCCTTTTCTTCAACAAAAAAAAATTCCAACGGGTCCATTGAAAGGCCCATTTAGACCTGCTAGTCTGAAACCTCTACAAAAAAGGACCACAAAATAAGTTTTAATCAAATTGTAGGAGTTCATCTAATTGGTTAGGAGCTTTTCAACACAATTATATTGCAAAATCTATATTTCTGTACTTTTTACTTAGTTAAAATTTCAACGGGTCCATTGAAAGGCCCTTTTAGACCTGCTCGTCCGAAAGCTCTACAAAAAGTACCGCTAAACAAGTTTTAATCAAATTTTAGGTGTTAATATAATTGATTAGGAGCTTTTCAACACAATTATATTGCAAACCCTCATTTTCTGTACTTTTTACTCTATTAAAATTCCAACGGGTCCATTGAAAGACCCATTTAGACCTGCTCGTCTGAAAGCTCTACAAAAAGGACAGCTAAACAAGTTTTAATCAAATTTTAGGTGTTCATATAATTGATTAGGAGCTTTTCAAAACAATTATATTGCAAATCCTCATTTTCTATACTTTTTTCTCTGTTAAAATTCCAACGGGTCCATTGAAAGACCCATTTAGACCTGCTCGTCTGAATGCTCTACAAAAAGGACAGCTAAACAAGTTTTAATCAAATTTTTAGTGTTCATATAATTGATTTAAAGCTTTTCCACACAATTATATTGCAAAACCTCAATTTATGTACTTTTTAGTCGGTTAAATTTCCGACGGGTCCATTGAAAGACCCATTTAGACCTTTTTTTCTGAAACCTCTACAAAAAGGACCACAAAATAAGTTTTAATCAAATTTTAGGAGTTCGTCTAATTGGTTAGCAGCTTTTCAACACAATTATATTGCAAAACTTTTATTACTTTACTTTTTACTCAGTTAAAATTCCAACGGGTCCATTGAAAGGCCCATTTAGACCTGCTCGTCCGAAACCTCTACAAAAAGGACCACAAAATAAGTTTTAATCAAATTTTATGAGTTCGACTAATTGGTTAGGATATTGTCAACACAATTATATTGCAAAACCTCAATTTATGTACTTTTTACTTAGTTAAAATTCCAACGGGTCCATTGAAAGGCCCATTTAGACCTGCTCGTCCGAAACCTCTACAAAAAAACCACTAAATAAGTTTAAATCAAATCTTAGGAGTTCGTCTAATTGGTTAGGAGCTTTTCAACACAATTATATTGCAAAACCTCAATTTCTGTACTTTTTACTTATTTAAATTTCCAACGGGTCCATTGAAAGGCCCATTTACACCTGCTCGTCCGAAAGCTCTACAAAAGGGACCGCTAAACAAGTTTTAATCTAATTTAAGGTGTTCATATAATTGATTTCGAGCTTTTCAACACAATTATTTTGCAAAACCTCAATTTATGTACTTTTTACTCATTTCAAATTCCAACGGATCCATTGAAAGGCCCATTTAGACCTGCTAGTCCGAAACCTCTACAAAAAGGACCGCTAAACAAGTTTTAATCAAATTTTAGGAGTTCGTCTAATTGGTTAGGAGCTTTTCAACACAATTATATTGCAAAACCGTTATTTCTTTACTTTTTACTCAATTAAAATTCCAACGGGTCCATTGAAAGGCCCATTTAGACCTGCTCGTCCGAAAGCTCTACAAAAGGACCACAAAATAAGTTTTAATCAAAATTTGTGAGTCCGACTAATTGGTTACGTTCTTTTCAACACATATATATTGCAAAATCTCAATTTATGTACTTTTTATTCAGTTACAATTCCAACGGGTCCATTGAAAGCCCCATTTAGACCTGCTCGTCCGAAAAATCTACAAAAAGGACCGCTAAACAAGTTTTAATCAAATTTTATGTGTTCATATAATTGATTAGGAGATTTTCAACACAATTATATTGCAAAACCTCAATTTATGTACTTTTTACTCAGTTAAAATTCCAAAGGGTCCATTGAAAGGCCCCTTTAGACCTGTTGGTCCGAAACCTCTACAAAAGGACCAAAAAATAAGTTTTAATCAAATTTTAGGAGTTCGTCTAATTGGTTAGGAGCTTTTCAACACAATTTAATTGCAAAACCTTTATTTCTTTACTTTTTACTCAGTTAAAATTCCATCGGGTCCATTGAAAGGCCCATTTAGACCTGCCCGTCCGAAACCTCTTCAAAAAAGACCACAAAATAAGTTTTAATCAAATATTATAAGTTCGTCTAATTGGTTAGGATCTTTTCAACACAATTATATTGCAAAACCTCAATTTATGTACATTCTCTCAAAATTTTCCGGGATCCTTGTTGGGTGTTGGCTTTCTTTTCCTTTTTTCCGGTGGATTTTCCCTTCCTTTCCACCAATCCCTTCCCCCACACGACACCTCTTCACCTTCTGCCAGTTTTGCCAACATCTTTTCAAGATATACGGTTTACACTGATTTCCTTGGAAATCGGGATGAGAAAACCAATGGTCATCTCACCCCGCCAACCACTTTCATTTTCAGGTTATTTCTATATTTTTATCTTTTCTTATTGTCTCCGGATATTAACTTGGCTCTTATCTATTTTTTGTGAGATTTGGTTGTATCTAGGTTTTCATAACCTTATCACCATATCTTTTTTCCATGTTTTATGGTCTCATCTTTTTTGCTTTGTTTTTTGCCTTTTCTGGTTGTTTCCGACGAGTCCCCTCCGACGAACCCAAGATCTGGGTTGTAAGATCAGGCCTTTTCAAAGCCTCCTTGGCCTCATCAGATCTGGGTTTCACGGTATGTTCTGTCGATCCTATCTTTTTCTTGCTTTTAGTTTCATATTGTCTTTCTTTATCTATCCTGATCTAATATGTGGTAACTGGTTTTCTCATCCTTTGTACTGTTTTCGTTTGTTTCACCGGAGGACTCTTCTTCCGGCGACGGACCATGGTGGTTATAATTTTCTCATCCTTTCGCTTTTGGTGATTTGTCTCCTCCAAAACCCGATGGGGTTTAACAATATGTTCTGTCGTTCTTACTTTTTTATGCTTCTAGATTCATTTCTTCCCTCTTTATTTCTTTTTTTCTAATCAGTGGCTTTTGTTTTTCTCATTCTATGTACTATATTTGCTTGCTTCATCGGAGGACTCTCCTTCCGGCGATGGCCCGTGGCGGCTGTAATATATACAACCCTTCGGTTTCATCTCTCCACTCATCTACCCTTAATTTATGTTTTACTTTTTACTTTCGATTTATCTCTTCTCTACCTATCTTCTTTTTTCCCCAAATTTTTTTAGGGTTTCCCTTTTCCTTATTTTTCAGATCTAATCTCCTAACCGTTGTCTTCCTCTCACAATTTCTTGGTAACGATATGGTCCCGACGCTTGATCGAAGGGCTTCCTCACCGGTGGTGGAACACGGCGGCTACGTCGAAACCAAATGTCTGTCAAAGGGTCCGCATCACCCTCTAGGATTTCATGCAACCTCCGACCTTTCACATCTAGATTGTTTCATCTCATTTTTTGGTCTTTTCTTTTTTATTTTCTTTTTTTACATATCCATATTGCTCTGCATTTCTAACCTTCTTCTCTTTTGTTCCAGAATTTTCTCACCATGTTGCAAGTTCTTAATCCTTCCACTAATCGGTTCTACTTTGTTTTTCTTCCTTCTTTTTTATCTTATTCATTCCTTTTCCTCCTTCTGGTTTATTCTCTTATTTACTATTCTGTTTTCTTTTCTCCAGATCAGGTGTGCTCTCTTTTCTATTTGGGATGTATGTACTAAATGGCTTTCATTTCGAAGGTATGCTCTACTACATCACTTCTTATTATTATTATCTTTGCTTTTATCTGCTATTTCCAATTTTCCCTTGTGCGCTCTCTGGTCTGTGTTGTCCATTAATATTTATGTTCAGCAAATATCTCCTTTATTTTATCAGTACCAAATTATCATATGGGTTGTTTATTGTTTGGCTATCACCTTACCCGTCTGGTCTGTGCATAATCCTTATGTTACTCCCTCTTTATCTTTAAGTCTATTCCTTTTTGTTGTCCCCAGCTCATCTCTTAATCTCTATCTCAGTCTATTTCATATATTTGCAGTTTTAGATCCTTTTCTTCTCATAACATTGCTGATTTTCATTTATTTATACTTTATTCCACTGAGTCTTATTACTATCTCTACAAATAATGGTCACTACATATATTGCTCATACAATTATCCAGCCCTTTCAGGGAAACCTTTGCCAGCCCATTTATTGGGATATTTTTTCACTGCATATATTATACAAAGAATGTATCACCGTAAAAATAATATGTATCTCGACTTACTTCACATACTAAAATGTGTTTATCAACTGGTTTCCAACACTATTTTACCACACATTTTCAACTTTTTTCTTGGGGCCATTCCTTTATGCACAAATGTCTTATGTTGTGTTACAATAATTTCTAAGATTAATATTATAATATTGTCTCACCCTACTAATTTTAATTCCTATAATATTCATTTATACATATCTACTATAGACTCATTTAGTATAAATCTAAACTGTATCTATGCATCCTGTTCCATACCAATTGCATCTTCTGGCTGGACTGTTACAACTATCATTCTTCATGAAAAAATTTCTCAGATTCTTATCCTTTTATATACCTCTACTTTCAAGGATTCTTTTATGAATATTATGTTCTTTTTGCAGACTTTGTGCCCTAGTGATAACAATACCATGCAGTTCTGCAGGTCTTTCTGTACTCCTTGTTGTACTATTCTTCGGTTATGTAATTATGTAGCTGTAGTTTATTTAATTTGTTCACCCCCATCATTTTTTTGCTCATTTGGTCTGTATTAATCTTCTCTACCCCGCTTCCTCCTCTCCCTGGGCTTGTAATTATTTTGGGCTGCTTTCTTTCTGTTTTTATTTTCTCTATGCTTTTTATATGTTTGCTTTTATGCTTATAGATGTATGTCTCTAGACTATAATTCTGTTTTATATGCTAATATCTATCTATTCCATGTATATTGCTATGAATGCTTAATTTTCTGCTCAACCGATATTAAGGATCGTTATTCCTACTACACCTTCTTAGGTGACCTCTCTCTAGCCCTTTCAAGGGATTTTACACATACCCTAACATTTAGGGACAACTTTCCTCTTTATACTAATCAAAATTACAAACTACAAATTTTCTCCTCCCCCTCAATTTTTATTCAAAACATCTGCTGGAATTCAAAACTGGAGTCAATCGCATTTATTCCCCGGCTTTTAGTAAAATTAATGTGTCAATTATTGCTAATCAACTACTTTTTTATTTCTTTCTTACCGGTTATATTATTCAAAACTTTTCCATAATAAAGGTTTTAATTATTGCCAATAGTAATTCTATCCTTCCGCTTTTATCCTTGGATATGGGTAATTCTATTATTAAATTCGCAATCAATTTCTCTCCAATCTTTTTCACACAATTTATCCTGTGTTCAAAATCTTTCTCCTTAAACTTTGCCTCTTCTTTCGCAATATTAATACTATTAATGGAATTATTTTTCTGTATTTTCATCTTTTCTTACCCATTAGCTGTACAACTTAAATTTAAATTCGGAATTAATTACTCGAAAATTAAAATACTTCTTTTTATTACCAAGGTTGTTCTAGCCTTTCTTTATTTATCCCTAAAAAGCAGCCATTACATCCATAAAAACTTTTTACACTTACTTTTAAACTTTCTTTTAAAATTATATAGATATATAAGGAATACCTCCTTAAATTTTGCCCGCAAAATACTATCTCTAAATAACTCTAAAAGAAATTCTTCTTTTAATTACTCTTCTAGCTTTATTAAGAAAAGTTCTCTTTATATCTTCTTTTATGATATTAATATATTCTATCTTTTACAATCCCTAATTATCTTTCCAAAACTTTTCCAAACTACTTACCATAACTCAACCTCCTCACTTGATTTCTTTATACATGAACATCACACTTATACCAAACCACAAAACAATCTTTATCCTTCTACTATCCCCAATCTACCAACTCTCTCGATGGCATCATCCTCTTCTATTCCCCAACTCAGCTCTATCAATCTCACCAATGAAGAAGCAGAGCTACTCTACACACCCGACTTTGGCTGGGATGTTATCAAGGAGGACCCCAAGCTTATTCTAATCGGATGCTTTATATCGTCTAAAGTGATAGACATATATGCTGTTATCAATGCATTTGAAGGAATATGGAAGCCTAACGAGGTAGTCTCTATATCAGTTATACAAGACAACTTCCTCAAAATAAAGTTCAAGGAAACCAAGAATTGTTATGAAGTCATCAACCGTGGTCCTTGGCTGTACAAGGATAAATGGTTAGCTGTTACCGAATATGATCCAGCCAAATCTGTAGGAGATTACAACTTCAACATCATGAGGATTTGGATCCGTTTTTTCTCTCCCTGACTCACTTTATGATGATATTGATCGATCCCATCTGGTGGGACATTCCCTAGGGTTAATGGTTGGCAACGTTCTCCGAACCGATATTCGAGAGTTTGAAGGGAACATGAAAGACTTCCTTCGGGTAGAAATTTTGCTTGACATCACCAGACCTGTCACCCGCTTTGTTTCTATCGGATCCGGGGCCAACAAAATCATGTGCCGTATTCAGTACGAACGACTTCCTACCCTCTGTCCTGGATGTGGTATTATCAGCCACACACTAGAAAACTGTCCCATCCGATCTTCACTCGATCTCAACAAATTACAGTACGGGGAGTGGCTCTGCTACCTTCCCCCAAGACGTCGCCCAGTTGGTACTCGTGGGCATATCCGCAACGTGGAACCGAATCTTAACCCAAACATCCCACCAGTGAATGGTAATTTTTACTCAATTTCTACAATCATCTTATTTTTTACTCGTTTTAATTCCCTAATTATTCTGCCCATGTACTTACCATCTGATCTCCTCGTACTGCCCCCCACTAATATTCCAGCAACTTCGGCCAACACTACTGCTCCTCCCACCGACTAGAATAATATGGGTAATTTGACGTTCCCACTCCTCATCAAATATATTAATGTTTACAAGCACCTAACAACATTCAACATCCAATATATAGGTTCTCTAAATGAGGGCGATGCTGCTTCCTTTACGGAACAAGCAACTGAGGAAGCCCCAAACGCGGATACGGCCATGGAAGAAGGCCCCAACTCTGCTAAAGATCCTCATGCATCTGATTTGAAACAAAAAGCACCCCTTGAACCACAGCCCTTGAACACCATCTACCCTATCCTTGAAGATGGTTCTGACGATGATTGGGACACCACGGATGATGGTGTTCCTAGCCCTACTGCCCAGCAGATAAAAAAGATTGAATCTGAATTGCGTAAGCCCTCTAATCCCACTGATACAATTTTCAATGATTTTAATCAGTGGTTACTAAAAACTTACCCAAATGATGCAGCCCCTGCACCTGCTCCAGCCCCAACGAACCGAGGCACAAAACGCCGCTCTCCAATCCAAGTGTCGCTCCCGCCAAAAAAATCCAAACCATCCGGATCCACTATGCTGGGATGAGCAGCTCTAAAAACTCTCCGGCGGCGGCTGACTCCCAGCCCCGTCGAGCAAAATGAGGATCCTATGCTGGAACTGTCAGGGTCTTGGACAAGCCCCGACGGTTCAACATTTCCGGTCCTATGTCCAACGCACCAACCCAGATGTTATTTTCTTATGCGAAACCAAAATAAATAATGCGGAATGTAACCGCCTTTTTCTTTTATTAGGAATGTTAGACATTATTTCTATTTCCCCTACGGAAGGGTGTTCCGGCATTTCCTTATTTGCTTCGAACAATATTAATATAAGCTTAATTTTGTATTCGTCGCGTTATATTCATACTCAAATAACTATGAATAATTGCACAATGTTTTTTACTGGAATGCATGGCTTCTCCGAAACTAGTCAAAAATATAAAACATGGGAACTTATAGATTCATTATATAATACTACTAATAATACCCCATGGCTTCTTGGAGGGGATTTTAATGAAATTTTAACTGACTCTGAAAAACAAGGGGGTTGTCGAAGGGCTAGATCACAAATAAAATATTTTCGCAATTGTCTATCGCGAAACAATCTATTTGATTGCAAGCCAACTTCTGGTTGGTTTACATGGACAAAAGTAGGGCCTTTAACCCCAATTATACATGAAAGATTAGATCGATTCATAGCTAATTCGGCTTGGCAAGATCTCTACCCTTCCTATCGTATAACCACAGATTATGTGGCCAAATCTGACCATTGTTTCCTACTCCTTGACTTATCTCCTTCGGCCGTTACCCCCCTTCAACGGTCACCCAACACTTTTCGTTTCGAAAATTGTTGGGCAAATAACGAGGATAATATACATACTATTAAAAGCACTTGGGTCAATACCTCCGGAACAGATATTGACAAAATTGAAGCTATTGGCACATGTCTAGAGGAATGGCAAAATCACCAAAGATTTAAATCCACCGGAAGGATCAAGTTCCTTACCAAAAAAATTAACAAATTTCTATGTCGCCCCTTAACTGCCACAAATGAAGAAATATATTTAAAACATAGAACTGAACTAAATAAACTTCTAACAGAACAAGAAATCTACTGGGCTCAAAGATCTCGTACTCTCTGGCTTTCCCAAGGGGATAAAAATACTAGGTTCTTCCACGCTCGGGCAACTAATAGGAAAAAGAAAAATTCGATTGCAGGACTTTTTGCCTCCAACTCGAATTGGTGTACGTCTGACTCAGATCTAATGAATATTGCTTCTACATATTTTCAAGATCTCTTCACATCATCCAATCCCCAAACTTCGAATAACATTCTTGATAAAATACTCCCTTTATCAACGAATCAATGAATGAAACTCTTTTAAGGTCTTTCACTAAAGAAGAAATTCTCCATGCCTTTCGTGATATTGACCCTAGGAAAGCACCTGGTATCGATGGTCTTCCCAGTAGCTTTTTTCGACAACATTGGGACACGGTTGACGAAGATGTCATTAATCTTTGCCTTAACCTACTAAACGGAACCGCTGATATGACCTTAGTCAATAAAACTATTCTGGTACTAATCCCCAAAATCCAGGATCCAACTTCTATGAAACAACTAAGACCTATCAGCCTATGCACTGTCCTCTATAAAATAATAGCCAAAACCATAGTCAATAGAATGAAACAGACTATTCCCCTCTGTATTAGCCCTAATCAAGCAGCTTTTGTCCAGGGACGCAACATCTCGGACAACATTCTTGTTGCACATGAAATTATTCACAACATTAATTCAGGAGCAACTAAATCCTCTCAAGGTGCTGCTCTTAAGTTAGACATGGAAAAGCCTTTGATAGAGTTGAATGGTCCTTTCTCGCAAATGTTATGGAACGCATGGGCTTCGCCTCCGAATGGATCTCCCCATAATGCGTTGCATTACTACAGTCTCCTTTTCAGTCAAAGTTAACAATTCCTTCTCTCCCTTCTTTCAACCTCAACGTGGATTACGTCAAGGGGATCCCCTATCCCCTTTTCTATTCCTCTTTTGTACTCAAGGCCTTTCTGCTTACTTAGCTGCTGCCCAACAAACTAAAATTCTACCGAGACTAGGCGCCTGTAAACATGGGCCCAAAGTCAATCACCTGCTTTTTGCCGATGACTGCATGGTTTTCATTAATAATAATCCAACTGAAGCGTCTCATCTTAAAAAAGCTCTGCAAACTTATGCTACTGCTTCTGGTCAAGCGGTTAATTTTTAGAAATCAACAATTTTTTATAATCCGTGTACACCATCAGCAACAAGAAACGCGATCAACAGCCTATTGCAAGTACGTGAGGTTTCTAACCCTGGTGTATATCTAGGTGTCCCACTTCTCATTGGGAAAAACAAAACGGAATCGCTAGGGTTTGTGCGCGATAAAGTACATGATCGTCTTTCTAGTTGGGACAAACATCTTCTCTCTTTTAGTGGCCGGGAGATTTTCATCAAAGCAGTCCTACAATCCTTACCTTAATACGTTATGTCTTGTTATCTTCTTCCACAAAACATCATCGATGACATGACTTATTCAATCTGTCAATACTGGTGGACTGACAAATCCAACAAAAATGGATGGCACATGCTCCCATGGAATCATGTCTGCTTACCTAAAACTGCTGGAGGCATGGGCTTTAAGGATTTGCATGATTTTAACATTGCTCTTTTAGGCAAGCAACTTTGGAAACTCATTTGTGAACCAGATTCTTTATTAGGAAAAATATACCGTTCTAAATACTTTCCTTCCGGCAATATCTTAGATGCATCTAAACCCAATCGTTGCTCCTTTGCTTGGCAAGGTATGTATAACGCGCTTCAGCGGCTCTTCCCAGGCTTTCTTTACCGTCCGGGTATTAACTGTAATATTAGAGTACACAAAGACATATGGGGTGGTTCCTCCCCGATTGACCTCACTGGGATTATGAAACCTCGGATGAATTCCATATTTGATGTCGTGAATTCATGATTCGTAATCAAACTGCATGGGATACGGATAAGGTCAGGCGTTATTTTAATCCAACTGATGCCGCTACTATTCTTCGTATCCCCATCATAAATGATCAACGTGATTCAGTACTCTGGTCCCCTAATGACTCGGGTATTTACTCAGTCCGTTTTGGATATATTTTCCTACAACGGTCCCAAAACCCACATACGACACCTACACGGTTCTGGAAATTTCTATCCAAAGTCAAGGCTTTACCCAAAGTCAAAACTTTTGGTTGGCGCATGGCATCTGATGCTCTACCAATTGGGGTTAAAATGCAAGTCTTCTCTCCAAATTCGGGGCCTTGTCCCATCTGTGGTAGCCACTCGGAATCTATCTGTAACGCCCCGGTTTTGGGCTTAGAAGTCTTGGGCGTTGACCGGATGG
The DNA here is from genome assembly GCA_958450335.1 of Hibiscus tridactylites. Lineage (NCBI taxonomy): Eukaryota > Viridiplantae > Streptophyta > Magnoliopsida > Malvales > Malvaceae > Hibiscus > Hibiscus tridactylites. The sequence continues at coordinate 35,231,620 of OY288289.1, read as the reverse complement.
TCAAAGTGCTGTTCGAATCGTAAGAGGTTAAATTAGGAAAACCTAGTTCGGGTTGCATTAAAAATATGGAAAAATGTTCTAAAATCATCTTTTAATATAATTAAGTGAACTGTGAAAACAATTTTGGAAAATGAGTTTTGGAAGGTTGACATTTTGGCTAGTGACCAAAATGTAATTTTCGCAAATTTGGTGGCTGTTTTAAAAAGGATTGAAACTTTGAATCTTTAAGGAGCTATTTGCCCAAAAGTGAATTCTCCAGATTTTTCTAAGATATTTTAATCCTAAAATCTGATTTTAAAGGTTTGATAAAAGGAGGGAAACTCATTTTACTATTTTTCTTTCCTAACTTCCTATTTTCTCTTCTCCTTTTCTCTCCAACCAAACATCACCATTTTCAGAGATTTTGATCTGATTTCTTCATCTAAAATCATCCTTTCAACTCACAATTGATAGCTAATCATTGTGCAAACAAAACCTACTCAATTGCTACAAGTTTCAACAAAGTTTTCATTCCAAAAAGTGGAGAAATCACAAGTTTGGAGGTATGAACGATTCTCCTCTGAACTTTAAGTTCTTTAATGAAATTCCTAAAGTTTTAAATCCTAAATGTATGTTTAATTAAAGGTTTGCAAGTTGATTTATGGATCTTGGCTAATTATGCAAGATTTTGATGATTTCACTTGATTTTCGTTTGATCTGTTAAATCTGAGTTTTGAGAAGTGTTTTTGATGTTAAATGATTATTAAATTGATGTGGAAATGAGTCTTGATTGATGCAATCCCGGATAGGTTGTTTTTCCTAAGTTTAGCTTGTGTTTTAAGGTTGTTTTTGAGGTGATCTTGGTGATCTGGTGTTGCTGGAGGTATAAGGTTGCTTTTAGGTTGTTTTTAGATGTGTTTTGGTGTTAATAGAAGTGTGGTTTTGCTGGTTTATGGTTGGGCTTTGTTTGGAAGTGTTTTGGATGCAATTTCGGTTGTGTTTGGTGGCCGAAATTGGAGTTTGGATGAGGGCAGCAAGTTTAGGTGCTTTCATTGAAGCAATTAATGCAAGATGATGCATTAATCCTCTGCTTTGATGTGTTGAAACAGGGGAGGCATCGTTGGATTCAAGTTCGGTTGTTTTGGAGGCTTGATTTGGTGCTTAGGCTTGGAGCTAAGTGGTTTTTGGTGAGTGCAACTTTGGAATTGGATTTTCAGCTTTTTAAACAAAGGTTTGAAGGTTATGGGAGCTTAGTTTAAGTCTAAACAACTTTGCTAAGCTCAAGTGTAAGTTTCCGGATTTTCTCTCTAGTGGTGGCCATGACTTGATATTTTGCTAAATGATGATTTGCATGTTTTACTTACTGTTTTGAAAGCATGTTTTAGCATGGATTATGCTGTTGATTTAAGCCATGTGTTGAAGGTAACTCTAGGTAGGAGTTCCTTGATTTGTACATTGTTTAAATGTGGATTTGATGCATGAAATGCATGACGAAATGGCTTGGTTTAAATGCTTTAAAACAGTGGATATTATGATGAAATTGATGCATATTGGCAAGTGATGGTTTTGTAAAAGTGAAGGTCACTAAGGTGGTTAAAAGTCCTTGAGTGAGCCTTGTTACATGAACATCAAGGTGGTTAAAAGTCCTTCGATGTTGCGGACCCTAAGGTGGTTAAAAGTCCTTAGGTGCTCCTTTCCATGGTGGTTAAAAGTCCATGGGGCCAAGGTGTTTAAAAGTCCTTGGGGCCAAGGTGTTTAAAAGTCCTTGGGGTGATTCAAGTTACGGACACAAAGGTGGTTAAAAGTCCTTGTGTGGTCCATGATCATGGTGTTTAAAAGTCCATGGCCAAGGTGTTTAAAAGTCCTTGGGGTCAAGGTGTTTAAAAGTCCTTGACAAAGATGTTGATCTTGTTCATCAAAAATGGAATTTGTCACTTGTGCCAATATGACATGGAAAGTGTGTAAGAAGCATGTGATGCTTGGTTTGACTATGTTATAAGCATGTGGTTACATGGTTTTAAGAATGCTTTGAACTTATGCATGGATTGATTTAAAGCATGTTTTGTAAATGGTTTTAAATGCATTATTGAATTGTTTTAAATGAGCACGCCTCACTAAGCTTTTGCTTACGCTCTCTACGTTTTCTTAATTCAATAATGCAGAGAATTAGAGCATCTTGTGGGCTGCAAGGGAGGGCAAGCAATCAAGTTCTACTTAAGCTCAATGTATGAGGTTTTACAAGCACTTTTAGCTTTTTGGTTGATTTGGCAATGGGGGACCAATGTATATGTTTTGGGAGGTGTTTAAGACTCCCTAAGTCTGTTAAATGTTGTTGAAAATGTTGGTTTTTGATTTGGAACCTTATATGCTTGTTTTGCAAGTTTGGAGTTGAATGGATAGCTTAACTAGGAAGCATGCCTTATAAATTGGGGTTTTTCTTATGTGATGTTAATGTGTTAAATTGATGATGCAATTGAGGTTCTTGCATGTTGATTGACTTTGTATAATGGTTTGGTGATGTTAATTTGATGTTTGGAGCATGTTTGATGCTGTTTTGGAGTTGTCTGCAGACAGGGGTATCGATACTTGGGCTTGGGGTATCGATACACCTGAGCCAAATTTGCAAGTTTCAGGCCAGGGGTATTGATACCTGAAGAACGAGTATCGATACCATATGAGTGGAGTATCGATACCCGATGAACGAGTATCGATACCCTTGCTTGAATTTGTTTTGTTTTGTTTATATTTTGGTCCTGAATCTTGTATGATCAATTGTATGAGCTGTGGATGTCCTTTTGAGCTGAAATTTCACAGAGATGCATGTAACCTGACTAATTTCAAGTTGGTAACCTTAATTTGGGTTAAGTCCTTTAATTTATCAGAAATTACAATTTGGTCCCTAAAGTTGTAATTTGTTCAATTGGGTCCCTGTTTGATCTCTGATGGATGTAATCTTTTAACATGTTGTTTGTATGGTCACACATAGGAGTAATGTGCATCTAGATAAGATTAAAAAGAAAAAAAAGGGTTGTTAATCAAGGTTGACTTTCGGGTTGACTTTGGTTTTCCCCGTGTAATCTCCGTAGTTCGGGTCGGGCGTCTAGGCCGGGCTTCGGGGGTTACACTATCCTTCATGCGCTTCGTGACTGTCCTGGGGCTTCTGAAGTCCTCCAACTTTGTGGTATTCCCACTACTCTTTCTAGGAGTCTAGCTTCTACCCCTCTTCAATGGCTAGAGGAAGCAGCCAACACTCTATCCTCTGATAAATTTGGTCTTTTCCTTACTGCTATTTGGAATGTCTGGAATAGACGTAACGACTGGGTTCATAATCAACATTTACAACCTCCTTGGCTAATAGCCGTTAATTCCATTAGTTTACATGATGACTATTGTAAAACTTTTAAGACGACTGCCCCAACTCCATTTACCCTTTCTACACCATGATGGACCCCTCCCCCACTTCATCATATCAAAATAAACGTGGATGGAGCTTTTACTCCATCAACACGTACAGCTGCTGTTGGCGTCGTTGCTCGTGATTCTACAGGTGCAGTCGTAGGCGGCCTCGCTTTCCCTCTTGGTAGCTGTCTGGACGCAATTACCAGTGAGGGGGAAAGCCTTCTTGCTGGTCTCACCTTCGCCCGATCTCAAGGTTGGAATCGGCTTCTGATTGAAACTGACTGCGCTTCTCTCGCGAATAGGATCTGTTGAGTGTGTAAAAGTTGTATTATTTACACCCTTTTTAACTCATATTTCTGCTGCATTCAAGCATTATTCATTGCATTTAGGTTAGTTCACAGCAAAACATCACAAATATATTAAAGGCACAAATTCTACTAAGAATGACTGTTTTTGCAGGTTGCTGCCGTCGCAGACGGAGAGGGCAGGCACTGGGCAGAGAAGCAGAAGAACTGAACTGGACAAGAAGACAAAGAGAACGATGCTGCCATGGTGTTGCCGTGACAGTAGAGGACGACAACAGTTTTTGTGGAGAAAAAGCAAAGTGGACCTCGACAGATAGAGAAAATTCAGCCCGTCTGTCGTGTGAAAACCTTATATTTTTCCAAGCCCCAGATCAAAAGATATGTCAAGCCCAAAGTTCAAGGAGAGAAAATCCCAAGAATCAAGGAAGACGGCTTGAAAGTATATTCCTTGAAGATTTAGTCTTTATTAGAATCATACTTTTAATTAAAGTTGTAATCCTTGTTAAATTAGATAACTTGAGCCCAAAGCTTATATAAGGGCATGTATTTTAACCTAGGGCATATCCCATATCTCATATCCCATAACCGATAACCAAAACCCCTAGCCGTTTTCCCGCCGCCGACAGGTTCTAAATTCCCCCTAAGGCCACGGGTTGATTTGTAAAGTAGTTGCAAGGGTTGTTTTGTTTTAGGAATTTTCAGTTCAATAAAATAAACTTCAAGTTCTCTTATTTTTGTTATTAATATCTTGCAAGAGCATCGAGAGAGCATTGTGAGGTTATCTATTTATTTAGCATCGGGAGAGTTAAGTATACGAAAGAAATAAGAGCAAGTTCTCTAGTTTATAGTTGAACTATCTCGTGCCTAGGGATAGGGCGAGGTTAAGTGGCTAAAGAAGAATTCATTCACATCGGTGTGCATCCTTCGATTCACGTCGGGAGGTATCATCAAGACGTGATCATCGACAGACTTGGACCTAGGGATAGGCAAAGGCAGATCTGGGATTCTTGCCAAACTTGAAAGTACTGAGTTGAGCGTTTGCTGCCGCGACGATCAACGGACTGCCGCCGTGACAGGTGCTGCCGCGAAGGGTGACAACGACAGAACTGGATTTCCTAAACTCTGCAAATACCTGCACTACTGAGCAATTCAATACCAGCCCATTCTCTCTATCTTTATATCTTTACTCTTTTATTTACGTTTACGTGAAAACTCTCAAACATTTCCTTTACTTTCGTGCAGTGAATTAAGGTGAAGCTATTAGCCCAATCCCTGTGGACACGATATCCGATACTTCGTATCACTTTACTACTTGCGTCGTGTATACTTGCACTACCATTGCAATAGACTATTTTACACGTAACAAATTTTTGGCGCCGTTGCCGGGGATTGGCAACATAACTCTACCTTTCTTTTATTGCCCTTTTCGTTTTTATTTTTATTTTATTTTTATTTTTCTATTTTTCTTTGGTGCATTCAACTCTTGCTTTTCACAAGGTTTTCTTGTTTATGCGCAGATCGAATCGAGGTAAAGATCTTGAATATCAATTAGATCCGAAAATCGAACGTTCCTTCAATCTCAAGAAACAACTTCGTCACTTACTAGCCAGGAACGAGTACCTTGAGGAACAGCTAGAGAAGATGGCCCACAATGGAGACGACCTGCCTGTTGGCGATATTATACTGCATGTCGGTAACCCTGCCGCCGCCGGACGACGGTCTTGTCGTGACTACATGTTGAACGATCATGTAGAGTTGGAGACCACGCTGCCGGATATTGATGATGACAACTTCGAGCTGAAACCTGTCATGTTTAGTATGATCAACAATGCCGGTCAATTCAGTGGTGCTGTTACAGAGGATGCGAGGGAGCATCTCAAAACGTTCCAGGAAATCTATGGTTCGTTTAGACTGCCAGGAGTTAATCCGGAGATACTGAGGCTTCGGTTATTTCCCCATTCATTGAGGGACAGAGCAAAAACTTGGTGGAATAAACTTACGCCGGGTTCAATTAGAACTTGGGCAGATTTATCTCGTGAATTTTTATCTTGTTTTAATCCTTCACATTTATCTGAGCGATTACGTAATGAAATTGCTACTTTTCAACAGGAAGATGACGAGCCGATGCACGAGGCCTGGGACAGATTTACTACTCTTCTACGGAACTGCCCAATGCATGGATTCCCCGTCTGGAATCATGTAACTAAGTTTTATAATGCTGCCAACTTACAAACTCGTATTCGAATTGATTCAGCAGCAAATGGACTATTATTGGATAAAGATCCGGACGAGGAAATGCAAGTATTGAAAAATCTGGCTAAGAATGAGGAGCAGTTTCCGATAGCAAGAAGAGAAGGTAAACGGGTACTAGCTGTTAAGGATTATGAGGCCGACATCACAATGAAATCACAGGTAGCATTCCTTATTAAAGCAATGAAAAGGTTATTGAATGATGATAGACAACAAGGATTTGCTGTTGAGGAGGTATGTGAAATCTGCGAGGGAAATCATAGTTCGGATGAGTGTCCTATACAGTTAGAGGAGGGAAAATATGTTGGAAATTATAAGCTGAATTACAATGCCAACAACTATAATCCCAATTGGAGGAAGGATCCCAAATTTTCTTGGAGTAATCCTAATAATGCCCTGAATCCTCAAGCACACAATCAGAATCAGGGAGGACCTAGATTGCTGACGCGACAGCAACTGCCACCGCATCTGCCGCCGCAGCAGCAACAACAATCATCAGCTGCCACGAGCAGTATACTGGAACAGACTCTGGCCACTTTTATGTCTCAGACAGGTACTTATATTGAGAATATGAATCAGTTTGTCAAGAAGACAGAGAATTTCATGGATAAAACAAAGATGAGGATGACGAATCATGAAGCTACTTTGAAATATCTGGAGACACAAATGGGTCAGGTTTCCCAACATATTAAGCCGATGCAGACTGGAGGATTTCCTAGCAATACTGAAAATGCTAGGCAGCCCACAAATGAGTAGTGTAAGGCTATTACTACTAGAAGTGGGAAGAAATTATTAGCGCCGGAAAAAGAAGCTGAACAAGTAAGGAAGTCAGCCTTGGACAAACCTGCCGAGGAAGCTACCCCGACAGGTAACAAACAGACTGCTGCCGATGAGCCTGTCACGACAGCAGAAGCGACAGAGGAGAAAATTGATGAACCTAAACCTCCTCAGATTCGTATGCAGTGGGAAGGACGTATTGCTGATCATCGTCCGCCACCTCCTTTTCCCCAACGAATACAACAAGCAGGTTCATATTAATATTCCGCTGTTAGATGCCGTTAGGGAGATGCACGGTTATGCTAAATTTCTCAAGGATGTCATGTCAAAGAAATCTAAACTTGGGGAATTTGAAACGATAAAGATGACAGAAGGTTGCATGAGTATTCTTCATCGGCAACCACCCTAGAAAAAGAAGGATCCAGGGAGCTTCATCATACCTTGTGTAATCGGAAATAAATATGTGGGTAAGGCACTTTGTGATCTTGGTGCTAGTGTTAATTTAATGCCAAAATGTGTTTTTAAAAATTTGTTATTGGAAAGGCGCGGCCCACGACAGTAACTCTGCAGCTGGCAGACCGCTCTTATGTTCATCCGGAAGGAAAAATCGAAGATATTCTGGTAAGAGTGGATAAATTTATTTTTTCTGCTGACTTTCTTATTTTAGATTGTGAGGCAGACGAAAACGCACCAATCATCCTTGGGCGACCCTTCTTAGCCACGGGAAGATCACTGATTGATGTGGAGAAAGGAGAACTCACCATGCGAGTGAACGATCAAGAGATTAAGTTGAATGTTCTCCAAGCGATGAAGCATGCTGATGCAGACGAGGAATGCAAGGCTATCACTGAAGTTGCCTTTGATCAACCCTGCATCAGGTCGGGCTATCACGACATAAAAATTGGTCACTGCCGCGACAGTCACCTACAAGGCTGTCACGACAGCACCGACGACAGCAACTCCTCTGAATCCGATACATCTGATACTGAAGATCAGGAGGAGGTAAACTGGATAGGCGATCGTCCAGGTAAGTTATTCGAACCTTTAAATTAAACTTCGGATACCCATTTAATCCAAAAGCCATCTACTGTTGAGCCACCTGCCTTAGAACTGAAGCCCCTGCCAAGGCAGCTAAAATATGCTTTTCTTGGTTCAAATGATACGTTGCCCGTAATCACCTCTTCTAAGCTGCCACAGGAACAGGAACGGCAGCTAATAGGGATGCTACGGCAGCACAAAAAGGCGATTGGATGGACGATAGCTGATATACAAGGCATTAGTCCGGTGTTATGCATGCACAAATCCTTTTAGAGGAAGATAATAAGCCGACTATAGATGCCCAAAGGCGGCTTAACCATGCAATGAAAGAGGTGGTGTGTAAAGAGATAATCAAATGGTTAGATGCTGGTATTATTTACGCCATCTCCGACAGCAAATGGGTGAGCCCGGTGCAATGCGTTCCAAAGAAAGGAGGAATGACCGTGGTGACCAATGAAAACAATGAGTTAATCCCAACCAGGACTGTGACCGGTTGGAGGGTTTGTATGGACTATCGAAAGCTTAACAAAGCTACCCGAAAAGACCACTTCCCTTTACCTTTTATTGATCAAATGCTTGATAGATTAGCGGGTAAACCTTACTATTGTTTTCTTGATGGTTATTCAGGTTATAATCAAATTGCTATCGCACCGGAGGAACAAGAAAAGACGACCTTCACATGCCCATACGGAACGTATGCTTTTAGGAGAATGCCGTTTGGATTATGTAATGCACCCGCCACCTTCCAAAGGTGCATGATGGCCATATTCTCCGATATGGTAGAGGACTTCCTTGAAATATTTATGGATGACTTTTCAGTCTTTGGAGACAATTTTGAGAGCTGCCTCGGCAATCTACAAAAGGTACTTGAAATATGTGAAAAAGCAAATCTAGTTTTAAATTGGGAAAATGCCACTTTATGGTGGATGAAGGGATAGTCCTTGGCCATAAGATTAGCTGCCGTGGGATAGAAGTCGACAGGGCCAAAATAGAAGTGATCGAAAAGCTGCCGCCGCCGACCACAGTCGAGGGTATTAGAAGTTTCTTGGGACATGTTGGTTTTTACCGAAGATTCATTGCAAATTTCTCAAAAATCACCAAGCTCCTATGCCATCTTTTGGAGCAGAACCGACCCTTTGACTTTAATGATGAATGTACTGAAGCATTCAAGGTTCTGAAGGAAAAACTGGTAATAGCCCCAATAGTACAGCCACCAGACTGGACACAACCATTTGAGATTATGTGTGATGCTAGTGACTATGCTGTCGGGGCAACACTTGGGCAGCGGAGAGACAAGTTATTTCATGTCATATATTATGCTAGTAAGACACTAAATGACGCCCAAGTGAACTACACCACCACAGAAAAAGAGTTATTAGTTGTGGTGTTCTCCATTGACAAGTTTCGTTCTTACATACTTGGGACGAAGGAAATAGTACACACAGACCATTCTGCCTTGAAGTATTTGTTCACGAAAAAGGATGCAAAGCCTCGATTGATACGGTGGATCCTGCTATTGCAAGAATTCGACCTTGAAACCAAGGACAAAAAAGGGACAGAAAATCAGGTGGCAGATCACTTGTCAAGGTTGGAGAAGGGGCAGAGTCTACCAATAGATGAGACAAACATACTGGAGACTTTCCCAGACGAGTAGCTCTTTGCTGCCGCAATCACTGCCGCGACAGCCATGGCGGCAGGTAAGTCTTCTGAACTCCCCTAGTATGCGGATTTTGTTAAATTTATAGTTAGCAGAATAATCCCTTATGATCTTAATTATCAAGCCAGGAAGAGGTTCCAAAATGATGTTAATTATTATTATTGGGACGAACCTCTTCTTTTCAAACTATGTGCGGATCAGGTTATAAGGAGGTGTGTACCACAAGAAGAACAAGAAGATATACTTCATCATTGCCATGCTTCACAGTATGGAGGTCACTTAGGAGGCAACAAAACTGCTGCCAAGGTGCTGCAGTCAGGGTTTTACTGGCCGTCACTGTATAAAGATGCACAAATCTTCTACAAGAGTTGTGACAGGTGCCAAAGGATAGGAAACATCTCAAGGAGAAACGAGATGCCACTACAGAACATTCTAGAGGTCGAAATCTTCGATGTTTGGGGGATTGATTTTATGGGACCTTTTTCCATCTTCATGTGGAAATTTATACATCCTCCTAGCAGTGGATTATGTCTCTAAGTGAGTTGAAGCTATCGCCACTCAAAGGAATGATGCCAAGACAGTCCAAAAATTTCTACACAAAAACATTTTTTCTATGTTTGGCATCCCTAAGGCGATTATCAGTGATGAAGGGAGACATTTCGACAATAGGGTTATTGTTGCCGCCTTGAAGAAATATGGTGTCAAGCATCGGATCGCGACAGCATACCACCCACAGACCAATGGACAGGCTGAAATATCTAATAGGGAAGTTAAGAACATTCTTGAGAAGATGGTTAAGCCAACTAGGAAAGATTGGTCTTTACTCCTCAATGATGCGTTATGGGCATATATGACAGCTTTTAAGACTCTATTGGGCATGTCTCCATACCGATTGATTTATGGGAAAACCTGTCATCTGCCTGTCGAGATAGAGCACAGAGCATATTGGGCGATCAAGGCAGTGAATATGGACTTGGACAAGGCAGGCCAGAAAAGGATGTTAGATCTGAACGAGATTGAAGAAATACGGACAATGGCCTACGACAATGCAAGAATCTACAAGTAGAAAACTAAGAAGTGGCATGACAAGAAGTTGCTGCCACGACAGTTCTGCCCAGGGCAACTTGTATTGTTGTTCAATTCTACACTGAAACTCTTCCCAGGTAAACTGAAATCTAGATGGTCTGGCCCATTCCAAGTCGTACAAGTTTTTCCCCATGGTGCCATCACAATCCGATCATTAAAAGACGGGCACCAATTCAAAGTCAACGGACACCGCCTCAAGCATTATCAGGGGACTGAAGCCCCAGGAATGCAGGAAGTGGTTACCTTAGGAGATGCCCCACCTGGCAGCCCTAATTTAACCTAAATTTTATTTTTATTTATTTTTATTATTTATTAGGTAATAAGGTTTATTTTATTCTAATAATGTTTTTATGTTTACTGTTTTTAGGAAATAAAGGAGTCAAGAAGAACAGGATAATTGAACCCAGCCCACCATCCCTCCATCAGCCCAACAAAGCCCAATATTGAAGCCTGTTGTTCCAGCTGCCGCGGCAGAAACGGAAAAGACAAGTTGTCACCAGACTGTCTCGACAGACGCGGAAACGTGTGTCAGGCACGTCAGACACGCTAAAGCTCAACAGTCGCCCCGCTGTTCACGCCTGCCGTTATAGCTTCAACGGGCAGCAACTTTTCTTCTATAAAACCCCGTTTCATTTTCATTCACTTCTGCCTTCTTACTTGTTCTCCCCCTTTAGTTTTCATTTACTTTCTTTTACTTTCAACAACCCTTGCACTAACATGTCTTCCAGAAGAACCCGCCGCAGTGCTGCCTCTACTTCCTCACCGGCAACAACTCCCCCACAGTCCTTAGCAACCAGAGATCTGTGGGAAGAAAGAGGCTTCATTTACACTCCAAAAGCAATTAATCTGGGCCTCAAGCCTTTCATCGCAAGGACGATTAGAGCTCTTTTATGGGAATCATTTGCGGAGCAACCAGTAGAGATGAACGAGACGCTGGTGAGGGAATTCTATGCTGCCATCAGCAGCAAGACGGCGACAACAGTGACTGTCCGAGGGAAAGAGTTGCAGTTCACAGCCGAGCGCATTAACTCTTTGTATGGCCTCTACCTAGGCCCCAACGATGATGCTCACCAGCAGTTCCTTGACACTTTGGATGATGCTGCCTATGACGCTGTCATGGCAGAATTGACGGAAGAAGGGACTGAATGGAACACAAGCCAAAAAAATCCTCACACAGTGAAGAGGGGCAGCTGCTGCCGGAGGCAAAACTGTGGAATGCCTTCATCAAAAAGATGATCCTGTCGTCGTCGCATCACACCACCGTTGACCAGTAGAGGTTAGCCTTAATACACTCCATTCTAAAAAAACGACCCATTAATGTGGGGAGTTATATGCGAGAGAGTATTTTGGAAAGTGCCCATAGACCGACGACCCTCCTTTGCCTCCCATACCTCATCACGTCCCTCTGCCGTTGCTACGATGTGCCGGAAGCCGACACCAATTCCATAGTGAAAGGAAGGGGTTGGACAGACAAGAATATCACCAGCCTCATGGTGCTGACAGTGGCAACCCCTCTCTCATCTTTCAACCCTATTGCCGCCCCAGCTGCATCATCAGAGCAGCCAAATCCTGAACCTGCCGCCGCAGCAGCTGCTCTGACAGACCCATCCAATCAAATCCTAGCTGCTATTCAAAGGATGGAGTACAGACAGCTGGGCCTCATGACATTCATCAAGGACTTTGCCGCATCCACGATAAATTTTATTCACAATACTTTAAATTTCCCTGATGTTGTCTTTCCCACCTTCCCTGCCCACTACTTCACTGTCCCCACCCCTGCCCACACACCTACACCTGCTGCTACACCACATACACCATCTGCTGCCTCCATTCCATCACCTACCCCGACGGCAGCCGACATCCCCCATGCCGAAACATCTGCTCGAGGAACAAAGCGACTGGTACCCTCGGATGACCTTGATGCCTTTGTTGTTGGATTCTCTTCCTCATCCGTATGGGCAGACACTGACGCTGAACCCTCTATCAGAGGAACCTGTCAAAAGAATTTACACCGGTCAAGAGGCAGAAAAGAATGGCAAACAAGAAAACTCTGCCAAAGGCCAGCAGCAGTGACAGCAGCGGCAGCAGCTCTGACATTCAGGTTGTAGAGCAACCACCCCAGCCCGCCCCTAGAACCAGAATCCGCCACCAAATCCGCCTCAGCAGCAGCAGTGAAGACAGTGCTTAAAATTTAAGTTTCTTATTTTCTTATTGCTGCCTGCTATCTATTTATTTTGTGATGTACTCCCTTCATATGTTTTCATTTTTATTTTGTCATTTGCATTGAGGGCAATGTAACCCTCGAGTTTGGGGGTGGCAACCCTCCATATTAATGGAGTCCGAGTACATCTTAGTTAATTGTTGTGTCTTTTACTTAGTTATTTCTCTATAAAAAAATCTGAAAAACTGCAAATTCTGGCTTAAAACTGTGAATTGAACTTGCCTGTCGTGACAACATCTTTAGGACAGTTTAAGGAGAAGTTTAGAGCCTTTCTATAGTTCTGAAAACTTAAACACCATTGTGATTGTTATACTGCTTAGACTTCTTTTAGCCAAACTAGAATAGGAAGCTTAGCACTTGAATAGGCCCTAGAGGTGCCTAACACTGGCTCTAGGAAAGAAGTTTAGCAAAAGAGACTCAAAAATCCTAGAGGTGCCCGAAACTGGCTCTAGGAAGCTAACTAGAGGTGCCTAAAACTGGCTCTAGTAAAACTTTAGAGAAATCGAGTCAAAACAAGAAAATCAAAGAAGCATGAAAATGTGCCTTCAAAAAGATAAACTTTGGCATAAAAATTCGAGTTAAGAGTTGAACATTCTAGTGAAACTAAGAGAGTCTTAGCATATAACTGTTCACAAGCATGCACACACTGCACGAGGACTATAGTGAGATTCCGGACAGATCCTAAATTATCCGACAGGTTGCTGCCGTCATAAGGAATGAACGATGGGTAAGGGAAAGTTCACTGTTTGAAAGCCAAATCAAAAATATTTCTTTTTTCTTTTAGGTCTTAGGTTCTTGAGGGCAAGCAAAAACTTGAGTTTGGGGGTGTGTTGAGTGTGTAAAAGTTCTATTATTTACACCCTTTTTAACCCATATTTCTACTGCATTCAAGCATTATTCATTGCATTTAGGTTAGTTCACAGCAAAACATCACAAATATATTAAAGGCACAGATTCTACTAAGAATGACTATTTTTGTAGGTTGCCGCCATCGCAGACGAAGAGGGCAAGCGCTGGGCAGAGAAGCAGAAGAGCTGAACTGGACAAGCAGACAAAGAGGACGATGATGCCATGGTGTTGTCGTGACAGTAGAGGACGACAACAGTTTTTGTGGAGAAAAAGCAAAGTGGACATCGACAGATAGAGAAAATTCAGCCCGTCTGTCGTGTGAAAACCTTATATTTTTCCAACCCCAGATCAAAAGGTATGTCAAGCCCAAAGTTCAAGGAGAGAAAATCCTAAGAAACAAGGACCTAGGGATCATCAAGATGTGATCATCGACAGACTTGGACCTAGGGATAGGCCAAGGCAGATCTGGGATTCTTGCCAAACTTGAAAGTACTGAGTTGAGCGTTTGCTACCGCGACGATCAACGGACTGCCGCCGTGACAAGTGCTGCCGCGACGGGTGAGAACGACAGAACTGGATTTCCTAAACTCTGCAATACCTACACTACTGAGCAATTCAATACCAGACCATTCTCTCTATCTTGATATCTTTACTCTTTTATTTACGTTTACGTGACAACTCTAAAATATTTTCTTTACTTTCGTGCAGTGAATTAAGGTGCACCTATTAGCCCAATCCCTGTGGAGACGATATCTGATACTTCGTATCACTTTACTACTTGCGTCGTCTATACTTGCACTACCATTGCCATAGACTATTTTACACGCAACAGGATCAACAATCCTGCTCAGGACCTTTCTACCATGGGACCCCTTATTCATCATATTCAAGCGTCTCTTCAAGACTTTGATTTTGTATCTATTTCTTTTGTACGCCGTGAGGCCAATCTTTTAGCCCATACTTTGGCTACTTTCTCTTTGAATTCTATGACTTCTATGTCATTTAATTCGGATGTTCCATCTTGTACCCAACATTTTGTAACAAATCATTCATGATTAATAATACTTAGGCACTCTTTTCCCCTTTTTAGGGTCCTCTAGCTCTGCTTGAAGGACAGTAGTAGGGGTTTTTAATGAGGCCTTTTCTTAAAAAAAAAAAATTCCAACAGGTCTGTAACGCCCCGGTTTTGGGCTTAGGAGTTTTGGGCGTTGACCGGTTTGGTCAAAGTGCTGTTCGAATCTAAAGAGGTGAAATTAGGAAAGCGTAGTTCGGGTTGCATTAAAAATATGGAAAAATGTTCTAAAATGATCTTTTAATATATATAAGTGAACTGTGAAATCAATTTTGGAAAATGGGTTTTGGAAGGGTGACATTTTGGCTAGTGACCAAAATGTAATTTTCGAAAATTTGGTGACTATTTTAGAAAGGGTTGAAACTTTGAATCTTTAAGGAGCTATTATTCCAAAAGTAGTTTCTCCAGATTTTTCTAAGATATTTTGAGATTTATTCTGATTTTAAAACGTATCAAAAGAGGAGGGAAAGCCATTTTGGCCATTTTGATAACTAACTTTCCAATTTTCTTTTCTCTCATTTTCTCTCAACCCAAACACTTTCTTTCCAGAGAATTGTTTCTGATTTTCTCACCTAAATCTCTCCTTTCAACTCTCTTTTGATTCCTAATCATCATATCTACAAAACCTCATCATTTGCTACTTGATTCATTAAGGTTTTTGATTCCAAAAAGAGGAGAAACTCAAGTTTGGAGGTAAGAACGTCCTTCTCCTCTAAACTATCAGTTCTTTACTGAAATTCCTAAGTTTTCAATCCTTAATTGATGTTTTATTAAAGGCTTTTAAGTTATGAATTGGATCTTGGCTTATAATGCAAGATTTGGTGATTTTTGATGATTTTCGTTTGATCTGATAAATCTGTGTTTTGAGATGTGTTTTTGATGTTAAATGAACACTAAATTGATAAGGAATTGAGTTTTGATCAATGCAATCCCGGATAGGTTGAGTTTCCTAAGTTTAGCTTGTGATTCTTGTTGGTTTGTGAGGTGATCTTGTGGATCTGGTGTTGCTGGAGGTATAAGGATGTTAATAGGTTCTTTTTAGATGTTAAATGATGTTAATAGATGTTTGGTTTTGATGGTTTATGGCTGGGCTTTGTTGAGAAGTGGTTTTGATGCATTTTCGGTTGTGTTTGGTGGCCGAAAATGGAGTGTGGATGAGAGCAGCGAGTTTAGGTGCTTTCATTGAAGCAATTAATGCATGATGATGCATTAATCCTCTGCTTTGATATGTTAAAACAGGGGAGGCATCTTTGGATCCAAGAGTTGTTGATCCGGAAGCTTGATTTGGTGTTTTGGCTTGAGGCGAAGTGGAATCGGTGAGTGAAATTGGGTTTTCGGCTTTGAAACCAATGTCTTGGGAGCTTAGTTTAAGTCTAAACAACTTTGCTAAGCTCAAGTGTAAGTTTTCGGAAATACTCTCTAGTGGTGGCCATGATTTTGTTGTGATGCAATGTGGTTTATTGCATGTTTTAAACTCTGTTTTGAAAGCATGATTTAGCATGGTAAATGCTGTTTTTGTAAGCCATATGTTGAAGGAAGCTCAAGGTAAGAGTTCCTTGTTTTTGAACATTGATTAAATGTGGTTCGATGCTTTTAAATGCATGATGAATATGGCTTGGTTTAATGCTTTAAAACAGTGGATTAATTGATGATAATGATGTATATTGGCAAGTGATGTTTTGAAAAGGTTAAGGTCACTAAGGTGGTTAAAAGTCCTTGAGTGAGCCTTGTTTACTTAAGAACATCAAGGTGGTTAAAAGTCCTTGGATGATTCTTGCTACGGACACAAAGGTGGTTAAAAGTCCTTGTGTGATCCTTTCCATGGTGGTTAAACGTCCATGGGGCCAAGGTGTTTAAAAGTCCTAGGGGTGAAACTTGATACGGACACAAAGGTGGTTAAAAGTCCTTGTGTGGTCCATTCCATGGTGGTTAAAAGTCCATGGGGCCAAGGTGTTTAAAAGTCCTTGGGGCCAAGGTGTTTAAAAGTCCTTGGGGTGAAAGTTGATGAACTTGTTTTTAAAGAAATGGAACTTATCACTTGTGGCCAATATGACATGTATAATATGAAGCATGAGATGCTTGTTTTAAGTATGCTTTTGAGCATGTGCAATTGATGATTCGAAGCATGATTTATAAATGTTTTATAAATGCATTATTGAATGGTTTTATGAGCATTCCTCACTAAGCTTTTGCTTTCGCTCTCTTCGTTTTCTTAAATCAATAATGCATAACATTAAAGTACTTAAGGGCAGTAAGGAGGGCAAGTATTCAAGTGGAAGTAAAGCTCAAAGTATGGAAGGTTTTCTTAAGTACATTTTAGCTTTTGGTAATTTGGCAATGGGGGACCTATGTGTATATTTTGGGAGAGGTTTTGAACTCCCTAAGTATGTTGTATATTGTTAGGAATGCTGGTTTTTGTGTTTGCCCTTTGCATGCTTGAATTGGAAGTTTATGCTTGAATGGTTTGCTTGTGTAGGAAGCATGCCCATAGATTTGGGGCTTTCCTTACATGATGTTATTTTGTTGAATTGTTGATGCATGTATGTCTCATATATGTTGAATTGCAAGTTGGTAAAGTTTGGTGGCAATTGGAGCATGAATGGATGTTTACTTGCATGTTTAAGTATGCATTTTGGGGCAATCTGTGCAGGGTGTTTCGGAACAGTGCCTACCGTTTCGGAACGGGTGCCTTAAACAAGCCCAGGCGTCCGAAACGGAAGGGACCGTTCCGAAACGGTTTGGCTACTGCAAGCCCGTGTTCCGGTACGCGTTGCAGAACGGCCCGTGTTTCGAAACGGGCTCTGCCTGTTCCGGAACGGGTGACCGTTGGGGGCTGACATTGGCAGTTAAATGTTTTGAATTGTTTGTGCTTTAGTCCTGAATCTTGTCTGTGCAATTGTATGAGTTCGGGAAGTCCTTTTGAGCTGAAATTTCACAGAGAAGCATGAAATCTGACTAATTTCAAGTTAGTAACTTTAATTTGGGTTAAGTCCTCCTATTTATCAGAAATTACAATTTGGTCCCTAAAGTTGTAATTTGTTCATTTGGGTCCCTGTTTGATCTCTGATGCTTGTGATCTTTGAATATGTTGTTGAGTGATCACAATTAGGGTTAATGTGCACGTAGAAAAGATTAAAAAGAAAAAAAAGGGTCGTTAATCAAGGTTGACTTTCGGGTTGACTTTGGTTTTCCCCGTGTGACTTTCTTAATTCGTGTCAACCGTCTAGGCCGGGTTAAGGGGGTTACAAGGTCCACAGAAAGGCCCATTTAGACCTGTTGGTCCGAAACCTCTACAAAAATGACCGCTAAACAAGTTTTAATCAAATTTTAGGAGTTCGTGTAATTGGTTAGGATATTTTCAACACAATTATATTGCAAAACCTCAATTTCTTTACTTTTTACTCAGTTAAAATTCCAACGGGTCCACTGATAGGCCCATTTACACCTGCTCGTCCGAAAGCTCTACAAAAAGGACCGCAAAACAAGTTTTAATCAAATTTTAGGTGTTCAAATAAATTATTTGGATCTTTTCAACAGAATTATATTGCAAAACCTCAATTTATGTACTTTTTACTCAGTTAAAATTCCAACGGGTCCATTGAAAGGCCCATTTAGACCTGTTGGTCCGAAACCTCTACAAAAAGGACCACAAAATAAGTTTTAATCAAATTTTAGGAGTTCGTCTAATTGGTTTGGAGATTTTCAACACAATTATATTGCAAAACCTCAATTTCTTCACTTTTTACTCGGTTAAAATTTCAACGGGTCCACTGATAGGCCCATTTAAACCTGCTCGTCCGAAAGCTCTACAAAAAGGACCGCTAAACAAGTTTTAATCAAATTTTAGGTGTTCATATAATTGATTTAGAGCTTTTCAACACAATTATATTGCAAAACCTCAATTTATGTACTTTTTACTCAGTTAAAATTCCAACGGGTCCATTGAAAGGCCCATTTAGACATGCTGGTCCGAAACCTCTACATAAAGGACCACAAAATAAGTTTTAATCAAAATTTAGGAGTTCGTCTAATTGGTTTGGAGATTTTCAACACAATTATATTGTAAAACCTCAATTTCTTCACTTTTTACTCAGTTAAAATACGAACAGGTCCACTGATAGGCCCATTTAAACCTGCTCGTCCGAAAGCTCTTCAAAAAGGACCGCTAAACAAGTTTTAATCAAATTTTAGGTGTTCATATAATTGATTTAGAGCTTTTCAACACAATTATATTGCAAAACCTCAATTTATGTACTTTTTACTTAAGAACTCAAATTTTAGGTCCTTAAAGTTGTAATTTGTTCATTTGGGTCCCTGTTTGATCTATGATACTTGTGATCTTTGAATATGTTGTTGAGTGATCACAATTAGGGTTAATGTGCATCTAGACAAGATTAAAAAGAAAAAAAAAGGGTCGTTAATCAAGGTTGACTTTCGGGTTGACTTTGGTTTTCCCCGTGTGACTTTTTTAATTCGGGTCAACCGTCTAGGCCGGGTTAAGGGGGTTACATTTGGTGGTATCAGAGCTGAGTTCTCGAGTAATTGGGAATGAATGTGTGCATGATTGAAGTATGTATGCTATGTATGCTTGATTGATTGAAAGCATGATTAGAGGCTTGTGATTTGGTGTAATTGAGTGGTGTGCTGTGATGTAGCATGTTGTGGGTACCCATTGCCAAATCAAAGATAATGAAATGATGATGATTTTGAACGAAATTGAGCTTGAATACTCAGATTGCTTACCTTGCTGGGCCTGACTTTGTTTTATTTGCATTGTTATTGCATGGTAAAAGTATGGCACCACGTAGAGAGTTAAGGAGTAACGTGAGAGCTACGACTCCTAATGAGAATGAGAACGAAGAGAATGCGGGTAGTGCGGTGTTACCTCCTCCTCCACCTGGTGGTGGTGGTGCTGAGAGGGAGAGAGCTGGAGCTGCAGCTGGTGCGGGAGCTGCTGGACCAGAGGTTGGTCAGGGGCAAGCTATGCCTGATATGTCTATGTTGGTACAAGCTATTGCGGGTGCTTTCCGAGCGGCAGTAGCTGGAGCTCAAGGAGCTGGGCATCAGGGAGATGCTGGAGTTAGACTACCTTTGGAGCGTCTGCGCAGTCTTGGTGGGACTGAGTTTAGGGGTATGTCTGCTGAGAGTTCTGAAGCTTGGTTAGAGAGTACCAAGCGAATCTTGGGACAGATGAGCTGCACGGATGTGCAAAAGTTGGGTTGTGTTGTGTCCTTGCTGCAGGATGATGCGTATACGTGGTGGACGACCACTATAGCTGGGATGGCTGAAGCTGACATCACTTGGACATTCTTTCAGAATGTGTTCAAGAGGAGATATCTTGGTGTGAGATATCTTGATGAGAAGAAGCGTGAATTCATGTCTCTTACCCAAGGGAGCATGAGTGTGGCTGAGTATGAGGTGTAGTTTGTGCGACTCAGTCAATATGCACCGGAGCTGATACCTGATGAGCGGGCAAGGTGCGAGAGGTTCCGTTATGGTCTTGTAACGGATGTGAAAATGTATGTGCTGGCCACCGAATATGATGATTTTGATGTGTTGGTGGGCCGAGCCAAGGACATAGAGATGAACTTGGGTTTATCTGCTAGAGGTGCTGGAGCAAGTGCTGGGAAGAGATCAGCTGAGTTTAGTTCCGGAGGTGGACGGAACAAGAGGGGACGTGATCAGAAGTATCAGTCCTCGGCTAAGAGGGGTGGTGGTGCACCTGCTAGAGGAGGCAATGCTAGAGCTGATCCGAGTGCTTGATGGATATGTGGTTCACGTGGTCACATGAAGCGTGACTGTCCTCGTGCTGTGAGGGAGGTGCAAGCTCCTGTAGCGGCAGCTGGTAATGGGTGCTGGAACTGTGGATCCGCAGACCACTTGAGGCGAGATTGTCCTAGGTTGGCTGGTGATCAAGTGCGTGCTCCTGTTGTTGCTGCACCGCAGAGAGGTCGTGGGCGCGGCCGTGGTAATTTCCAGAGGAGAGAGGAAGGTGGTCGTGGAGTGGCCCATGTTGTGGCTATTCAGCCTGAAGGTGGAGGCCAAGCAAGGGTGTATGCTCAGCGTGAGGGCAGGAATGATGCGGATGTGATTGCAGGTACCTTTACTTTGCAATCCTTGTCATTGCTTTCTTTGATAGATTCTGGATCTACGCATTCATACATTTTGCGTGAGCATGCTGAATTGCTTGATTTGCATGTTGAGTCTTTGGATGTTGGTGTTCGTGTCACTAGTTCTTTTGGTGAGACTGTTGTGACTCGAAAGCTTTATAGAAGGTGTCCTTTGGTTGTTCAAGAACATGTTTTTCATGTTGATCTTATGGAGTTGCCCTTCTATGGTTTTGATGTGATCCGTGGTATGGATTGGCTTGCTGAGCATCGTGCTGTTGTGGATTGTGAAAATAAGCGTGTTTCGCTTAAGATTGCGGATGATTACGATGTTGTTGTGGTTGGTGAGAATGTGAAGTTTCTTGCCAATGTGGTATCTACCTTGGAGGCGAGTAGGATGCTGAGGCAAGGTTGCGAAGCTTATCTAGCTTTTGTGATGAATCCTAGCTCTAAGGAGTTGAGGGTGCAAGATATCCGAGTTGTGAAGGAGTTTCCTGGTGTTTTTCCTGAGGAGTTGCCTGGTTTACCTCCTAATCGCGAGGTGGAGTTTGGAATTGAGCTGTATGAGAATACAACTCCTGTGTCCATTACTCCCTACAGAATGGCACCTAAGGAGCTGAAAGAGCTGAAGACGCAGTTGCAAGAGCTGCTTGATCGTGGTTTCATTCGGCCAAGTGTGTCGCCTTGGGGAGCACCGGTCTTGTTTGTGAAGAAGAAGGATGGCACTATGAGGATGTGCATTGATTACCGTCAGCTGAACAAGTTGACTATCAAGAATCGGTATCCTTTGCCGAGGATTGATGATCTCTTTGATCAATTTCGGGGAGCTGCTGTGTTCTCTAAGATTGACTTGAGGTCTGGGTATTATCAGTTGAAGGTGAAGGATGTGGATGTGCCTAAGACAGCTTTCAGGACAAGATATGGGCATTATGAGTTCCTTGTGATGCCGTTTGGTTTGACAAATGCTCCTGCTGCTTTCATGGACATGATGAATCGTGTGTTTCATGAGTACCTGGGCAAGTTCGTTGTGGTGTTCATTGATGATATCCTCGTGTACTCGTGTACTGAGGAGGAGCATGAAGAGCATTTGAGGATTGTGCTGCAAGCTTTGTTGGAGAATCAGCTTTATGCTAAGCTGAGCAAGTGTGAGTTCTGGCTTAAAGAGGTGGTGTTTCTTGGGCATGTGGTCTCAGCTGAGGGGATTCGTGTTGATCCTCAGAAGATTGAGGCGGTGATGAACTGGAAAGTTCCTAAGTCTGTTCATGAGGTCCGTAGTTTCCTTGGTTTGGCGGGATACTACCGGATGTTTGTGGATGGTTTTTCCAAGATTGCTGCACCTTTGACGAAGTTGTTGCAAAAGGATATTAAGTATGAGTGGACGGAAGCGAGACAGCGGGCTTTTGAGAAGCTAAAGGCGGCTTTGACGCAAGCTCCTATCTTGGTTCAGCCTGAATCAGGGAAAGAGTTTGTGGTCTATAGTGATGCATCCTATGTTGGTTTGGGGTGTGTGCTGATGCAAGAGGGTAAGGTTGTAGCTTATGCATCGCGGCAGTTGAAAGTGCATGAGCGCAATTAACCTACGCATGATATTGAGCTGGCTGCAGTGGTTTTTGCTCTGAAGATCTGGAGACATTATCTGTATGGTGAGAAGTGTACTGTGTACACGGATCACAAGAGTTTGAGGTATCTGATGTCTCAGAAGGAGTTGAATCTTAGGCAGCGGCGTTGGTTGGAGTTGCTCAAGGATTATGATCTGACGATTGAGTATCATCCTGGAAAAGCTAATGTTGTTGCGGATGCCTTGAGTAGGAAGGTAGCTGTTGAGCTGAGGGCTATGTTTGCTAGCTTGAGTATATCGCGTGATGGTGGCCTTGTGGCTGAGTTGCAAGTGAAGCCGTCTATGGTTCAGTTGATCAAGGATAAGCAGTTGCTGGATGATTCCTTGGTGTCTCATGTTCAGGATATCGCGGAGGGTAGGCCTTCGGATTTCTGTTTCAATGATGATGGTGTGTTGTGTTTTTGGAGTCGGATAGTAGTGCCCAATGATGCTGAGTTGAGGCGTGCTATTCTGACTGAAGGCCATAGTAGTCCTTTTGCTATGCACCCTGGTAGTACTAAGATGTATCGTGATCTTCGTGATGAGTACTATTGGGTGGGTTTGAAGAAGGATGTTGCAGAGTTCGTGAGCAAGTGTTTGGTGTGTCAGCGAGTTAAGGCTGAGCATCAGTTTCCTTCAGGGTTGTTGCAACCGTTGAAAATCCCTGAATGGAAGTGGGAAAGGGTTACCATGGATTTTGTGTCTGGTTTACCTTTGTCTCCATCAAAGAAGAATTCGGTCTGGGTGATTGTGGATCGCCTGACGAAGTGTGCGCATTTCTTGCCTGTGCAAACTACGTTTTCTTTGGATAAGCTGGCAGAGTTGTACATTGCTGAGATTGTGCGGCTGCATGGTGTGCCTAAGTCGATTGTGTCGGATAGGGATCCGAGGTTCACATCGCATTTCTGGCAGTGTTTGCATCAAGCTCTGGGTACAAGGTTGCATTTCAGTACATCCTATCATCCTCAGTCGGATGGTCAGTCTGAGCGAGTTATCCAGATTTTGGAGGATATGTTGAGGTGCTGCGTGATTGAGTTCCAAGGTTCTTGGGAGAAGCATCTACCTTTGGTTGAGTTTGCCTATAACAATAGTTATCAGGCGAGTATACAGATGGCACCTTATGAGGCTTTGTACGGGAGGAAGTGTAGGACTCCTCTTTGCTGGGCTGAAACTGGTCAAAAGTTGGTTTCGATGCCGGCTTTGTTGAAAGGGACCACAGAGAAGGTGAAGCTCATTTGTGAGCGGTTAAAGGCAGCCTCTGATCGGCAAAAGTCTTACGCGGATTTGAAGCGTAAGGAGATAGAGTATGCGGTGGGTGACCGTGTGTTCTTGAAGGTTTCGCCTTGGAAGAAGGTGATGAGGTTTGGCCGGAAGGGTAAGTTGAGCCCTAGATACATTGGACCATATGAGGTGGTTGAGCGTGTGGGTCCTGTTGCGTATCGGTTGAGGTTACCTCAGGAGTTGGAGAAGATTCATGATGTGTTCCATGTTTCTATGCTCCGGAAGTATAGATCTGATCCTTCGCATGTGATGCCTGTGGAGGAAGTGGTTCTGAATCCGGATTTGACCTATGATGAGGAACCGGTGAAGGTTCTGGATTCAAATAGTAAGGTTCTTTGTGGCAAGACCATTGAGTTGGTGAAGGTGCTGTGGAAGCATCGTGGTGTTGAGGAAGCCACGTGGGAGCAGAAGGAAGACATGCTGAAGCAGTTTCCTTATCTATTTCCTTTAGGTAAATTTCGAGGACGAAATTTCTTAAGGGGGGAGAGCTGTAACGCCCCGGTTTTGGGCTTAGGAGTTTTGGGCGTTGACCGGTTTGGTCAAAGTGTTGTTCGAATCTAAAGAGGTGAAATTAGGAAAGCCTAGTTCGGGTTGCATTAAAAATATGGAAAAATGTTCTAAAATCATCTTTTAATATATATAAGTGAACTGTGAAATCAATTTTGGAAAATGGGTTTTGGAAGGGTGACATTTTGGCTAGTGACCAAAATGTAATTTTCGAAAATTTGGTGACTGTTTTAGAAAGGGTTGAAACTTTGAATCTTTAAGGAGCTATTATTCCAAAAGTAGTTTCTCCAGATTTTTCTAAGATATTTTGAGATTTATTCTGATTTTAAAACGTATCAAAAGAGGAGGGAAAGCCATTTTGGCCATTTTGATAACTAACTTTCCAATTTTCTTTTCTCTCATTTTCTCTCAACCCAAACACTTTCTTTCCAGAGAATTGTTTCTGATTTTCTCACCTAAATCTCTCCTTTCAACTCTCTTTTGATTCCTAATCATCATATCTACAAAACCTCATCATTTGCTACTTGATTCATTAAGGTTTTTGATTCCAAAAAGAGGAGAAACTCAAGTTTGGAGGTAAGAACGTCCTTCTCCTCTAAACTATCAGTTCTTTACTGAAATTCCTAAGTTTTCAATCCTTAATTGATGTTTTATTAAAGGCTTTTAAGTTATGAATTGGATCTTGGCTTATAATGCAAGATTTGGTGATTTTTGATGATTTTCGTTTGATCTGATAAATCTGTGTTTTGAGATGTGTTTTTGATGTTAAATGAACACTAAATTGATAAGGAATTGAGTTTTGATCAATGCAATCCCGGATAGGTTGAGTTTCCTAAGTTTAGCTTGTGATTCTTGTTGGTTTGTGAGGTGATCTTGTGGATCTGGTGTTGCTGGAGGTATAAGGATGTTAATAGGTTCTTTTTAGATGTTAAATGATGTTAATAGATGTTTGGTTTTGATGGTTTATGGCTGGGCTTTGTTGAGAAGTGGTTTTGATGCATTTTCGGTTGTGTTTGGTGGCCGAAAATGGAGTGTGGATGAGAGCAGCGAGTTTAGGTGCTTTCATTGAAGCAATTAATGCATGACGATGCATTAATCCTCTGCTTTGATGTGTTAAAACAGGGGAGGCATCTTTGGATCCAAGAGTTGTTGATCCGGAAGCTTGATTTGGTGTTTTGGCTTGAGGCGAAGTGGAATCGGTGAGTGAAATTGGGTTTTCGGGTTTGAAACCAATGTCTTGGGAGCTTAGTTTAAGTCTAAACAACTTTGCTAAGCTCAAGTGTAAGTTTTCGGAAATACTCTCTAGTGGTGGCCATGATTTTGTTGTGATGCAATGTGGTTTATTGCATGTTTTAAACTCTGTTTTGAAAGCATGATTTAGCATGGTAAATGCTGTTTTTGTAAGCCATATGTTGAAGGAAGCTCAAGGTAAGAGTTCCTTGTTTTTGAACATTGATTAAATGTGGTTCGATGCTTTTAAATGCATGATGAATATGGCTTGGTTTAATGCTTTAAAACAGTGGATTAATTGATGATAATGATGTATATTGGCAAGTGATGTTTTGAAAAGGTTAAGGTCACTAAGGTGGTTAAAAGTCCTTGAGTGAGCCTTGTTTACTTAAGAACATCAAGGTGGTTAAAAGTCCTTGGATGATTCTTGCTACGGACACAAAGGTGGTTAAAAGTCCTTGTGTGATCCTTTCCATGGTGGTTAAACGTCCATGGGGCCAAGGTGTTTAAAAGTCCTAGGGGTGAAACTTGATACGGACACAAAGGTGGTTAAAAGTCCTTGTGTGGTCCATTCCATGGTGTTTAAAAGTCCATGGGGCCAAGGTGTTTAAAAGTCCTTGGGGTGAAAGTTGATGAACTTGTTTTTAAAGAAATGGAACTTATCACTTGTGGCCAATATGACATGTATAATATGAAGCATGAGATGCTTGTTTTAAGTATGCTTTTGAGCATGTGCAATTGATGATTCGAAGCATGATTTATAAATGTTTTATAAATGCATTATTGAATGGTTTTATGAGCATTCCTCACTAAGCTTTTGCTTTCGCTCTCTTCGTTTTCTTAAATCAATAATGCATAACATTAAAGTACTTAAGGGCAGTAAGGAGGGCAAGTATTCAAGTGGAAGTAAAGCTCAAAGTATGGAAGGTTTTCTTAAGTACATTTTAGCTTTTGGTAATTTGGCAATGGGGGACCTATGTGTATATTTTGGGAGAGGTTTTGAACTCCCTAAGTATGTTGTATATTGTTAGGAATGCTGGTTTTTGTGTTTGCCCTTTGCATGCTTGAATTGGAAGTTTATGCTTGAATGGTTTGCTTGTGTAGGAAGCATGCCCATAGATTTGGGGCTTTCCTTACATGATGTTATTTTGTTGAATTGTTGATGCATGTATGTCTCATATATGTTGAATTGCAAGTTGGTAAAGTTTGGTGGCAATTGGAGCATGAATGGATGTTTACTTGCATGTTTAAGTATGCATTTTGGGGCAATCTGTGCAGGGTGTTTCGGAACAGTGCCTACCGTTTCGGAACGGGTGCCTTAAACAAGCCCAGGCGTCCGAAACGGAAGGGACCGTTCCGAAACGGTTTGGCTACTGCAAGCCCGTGTTCCGGTACGCGTTGCAGAACGGCCCGTGTTTCGAAACGGGCTCTGCCTGTTCCGGAACGGGTGACCGTTGGGGGCTGACATTGGCAGTTAAATGTTTTGAATTGTTTGTGCTTTAGTCCTGAATCTTGTCTGTGCAATTGTATGAGTTCGGGAAGTCCTTTTGAGCTGAAATTTCACAGAGAAGCATGAAATCTGACTAATTTCAAGTTAGTAACTTTAATTTGGGTTAAGTCCTCCTATTTATCAGAAATTACAATTTGGTCCCTAAAGTTGTAATTTGTTCATTTGGGTCCCTGTTTGATCTCTGATGCTTGTGATCTTTGAATATGTTGTTGAGTGATCACAATTAGGGTTAATGTGCACGTAGAAAAGATTAAAAAGAAAAAAAAGGGTCGTTAATCAAGGTTGACTTTCGGGTTGACTTTGGTTTTCCCCGTGTGACTTTCTTAATTCGTGTCAACCGTCTAGGCCGGGTTAAGGGGGTTACAAGGTCCACAGAAAGGCCCATTTAGACCTGTTGGTCCGAAACCTCTACAAAAATGACCGCTAAACAAGTTTTAATCAAATTTTAGGAGTTCGTGTAATTGGTTAGGATATTTTCAACACAATTATATTGCAAAACCTCAATTTCTTTACTTTTTACTCAGTTAAAATTCCAACGGGTCCACTGATAGGCCCATTTACACCTGCTCGTCCGAAAGCTCTACAAAAAGGACCGCAAAACAAGTTTTAATCAAATTTTAGGTGTTCAAATAAATTATTTGGATCTTTTCAACAGAATTATATTGCAAAACCTCAATTTATGTACTTTTTACTCAGTTAAAATTCCAACGGGTCCATTGAAAGGCCCATTTAGACCTGTTGGTCCGAAACCTCTACAAAAAGGACCACAAAATAAGTTTTAATCAAATTTTAGGAGTTCGTCTAATTGGTTTGGAGATTTTCAACACAATTATATTGCAAAACCTCAATTTCTTCACTTTTTACTCGGTTAAAATTTCAACGGGTCCACTGATAGGCCCATTTAAACCTGCTCGTCCGAAAGCTCTACAAAAAGGACCGCTAAACAAGTTTTAATCAAATTTTAGGTGTTCATATAATTGATTTAGAGCTTTTCAACACAATTATATTGCAAAACCTCAATTTATGTACTTTTTACTCAGTTAAAATTCCAACGGGTCCATTGAAAGGCCCATTTAGACATGCTGGTCCGAAACCTCTACATAAAGGACCACAAAATAAGTTTTAATCAAAATTTAGGAGTTCGTCTAATTGGTTTGGAGATTTTCAACACAATTATATTGTAAAACCTCAATTTCTTCACTTTTTACTCAGTTAAAATACGAACAGGTCCACTGATAGGCCCATTTAAACCTGCTCGTCCGAAAGCTCTTCAAAAAGGACCGCTAAACAAGTTTTAATCAAATTTTAGGTGTTCATATAATTGATTTAGAGCTTTTCAACACAATTATATTGCAAAACCTCAATTTATGTACTTTTTACTTAAGAACTCAAATTTTAGGTCCTTAAAGTTGTAATTTGTTCATTTGGGTCCCTGTTTGATCTATGATACTTGTGATCTTTGAATATGTTGTTGAGTGATCACAATTAGGGTTAATGTGCATCTAGACAAGATTAAAAAGAAAAAAAAAGGGTCGTTAATCAAGGTTGACTTTCGGGTTGACTTTGGTTTTCCCCGTGTGACTTTTTTAATTCGGGTCAACCGTCTAGGCCGGGTTAAGGGGGTTACATTTGGTGGTATCAGAGCTGAGTTCTCGAGTAATTGGGAATGAATGTGTGCATGATTGAAGTATGTATGCTATGTATGCTTGATTGATTGAAAGCATGATTAGAGGCTTGTGATTTGGTGTAATTGAGTGGTGTGCTGTGATGTAGCATGTTGTGGGTACCCATTGCCAAATCAAAGATAATGAAATGATGATGATTTTGAACGAAATTGAGCTTGAATACTCAGATTGCTTACCTTGCTGGGCCTGACTTTGTTTTATTTGCATTGTTATTGCATGGTAAAAGTATGGCACCACGTAGAGAGTTAAGGAGTAACGTGAGAGCTACGACTCCTAATGAGAATGAGAACGAAGAGAATGCGGGTAGTGCGGTGTTACCTCCTCCTCCACCTGGTGGTGGTGGTGCTGAGAGGGAGAGAGCTGGAGCTGCAGCTGGTGCGGGAGCTGCTGGACCAGAGGTTGGTCAGGGGCAAGCTATGCCTGATATGTCTATGTTGGTACAAGCTATTGCGGGTGCTTTCCGAGCGGCAGTAGCTGGAGCTCAAGGAGCTGGGCATCAGGGAGATGCTGGAGTTAGACTACCTTTGGAGCGTCTGCGCAGTCTTGGTGGGACTGAGTTTAGGGGTATGTCTGCTGAGAGTTCTGAAGCTTGGTTAGAGAGTACCAAGCGAATCTTGGGACAGATGAGCTGCACGGATGTGCAAAAGTTGGGTTGTGTTGTGTCCTTGCTGCAGGATGATGCGTATACGTGGTGGACGACCACTATAGCTGGGATGGCTGAAGCTGACATCACTTGGACATTCTTTCAGAATGTGTTCAAGAGGAGATATCTTGGTGTGAGATATCTTGATGAGAAGAAGCGTGAATTCATGTCTCTTACCCAAGGGAGCATGAGTGTGGCTGAGTATGAGGTGTAGTTTGTGCGACTCAGTCAATATGCACCGGAGCTGATACCTGATGAGCGGGCAAGGTGCGAGAGGTTCCGTTATGGTCTTGTAACGGATGTGAAAATGTATGTGCTGGCCACCGAATATGATGATTTTGATGTGTTGGTGGGCCGAGCCAAGGACATAGAGATGAACTTGGGTTTATCTGCTAGAGGTGCTGGAGCAAGTGCTGGGAAGAGATCAGCTGAGTTTAGTTCCGGAGGTGGACGGAACAAGAGGGGACGTGATCAGAAGTATCAGTCCTCGGCTAAGAGGGGTGGTGGTGCACCTGCTAGAGGAGGCAATGCTAGAGCTGATCCGAGTGCTTGATGGATATGTGGTTCACGTGGTCACATGAAGCGTGACTGTCCTCGTGCTGTGAGGGAGGTGCAAGCTCCTGTAGCGGCAGCTGGTAATGGGTGCTGGAACTGTGGATCCGCAGACCACTTGAGGCGAGATTGTCCTAGGTTGGCTGGTGATCAAGTGCGTGCTCCTGTTGTTGCTGCACCGCAGAGAGGTCGTGGGCGCGGCCGTGGTAATTTCCAGAGGAGAGAGGAAGGTGGTCGTGGAGTGGCCCATGTTGTGGCTATTCAGCCTGAAGGTGGAGGCCAAGCAAGGGTGTATGCTCAGCGTGAGGGCAGGAATGATGCGGATGTGATTGCAGGTACCTTTACTTTGCAATCCTTGTCATTGCTTTCTTTGATAGATTCTGGATCTACGCATTCATACATTTTGCGTGAGCATGCTGAATTGCTTGATTTGCATGTTGAGTCTTTGGATGTTGGTGTTCGTGTCACTAGTTCTTTTGGTGAGACTGTTGTGACTCGAAAGCTTTATAGAAGGTGTCCTTTGGTTGTTCAAGAACATGTTTTTCATGTTGATCTTATGGAGTTGCCCTTCTATGGTTTTGATGTGATCCTTGGTATGGATTGGCTTGCTGAGCATCGTGCTGTTGTGGATTGTGAAAATAAGCGTGTTTCGCTTAAGATTGCGGATGATTACGATGTTGTTGTGGTTGGTGAGAATGTGAAGTTTCTTGCCAATGTGGTATCTACCTTGGAGGCGAGTAGGATGCTGAGGCAAGGTTGCGAAGCTTATCTAGCTTTTGTGATGAATCCTAGCTCTAAGGAGTTGAGGGTGCAAGATATCCGAGTTGTGAAGGAGTTTCCTGGTGTTTTTCCTGAGGAGTTGCCTGGTTTACCTCCTAATCGCGAGGTGGAGTTTGGAATTGAGCTGTATGAGAATACAACTCCTGTGTCCATTACTCCCTACAGAATGGCACCTAAGGAGCTGAAAGAGCTGAAGACGCAGTTGCAAGAGCTGCTTGATCGTGGTTTCATTCGGCCAAGTGTGTCGCCTTGGGGAGCACCGGTCTTGTTTGTGAAGAAGAAGGATGGCACTATGAGGATGTGCATTGATTACCGTCAGCTGAACAAGTTGACTATCAAGAATCGGTATCCTTTGCTGAGGATTGATGATCTCTTTGATCAATTTCGGGGAGCTGCTGTGTTCTCTAAGATTGACTTGAGGTCTGGGTATTATCAGTTGAAGGTGAAGGATGTGGATGTGCCTAAGACAGCTTTCAGGACAAGATATGGGCATTATGAGTTCCTTGTGATGCCGTTTGGTTTGACAAATGCTCCTGCTGCTTTCATGGACATGATGAATCGTGTGTTTCATGAGTACCTGGGCAAGTTCGTTGTGGTGTTCATTGATGATATCCTCGTGTACTCGTGTACTGAGGAGGAGCATGAAGAGCATTTGAGGATTGTGCTGCAAGCTTTGTTGGAGAATCAGCTTTATGCTAAGCTGAGCAAGTGTGAGTTCTGGCTTAAAGAGGTGGTGTTTCTTGGGCATGTGGTCTCAGCTGAGGGGATTCGTGTTGATCCTCAGAAGATTGAGGCGGTGATGAACTGGAAAGTTCCTAAGTCTGTTCATGAGGTCCGTAGTTTCCTTGGTTTGGCGGGATACTACCGGATGTTTGTGGATGGTTTTTCCAAGATTGCTGCACCTTTGACGAAGTTGTTGCAAAAGGATATTAAGTATGAGTGGACGGAAGCGAGACAGCGGGCTTTTGAGAAGCTAAAGGCGGCTTTGACGCAAGCTCCTATCTTGGTTCAGCCTGAATCAGGGAAAGAGTTTGTGGTCTATAGTGATGCATCCTATGTTGGTTTGGGGTGTGTGCTGATGCAAGAGGGTAAGGTTGTAGCTTATGCATCGCGGCAGTTGAAAGTGCATGAGCGCAATTAACCTACGCATGATATTGAGCTGGCTGCAGTGGTTTTTGCTCTGAAGATCTGGAGACATTATCTGTATGGTGAGAAGTGTACTGTGTACACGGATCACAAGAGTTTGAGGTATCTGATGTCTCAGAAGGAGTTGAATCTTAGGCAGCGGCGTTGGTTGGAGTTGCTCAAGGATTATGATCTGACGATTGAGTATCATCCTGGAAAAGCTAATGTTGTTGCGGATGCCTTGAGTAGGAAGGTAGCTGTTGAGCTGAGGGCTATGTTTGCTAGCTTGAGTATATCGCGTGATGGTGGCCTTGTGGCTGAGTTGCAAGTGAAGCCGTCTATGGTTCAGTTGATCAAGGATAAGCAGTTGCTGGATGATTCCTTGGTGTCTCATGTTCAGGATATCGCGGAGGGTAGGCCTTCGGATTTCTGTTTCAATGATGATGGTGTGTTGTGTTTTTGGAGTCGGATAGTAGTGCCCAATGATGCTGAGTTGAGGCGTGCTATTCTGACTGAAGGCCATAGTAGTCCTTTTGCTATGCACCCTGGTAGTACTAAGATGTATCGTGATCTTCGTGATGAGTACTATTGGGTGGGTTTGAAGAAGGATGTTGCAGAGTTCGTGAGCAAGTGTTTGGTGTGTCAGCGAGTTAAGGCTGAGCATCAGTTTCCTTCAGGGTTGTTGCAACCGTTGAAAATCCCTGAATGGAAGTGGGAAAGGGTTACCATGGATTTTGTGTCTGGTTTACCTTTGTCTCCATCAAAGAAGAATTCGGTCTGGGTGATTGTGGATCGCCTGACGAAGTGTGCGCATTTCTTGCCTGTGCAAACTACGTTTTCTTTGGATAAGCTGGCAGAGTTGTACATTGCTGAGATTGTGCGGCTGCATGGTGTGCCTAAGTCGATTGTGTCGGATAGGGATCCGAGGTTCACATCGCATTTCTGGCAGTGTTTGCATCAAGCTCTGGGTACAAGGTTGCATTTCAGTACATCCTATCATCCTCAGTCGGATGGTCAGTCTGAGCGAGTTATCCAGATTTTGGAGGATATGTTGAGGTGCTGCGTGATTGAGTTCCAAGGTTCTTGGGAGAAGCATCTACCTTTGGTTGAGTTTGCCTATAACAATAGTTATCAGGCGAGTATACAGATGGCACCTTATGAGGCTTTGTACGGGAGGAAGTGTAGGACTCCTCTTTGCTGGGCTGAAACTGGTCAAAAGTTGGTTTCGATGCCGGCTTTGTTGAAAGGGACCACAGAGAAGGTGAAGCTCATTTGTGAGCGGTTAAAGGCAGCCTCTGATCGGCAAAAGTCTTACGCGGATTTGAAGCGTAAGGAGATAGAGTATGCGGTGGGTGACCGTGTGTTCTTGAAGGTTTCGCCTTGGAAGAAGGTGATGAGGTTTGGCCGGAAGGGTAAGTTGAGCCCTAGATACATTGGACCATATGAGGTGGTTGAGCGTGTGGGTCCTGTTGCGTATCGGTTGAGGTTACCTCAGGAGTTGGAGAAGATTCATGATGTGTTCCATGTTTCTATGCTCCGGAAGTATAGATCTGATCCTTCGCATGTGATGCCTGTGGAGGAAGTGGTTCTGAATCCGGATTTGACCTATGATGAGGAACCGGTGAAGGTTCTGGATTCAAATAGTAAGGTTCTTTGTGGCAAGACCATTGAGTTGGTGAAGGTGCTGTGGAAGCATCGTGGTGTTGAGGAAGCCACGTGGGAGCAGAAGGAAGACATGCTGAAGCAGTTTCCTTATCTATTTCCTTTAGGTAAATTTCGAGGACGAAATTTCTTAAGGGGGGAGAGCTGTAACGCCCCGGTTTTGGGCTTAGGAGTTTTGGGCGTTGACCGGTTTGGTCAAAGTGTTGTTCGAATCTAAAGAGGTGAAATTAGGAAAGCCTAGTTCGGGTTGCATTAAAAATATGGAAAAATGTTCTAAAATCATCTTTTAATATATATAAGTGAACTGTGAAATCAATTTTGGAAAATGGGTTTTGGAAGGGTGACATTTTGGCTAGTGACCAAAATGTAATTTTCGAAAATTTGGTGACTGTTTTAGAAAGGGTTGAAACTTTGAATCTTTAAGGAGCTATTATTCCAAAAGTAGTTTCTCCAGATTTTTCTAAGATATTTTGAGATTTATTCTGATTTTAAAACGTATCAAAAGAGGAGGGAAAGCCATTTTGGCCATTTTGATAACTAACTTTCCAATTTTCTTTTCTCTCATTTTCTCTCAACCCAAACACTTTCTTTCCAGAGAATTGTTTCTGATTTTCTCACCTAAATCTCTCCTTTCAACTCTCTTTTGATTCCTAATCATCATATCTACAAAACCTCATCATTTGCTACTTGATTCATTAAGGTTTTTGATTCCAAAAAGAGGAGAAACTCAAGTTTGGAGGTAAGAACGTCCTTCTCCTCTAAACTATCAGTTCTTTACTGAAATTCCTAAGTTTTCAATCCTTAATTGATGTTTTATTAAAGGCTTTTAAGTTATGAATTGGATCTTGGCTTATAATGCAAGATTTGGTGATTTTTGATGATTTTCGTTTGATCTGATAAATCTGTGTTTTGAGATGTGTTTTTGATGTTAAATGAACACTAAATTGATAAGGAATTGAGTTTTGATCAATGCAATCCCGGATAGGTTGAGTTTCCTAAGTTTAGCTTGTGATTCTTGTTGGTTTGTGAGGTGATCTTGTGGATCTGGTGTTGCTGGAGGTATAAGGATGTTAATAGGTTCTTTTTAGATGTTAAATGATGTTAATAGATGTTTGGTTTTGATGGTTTATGGCTGGGCTTTGTTGAGAAGTGGTTTTGATGCATTTTCGGTTGTGTTTGGTGGCCGAAAATGGAGTGTGGATGAGAGCAGCGAGTTTAGGTGCTTTCATTGAAGCAATTAATGCATGACGATGCATTAATCCTCTGCTTTGATGTGTTAAAACAGGGGAGGCATCTTTGGATCCAAGAGTTGTTGATCCGGAAGCTTGATTTGGTGTTTTGGCTTGAGGCGAAGTGGAATCGGTGAGTGAAATTGGGTTTTCGGGTTTGAAACCAATGTCTTGGGAGCTTAGTTTAAGTCTAAACAACTTTGCTAAGCTCAAGTGTAAGTTTTCGGAAATACTCTCTAGTGGTGGCCATGATTTTGTTGTGATGCAATGTGGTTTATTGCATGTTTTAAACTCTGTTTTGAAAGCATGATTTAGCATGGTAAATGCTGTTTTTGTAAGCCATATGTTGAAGGAAGCTCAAGGTAAGAGTTCCTTGTTTTTGAACATTGATTAAATGTGGTTCGATGCTTTTAAATGCATGATGAATATGGCTTGGTTTAATGCTTTAAAACAGTGGATTAATTGATGATAATGATGTATATTGGCAAGTGATGTTTTGAAAAGGTTAAGGTCACTAAGGTGGTTAAAAGTCCTTGAGTGAGCCTTGTTTACTTAAGAACATCAAGGTGGTTAAAAGTCCTTGGATGATTCTTGCTACGGACACAAAGGTGGTTAAAAGTCCTTGTGTGATCCTTTCCATGGTGGTTAAACGTCCATGGGGCCAAGGTGTTTAAAAGTCCTAGGGGTGAAACTTGATACGGACACAAAGGTGGTTAAAAGTCCTTGTGTGGTCCATTCCATGGTGGTTAAAAGTCCATGGGGCCAAGGTGTTTAAAAGTCCTTGGGGCCAAGGTGTTTAAAAGTCCTTGGGGTGAAAGTTGATGAACTTGTTTTTAAAGAAATGGAACTTATCACTTGTGGCCAATATGACATGTATAATATGAAGCATGAGATGCTTGTTTTAAGTATGCTTTTGAGCATGTGCAATTGATGATTCGAAGCATGATTTATAAATGTTTTATAAATGCATTATTGAATGGTTTTATGAGCATTCCTCACTAAGCTTTTGCTTTCGCTCTCTTCGTTTTCTTAAATCAATAATGCATAACATTAAAGTACTTAAGGGCAGCAAGGAGGGCAAGTATTCAAGTGGAAGTAAAGCTCAAAGTATGGAAGGTTTTCTTAAGTACATTTTAGCTTTTGGTAATTTGGCAATGGGGGACCTATGTGTATATTTTGGGAGAGGTTTTGAACTCCCTAAGTATGTTGTATATTGTTAGGAATGCTGGTTTTTGTGTTTGCCCTTTGCATGCTTGAATTGGAAGTTTATGCTTGAATGGTTTGCTTGTGTAGGAAGCATGCCCATAGATTTGGGGCTTTCCTTACATGATGTTATTTTGTTGAATTGTTGATGCATGTATGTCTCATATATGTTGAATTGCAAGTTGGTAAAGTTTGGTGGCAATTGGAGCATGAATGGATGTTTACTTGCATGTTTAAGTATGCATTTTGGGGCAATCTGTGCAGGGTGTTTCGGAACAGTGCCTACCGTTTCGGAACGGGTGCCTTAAACAAGCCCAGGCGTCCGAAACGGAAGGGACCGTTCCGAAACGGTTTGGCTACTGCAAGCCCGTGTTCCGGTACGCGTTGCAGAACGGCCCGTGTTTCGAAACGGGCTCTGCCTGTTCCGGAACGGGTGACCGTTGGGGGCTGACATTGGCAGTTAAATGTTTTGAATTGTTTGTGCTTTAGTCCTGAATCTTGTCTGTGCAATTGTATGAGTTCGGGAAGTCCTTTTGAGCTGAAATTTCACAGAGAAGCATGAAATCTGACTAATTTCAAGTTAGTAACTTTAATTTGGGTTAAGTCCTCCTATTTATCAGAAATTACAATTTGGTCCCTAAAGTTGTAATTTGTTCATTTGGGTCCCTGTTTGATCTCTGATGCTTGTGATCTTTGAATATGTTGTTGAGTGATCACAATTAGGGTTAATGTGCACGTAGAAAAGATTAAAAAGAAAAAAAAGGGTCGTTAATCAAGGTTGACTTTCGGGTTGACTTTGGTTTTCCCCGTGTGACTTTCTTAATTCGTGTCAACCGTCTAGGCCGGGTTAAGGGGGTTACAAGGTCCACAGAAAGGCCCATTTAGACCTGTTGGTCCGAAACCTCTACAAAAATGACCGCTAAACAAGTTTTAATCAAATTTTAGGAGTTCGTGTAATTGGTTAGGATATTTTCAACACAATTATATTGCAAAACCTCAATTTCTTTACTTTTTACTCAGTTAAAATTCCAACGGGTCCACTGATAGGCCCATTTACACCTGCTCGTCCGAAAGCTCTACAAAAAGGACCGCAAAACAAGTTTTAATCAAATTTTAGGTGTTCAAATAAATTATTTGGATCTTTTCAACAGAATTATATTGCAAAACCTCAATTTATGTACTTTTTACTCAGTTAAAATTCCAACGGGTCCATTGAAAGGCCCATTTAGACCTGTTGGTCCGAAACCTCTACAAAAAGGACCACAAAATAAGTTTTAATCAAATTTTAGGAGTTCGTCTAATTGGTTTGGAGATTTTCAACACAATTATATTGCAAAACCTCAATTTCTTCACTTTTTACTCGGTTAAAATTTCAACGGGTCCACTGATAGGCCCATTTAAACCTGCTCGTCCGAAAGCTCTACAAAAAGGACCGCTAAACAAGTTTTAATCAAATTTTAGGTGTTCATATAATTGATTTAGAGCTTTTCAACACAATTATATTGCAAAACCTCAATTTATGTACTTTTTACTCAGTTAAAATTCCAACGGGTCCATTGAAAGGCCCATTTAGACATGCTGGTCCGAAACCTCTACATAAAGGACCACAAAATAAGTTTTAATCAAAATTTAGGAGTTCGTCTAATTGGTTTGGAGATTTTCAACACAATTATATTGTAAAACCTCAATTTCTTCACTTTTTACTCAGTTAAAATACGAACAGGTCCACTAATAGGCCCATTTAAACCTGCTCGTCCGAAAGCTCTTCAAAAAGGACCGCTAAACAAGTTTTAATCAAATTTTAGGTGTTCATATAATTGATTTAGAGCTTTTCAACACAATTATATTGCAAAACCTCAATTTATGTACTTTTTACTCAGTTAAAATTCCAACGGGTCCATTGAAAGGCCCATTTAGACCTGCTGGTCCGAAACCTCTATATAAATGACCACAAAATAAGTTTTGATCAAATTTTAGGAGTTCGTCTAATTGGTTAGGAGCTTTTCAACACAATTATATTGCAAAACCTCAATTTCTTAACTTTTTACTCTGTTAAAATTCCAACGGGTCCATTGTAAGGCCCATTTATATCTGCTTGTCCGAAACCTCTACAAAAAGGACCACAAAATAAGTTTTAATCAATGTTTTTAAGTTCGTCTAATTGGTTAGGAGCATTTCAACACAATTATATTGCAAAACCTTTATTACTTTACTTTTTACTCAGTTAAAATTCCAACGAGTCCATTGAAAGGCCCAATTTGACCCGCTCGTCCGAAACCTGTACAAAAAGGACCACAAAATAGGTTTTAATCAAATTTTATGAGTTCGACAAATTGGTTAGGATATTTTCAACACAATTATATTGCAAAACCTCAATTTATGTACTTTTTACTCAGTTAAAATACCAACGTGTCCATTGAATGGCCCATTTAGACCTGCTCGTCCGAAACCTCTTTAAAAAACCACTAAATAAGTTTTAATCAAATTTTAGGAGTTCGTCTAGTTGGTTAGGAGCTTTTCAACACAATTATATTGCAAAACCACAATTTCTTTACTTTCTAATCAGTTGAAATTCAAACGGGTCCATTGAAAGGCTCACTTACACCTGCTTGTCCGAAAGCTCTACAAAAAGGACCGCTAAACATGTTTTAAATCAAATTTAAGTGGTTCATATAATTGATTTGGAGCTTTTCAACACAATTATATTGTAAAACCTCAATTTATGTACTTTTTACTCAGTTAAAATTCCAACGGGTCCATTGAAAGGCCCATTTAGACCTGCTCGTCCGAAAGCTCTACAATAAGGACCACAAAATAAGTTTTAATTAAAATTAATGAGTCCGCCTAATTGGTTACGTTCTTTTCAACACATATATATTGCAAAACCTCAATTTATGTACTTTTTACTCAGTTAAAATTCCAACGAGTCCATTGAAAGGCCCATTTAGACCTGCTGGTCCGAAACCTCTACATAAAGGACCACAAAATAAGTTTTAATCAAATTTTAGGAGTTCATCTAATTAGTTAGGAGCTTTTCAACACAATTATATTGCAAAACCTCAATTTATGTACTTTTTACTATGTTAAAATTCCAACGGGTCCATTGAAAAAGCCCATTTTGACCTGCTGGTCCGAAACCTCTACAAAAAGGATCACAAAATAAGATTTAATCAAATTTTATGAGTTCTTTTAATTGGTTAGGATCTTTTCAACAAAATTATATTGCAAAACCTCAATTTATGTACTTTTTACTATGTTAAAATTCCAACGGGTCCATTGAAAGGCCCATTTAGACCTGCTGGTCCGAAACCTCTACATAAAGGACCACAAAATAAGTTTTAATCAAATTTTAGGAGTTCATCTAATTAGTTAGGAGCTTTTCAACACAATTATATTGCAAAACCTCAATTTATGTACTTTTTACTATGTTAAAATTCCAACGGGTCCATTGAAAAAGCCCATTTTGACCTGCTGGTCCGAAACCTCTACAAAAAGTACCACAAAATAAGTTTTAATCAAATTATATGAGTTCGTCTAATTGGTTAGGATCTTTTCAACACAATTATATTGCAAAACCTCTATTTATGTACTTTTAACTCTGTTAAAATTCCAACGGGCCTATTAAAAGGCTCATTTACACATGCTGGTCTGAAACCTCTACAAAAGGACCACAAAATAAGTTTTAATCAAATTATATGAGTTCGACTAATTGGTTAGGATATTTTCAACACAATTATATTGCAAAACCTCAATTTATGTACTTTTTACTCAGTTAAAATTCCAACGTGTCCATTGAAAGGCCCATTTAGACATGCTGGTCCGAAACCTCTACAAAAAGGACCACAAAATAAGTTTTAATCAAATTATATGAGTTCTACTATTTGGTTAGGATCTTTTCAACACAATTATATTGCAAAACCTCAATTTATGTACTTTTTACTCAGTTAAAATTCCAACGGGTCCATTGAAAGGCCCATTTAGACCTGCTCGTCCGAAACCTCTTCAAAAAAACCACTAAATAAGTTTTAATTTAATTTTAGGAGTTCGTCTAATTGGTTAGGAGCTTTTCAACACAATTATATTGCAAAACCTCAATTTCTTAACTTTTTACTCTGTTAAAATTCCAACGGGTCCATTGGAAGGCCCATTTATATCTGCTTGTCCGAAACCTCTACAAAAAGGACCACAAAATAAGTTTTAATCAATGTTTAAGAGTTCGTCTAATTGGTTAGGAGCATTTCAACACAATTATATTGCAAAACCTTTATTACTTTACTTTTTACTCAGTTAAAATTCCAACGAGTCCATTGAAAGGCCCAATTAGACCTGCTCGTCCGAAACCTGTACAAAAAGGACCACAAAATAGGTTTTAATCAAATTTTATGAATTCGACAAATTGGTTAGGATATTTTCAACACAATTATATTGCAAAACCTCAATTTATGTACTTTTTACTCAGTTAAAATACCAACGTGTCCATTGAATGACCCATTTAGACCTGCTCGTCCGAAACCTCTTTAAAAAAACCACTAAATAAGTTTTAATCAAATTTTAGGAGTTCGTCTAATTGGTTAGGAGCTTTTCAACACAATTATATTGCAAAACCACAATTTCCTTACTTTCTACTCAGTTGAAATTCCAACGGGTCCATTGAAAGGCCCACTTACACCTGCTTGTAAGAAAGCTCTACAAAAAGGACCGCTAAACAAGTTTTAATCAAATTTTAGGTGTTCATATAATTGATTTGGAGATTTTCAACAAAATTATATTGCAAAACTTCAATTTATGTACTTTTTATTCAGTTAAAATTCCAACGGGTCCATTGAAAGGCCCATTTAGACTTTCTGGTCCGAAACCTCTACAAAAAGGACCACAAAATAAGTTTTAATCAAATTTTATGAGTTCGACTAATTGGTTAGGATCTTTTCAACACAATTATATTTCAAAACCTCAATTTATGTAATTTTTACTCAGTTAAAATTTCAACGGGTCCATTGAAAGGCCCATTTAGACCTGCTAGTCCGAAACCTCTACAAAAAGGACCACAAAATAAGTTTTAATCAAATTTTATGAGTTCGTCTAATTGGTTAGGATCTTTTCAACAAAATTATATTGCAAAGCCTCAATTTATGTACTTTTTACTCTGTTAAAATTCCAACGGGTCCATTGAAAAGCCCATTTTGATCTGCTGGTCCGAAACCTCTACAAAAAGGATCACAAAATAAGTTTTAATCAAATTTTATGAGTTCGTCTAATTGGTTAGGATCTTTTCAACAAAATTATATTGCAAAACCTCAATTTATGTACTTTTTACTATGTTAAAATTCCAACGGGTCCATTAAAAAGCCCATTTAAACCTGCTGGTAAGAAAGCTCTACAAAAAGGACCACAAAATAAGTTTTAATCAAATTTTATGAGTTCGTCTAATCGGTTAGGATATTTTCAACACAATTATATTGCAAAACCTCAATTTATGTACTTTTTACTATGTTAAAATTCCAACGGGTCCATTGAAAGTCCCATTTATACCTGCTGGTCCGAAACCTCTACAAAAAAGGACCACGAAATAAGTTTTAATCAAATTTTATGAGTTCGGCTAATTGGTTAGGATCTTTGGAACACAATTATATTGCAAAACCTTAATTTATGTACTTTTTACTCAGTTAAAATTCCAACGGGTCCATTGAAAGGCCCATTTAGACCTGCTCGTCCGAAACCTCTTCAAAAAAACCACTAAATAAGTTTTAATTTAATTTTAGGAGTTCGTCTAATTGGTTAGGAGCTTTTCAACACAATTATATTGCAAAACCTCAATTTCTTAACTTTTTACTCTGTTAAAATTCCAACGGGTCCATTGTAAGGCCCATTTATATCTGCTTGTCCGAAACCTCGACAAAAAGGACCACAAAATAAGTTTTAATCAATGTTTAAGAGTTCGACTAATTGGTTAGGAGCATTTCAACACAATTATATTGCAAAACCTTTATTACTTTACTTTTTACTCAGTTAAAATTCCAACGAGTCCATTGAAAGGCCCAATTAGACCTGCTCGTCCGAAACCTGTACAAAAAGGACCACAAAATAGGTTTTAATCAAATTTTATGAATTCGACAAATTGGTTAGAATATTTTCAACACAATTATATTGCAAAACCTCAATTTATGTACTTTTTACTCAGTTAAAATACCAACGTGTCCATTGAATGACCCATTTAGACCTGCTCGTCCGAAACCTCTTTAAAAAAACCACTAAATAAGTTTTAATCAAATTTTAGGAGTTCGTCTAATTGGTTAGGAGCTTTTCAACACAATTATATTGCAAAACCACAATTTCTTTACTTTCTACTCAGTTGAAATTCCAACGGGTCCATTGAAAGGCCCACTTACGCCTGCTTGTAAGAAAGCTCTACAAAAAGGACCGCTAAACAAGTTTTAATCAAATTTTAGGTGTTCATATAATTGATTTGGAGATTTTCAACAAAATTATATTGCAAAACTTCAATTTATGTACTTTTTATTTAGTTAAAATTCCAACGGGTCCATTGAAAGGCCCATTTAGACTTGCTGGTCCGAAACCTCTACAAAAAGGACCACAAAATAAGTTTTAATCAAATTTTATGAGTTCGACTAATTGGTTAGGATCTTTTCAACACAATTATATTTCAAAACCTCAATTTATGTAATTTTTACTCAGTTAAAATTTCAACGG
Organism: Hibiscus tridactylites; assembly: GCA_958450335.1. NCBI lineage: Eukaryota > Viridiplantae > Streptophyta > Magnoliopsida > Malvales > Malvaceae > Hibiscus > Hibiscus tridactylites. The sequence continues at coordinate 35,189,168 of OY288289.1, read as the reverse complement.
GTCCATTGAAAGGCTCATTTAGACCTGCTCGTCCGAAACCTCTACAAAAAGGACCACAAAATAAGTTTTAATCAAATTTTAGAAGTTCGTCTAATTGGTTAGGAGCTTTTCAACAAAATTATATTGCAAAGCCTCAATTTATGTACTTTTTACTCTGTTAAAATTCCAACGGGTCCATTGAATGGCCCATTTACACCTGCTCGTTCGAAAGTTCTGCAAAAAGGACCGCTAAACAAGTTTTAATCAAATCTATGGTATTCATATAATTGTTTTGGAGCTTTTCAACACAATTATATTGCAAAACCTCAATTTATGTACTTTTTACTCAGTTCAAATTCCAACGGGTCCATTGAAAGGCCATTTTAGGCCTGCTGGTCCGAAACCTCTACAAAAAGGACCGCTAAACAAGTTTTAATCAAATTTTAGGAGTTCGTCTAATTGGTTAGGAGCTTTTCAAGACAATTATATTGCAAAACCGTTATTTATTTACTTTTTACTCAGTTAAAATTCCAACGGGTCCATTGAAAGGCCCATTTAGACATGCTCGTCCGAAAGCTCAACAAAAAGGACAAAAAAATAAGTTTTAATCAAAATTTATGAGTCCGCCTAATTGGTTACGTTCTTTTCAACACATATATATTGCAAAACCTCATTTTATGTACTTTTTACTCAGTTAAAATTCCAACGGGTCCATTGAAAGGCCCATTTAGACCTGCTCGTCCGAAAAATCTACAAAAAGGACCGCTAACAAGTTTTAATCAAATTTTATGTGTTCATATAATTGATTAAGAGCTTTTCAACACAATTATATTGCAAAACCTCAATTTATGTACTTTTTACTCAGTTAAAACTACAACGGGTCCATTGAAAGGCCCATTTATACCTGCTGGTCCGAAACCTCTACAAAAAAGGACCACAAAATAAGTTTTAATCAAATTTTATGAGTTTGGCTAATTGGTTAGGATCTTTGCAACACAATTATATTGCAAAACCGTTATTTCTTTACTTTTTACTCAGTAAAAATTCCAACGGGTCCATTGAAAGGCCCATTTAGACCTGCTCGTCCGAAACCTCTACAAAAAGGACCACAAAATAAGTTTTAGTCAAATTTTATGAGTTCGTCTAATTGTTTAGGATCTTTTCAACACAATTATATTACAAAACCTCAATTTATGTACTTTTTACTCTGTTAAAATTCCAACGAGTCCATTGAAAGGCCCATTTAGACCTGATGGTCCGAAACCTCTACAAAAAGTACCACAAAATAAGTTTTAATCAAATTATATGAGTGCGTCTAATTGGTTAGGATCTTTTCAACACAATTATATTGCAAAACCTCAATTTATGTACTTTTTACTCTGTTAAAATTCCAACGGGTCTATTAAAAGGCTCATTTACACATGCTGGTCTGAAACCTCTACAAAAGGACCACAAAATAAGTTTTAATCAAATTCTATGAGTTCGACTAATTGGTTAGGATATTTTCAACACAATTATATTGCAAAACCTCAATTTATGTACTTTTTACTCATTTAAAATTCCAACGTGTCCATTGAAAGGCCCATTTAGACATGCTGGTCCGAAACCTCTACAAAAAGGACCACAAAATAAGTTTTAATCAAATTATATGAGTTCGACTATTTGGTTAGGATCTTTTCAACACAATTATATTGCAAAACCTCAATTTACGTTCTTTTTACTCAGTTAAAATTCCAACGGGTCCATTGAAAGGCCCATTTAGACCTGCTCGTCCGAAACCTCTTCAAAAAAACCACTAAATAAGTTTTAATTAAATTTTAGGAGTTCGTCTAATTGGTTAGGAGCTTTTCAACACAATTATATTGCAAAACCTCAATTTCTTATGTTTTTACTCTGTTAAAATTCCAACGGGTCCATTGTAAGGCCCATTTATATCTGCTTGTCCGAAACCTCTACAAAAAGGACTACAAAATAGGTTTTAATCAATGTTTATGAGTTCGTCTAATTGGTTAGGAGCATTTCAACACAATTATATTGCAAAACCTTTATTACTTTACTTTTTACTCAGTTAAAATTCCAACGAGTCCATTGAGAGGCCCAATTAGACATGCTCGTCCGAAACCTGTACAAAAAGGACCACAAAATAGGTTTTAATCAAATTTTATGAGTTCAACAAATTGGTTAGGATATTTTCAACACAATTATATTGCAAAACCTCAATTTATGTACTTTTTACTCAGTTAAAATACCAACGTGTCCATTGAATGACCCATTTAGACCTGCTCGTCCGAAACCTCTTTAAAAAAACCACTAAATAAGTTTTAATCAAATTTTAGGAGTTCGTCTAATTGGTTAGGAGCTTTTCAACACAATTATATTGCAAAACCACAATTTCTTTACTTTCTACTCAGTTGAAATTCCAACGGGTCCATTGAAAGGCCCACTTACACCTGCTTGTAAGAAAGGTCTACAAAAAGGACCGCTAAACAAGTTTTAATCAAATTCTAGGTGTTCATATAATTGATTTGGAGATTTTCAACAAAATTATATTGCAAAACTTCAATTTATGTACTTTTTATTTAGTTAAAATTCCAACGGGTCCATTGAAAGGCCCATTTAGACCTGCTGGTCCGAAACCTCTACATAAAGGACCACAAAATAAGTTTTAATCAAATTTTATGAGTTCGTCTAATTGGTTAGGATCTTTTCAACACAATTATATTTCAAAACCTCAATTTATGTACTTTTTACTCAGTTAAAATTCCAACAGGTCCATTGAAAGGCTCATTTAGACCTGCTCGTCCGAAACCTCTTCAAAAAAACCACTAAATAAGTTTTAATTAAATTTTAGGAGTTCGTCTAATTGGTTAGGAGCTTTTCAACACAATTATATTGCAAAACCTCAATTTCTTTACTTTCTACTCAGTTGAAATTCCAACGGGTCCATTGAATGGCCCATTTACACCTGCTCGTTCGAAAGTTCTGCAAAAAGGACCGCTAAACAAGTTTTAATCAAATCTATGGTATTCATATAATTGTTTTGGAGCTTTTCAACACAATTATATTGCAAAACCTCAATTTATGTACTTTTTACTCAGTTCAAATTCTAACGGGTCCATTGAAAGGCCATTTTAGGCCTGCTGGTCCGAAACCACTACAAAAAGGACCGCTAAACAAGTTTTAATCAAATTTTAGGAGTTCGTCTAATTGGTTAGGAGCTTTTCAAGACAATTATATTGCAAAACCGTTATTTATTTACTTTTTACTCAGTTAAAATTCCAACGGGTCCATTGAAAGGCCCATTTAGACATGCTCGTCCGAAAGCTCAACAAAAAGGACAAAAAAATAAGTTTTAATCAAAATTTATGAGTCCGCCTAATTGGTTACGTTCTTTTCAACACATATATATTGCAAAACCTCATTTTATGTACTTTTTACTCAGTTAAAATTCCAACGGGTCCATTGAAAGGCCCATTTAGACCTGCTCGTCCGAAAAATCTACAAAAAGGACCGCTAACAAGTTTTAATCAATTTTTATGTGTTCATATAATTGATTAAGAGCTTTTCAACACAATTATATTGCAAAACCTCAATTTATGTACTTTTTACTCAGTTAAAACTCTAACGGGTCCATTGAAAGGCCCATTTAGACCTGTTAGTCCGAAACCTCTACAAAGGGACCAAAGAATAAGTTTTAATCAAATTTTAGGAGTTCGTCTAATTGGTTAGGAGCTTTTCAACACAATTATATTGCAAAACCTTTATTTCTTTACTTTTTACTCAGTTAAAATTTCATCGGGTCCATTGAAAGGCCCATTTAGACCTGCCCGTCCGAAACCTCTTCAAAAAGACCACAAAATAAGTTTTAAATCTGCTAGTAAGAAAGCTCTACAAAAAGGAACGCTAAACAAGTTTTAATCAAATTTTAGGTGTTCATATAATTGATTTGGAGATTTTCAACACAATTATATTGCAAAACTTCAATTTATGTACTTTTTATTCAGTTAATATTCCAACGGGTCCATTGAAAGGCCCATTTAGACCTGCTGGTCCGAAACCTCTACAAAAAGTACCACAAAATAAGTTTTAATCAAATTTTAGGAGTTCGACTAATTGGTTAGGAGCTTTTCAACACATATATATTGCAACACCTCAATTTATTTACTTTTTACTCAGTTAAAAATCCAACGGGTCCATTGAAAGGCGCATTTAGACCTGCTCGTCCGAAACCTCTACAAAAAGGACCACAAAATAAGTTTTAATCAAATTTTAGGAGTTCGTCTAATTGGTTAGGAGCTTTTAAACATATTTATATTGCAAAACCTCAATTTATTTACTTTTTACTCAGTTAAAATTCCAACGGGTCCATTGAAAGGCCCATTTAGACCTGCTCGTCCGACACCTCAACAAAAAGGACCACAAAATAATTTTTAATCAAATTTTAGGAGTTTGTCTAGTTGGTTAGGAGCTTTTCAACACAATTATATTGCGAAACCTCAATTTCTTTACTTTTTACTCAGTTAAAATTCCAACTGGTCCATTGAAAGGCCCATTTAAACCTGCTGTTAAGAAAGCTCTACAAAAAGGACCGCTAAACAAGTTTTAATCAAATTTTAGGTGTTCATATAATAGATTTGGACCTTTTCAACACAATTATATTGAAAAACTTCAATTTATGTACTTTTTATTATGTTAAAATTCTAACGGGTCCATTGAAAGGCCCATTTAGACCTGCTGGTCCGAAACCTCTACAAAAAGGACCACAAAATAAGTTTTAATCAAATTTTAGGAGTTCTTCTAATTGGTTAGGAGCTTTTCAACACATTTATATTGCTAAACCACAATTTATTTACTTTTTACTCAGTTAAAATTCCAACGGGTCCATTGAAAGGCCCATTTAAACCTGCTCGTCCGAAACCTCTACAAAAAGGACCACAAAATAAGTTTTAATCAAATTTTATGAGTTCGTCTAATTGGTTAGGATCTTTTCAACAAAATTATATTGCAAAGCCTCAATTTATGTACTTTTTACTCTGTTAAAATTCCAACGGGTCCATTGAAAAGCCCATTTTGATCTGCTGGTCCGAAACCTCTACAAAAAGGATCACAAAATAAGTTTTAATCAAATTTTATGAGTTCGTCTAATTGGTTAGGATCTTTTCAACAAAATTATATTGCAAAACCTCAATTTATGTACTTTTTACTATGTTAAAATTCCAACGGGTCCATTAAAAAGCCCATTTAAAACTGCTGGTAAGAAAGCTCTACAAAAAGGACCACAAAATAAGTTTTAATCAAATTTTATGAGTTCGTCTAATCGGTTAGGATATTTTCAACACAATTATATTGCAAAACCTCAATTTATGTACTTTTTACTATGTTAAAATTCCAACGGGTCCATTGAAAGGCCCATTTATACCTGCTGGTCCGAAACCCCTACAAAAAAGGACCACAAAATAAGTTTTAATCAAATTTTATGAGTTCGGCTAATTGGTTAGGATCTTTGGAACACAATTATATTGCAAAACCTCAATTTATGTACTTTTTACTCAGTTAAAATTCCAACGGGTCCATTGAAAGGCCCATTTAGACCTGCTCGTCCGAAACCTCTACAAAAAGGACTACAAAATAAGTTTTAGTCAAATTTTATGAGTTCGTCTAATTGTTTAGGATCTTTTCAACACAATTATATTGCAAAACCTCAATTTATGTACTTTTTACTTTGTTAAAATTCCAACGGGTCCATTGAAAGGCCCATTTATACCTGCTGGTCCGAAACCTCTACAAAAAAGGACCACAAAATAAGTTTTAATCAAATTTTATGAGTTTGGCTAATTGGTTAGGATCTTTGCAACACAATTATATTGCAAAACCGTTATTTCTTTACTTTTTACTGAGTAAAAATTCCAACGGGTCCATTGAAAGGCCCATTTAGACCTGCTCGTCCGAAACCTCTACAAAAAGGACCACAAAATAAGTTTTAGTCAAATTTTATGAGTTCGTCTAATTGTTTAGGATCTTTTCAACACAATTATATTACAAAACCTCAATTTATGTACTTTTTACTCTATTAAAATTCCAACGAGTCCATTGAAAGGCCCATTTAGACCTGATGGTCCGAAACCTCTACAAAAAGTACCACAAAATAAGTTTTAATCAAATTATATGAGTTCGTCTAATTGGTTAGGATCTTTTCAACACAATTATATTGCAAAACCTCAATTTATGTTCATTTTACACTGTTAAAATTCCAACGGGTCTATTAAAAGGCTCATTTACACATGCTGGTCGGAAACCTCTACAAAAGGACCACAAAATAAGTTTTAATCAAATTCTATGAGTTCGACTAATTGGTTAGGATATTTTCAACACAATTATATTGCAAAACCTCAATTTATGTACTTTTTACTCAGTTAAAATTCCAACGTGTCCATTGAAAGGCCCATTTAGACATGCTGGTCCGAAACCTCTACAAAAAGGACCACAAAATAAGTTTTAATCAAATTATATGAGTTCGACTATTTGGTTAGGATCTTTTCAACACAATTATATTGCAAAACCTCAATTTATGTACTTTTTACTCAGTTAAAATTCCAACGGGTCCATTAAAAGGCCCATTTAGACCTGCTCGTCCGAAACCTCTTCAAAAAAACCACTAAATAAGTTTTAATTAAATTTTAGGAGTTCGTCTAATTGGTTAGGAGCTTTTCAACACAATTATATTGCAAAACCTCAATTTCTTAACTTTTTACTCTGTTAAATTTCCAACGGGTCCGTTGTAAGGCCCATTTATATATGCTTGTCCGAAACCTCTACAAAAAGGACTACAAAATAGGTTTTAATCAATGTTTATGAGTTCGTCTAATTGGTTAGGAGCATTTCAATACAATTATATTGCAAAAACTTTATTACTTTACTTTTTACTCAGTTAAAATTCCAACGAGTCCATTGAAAGGCCCAATTAGACATGCTCGTCCGAAACCTGTACAAAAAGGACCACAAAATAGGTTTTAATCAAATTTTATGAGTTCAACAAATTGGTTAGGATATTTTCAACACAATTATATTGCAAAACCTCAATTCATGTACTTTTTACTCAGTTAAAATACGAACGTGTCCATTGAATGACCCATTTAGACCTGCTCGTCCGAAACCTCTTTAAAAAAACCACTAAATAAGTTTTAATCAAATTTTAGGAGTTCGTCTAATTGGTTAGGAGCTTTTCAACACAATTATATAGCAAAACCACAATTTCTTTACTTTCTACTCAGTTGAAATTCCAACGGGTCCATTGAAAGGCCCACTTACACCTGCTTGTAAGAAAGCTCTACAAAAAGGACCGCTAAACAAGTTTTAATCAAATTCTAGGTGTTCATATAATTGATTTGGAGATTTTCAACAAAATTATATTGCAAAACTTCAATTTATGTACTTTTTATTCAGTTAAAATTCAAACGGGTCCATTGAAAGGCCCATTTAGACCTGATGGTCCGAAACCTCTACAAAAAGTACCACAAAATAAGTTTTAATCAAATTATATGAGTTCGTCTAATTGGTTAGGATCTTTTCAACACAATTATATTGCAAAACCTCAATTTATGTTTCTTTTTACACTGTTAAAATTCCAACGGGTCTATTAAAAGGCTCATTTACACATGTTGGTCCGAAACCTCTACAAAAGGACCACAAAATAAGTTTTAATCAAATTCTATGAGTTCGACTAATTGGTTAGGATATTTTCAACACAATTATATTGCAAAACCTCAATTTATGTACTTTTTACTAAGTTAAAATTCCAACGTGTCCATTGAAAGGCCCATTTAGACATGCTGGTCCGAAACCTCTACAAAAAGGACCACAAAATAAGTTTTAATCAAATTATATGAGTTCGACTATTTGGTTAGGATCTTTTCAACACAATTATATTGCAAAACCTCAATTTATGTACTTTTTACTCAGTTAAAATTCCAACGGGTCCATTGAAAGGCCCATTTAGACCTGCTCGTCCGAAACCTCTTCAAAAAAACCACTAAATAAGTTTTAATTAAATTTTAGGAGTTCGTCTAATTGGTTAGGAGCTTTTCAACACAATTATATTGCAAAACCTCAATTTCTTAACTTTTTACTCTGTTAAAATTCCAACGGGTCCATTGTAAGGCCCATTTATATCTGCTTGTCCGAAACCTCTACAAAAAGGACTACAAAATAGGTTTTAATCAATGTTTATGAGTTCGTCTAATTGGTTAGGAGCATTTCAACACAATTATATTGCAAAACCTTTATTACTTTACTTTTTACTCAGTTAAAATTCCAACGAGTCCATTGAAAGGCCCAATTAGACATGCTCGTCCGAAACCTGTACAAAAAGGACCACAAAATAGGTTTTAATCAAATTTTATGAGTTCAACAAATTGGTTAGGATATTTTCAACACAATTATATTGCAAAACCTCAATTTATGTACTTTTTACTCAGTTAAAATACCAACGTGTCCATTGAATGACCCATTTAGACCTGCTCGTCCGAAACCTCTTTAAAAAAACCACTAAATAAGTTTTAATCAAATTTTAGGAGTTCGTCTAATTGGTTAGGATCTTTTCAACACAATTATATTTCAAAACTTCAATTTATGTACTTTTTATTCAGTTAAAATTCCAACGGGTCCATTGAAAGGCCCATTTAGACCTGCTGGTCCGAAACCTCTACAAAAAGGACCGCTAAACAAGTTTTAATCAAATTTTAGGAGTTCGTCTAATTGGTTAGGAGCTTTTCAAGACAATTATATTGCAAAACCGTTATTTATTTACTTTTTACTCAGTTAAAATTCCAACGGGTCCATTGAAAGGCCCATTTAGACATGCTCGTCCGAAAGCTCAACAAAAAGGACAAAAAAATAAGTTTTAATCAAAATTTATGAGTCCGCCTAATTGGTTACGTTCTTTTCAACACATATATATTGCAAAACCTCATTTTATGTACTTTTTACTCAGTTAAAATTCCAACGGGTCCATTGAAAGGCCCATTTAGACCTGCTCGTCCGAAAAATCTACAAAAAGGACCGCTAACAAGTTTTAATCAAATTTTATGTGTTCATATAATTGATTAAGAGCTTTTCAACACAATTATATTGCAAAACCTCAATTTATGTACTTTTTACTCAGTTAAAACTCCAACGGGTCCATTGAAAGGCCCATTTAGACCTGTTAGTCCGAAACCTCTACAAAGGGACCCAAAAATAAGTTTTAATCAAATTTTAGGAGTTCGTCTAATTGGTTAGGAGCTTTTCAACACAATTATATTGCAAAACCTTTATTTCTTTACTTTTTACTCAGTTAAAATTTCATCGGGTCCATTGAAAGGCCCATTTAGACCTGCCCGTCCGAAACCTCTTCAAAAAGACCACAAAATAAGTTTTAAATCTGCTGGTAAGAAAGCTCTACAAAAAGGAACGCTAAACAAGTTTTAATCAAATTTTAGGTGTTCATATAATTGATTTGGACCACAAAATAAGTTTTAATCAAATTCTATGAGTTCGACTAATTGGTTAGGATATTTTCAACACAATTATATTGCAAAACCTCAATTTATGTACTTTTTACTAAGTTAAAATTCCAACGTGTCCATTGAAAGGCGCATTTAGACCTGCTCGTCCGAAACCTCTACAAAAAGGACCACAAAATAAGTTTTAATCAAATTTTAGGAGTTCGTCTAATTGGTTAGGAGCTTTTAAACACATTTATATTGCAAAACCTCAATTTATTTACTTTTTACTCAGTTAAAATTCCAACGGGTCCATTGAAAGGCCCTTTTAGACCTGCTCGTCCGACACCTCAACAAAAAGGACCACAAAATAATTTTTAATCAAATTTTAGGAGTTTGTCTAGTTGGTTAGGAGCTTTTCAACACAATTATATTGCAAAACCTCAATTTCTTTACTTTTTACTCAGTTAAAATTCCAACTGGTCCATTGAAAGGCCCATTTAAACCTGCTGTTAAGAAAGCTCTACAAAAAGGACCGCTAAACAAGTTTTAATCAAATTTTAGGTGTTCATATAATAGATTTGGACCTTTTCAACACAATTATATTGAAAAACTTCAATTTATGTACTTTTTATACTGTTAAAATTCTAACGGGTCCATTGAAAGGCCCATTTAGACCTGCTGGTCCGAAACCTCTACAAAAAGGACCACAAAATAAGTGTTAATCAAATTTATTTACTTTTTACTCAGTTAAAATTCCAACGGGTCCATTGAAAGGCCCATTTAGACCTGCTCGTCCGAAACCTCTACAAAAAGGACCACAAAATAAGTTTTAATCAAATTTTATGAGTTCGTCTAATTGGTTAGGATCTTTTCAACAAAATTATATTGCAAAGCCTCAATTTATGTACTTTTTACTCTGTTAAAATTCCAACGGGTCCATTGAAAAGCCCATTTTGATCTGCTGGTCCGAAACCTCTACAAAAAGGATCACAAAATAAGTTTTAATCAAATTTTATGAGTTCGTCTAATTGGTTAGGATCTTTTCAACAAAATTATATTGCAAAACCTCAATTTATGTACTTTTTACTATGTTAAAATTCCAACGGGTCCATTAAAAAACCCATTTAAAACTGCTGGTAAGAAAGCTCTACAAAAAGGACCACAAAATAAGTTTTAATCAAATTTTATGAGTTCGTCTAATCGGTTAGGATATTTTCAACACAATTATATTGCAAAACCTCAATTTATGTACTTTTTACTATGTTAAAATTCCAACGGGTCCATTGAAAGGCCCATTTATACCTGCTGGTCCGAAACCTCTACAAAAAAGGACCACAAAATAAGTTTTAATCAAATTTTATGAGTTCGGCTAATTGGTTAGGATCTTTGGAACACAATTATATTGCAAAACCTCAATTTATGTACTTTTTACTCAGTTAAAATTCCAACGGGTCCATTGAAAGGCCCATTTAGACCTGCTCGTCCGAAACCTCTACAAAAAGGACTACAAAATAAGTTTTAGTCAAATTTTATGAGTTCGTCTAATTGTTTAGGATCTTTTCAACACAATTATATTGCAAAACCTCAATTTATGTACTTTTTACTTTGTTAAAATTCCAACGGGTCCATTGAAAGGCCCATTTATACCTGCTGGTCCAAAACCTCTACAAAAAAGGACCACAAAATAAGTTTTAATCAAATTTTATGAGTTTGGCTAATTGGTTAGGATCTTTGCAACACAATTATATTGCAAAACAGTTATTTCTTTACTTTTTACTGAGTAAAAATTCCAACGGGTCCATTGAAAGGCCCATTTAGACCTGCTCGTCCGAAACCTCTACAAAAAGGACCACAAAATAAGTTTTAGTCAAATTTTTTGAGTTCGTCTAATTGTTTAGGATCTTTTCAACACAATTATATTACAAAACCTCAATTTATGTACTTTTTACTCTGTTAAAATTCCAACGAGTCCATTGAAAGGCCCATTTAGACCTGATGGTCCGAAACCTCTACAAAAAGTACCACAAAATAAGTTTTAATCAAATTATATGAGTTCGTCTAATTGGTTAGGATCTTTTCAACACAATTATATTGCAAAACCTCAATTTATGTTCTTTTTACACTGTTAAAATTCCAACGGGTCTATTAAAAGGCTCATTTACACATGCTGGTCCGAAACCTCTACAAAAGGACCACAAAATAAGTTTTAATCAAATTCTATGAGTTCGACTAATTGGTTAGGATATTTTCAACACAATTATATTGCAAAACCTCAATTTATGTACTTTTTACTTAGTTAAAATTCCAACGTGTCCATTGAAAGGCCCATTTAGACATGCTGGTCCGAAACCTCTACAAAAAGGACCACAAAATAAGTTTTAATCAAATTATATGAGTTCGACTATTTGGTTAGGATCTTTTCAACACAATTATATTGCAAAACCTCAATTTATGTACTTTTTACTCAGTTAAAATTCCAACGGGTCCATTGAAAGGCCCATTTAGACCTGCTCGTCCGAAACCTCTTCAAAAAAACCACTAAATAAGTTTTAATTAAATTTTAGGAGTTCGTCGAATTGGTTAGGAGCTTTTCAACACAATTATATTGCAAAACCTCAATTTCTTAACTTTTTACTCTGTTAAAATTCCAACGGGTCCATTGTAAGGCCCATTTATATATGCTTGTCCGAAACCTCTACAAAAAGGACTACAAAATAGGTTTTAATCAATGTTTATGAGTTCGTCTAATTGGTTAGGAGCATTTCAATACAATTATATTGCAAAACCTTTATTACTTTACTTTTTACTCAGTTAAAATTCCAACGAGTCCATTGAAAGGCCCAATTAGACATGCTCGTCCGAAACCTGTACAAAAAGGACCACAAAATAGGTTTTAATCAAATTTTATGAGTTCAACAAATTGGTTAGGATATTTTCAACACAATTATATTGCAAAACCTCAATTCATGTACTTTTTACTCAGTTAAAATACCAACGTGTCCATTGAATGACCCATTTAGACCTGCTCGTCCGAAACCTCTTTAAAAAAACCACTAAATAAGTTTTAATCAAATTTTAGGAGTTCGTCTAATTGGTTAGGAGCTTTTCAACACAATTATATAGCAAAACCACAATTTCTTTACTTTCTACTCAGTTGAAATTCCAACGGGTCCATTGAAAGGCCCACTTACACCTGCTTGTAAGAAAGCTCTACAAAAAGGACCGCTAAACAAGTTTTAATCAAATTCTAGGTGTTCATATAATTGATTTGGAGATTTTCAACAAAATTATATTGCAAAACTTCAATTTATGTACTTTTTATTCAGTTAAAATTCCAACGGGTCCATTGAAAGGCCCATTTAGACCTGATGGTCCGAAACCTCTACAAAAAGTACCACAAAATAAGTTTTAATCAAATTATATGAGTTCGTCTAATTGGTTAGGATCTTTTCAACACAATTATATTGCAAAACCTCAATTTATGTTTCTTTTTACACTGTTAAAATTCCAACGGGTCTATTAAAAGGCTCATTTACACATGTTGGTCCGAAACCTCTACAAAAGGACCACAAAATAAGTTTTAATCAAATTCTATGAGTTCGACTAATTGGTTAGGATATTTTCAACACAATTATATTGCAAAACCTCAATTTATGTACTTTTTACTAAGTTAAAATTCCAACGTGTCCATTGAAAGGCCCATTTAGACATGCTGGTCCGAAACCTCTACAAAAAGGACCACAAAATAAGTTTTAATCAAATTATATGAGTTCGACTATTTGGTTAGGATCTTTTCAACACAATTATATTGCAAAACCTCAATTTATGTACTTTTTACTCAGTTAAAATTCCAACGGGTCCATTGAAAGGCCCATTTAGACCTGCTCGTCCGAAACCTCTTCAAAAAAACCACTAAATAAGTTTTAATTAAATTTTAGGAGTTCGTCTAATTGGTTAGGAGCTTTTCAACACAATTATATTGCAAAACCTCAATTTCTTAACTTTTTACTCTGTTAAAATTCCAACGGGTCCATTGTAAGGCCCATTTATATCTGCTTGTCCGAAACCTCTACAAAAAGGACTACAAAATAGGTTTTAATCAATGTTTATGAGTTCGTCTAATTGGTTAGGAGCATTTCAACACAATTATATTGCAAAACCTTTATTACTTTACTTTTTACTCAGTTAAAATTCCAACGAGTCCATTGAAAGGCCCAATTAGACATGCTCGTCCGAAACCTGTACAAAAAGGACCACAAAATAGGTTTTAATCAAATTTTATGAGTTCAACAAATTGGTTAGGATATTTTCAACACAATTATATTGCAAAACCTCAATTTATGTACTTTTTACTCAGTTAAAATACCAACGTGTCCATTGAATGACCCATTTAGACCTGCTCGTCCGAAACCTCTTTAAAAAAACCACTAAATAAGTTTTAATCAAATTTTAGGAGTTCGTCTAATTGGTTAGGATCTTTTCAACACAATTATATTTCAAAACTTCAATTTATGTACTTTTTATTCAGTTAAAATTCCAACGGGTCCATTGAAAGGCCCATTTAGACCTGCTGGTCCGAAACCTCTACAAAAAGGACCGCTAAACAAGTTTTAATCAAATTTTAGGAGTTCGTCTAATTGGTTAGGAGCTTTTCAAGACAATTATATTGCAAAACCGTTATTTATTTACTTTTTACTCAGTTAAAATTCCAACGGGTCCATTGAAAGGCCCATTTAGACATGCTCGTCCGAAAGCTCAACAAAAAGGACAAAAAAATAAGTTTTAATCAAAATTTATGAGTCCGCCTAATTGGTTACGTTCTTTTCAACACATATATATTGCAAAACCTCATTTTATGTACTTTTTACTCAGTTAAAATTCCAACGGGTCCATTGAAAGGCCCATTTAGACCTGCTCGTCCGAAAAATCTACAAAAAGGACCGCTAACAAGTTTTAATCAAATTTTATGTGTTCATATAATTGATTAAGAGCTTTTCAACACAATTATATTGCAAAACCTCAATTTATGTACTTTTTACTCAGTTAAAACTCCAACGGGTCCATTGAAAGGCCCATTTAGACCTGTTAGTCCGAAACCTCTACAAAGGGACCCAAAAATAAGTTTTAATCAATTTTAGGAGTTCGTCTAATTGGTTAGGAGCTTTTCAACACAATTATATTGCAAAACCTTTATTTCTTTACTTTTTACTCAGTTAAAATTTCATCGGGTCCATTGAAAGGCCCATTTAGACCTGCCCGTCCGAAACCTCTTCAAAAAGACCACAAAATAAGTTTTAAATCTGCTGGTAAGAAAGCTCTACAAAAAGGAACGCTAAACAAGTTTTAATCAAATTTTAGGTGTTCATATAATTGATTTGGACCACAAAATAAGTTTTAATCAAATTCTATGAGTTCGACTAATTGGTTAGGATATTTTCAACACAATTATATTGCAAAACCTCAATTTATGTACTTTTTACTAAGTTAAAATTCCAACGTGTCCATTGAAAGGCGCATTTAGACCTGCTCGTCCGAAACCTCTACAAAAAGGACCACAAAATAAGTTTTAATCAAATTTTAGGAGTTCGTCTAATTGGTTAGGAGCTTTTAAACACATTTATATTGCAAAACCTCAATTTATTTACTTTTTACTCAGTTAAAATTCCAACGGGTCCATTGAAAGGCCCTTTTAGACCTGCTCGTCCGACACCTCAACAAAAAGGACCACAAAATAATTTTTAATCAAATTTTAGGAGTTTGTCTAGTTGGTTAGGAGCTTTTCAACACAATTATATTGCAAAACCTCAATTTCTTTACTTTTTACTCAGTTAAAATTCCAACTGGTCCATTGAAAGGCCCATTTAAACCCGCTGTTAAGAAAGCTCTACAAAAAGGACCGCTAAACAAGTTTTAATCAAATTTTAGGTGTTCATATAATAGATTTGGACCTTTTCAACACAATTATATTGAAAAACTTCAATTTATGTACTTTTTATACTGTTAAAATTCTAACGGGTCCATTGAAAGGCCCATTTAGACCTGCTGGTCCGAAACCTCTACAAAAAGGACCACAAAATAAGTTTTAATCAAATTTATTTACTTTTTACTCAGTTAAAATTCCAACGGGTCCATTGAAAGGCCCATTTAGACCTGCTCGTCCGAAACCTCTACAAAAAGGACCACAAAATAAGTTTTAATCAAATTTTATGAGTTCGTCTAATTGGTTAGGATCTTTTCAACAAAATTATATTGCAAAGCCTCAATTTATGTACTTTTTACTCTGTTAAAATTCCAACGGGTCCATTGAAAAGCCCATTTTGATCTGCTGGTCCGAAACCTCTACAAAAAGGATCACAAAATAAGTTTTATTCAAATTTTATGAGTTCGTCTAATTGGTTAGGATCTTTTCAACAAAATTATATTGCAAAACCTCAATTTATGAACTTTTTACTAGGTTAAAATTCCAACGGGTCCATTAAAAAACCCATTTAATACTGCTGGTAAGAAAGCTCTACAAAAAAGACCACAAAATAAGTTTTAATCAAATTTTATGAGTTCGTCTAATCGGTTAGGATATTTTCAACACAATTATATTGCAAAACCTCAATTTATGTACTTTTTACTATGTTAAAATTCCAACGGGTCCATTGAAAGGCCCATTTATACCTGCTGGTCCGAAACCTCTACAAAAAAGGACCACAAAATAAGTTTTAATCAAATTTTATGAGTTCGGCTAATTGGTTAGGATCTTTGGAACACAATTAATTTGCAAAACCTCAATTTATGTACTTTTTACTCAGTAAAATTCCAACGGGTCCATTGAAAGGCCCATTTAGACCTGCTCGTCCGAAACCTCTACAAAAAGGACTACAAAATAAGTTTTAGTCAAATTTTATGAGTTCGTCTAATTGTTTAGGATCTTTTCAACACAATTATATTGCAAAACCTCAATTTATGTACTTTTTACTTTGTTAAAATTCCAACGGGTCCATTGAAAGGCCCATTTATACCTGCTGGTCCAAAACCTCTACAAAAAAGGACCACAAAATAAGTTTTAATCAAATTTTATGAGTTTGGCTAATTGGTTAGGATCTTTGCAACACAATTATATTGCAAAACAGTTATTTCTTTACTTTTTACTGAGTAAAAATTCCAACGGGTCCATTGAAAGGCCCATTTAGACCTGCTCGTCCGAAACCTCTACAAAAAGGACCACAAAATAAGTTTTAGTCAAATTTTTTGAGTTCGTCTAATTGTTTAGGATCTTTTCAACACAATTATATTACAAAACCTCAATTTATGTACTTTTTACTCTGTTAAAATTCCAACGAGTCCATTGAAAGGCCCATTTAGACCTGATGGTCCGAAACCTCTACAAAAAGTACCACAAAATAAGTTTTAATCAAATTATATGAGTTCGTCTAATTGGTTAGGATCTTTTCAACACAATTATATTGCAAAACCTCAATTTATGTTCTTTTTACACTGTTAAAATTCCAACGGGTCTATTAAAAGGCTCATTTACACATGCTGGTCCGAAACCTCTACAAAAGGACCACAAAATAAGTTTTAATCAAATTCTATGAGTTCGACTAATTGGTTAGGATATTTTCAACACAATTATATTGCAAAACCTCAATTTATGTACTTTTTACTTAATTAAAATTCCAACGTGTCCATTGAAAGGCCCATTTAGACATGCTGGTTCGAAACCTCTACAAAAAGGACCACAAAATAAGTTTTAATCAAATTATATGAGTTCGACTATTTGGTTAGGATCTTTTCAACACAATTATATTGCAAAACCTCAATTTATGTACTTTTTACTCAGTTAAAATTCCAACGGGTCCATTGAAAGGCCCATTTAGACCTGCTCGTCCGAAACCTCTTCAAAAAAACCACTAAATAAGTTTTAATTAAATTTTAGGAGTTCGTCTAATTGGTTAGGAGCTTTTCAACACAATTATATTGCAAAACCTCAATTTCTTAACTTTTTACTCTGTTAAAATTCCAACGGGTCCATTGTAAGGCCCATTTATATCTGCTTGTCCGAAACCTCTACAAAAAGGACTACAAAATAGGTTTTAATCAATGTTTATGAGTTCGTCTAATTTGTTAGGAGCATTTCAACACAATTATATTTCAAAACCTTTATTACTTTACTTTTTACTCAGTTAAAATTCCAACGAGTCCATTGAAAGGCCCAATTAGACATGCTCGTCCGAAATATGTACAAAAAGGACCACAAAATAGGTTTTAATCAAATTTTATGAGTTCAACAAATTGGTTAGGATATTTTCAACACAATTATATTGCAAAACCTCAATTTATGTACTTTTTACTCAGTTAAAATACCAACGTGTCCATTGAATGACCCATTTAGACCTGCTCGTCCGAAACCTCTTTAAAAAAACCACTAAATAAGTTTTAATCAAATTTTAGGAGTTCGTCTAATTGGTTAGGAGCTTTTCAACACAATTATATTGCAAAACCACAATTTCTTTACTTTCTACTCAGTTGAAATTCCAACGGGTCCATTGAAAGGCCCAGTTACACCTGCTTGTAAGAAAGCTCTACAAAAAGGACCGCTAAACAAGTTTTAATCAAATTTTAGGTGTTCATATAATTGATTTGGAGATTTTCAACAAAATTATATTGCAAAACTTCAATTTATGTACTTTTTATTCAGTTAAAATTCCAACAAGTCCATTGAAAGGCCTATTTAGACCTGCTGGTCCGAAACCTCTACAAAAAGGACCACAAAATAAGTTTTAATCAAATTTTATGAGTTCGTCTAATTGGTTAGGATCTTTTCAACACAATTATATTTCAAAACCTCAATTTATGTACTTTTTACTCAGTTAAAATTCCAACGGGTCCATTGAAAGGCCCATTTATACCTGCTCGTCCGAAACCTCTTCAAAAAAACCACTAAATAAGTTTTAATTAAATTTTAGGAGTTCGTCTAATTGGTTAGGAGCTTTTCAACACAATTATATTGCAAAACCTCAATTTCTTTACTTTCTACTCAGTTGAAATTCCAACGGGTCCATTGAATGGCCCATTTACACCTGCTCGTCCGAAAGTTCTGCAAAAAGGACCGCTAAACAAGTTTTAATCAAATCTATGGTATTCATATAATTGTTTTGGAGCTTTTCAACACAATTATATTGCAAAACCTTAATTTATGTACTTTTTACTCAGTTCAAATTCCAACGGGTCCATTGAAAGGCCATTTTAGGCCTGCTGGTCCGAAACCTATACAAAAAGGACCGCTAAACAAGTTTTAATCAAATTTTAGGAGTTCGTCTAATTGGTTAGGAGCTTTTCAAGACAATTATATTGCAAAACCGTTATTTATTTACTTTTTACTCAGTTAAAATTCCAACGGGTCCATTGAAAGGCCCATTTAGACATGCTCGTCCGAAAGCTCAACAAAAAGGACAAAAAAATAAGTTTTAATCAAAATTTATGAGTCCGCCTAATTGGTTACGTTCTTTTCAACACATATATATTGCAAAACCTCATTTTATGTACTTTTTACTCAGTTAAAATTCCAACGGGTCCATTGAAAGGCCCATTTAGACCTGCTCGTCCGAAAAATCTACAAAAAGGACCGCTAACAAGTTTTAATCAAATTTTATGTGTTCATATAATTGATTAAGAGCTTTTCAACACAATTATATTGCAAAACCTCAATTTATGTACTTTTTACTCAGTTAAAACTCCAACGGGTCCATTGAAAGGCCCATTTAGACCTGTTAGTCCGAAACCTCTACAAAGGGACCAAAAAATAAGTTTTAATCAAATTTTAGGAGTTCGTCTAATTGGTTAGGAGCTTTTCAACACAATTATATTCCAAAACCTTTATTTCTTTTTTTTTTACTCAGTTAAAATTCCATCGGGTCCATTGAAAGGCCCATTTAGACCTGCCCGTCCGAAACCTCTTCAAAAAGACCACAAAATAAGTTTTAAATCTGCTGGTAAGAAAGCTCCACAAAAAGGAACGCTAAACAAGTTTTAATCAAATTTTAGGTGTTCATATAATTGATTTGGAGATTTTCAACACAATTATATTGCAAAACTTCAATTTATGTACTTTTTATTCAGTTAATATTCCAACGGGTCCATTGAAAGGCCCATTTAGACCTGTTGGTTCGAA
This sequence comes from Hibiscus tridactylites, assembly GCA_958450335.1. Taxonomy (NCBI): domain Eukaryota; kingdom Viridiplantae; phylum Streptophyta; class Magnoliopsida; order Malvales; family Malvaceae; genus Hibiscus; species Hibiscus tridactylites. The sequence goes on along the minus strand of OY288289.1, from coordinate 35,169,545 downwards.
ACCTCTACAAAAAGGACCACAAAATAAGTTTTAATCAAATTTTAGGAGTTTGACTAATTGGTTAGGAGCTTTTCAACACATATATATTGCAACACCTCAATTTATTTACTTTTTACTCAGTTAAAAATCCAACGGGTCCATTGAAAGGCGCATTTAGACCTGCTCGTCCGAAACCTCTACAAAAAGGACCACAAAATAATTTTTAATCAAATTTTAGGAGTTTGTCTAGTTGGTTAGGAGCTTTTCAACACAATTATATTGCAAAACCTCAATTTCTTTACTTTTTACTCAGTTAAAATTCCAACTGGTCCATTGAAAGGCCCATTTAAACCTGCTGTTAAGAAAGCTCTACAAAAAGGACCGCTAAACAAGTTTTAATCAAATTTTAGGTGTTCATATAATAGATTTGGACCTTTTCAACACAATTATATTGAAAAACTTCAATTTATGTACTTTTTATTCTGTTAAAATTCTAACGGGTCCATTGAAAGGCCCATTTAGACCTGCTGGTCTGAAACCTCTACAAAAAGGACCACAAAATAAGTTTTAATCAAATTTTAGGAGTTCTTCTAATTGGTTAGGAGCTTTTCAACACATTTATATTGCTAAACCACAATTTATTTACTTTTTACTCAGTTAAAATTCCAACGGGTCCATTGAAAGGCGCATTTAGACCTGCTCGTCCGAAACCTCTACAAAAAGGACCACAAAATAAGTTTTAATCAAATTTTAGGAGTTCGTCTAATTGGTTAGGAGCTTTTAAACACATTTATATTGCAAAACCTCAATTTATTTACTTTTTACTCAGTTAAAATTTCAACGGGTCCATTGAAAGGCCCATTTAGACCTGCTCGTCCGACACCTCAACAAAAAGGACCACAAAATAATTTTTAATCAAATTTTAGGAGTTTGTCTAGTTGGTTAGGAGCTTTTCAACACAATTATATTGCAAAACCTCAATTTCTTTACTTTTTACTCAGTTAAAATTCCAACTGGTCCATTGAAAGGCCCATTTAAACCTGCTGTTAAGAAAGCTCTACAAAAAGTACCGCTAAACAAGTTTTAATCAAATTTTAGGTGTTCATATAATAGATTTGGACCTTTTCAACACAATTATATTGAAAAACTTCAATTTATGTACATTTTATTCTGTTAAAATTCTAACGGGTCCATTGAAAGGCCCATTTAGACCTGCTGGTCCGAAACCTCTACAAAAAGGACCACAAAATAAGTTTTAATCAAATTTTAGGAGTTCTTCTAATTGGTTAGGAGCTTTTCAACACATTTATATTGCTAAACCACAATTTATTTACTTTTTACTCAGTTAAAATTCCAACGGGTCCATTGAAAGGCCCATTTAGACCTGCTCGTCCGAAACCTCTACAAAAAGGACCACAAAATAAGTTTTAATCAAATTTTATGAGTTCGTCTAATTGGTTAGGATCTTTTCAACAAAATTATATTGCAAAGCCTCAATTTATGTACTTTTTACTCTGTTAAAATTCCAACGGGTCCATTGAAAAGCCCATTTTGATCTGCTGGTCCGAAACCTCTACAAAAAGGATCACAAAATAAGTTTTAATCAAATTTTATGAGTTCGTCTAATTGGTTAGGATCTTTTCAACAAAATTATATTGCAAAACCTCAATTTATGTACTTTTTAATATGTTAAAATTCCAACGGGTCCATTAAAAAGCCCATTTAAAACTGCTGGTAAGAAAGCTCTACAAAAAGGACCACAAAATAAGTTTTAATCAAATTTTATGAGTTCGTCTAATCGGTTAGGATATTTTCAACACAATTATATTGCAAAACCTCAATTTATGTACTTTTTACTATGTTAAAATTCCAACGGGTCCATTGAAAGGCCCATTTATACCTGCTGGTCCGAAACCTCTACAAAAAAGGACCACAAAATAAGTTTTAATCAAATTTTATGAGTTCGGCTAATTAGTTAGGATCTTTGGAACACAATTATATTGCAAAACCTCAATTTATGTACTTTTTACTCAGTTAAAATTCCAACGGGTCCATTGAAAGGCCCATTTAGACCTGCTCGTCCGAAACCTCTACAAAAAGGACTACAAAATAAGTTTTAGTCAAATTTTATGCGTTCGTCTAATTGTTTAGGATCTTTTCAACACAATTATATTGCAAAACCTCAATTTATGTACTTTTTACTTTGTTAAAATTCCAACGGGTCCATTGAAAGGCCCATTTATACCTGCTGGTCCGAAACCTCTACAAAAAAGGACCACAAAATAAGTTTTAATCAAATTTTATGAGTTTGGCTAATTGGTTAGGATCTTTGCAACACAATTATATTGCAAAACCGTTATTTCTTTACTTTTTACTGAGTAAAAATTCCAACGGGTCCATTGAAAGGCCCATTTAGACCTGCTCGTCTGAAACCTCTACAAAAAGGACCACAAAATAAGTTTTAGTCAAATTTTATGAGTTCGTCTAATTGTTTAGGATCTTTTCAACACAATTATATTACAAAACCTCAATTTATGTACTTTTTACTCTGTTAAAATTCCAACGAGTCCATTGAAAGGCCCATTTAGACCTGATGGTCCGAAACCTCTACAAAAAGTACCACAAAATAAGTTTTAATCAAATTATATGAGTTCGTCTAATTGGTTAGGATCTTTTCAACACAATTATATTGCAAAACCTCAATTTATGTTCTTTTTACACTGTTAAAATTCCAACGGGTCTATTAAAAGGCTCATTTACACATGCTGGTCCGAAACCTCTACAAAAGGACCACAAAATAAGTTTTAATCAAATTCTATGAGTTCGACTAATTGGTTAGGATATTTTCAACACAATTATATTGCAAAACATCAATTTATGTACTTTTTACTCAGTTAAAATTCCAACGTGTCCATTGAAAGGCCCATTTAGACATGCTGGTCCGAAACCTCTACAAAAAGGACCACAAAATATGTTTTAATCAAATTATATGAGTTCGACTATTTGGTTAGGATCTTTTCAACACAATTATATTGCAAAACCTCAATTTATGTACTTTTTACTCAGTTAAAATTTCAACGGGTCCATTGAAAGGCCCATTTAGACCTGCTCGTCCGAAACCTCTTCAAAAAAACCACTAAATAAGTTTTAATTAAATTTTAGGAGTTCGTCTAATTGGTTAGGAGCTTTTCAACACAATTATATTGCAAAACCTCAATTTCTTAACTTTTTACTTTGTTAAAATTCCAACGGGTCCATTGTAAGGCCCATTTATATCTGCTTGTCCGAAACCTCTACAAAAAGGACTACAAAATAGGTTTTAATCAATGTTTATGAGTTCGTCTAATTGGTTAGGAGCATTTCAACACAATTATATTTCAAAACCTTTATTACTTTACTTTTTACTCAGTTAAAATTCCAACGAGTCCATTGAAAGGCCCAATTAGACATGCTCGTCCGAAACATGTACAAAAAGGACCACAAAATAGGTTTTAATCAAATTTTATGAGTTCAACAAATTGGTTAGGATATTTTCAACACAATTATATTGCAAAACCTCAATTTATGTACTTTTTACTCAGTTAAAATACCAACGTGTCCATTGAATGACCCATTTAGACCTGCTCGTCCGAAACCTCTTTAAAAAAACCACTAAATAAGTTTTAATCAAATTTTAGGAGTTCGTCTAATTAGTTAGGAGCTTTTCAACACAATTATATTGCAAAACCACAATTTCTTTACTTTCTACTCAGTTGAAATTCCAACGGGTCCATTGAAAGGCCCACTTACACCTGCTTGTAAGAAAGATCTACAAAAAGGACCACTAAACAAGTTTTAATCAAATTTTAGGTGTTCATATAATTGATTTGGAGATTTTCAACAAAATTATATTGCAAAACTTCAATTTATGTACTTTTTATTCAGTTAAAATTCCAACGGGTCCATTGAAAGGCCCATTTAGACCTGCTGGTCCGAAACCTCTACAAAAAGGACCACAAAATAAGTTTTAATCAAATTTTATGAGTTCGTCTAATTGGTTAGGATCTTTTCAACACAATTATATTTCAAAACCTCAATTTATGTACTTTTTACTCAGTTAAAATTCCAACGGGTCCATTGAAAGGCCCTTTATACCTGCTCGTCCGAAACCTCTTCAAAAAAACCACTAAATAAGTTTTAATTAAATTTTAGGAGTTCGTCTAATTGGTTAGGAGCTTTTCAACACAATTATATTGCAAAACCTCAATTTCTTTACTTTCTACTCAGTTGAAATTCCAACGGGTCCATTGAATGGCCCATTTACACCTGCTCGTCCGAAAGTTCTGCAAAAAGGACCGCTAAACAAGTTTTAATCAAATCTATGGTATTCATATAATTGTTTTGGATCTTTTCAACACAATTATATTGCAAAACCTCAATTTATGTACTTTTTACTCAGTTCAAATTCCAACGGGTCCATTGAAAGGCCATTTTAGGCCTGCTGGTCCGAAACCTCTACAAAAAAGACCGCTAAACAAGTTTTAATCAAATTTTAGGAGTTCGTCTAATTGGTTAGGAGCTTTTCAAGACAATTATATTGCAAAACCGTTATTTATTTACTTTTTACTCAGTTAAAATTCCAACGGGTCCATTGAAAGGCCCATTTAGACATGCTCGTCCGAAAGCTCAACAAAAAGGACAAAAAAATAAGTTTTAATCAAAATTTATGAGTCCGCCTAATTGGTTACGTTCTTTTCAACACATATATATTGCAAAACCTCATTTTATGTACTTTTTACTCAGTTAAAATTCCAACGGGTCCATTGAAAGGCCCATTTAGACCTGCTCGTCCGAAAAATCTACAAAAAGGACCGCTAACAAGTTTTAATCAAATTTTATGTGTCCATATAATTGATTAAGAGCTTTTCAACACAATTATATTGCAAAACCTCAATTTCTTTACTTTTTACTCAGTTAAAATTCCAACTGGTCCATTGAAAGGCCCATTTAAACCTGCTGTTAAGAAAGCTCTACAAAAAGGACCGCTAAACAAGTTTTAATCAAATTTTAGGTGTTCATATAATAGATTTGGACCTTTTCAACACAATTATATTGAAAAACTTCAATTTATGTACTTTTTATTCTGTTAAAATTCTAACGGGTCCATTGAAAGGCCCATTTAGACCTGCTGGTCCGAAACCTCTACAAAAAGGACCACAAAATAAGTTTTAATCAAATTTTAGGAGTTCTTCTAATTGGTTAGGAGCTTTTCAACACATTTATATTGCTAAACCACAATTTATTTACTTTTTACTCAGTTAAAATTCCAACGGGTCCATTGAAAGGCCCATTTAGACCTGCTCGTCCGAAACCTCTACAAAAAGGACCACAAAATAAGTTTTAATCAAATTTTATGAGTTCGTCTAATTGGTTAGGATCTTTTCAACAAAATTATATTGCAAAGCCTCAATTTATGTACTTTTTACTCTGTTAAAATTCCAAAGGGTCCATTGAAAAGCCCATTTTGATCTGCTGGTCCGAAACCTCTACAAAAAGGATCACAAAATAAGTTTTAATCAAATTTTATGAGTTCGTCTAATTGGTTAGGATCTTTTCAACAAAATTATATTGCAAAACCTCAATTTATGTACTTTTTACTATGTTAAAATTCCAACGGGTCCATTAAAAAGCCAATTTAAAACTGCTGGTAAGAAAGCTCTACAAAAAGGACCACAAAATAAGTTTTAATCAAATTTTATGAGTTCGTCTAATCGGTTAGGATATTTTCAACACAATTATATTGCAAAACCTCAATTTATGTACTTTTTACTATGTTAAAATTCCAACGGGTCCATTGAAAGGCCCATTTATACCTGCTGGTCCGAAACCTCTACAAAAAAGGACCACAAAATAAGTTTTAATCAAATTTTATGAGTTCGGCTAATTAGTTAGGATCTTTGGAACACAATTATATTGCAAAACCTCAATTTATGTACTTTTTACTCAGTTAAAATTCCAACGGGTCCATTGAAAGGCCCATTTAGACCTGCTCGTCCGAAACCTCTACAAAAAGGACTACAAAATAAGTTTTAGTCAAATTTTATGAGTTCGTCTAATTGTTTAGGATCTTTTCAACACAATTATATTGCAAAACCTCAATTTATGTACTTTTTACTTTGTTAAAATTCCAACGGGTCCATTGAAAGGCCCATTTATACCTGCTGGTCCGAAACCTCTACAAAAAAGGACCACAAAATAAGTTTTAATCAAATTTTATGAGTTTGGCTAATTGGTTAGGATCTTTGCAACACAATTATATTGCAAAACCGTTATTTCTTTACTTTTTACTGAGTAAAAATTCCAACGGGTCCATTGAAAGGCCCATTTAGACCTGCTCGTCCGAAACCTCTACAAAAAGGACCACAAAATAAGTTTTAGTCAAATTTTATGAGTTCGTCTAATTGTTTAGGATCTTTTCAACACAATTATATTACAAAACCTCAATTTATGTACTTTTTACTCTGTTAAAATTCCAACGAGTCCATTGAAAGGCCCATTTAGACCTGATGGTCCGAAACCTCTACAAAAAGTACCACAAAATAAGTTTTAATCAAATTATATGAGTTCGTCTAATTGGTTAGGATCTTTTCAACACAATTATATTGCAAAACCTCAATTTATGTTCTTTTTACACTGTTAAAATTCCAACGGGTCTATTAAAAGGCTCATTTACACATGTTGGTCCGAAACCTCTACAAAAGGACCACAAAATAAGTTTTAATCAAATTCTATGAGTTCGACTAATTGGTTAGGATATTTTCAACACAATTATATTGCAAAACCTCAATTTATGTACTTTTTACTTAGTTAAAATTCCAACGTGTCCATTGAAAGGCCCATTTAGACATGCTGGTTCGAAACCTCTACAAAAAGGACCACAAAATAAGTTTTAATCAAATTATATGAGTTCGACTATTTGGTTAGGATCTTTTCAACACAATTATATTGCAAAACCTCAATTTATGTACTTTTTACTCAGTTAAAATTCCAACGGGTCCATTGAAAGGCCCATTTAGACCTGCTCGTCCGAAACCTCTTCAAAAAAACCACTAAATAAGTTTTAATTAAATTTTAGGAGTTCGTCTAATTGGTTAGGAGCTTTTCAACACAATTATATTGCAAAACCTCAATTTCTTAACTTTTTACTCTGTTAAAATTCCAACGGGTCCATTGTAAGGCCCATTTATATCTGCTTGTCCGAAACCTCTACAAAAAGGACTACAAAATAGGTTTTAATCAATGTTTATGAGTTCGTCTAATTGGTTAGGAGCATTTCAACACAATTATATTGCAAAACCTTTATTACTTTACTTTTTACTCAGTTAAAATTCCAATGAGTCCATTGAAAGGCCCAATTAGACATGCTCGTCCGAAACCTATACAAAAAGGACCACAAAATAGGTTTTAATCAAATTTTATGAGTTCAACAAATTGGTTAGGATATTTTCAACACAATTATATTGCAAAACCTCAATTTATGTACTTTTTACTCAGTTAAAATACCAACGTGTCCATTGAATGACCCATTTAGACCTACTCGTCCGAAACCTCTTTAAAAAAACCACATAATAAGTTTTAATCAAATTTTAGGAGTTCGTCTAATTGGTTAGGAGCTTTTCAACACAATTATATTGCAAAACCACAATTTCTTTATTTTCTACTCAGTTGAAATTCCAACGGGTCCATTGAAAGGCCCACTTACACCTGCTTATAAGAAAGCTCTACAAAAAGGACCGCTAAACAAGTTTTAATCAAATTTTAGGTGTTCATATAATTGATTTGGAGATTTTCAACAAAATTATATTGCAAAACTTCAATTTATGTACTTTTTATTCAGTTAAAATTCCAACGGGTCCATTGAAAGGCCCATTTAGACCTGCTGGTCCGAAACCTCTACAAAAAGGACCACAAAATAAGTTTTAATCAAATTTTATGAGTTCATCTAATTGGTTAGGATCTTTTAAACACAATTATATTTCAAAACCTCAATTTATGTACTTTTTACTCAGTTAAAATTCCAACGGGTCCATTGAAAGGCCCATTTAGACCTGCTCGTCCGAAACCTCTTCAAAAAAACCACTAAATAAGTTTTAATTAAATTTTAGGAGTTCGTCTAATTGGTTAGGAGCTTTTCAACACAATTATATTGCAAAACCTCAATTTCTTTACTTTCTACTCAGTTGAAATTCCAACGGGTCCATTGAATGGCCCATTTACACCTGCTCGTCCGAAAGTTCTGCAAAAAGGACCGCTAAACAAGTTTTAATCAAATCTATGGTATTCATATAATTGTTTTGGAGCTTTTCAACACAATTATATTGCAAAACCTCAATTTATGTACTTTTTACTCAGTTCAAATTCCAACGGGTCCATTGAAAGGCCATTTTAGGCCTGCTGGTCCGAAACCTCTACAAAAAGTACCGCTAAACAAGTTTTAATCAAATTTTAGGAGTTCGTCTAATTGGTTAGGAGCTTTTCAAGACAATTATATTGCAAAACCGTTATTTATTTACTTTTTACTCAGTTAAAATTCCAACGGGTACATTGAAAGGCCCATTTAGACATGCTCGTCCGAAAGCTCAACAAAAAGGACAAAAAAATAAGTTTTAATCAAAATTTATGAGTCCGCCTAATTGGTTACGTTCTTTTCAACACATATATATTGCAAAACCTCATTTTATGTACTTTTTACTCAGTTAAAATTCCAACGGGTCCATTGAAAGGCCCATTTAGACCTGCTCGTCCGAAAAATCTACAAAAAGGACCGCTAACAAGTTTTAATCAAATTTTATGTGTTCATATAATTGATTAAGAGCTTTTCAACACAATTATATTGCAAAACCTCAATTTATGTACTTTTTACTCAGTTAAAACTCCAACGGGTCCATTGAAAGGCCCATTTAGACCTGTTAGTCCGAAACCTCTACAAAGGGACCAAAAAATAAGTTTTAATCAAATTTTAGGAGTTCGTCTAATTGGTTAGGAGCTTTTCAACACAATTATATTGCAAAACCTTTATTTCTTTACTTTTTACTCAGTTAAAATTCCATCGGGTCCATTGAAAGGCCCATTTAGACCTGCCCGTCCGAAACCTCTTCAAAAAGACCACAAAATAAGTTTTAAATTTGCTGGTAAGAAAGTTCTACAAAAAGGAACGCTAAACAAGTTTTAATCAAATTTTAGGTGTTCATATAATTGATTTGGAGATTTTCAACACAATTATATTGCAAAACTTCAATTTATGTACTTTTTATTCAGTTAATATTCCAACGGGTCCATTGAAAGGCCCATTTAGACCTGCTGGTCCAAAACCTCTACAAAAAGGACCACAAAATAAGTTTTAATCAAATTTTAGGAGTTCGACTAATTGGTTAGGAGCTTTTCAACACATATATATTGCAACACCTCAATTTATTTACTTTTTACTCAGTTAAAAATCCAACGGCTCCATTGAAAGGCGCATTTAGACCTGCTCGTCCGAAACCTCTACAAAAAGGACCACAAAATAATTTTTAATCAAATTTTAGGAGTTTTTCTAGTTGGTTAGGAGCTTTTCAACACAATTATATTGCAAAACCTCAATTTCTTTACTTTTTACTCAGTTAAAATTCCAACTGGTACATTGAAAGGCCCATTTAAACCTGCTGTTAAGAAAGCTCTACAAAAAGGACCGCTAAACAAGTTTTAATCAAATTTTAGGTGTTCATATAATAGATTTGGACCTTTTCAACACAATTATATTGAAAAACTTCAATTTATGTACTTTTTATTCTGTTAAAATTCTAACGGGTCCATTGAAAGGCCCATTTAGACCTGCTGGTCTGAAACCTCTACAAAAAGGACCACAAAATAAGTTTTAATCAAATTTTAGGAGTTCTTCTAATTGGTTAGGAGCTTTTCAACACATTTATATTGCTAAACCACAATTTATTTACTTTTTACTCAGTTAAAATTCCAACGGGTCCATTGAAAGGCCCATTTAGACCTGCTCGTCCGAAACCTCTACAAAAAGGACCACAAAATAAGTTTTAATCAAATTTTATGAGTTCGTCTAATTGGTTAGGATCTTTTCAACAAAATTATATTGCAAAGCTTCAATTTATGTACTTTTTACTCTGTTAAAATTCCAACGGGTCCATTGAAAAGCCCATTTTGATCTGCTGGTCCGAAACCTCTACAAAAAGGATCACAAAATAAGTTTTAATCAAATTTTATGAGTTCGTCTAATTGGTTAGGATCTTTTCAACGAAATTATATTGCAAAACCTCAATTTATGTACTTTTTACTATGTTAAAATTCCAACGGGTCCATTAAAAAGCCCATTTTGACCTGCTGGTCCGAAACCTCTACAAAAGGACCACAAAATAAGTTTTAATCAAATTTTATGAGTTCGTCTAATCGGTTAGGATATTTTCAACATAATTATATTGCAAAACCTCAATTTATGTACTTTTTACTATGTTAAAATTCCAACGGGTCCATTGAAAGGCCCATTTATACCTGCTGGTCCGAAACCTCTAAAAAAAGGACCACAAAATAAGTTTTAATCAAATTTTATGAGTTCGGCTAATTGGTTAGGATCTTTGCAACACAATTATATTGCAAAACCTCAATTTATGTACTTTTTACTCAGTTAAAATTCCAACGGGTCCATTGAAAGGCCAATTTAGACCTGCTCGTCCGAAACCTCTACAAAAAGGACCACAAAATAAGTTTTAGTCAAATTTTATGAGTTCGTCTAATTGTTTAGGATCTTTTCAACACAATTATTTTGCAAAACCTTAATTTATTTACTTTTTACTTTGTTAAAATTCCAACGGGTCCATTGAAAGGCCCATTTATACCTGCTGGTCCGAAACCTCTACAAAAAAGGACCAAAAAATAAGTTTTAATCAAATTTTATGAGTTCGGCTAATTGGTTAGGATCTTTGCAACACAATTATATTGCAAAACCTCAATTTATGTACTTTTTACTCAGTTAAAATTCCAACGGGTCCACTGAAAGGCCCATTTAGACCTGCTCGTCCGAAACCTCTACAAAAAGGACCACAAAATAAGTTTTAGTCAAATTTTATGAGTCCGTCTAATTGTTTAGGATCTTTTCAACACAATTATATTACAAAACCTCAATTTATGTACTTTTTACTCTGTTAAAATTCCAACGAGTCCATTGAAAGGCCCATTTAGACCTGATGGTCCGAAACCTCTACAAAAAGTACCACAAAATAAGTTTTAATCAAATTATATGAGTTCATCTAATTGGTTAGGATCTTTTCAACACAATTATATTTCAAAACCTCAATTTATGTACTTTTTACTCTGTTAAAATTCCAACGGGTCTATTAAAAGGCTCATTTACACATGCTGGTCCGAAACCTCTACAAAAGGACCACAAAATAAGTTTTAATCAAATTCTATGAGTTCGACTAATTGGTTAGGATATTTTCAACACAATTATATTGCAAAACCTCAATTTATGTACTTTTTACTTAGTTAAAATTCCAACGTGTCCATTGAAAGGCCCATTTAGACATGCTGGTCTGAAACCTCTACAAAAAGGACCACAAAATAAGTTTTAATAAAATTATATGAGTTCGACTATTTGGTTAGGATCTTTTCAACACAATTATATTGCAAAACCTCAATTTATGTACTTTTTACTCAGTTAAAATTCCAACGGGTCCATTGAAAGGCCCATTTAGACTTGCTCGTCCGAAACCTCTTCAAAAAAAAAACCACTAAATAAGTTTTAATTAAATTTTAGGAGTTCCTCTAATTGGTTAGGAGCTTTTCAACACAATTATATTGCAAAACCTCAATTTCTTAACTTTTTACTCTGTTAAAATTCCAACGAGTCCATTGAAAGGCCCATTTAGACCTGCTCGTCCGAAACCTCTACAAAAAGGACCACAAAATAAGTTTTAATCAATGTTTATGAGTTCGTCTAATTGGTTAGGAGCATTTCAACACAATTATATTGCAAAACCTTTATTACTTTACTTTTTACTCAGTTAAAATTCCAACGAGTCCATTGAAAGGCCAAATTAGACCTGCTCGTCCGAAACCTGTACAAAAAGGACCACAAAATAGGTTTTAATCAAATTTTAGGAGTTCGCCTAATTGGTTAGGATATTTTCAACACAATTATATTGCAAAACCTCAATTTATGTACTTTTTACTTAGTTAAAATTCCAACGGGTCCATTGAAAGGCCTATTTAGACCTGCTCGTTCGAAAGCTCTACAAAAAGGACTGCTAAAAAGTTTTAATCAAATTTTGTCTTCATATAATTGATTAGGAGCTTTTCAACACAATTATATTGCAAAACCTCAATTTATGTACTTTTTACTCAGTTAAAATTCCAACGGGTCCATTGAAAGGCCCATTTAGACATGCTCGTCCGAAACCTCTACAAAAAGGACCACAAAATAAGTTTTAGTCAAATTTTATGAGTTCGTCTAATTGTTTAGGATCTTTTCAACACAATTATATTACAAAAGCTCAATTTATGTACTTTTTAATCTGTTAAAATTCCAACGAGTCCATTGAAAAGCCCATTTAGACCTGATGGTCCGAAACCTCTACAAAAAGTACCACAAAATAAGTTTTAATCAAATTATATGAGTTCATCTAATTGGTTAGGATCTTTTTAACACAATTATATTGCAAAACCTCAATTTATGTACTTTTTACTCATTTAAAATTCCAACGGGTCCATTGAAAGGCCTATTTAGACCTGCTCGTTCGAAAGCTCTACAAAAAGGACTGCTAAAAAGTTTTAGTCAAATTTTATGAGTTCGTCTAATTGTTTAGGATCTTTTCAACACAATTATTTTGCAAAACCTTAATTTATTTACTTTTTACTTTGTTAAAATTCCAACGGGTCCATTGAAAGGCCCATTTATACCTGCTGGTCCGAAACCTCTACAAAAAAGGACCAAAAAATAAGTTTTAATCAAATTTTATGAGTTCGGCTAATTGGTTAGGATCTTTGCAACACAATTATATTGCAAAACCTCAATTTATGTACTTTTTACTCAGTTAAAATTCCAACGGGTCCACTGGAAGGCCCATTTAGACCTGCTCGTCCGAAACCTCTACAAAAAGGACCACAAAATAAGTTTTAGTCAAATTTTATGAGTCCGTCTAATTGTTTAGGATCTTTTCAACACAATTATATTACAAAACCTCAATTTATGTACTTTTTACTCTGTTAAAATTCCAACGAGTCCATTGAAAGGCCCATTTAGACCTGATGGTCCGAAACCTCTACAAAAAGTACCACAAAATAAGTTTTAATCAAATTATATGAGTTCATCTAATTGGTTAGGATCTTTTCAACACAATTATATTGCAAAACCTCAATTTATGTACTTTTTACTCTGTTAAAATTCCAACGGGTCTATTAAAAGGCTCATTTACACATGCTGGTCCGAAACCTCTACAAAAGGACCACAAAATAAGTTTTAATCAAATTCTATGAGTTCGACTAATTGGTTAGGATATTTTCAACACAATTATATTGCAAAACCTCAATTTATGTACTTTTTACTTAGTTAAAATTCCAACGTGTCCATTGAAAGGCCCATTTAGACATGCTGGTCTGAAACCTCTACAAAAAGGACCACAAAATAAGTTTTAATAAAATTATATGAGTTCGACTATTTGGTTAGGATCTTTTCAACACAATTATATTGCAAAACCTCAATTTATGTACTTTTTACTCAGTTAAAATTCCAACGGGTCCATTGAAAGGCCCATTTAGACCTGCTCGTCCGAAACCTCTTCAAAAAAAAAACCACTAAATAAGTTTTAATTAAATTTTAGGAGTTCCTCTAATTGGTTAGGAGCTTTTCAACACAATTATATTGCAAAACCTCAATTTCTTAACTTTTTACTCTGTTAAAATTCCAACGAGTCCATTGAAAGGCCCATTTAGACCTGCTCGTCCGAAACCTCTACAAAAAGGACCACAAAATAAGTTTTAATCAATGTTTATGAGTTCGTCTAATTGGTTAGGAGCATTTCAACACAATTATATTGCAAAACCTTTATTACTTTACTTTTTACTCAGTTAAAATTCCAACGAGTCCATTGAAAGGCCAAATTAGACCTGCTCGTCCGAAACCTGTACAAAAAGGACCACAAAATAGGTTTTAATCAAATTTTAGGAGTTCGCCTAATTGGTTAGGATATTTTCAACACAATTATATTGCAAAACCTCAATTTATGTACTTTTTACTTAGTTAAAATTCCAACGGGTCCATTGAAAGGCCTATTTAGACCTGCTCGTTCGAAAGCTCTACAAAAAGGACCGCTAAAAAGTTTTAATCAAATTTTGTCTTCATATAATTGATTAGGAGCTTTTCAACACAATTATATTGCAAAACCTCAATTTATGTACTTTTTACTCAGTTAAAATTCCAACGGGTCCATTGAAAGGCCCATTTTTACCTGCTGGTCCGAAACCTCTACAAAAAAGGACCACAAAATAAGTTTTAATCAAATTTTATGAGTTCGGCTAATTGGTTAGGATCTTTGCAACACAATTATATTGCAAAACCTCAATTTATGTACTTTTTACTCAGTTAAAATTCCAACGGGTCCATTGAAAGGCCCATTTAGACCTGCTCGTCCGAAACCTCTACAAAAAGGACCACAAAATAAGTTTTAGTCAAATTTTATGAGTTCGTCTAATTGTTTAGGATCTTTTCAACACAATTATATTACAAAAGCTCAATTTATGTACTTTTTAATCTGTTAAAATTCCAACGAGTCCATTGAAAAGCCCATTTAGACCTGATGGTCCGAAACCTCTACAAAAAGTACCACAAAATAAGTTTTAATCAAATTATATGAGTTCATCTAATTGGTTAGGATCTTTTTAACACAATTATATTGCAAAACCTCAATTTATGTACTTTTTACTCTGTTAAAATTCCAACGGGTCCATTGAAAGGCCTATTTAGACATGCTCGTTCGAAAGCTCTACAAAAAGGACTGCTAAAAAGTTTTAATCAAATTTTGTCTTCATATAATTAATTAGGAGCTTTTCAACACAATTATATTGCAAAACCTCAATTTATGTACTTTTTACTCAGTTAAAATTCCAACGGGTCCATTGAAAGGCCCATTTAGACATGCTCGTCCGAAACCTCTACAAAAAGGACCACAAAATAAGTTTTAGTCAAATTTTATGAGTTCGTCTAATTGTTTAGGATCTTTTCAACACAATTATATTACAAAAGCTCAATTTATGTACTTTTTAATCTGTTAAAATTCCAACGAGTCCATTGAAAAGCCCATTTAGACCTGATGGTCCGAAACCTCTACAAAAAGTACCACAAAATAAGTTTTAATCAAATTATATGAGTTCATCTAATTGGTTAGGATCTTTTTAACACAATTATATTGCAAAACCTCAATTTATGTACTTTTTACTCTGTTAAAATTCCAACGGGTCCATTGAAAGGCCTATTTAGACCTGCTCGTTCGAAAGCTCTACAAAAAGGACTGCTAAAAAGTTTTAATCAAATTTTGTCTTCATATAATTGATTAGGAGCTTTTCAACACAATTATATTGCAAAACCTAAATTTATGTACTTTTTACTCAGTTAAAATTCCAACGGGTCCATTGAAAGGCCCATTTATACCTGCTGGTCCGAAACCTCTACAAAAAAGGACCACAAAATAAGTTTTAATCAAATTTTATGAGTTCGGCTAATTGGTTAGGATCTTTGCAACACAATTATATTGCAAAACCTCAATTTATGTACTTTTTACTCAGTTAAAATTCCAACGGGTCCATTGAAAGGCCCATTTAGACCTGCTCGTCCGAAACCTCTACAAAAAGGACCACAAAATAACTTTTAGTCAAATTTTATGAGTTCGTCTAATTGTTTAGGATCTTTTCAACACAATTATATTACGAAACCTCAATTTATGTACTTTTTACTCTGTTAAAATTCCAACGTGTCCATTGAAAGGCCCATTTAGACCTGATGGTCCGAAACCTCTACAAAAAGTACCACAAAATAAGTTTTAATCAAATTATATGAGTTCATCTAATTGGTTAGGATCTTTTCAACACAATTATATTGCAAAACCTCAATTTATGTACTTTTTACTCTGTTAAAATTCCAACGGGTCTATTAAAAGGCTCATTTACACATGCTGGTCCGAAACCTCTACAAAAGGACCACAAAATAAGTTTTAATCAAATTCTATGAGTTCGACTAATTGGTTAGGATATTTTCAACACAATTATATTGCAAAACCTCAATTTATGTACTTTTTACTCAGTTAAAATTCCAACGTGTCCATTGAAAGGCCCATTTAGACATGCTGGTCCGAAACCTCTACAAAAAGGACCACAAAATAAGTTTTAATCAAATTATATGAGTTCGACTATTTGGTTAGAATCTTTTCAACACAATTATATTGCAAAACCTCAATTTATGTACTTTTTACTAAGTTAAAATTCCAACGGGTCCATTGAAAGGCCCATTTAGACATGCTCGTCCGAAACCTCTTCAAAAAAACCACTAAATAAGTTTTAAATAAATTTTAGGAGTTCCTCTAATTGGTTAGGAGCTTTTCAACACAATTATATTGCAAACCTCAATTTCTTAACTTTTTACTCTGTTAAAATTCCAACGGGTCCATTGAAAGGCCCATTTATACCTGCTGGTCCGAAACCTCTACAAAAAAGGACCACAAAATAAGTTTTAATCAAATTTTATGAGTTCGGCTAATTGGTTAGGATCTTTGCAACACAATTATATTGCAAAACCTCAATTTATGTACTTTTTACTCAGTTAAAATTCCAACGGGTCCATTGAAAGGCCCATTTAGACCTGCTCGTCCGAAACCTCTACAAAAAGGACCACAAAATAACTTTTAGTCAAATTTTATGAGTTCGTCTAATTGTTTAGGATCTTTTCAACACAATTATATTA
Source organism: Hibiscus tridactylites (assembly GCA_958450335.1). Classification (NCBI taxonomy): domain Eukaryota; kingdom Viridiplantae; phylum Streptophyta; class Magnoliopsida; order Malvales; family Malvaceae; genus Hibiscus; species Hibiscus tridactylites. Next base: position 35,152,570 of record OY288289.1, on the reverse strand, counting down.
CGAAACCTCAATTTATGTACTTTTTACTCTGTTAAAATTCCAACGTGTCCATTGAAAGGCCCATTTAGACCTGATGGTCCGAAACCTCTACAAAAAGTACCACAAAATAAGTTTTAATCAAATTATATGAGTTCATCTAATTGGTTAGGATCTTTTCAACACAATTATATTGCAAAACCTCAATTTATGTACTTTTTACTCTGTTAAAATTCCAACGGGTCTATTAAAAGGCTCATTTACACATGCTGGTCCGAAACCTCTACAAAAGGACCACAAAATAAGTTTTAATCAAATTCTATGAGTTCGACTAATTGGTTAGGATATTTTCAACACAATTATATTGCAAAACCTCAATTTATGTACTTTTTACTCAGTTAAAATTCCAACGTGTCCATTGAAAGGCCCATTTAGACATGCTGGTCCGAAACCTCTACAAAAAGGACCACAAAATAAGTTTTAATCAAATTATATGAGTTCGACTATTTGGTTAGAATCTTTTCAACACAATTATATTGCAAAACCTCAATTTATGTACTTTTTACTAAGTTAAAATTCCAACGGGTCCATTGAAAGGCCCATTTAGACATGCTCGTCCGAAACCTCTTCAAAAAAACCACTAAATAAGTTTTAAATAAATTTTAGGAGTTCCTCTAATTGGTTAGGAGCTTTTCAACACAATTATATTGCAAACCTCAATTTCTTAACTTTTTACTCTGTTAAAATTCCAACGGGTCCATTGTAAGGCCCATTTATATCTGCTTGTCCGAAACCTCTACAAAAAGGACAATAAAATAAGTTTTAATCAATGTTTATGAGTTCGTCTAATTGGTTAGGAGCATTTCAACACAATTATATTGCAAAACCTTTATTACTTTACTTTTTACTCAGTTAAAATTCCAACGAGTCCATTGAAAGGCCCAATTAGACCTGCTCGTCCGAAACCTGTACAAAAAGGACCACAAAATAGGTTTTAATCAAATTTTATGAGTTCAACAAATTGGTTAGGATATTTTCAACACAATTATATTGCAAAACCTCAATTTATGTACTTTTTACTCAGTTAAAATACCAACGTGTCCATTAATGACCCATTTAGACCTGCTAGTCCGAAACCTCTTTAAAAAAACCACTAAATAAGTTTTATACTAATTTTAGGAGTTCGTCTAATTGGTTAGGAGCTTTTCAACACAATTATATTGCAAAACCACAATTTCTTTACTTTCTACTCAGTTGAAATTCCAACGGGTCCATTGAAAGGCCCACTTACACCTGCTTGTAAGAAAGCTCTACAAAAAGGACCGCTAAACAAGTTTTAATCAAATTTTAGGTGTTCATATAATTGATTTGGAGATTTTCAACAAAATTATATTGCAAAACTTCAATTTATGTACTTTTTATTCAGTTAAAATTCCAACGGGTCCATTGAAAGGCCCATTTAGACCTGCTGGTCCGAAACTTCTACAAAAAGGACCACAAAATAAGTTATTTCTTTACTTTTTACTGAGTAAAAATTCCAACGGGTCCATTGAAAGGCCCATTTAGACCTGCTCGTCTGAAACCTCTACATAAAGGACCACATAATAAGTCCATTGAATGACCTTTATTACAACGAGTCCATTGAAAGGCCCGTTGGAATTTTAACTTAGTAAAAAGTAAAGAAATAACGGTTTTGCAATATAATTGTGTTGCAAAGATCCTAACCAATTAGCCAAACTCATAAAATTTGATTAAAACTTATTTTGTGGTCCTTTTTTGTAGAGGTTTCGGACCAGCAGGTATAAATGGGCCTTCCAATGGACCCGTTGGAATTTTAACAAAGTAAAAAGTACATAAATTGAGGTTTTGCAATATAATTGTGTTGAAAAGATCCTAAACAATTAGACGAACGCATAAAATTTGACTAAAACTTATTTTGTAGTCCTTTTTGTAGAGGTTTCGGACGAGCAGGTCTAAATGGGCCTTTCAATGGACCCGTTGGAATTTTAACTGAGTAAAAAGTACATAAATTGAGGTTTTGCAATATAATTGTGTTCCAAAGATCCTAACTAATTAGCCGAACTCATAAAATTTGATTAAAACTTATTTTGTGGTCCTTTTTTGTAGAGGTTTCGGACCAGCAGGTATAAATGGGCCTTTCAATGGACCCGTTGGAATTTTAACATAGTAAAAAGTACATAAATTGAGGTTTTGCAATATAATTGTGTTGAAAATATCCTAACCGATTAGACGAACTCATAAAATTTGATTAAAACTTATTTTGTGGTCCTTTTTGTAGAGCTTTCTTACCAGCAGTTTTAAATGGGCTTTTTAATGGACCCGTTGGAATTTTAACATAGTAAAAAGTACATAAATTGAGGTTTTGCAATATAATTTTGTTGAAAAGATCCTAACCAATTAGACGAACTCATAAAATTTGATTAAAACTTATTTTGTGATCCTTTTTGTAGAGGTTTCGGACCAGCAGATCAAAATGGGCTTTTCAATGGACCCGTTGGAATTTTAACAGAGTAAAAAGTACATAAATTGAGGCTTTGCAATATAATTTTGTTGAAAAGATCCTAACCAATTAGACGAACTCATAAAATTTGATTAAAACTTATTTTGTGGTCCTTTTTGTAGAGGTTTCGGACGAGCAGGTCTAAATGGGCCTTTCAATGGACCCGTTGGAATTTTAACTGAGTAAAAAGTAAATAAATTGTGGTTTAGCAATATAAATGTGTTGAAAAGCTCCTAACCAATTAGAAGAACTCCTAAAATTTGATTAAAACTTATTTTGTGGTCCTTTTTGTAGAGGTTTCGGACCAGCAGGTCTAAATGGGCCTTTCAATGGACCCGTTAGAATTTTATCAGAATAAAAAGTACATAAATTGAAGTTTTTCAATATAATTGTGTTGAAAAGGTCCAAATCTATTATATGAACACCTAAAATTTGATTAAAACTTGTTTAGCGGTCCTTTTTGTAGAGCTTTCTTACAAGCAGGTGTAAGTGGGCCTTTCAATGGACCCGTTGTAATTTCAACTGAGTAGAAAGTAAAGAAATTGTGGTTTTGCAATATAATTGTGTTGAAAAGCTCCTAACCAATTAGACGAACTCCTAAAATTTGATTAAAACTTATTATGTGGTTTTTTTAAAGAGGTTTCGGACGAGCAGGTCTAAATTGAGGTTTTGCAATATAATTGTGTTGAAAAGATCCTAACCAAATAGTCGAACTCATATAATTTGATTAAAACTTATTTTGTGGTCCTTTTTGTAGAGGTTTCGGACCAGCATGTCTAAATGGGCCTTTCAATGGACACGTTGGAATTTTAACTGAGTAAAAAGTACATAAATTGAGGTTTTGCAATATAATTGTGTTGAAAATATCCTAACCAATTAGTCGAACTCATAGAATTTGATTAAAACTTATTTTGTGGTCCTTTTGTAGAGGTTTCGGACCAGCATGTGTAAATGAGCCTTTTAATAGACCCGTTGGAATTTTAACAGAGTAAAAAGTACATAAATTGAGGTTTTGCAATATAATTGTGTTGAAAAGATCTTAACCAATTAGACGAACTCATAAAATTTGATTAAAACTTATTTTGTGGTCCTTTTTGTAGAGGTTTCGGACCAGCTGGTCTAAATGGGCTTTTCAATGGACCCGTTGGAATTTTAACAGAGTAAAAAGTACATAAATTGCGGTTTTGCAATATAGTTTTGTTGAAAAGATCCTAACCAATTAGAAGAACTCATAAAATTTGATTAAAACTTATTTTGTGGTCCTTTTGGTAGAGGTTTCGGACGAGCAGGTCTAAAAGGGCCTTTCAATAGATCCGTTGGAATTTTAACTGAGTAAAAATTCCAACGGGCCCATTGTTTATGAGTTCGTCTAATTGGTTAGGAGCATTTCAACACAATTATATTGCAAAACCTTTATTACTTTACTTTTTACTCAGTTAAAATTCCAATGAGTCCATTGAAAGGCCCAATTAGACATGCTCGTCCGAAACCTGTACAAAAAGGACCACAAAATAGGTTTTAATCAAATTTTATGAGTTCAACAAATTGGTTAGGATATTTTCAACACAATTATATTGCAAAACCTCAATTTATGTACTTTTTACTCAGTTAAAATACCAACGTGTCCATTGAATGACCCATTTAGACCTGCTCGTCCGAAACCTCTTTAAAAAAACCACATAATAAGTTTTAATCAAATTTTAGGAGTTCGTCTAATTGGTTAGGATCTTTTCAACACAATTATATTGCAAAACCACAATTTCTTTACTTTCTACTCAGTTGAAATTCCAACGGGTCCATTGAAAGGCCCACTTACACCTGCTTGTAAGAAAGCTCTACAAAAAGGACCGCTAAACAAGTTTTAATCAAATTTTAGGTGTTCATATAATTGATTTGGAGATTTTCAACAAAATTATATTGCAAAACTTCAATTTATGTACTTTTTATTCAGTTAAAATTCCAACGGGTCCATTGAAAGGCCCATTTAGACCTGCTGGTCCGAAACCTCTACAAAAAGGACCACAAAATAAGTTTTAATCAAATTTTATGAGTTCATCTAATTGGTTAGGATCTTTTAAACACAATTATATTTCAAAACCTCAATTTATGTACTTTTTACTCAGTTAAAATTCCAACGGGTCCATTGAAAGGCCCATTTAGACCTGCTCGTCCGAAACCTCTTCAAAAAAACCACTAAATAAGTTTTAATTAAATTTTAGGAGTTCGTCTAATTGGTTAGGAGCTTTTCAACACAATTATATTGCAAAACCTCAATTTCTTTACTTTCTACTCAGTTGAAATTCCAACGGGTCCATTGAATGGCCCATTTACACCTGCTCGTCCGAAAGTTCTGCAAAAAGGACCGCTAAACAAGTTTTAATCAAATCTATGGTATTCATATAATTGTTTTGGAGCTTTTCAACACAATTATATTGCAAAACCTCAATTTATGTACTTTTTACTCAGTTCAAATTCCAACGGGTCCATTGAAAGGCCATTTTAGGCCTGCTGGTCCGAAACCTCTACAAAAAGGACCGCTAAACAAGTTTTAATCAAATTTTAGGAGTTCGTCTAATTGGTTAGGAGCTTTTCAAGACAATTATATTGCAAAACCGTTATTTATTTACTTTTTACTCAGTTAAAATTCCAACGGGTCCATTGAAAGGCCCATCTAGACATGCTCGTCCGAAAGCTCAACAAAAAGGACAAAAAAATATGTTTTAATCAAAATTTATGAGTCCGCCTAATTGGTTACGTTCTTTTCAACACATATATATTGCAAAACCAAATTTTATGTACTTTTTACTCAGTTAAAATTCCAACGGGTCCATTGAAAGGCCCATTTAGACCTGCTCGTCCGAAAAATCTACAAAAAGGACCGCTAACAAGTTTTAATCAAATTTTATGTGTTCATATAATTGATTAAGAGCTTTTCAACACAATTATATTGCAAAACCTCAATTTATGTACTTTTTACTCAGTTAAAACTCCAACGGGTCCATTGAAAGGCCCATTTAGACCTGTTAGTCCGAAACCTCTACAAAGGGACCAAAAAATAAGTTTTAATCAAATTTTAGGAGTTCGTCTAATTGGTTAGGAGCTTTTCAACACAATTATATTGCAAAACCTTTATTTCTTTACTTTTTACTCAGTTAAAATTCCATCGGGTCCATTGAAAGGCCCATTTAGACCTGCCCGTCCGAAACCTCTTCAAAAAGACCACAAAATAAGTTTTAAATTTGCTGGTAAGAAAGTTCTACAAAAAGGAACGCTAAACAAGTTTTAATCAAATTTTAGGTGATCATATAATTGATTTGGAGATTTTCAACACAATTATATTGCAAAACTTCAATTTATGTACTTTTTATTCAGTTAATATTCCAACGGGTCCATTGAAAGGCCCATTTAGACCTGCTGGTCCGAAACCTCTACAAAAAAGGACCACAAAATAAGTTTTAATCAAATTTTAGGAGTTCGACTAATTGGTTAGGAGCTTTTCAACACATATATATTGCAACACCTCAATTTATTTACTTTTTACTCAGTTAAAAATCCAACGGCTCCATTGAAAGGCGCATTTAGACCTGCTCGTCCGAAACCTCTACAAAAAGGACCACAAAATAATTTTTAATCAAATTTTAGGAGTTTTTCTAGTTGGTTAGGAGCTTTTCAACACAATTATATTGCAAAACCTCAATTTCTTTACTTTTTACTCAGTTAAAATTCCAACTGGTACATTGAAAGGCCCATTTAAACCTGCTGTTAAGAAAGCTCTACAAAAAGGACCGCTAAACAAGTTTTAATCAAATTTTAGGTGTTCATATAATAGATTTGGACCTTTTCAACACAATTATATTGAAAAACTTCAATTTATGTACTTTTTATTCTGTTAAAATTCTAACGGGTCCATTGAAAGGCCCATTTAGACCTGCTGGTCTGAAACCTCTACAAAAAAGACCACAAAATAAGTTTTAATCAAATTTTAGGAGTTCTTCTAATTGGTTAGGAGCTTTTCAACACATTTATATTGCTAAACCACAATTTATTTACTTTTTACTCAGTTAAAATTCCAACGGGTCCATTGAAAGGCCCATTTAGACCTGCTCGTCCGAAACCTCTACAAAAAGGACCACAAAATAAGTTTTAATCAAATTTTATGAGTTCGTCTAATTGGTTAGGATCTTTTCAACAAAATTATATTGCAAAGCTTCAATTTATGTACTTTTTACTCTGTTAAAATTCCAACGGGTCCATTGAAAAGCCCATTTTGATCTGCTGGTCCGAAACCTCTACAAAAAGGATCACAAAATAAGTTTTAATCAAATTTTATGAATTCGTCTAATTGGTTAGGATCTTTTCAACAAAATTATATTGCAAAACCTCAATTTATGTACTTTTTACTATGTTAAAATTCCAACGGGTCCATTAAAAAGCCCATTTTGACCTGCTGGTCCGAAACCTCTACAAAAGGACCACAAAATAAGTTTTAATCAAATTTTATGAGTTCGTCTAATCGTTAGGATATTTTCAACATAATTATATTGCAAAACCCCAATTTATGTACTTTTTACTATGTTAAAATTCCAACGGGTCCATTGAAAGGCCCATTTATACCTGCTGGTCCGAAACCTCTAAAAAAAGGACCACAAAATAAGTTTTAATCAAATTTTATGAGTTCGGCTAATTGGTTAGGATCTTTGCAACACAATTATATTGCAAAACCTCAATTTATGTACTTTTTACTCAGTTAAAATTCCAACGGGTCCATTGAAAGGCCAATTTAGACCTGCTCGTCCGAAACCTCTACAAAAAGGACCACAAAATAAGTTTTAGTCAAATTTTATGAGTTCGTCTAATTGTTTAGGATCTTTTCAACACAATTATTTTGCAAAACCTTAATTTATTTACTTTTTACTTTGTTAAAATTCCAATGGGTCCATTGAAAGGCTCATTTATACTTGCTGGTCCGAAACCTCTACAAAAAAGGACCAAAAAATAAGTTTTAATCAAATTTTATGAGTTCGGCTAATTGGTTAGGATCTTTGCAACACAATTATATTGCAAAACCTCAATTTATGTACTTTTTACTCAGTTAAAATTCCAACGGGTCCACTGAAAGGCCCATTTAGACCTGCTCGTCCGAAACCTCTACAAAAAGGACCACAAAATAAGTTTTAGTCAAATTTTATGAGTCCGTCTAATTGTTTAGGATCTTTTCAACACAATTATATTACAAAACCTCAATTTATGTACTTTTTACTCTGTTAAAATTCCAACGAGTCCATTGAAAGGCCCATTTAGACCTGATGGTCCGAAACCTCTACAAAAAGTACCACAAAATAAGTTTTAATCAAATTATATGAGTTCATCTAATTGGTTAGGATCTTTTCAACACAATTATATTGCAAAACCTCAATTTATGTACTTTTTACTCTGTTAAAATTCCAACGGGTCTATTAAAAGGCTCATTTACACATGCTGGTCCGAAACCTCTACAAAAGGACCACAAAATAAGTTTTAATCAAATTCTATGAGTTCGACTAATTGGTTAGGATATTTTCAACACAATTATATTGCAAAACCTCAATTTATGTACTTTTTACTTAGTTAAAATTCCAACGTGTCCATTGAAAGGCCCATTTAGACATGCTGGTCTGAAACCTCTACAAAAAGGACCACAAAATAAGTTTTAATCAAATTATATGAGTTCGACTATTTGGTTAGGATCTTTTCAACACAATTATATTGCAAAACCTCAATTTATGTACTTTTTACTCAGTTAAAATTCCAACGGGTCCATTGAAAGGCCCATTTAGACCTGCTCGTCTGAAACCTCTTCAAAAAAAAAACCACTAAATAAGTTTTAATTAAATTTTAGGAGTTCCTCTAATTGGTTAGGAGCTTTTCAACACAATTATATTGCAAAACCTCAATTTCTTAACTTTTTACTCTGTTAAAATTCCAACGAGTCCATTGAAAGGCCCATTTAGACCTGCTCGTCCGAAACCTCTACAAAAAGGACCACAAAATAAGTTTTAATCAATGTTTATGAGTTCGTCTAATTGGTTAGGAGCATTTCAACACAATTATATTGCAAAACCTTTATTACTTTACTTTTTACTCAGTTAAAATTCCAACGAGTCCATTGAAAGGCCCAATTAGACCTGCTCGTCCGAAACCTGTACAAAAAGGACCACAAAATAGGTTTTAATCAAATTTTAGGAGTTCGCCTAATTGGTTAGGATATTTTCAACACAATTATATTGCAAAACCTCAATTTATGTACTTTTTACTTAGTTAAAATTCCAACGGGTCCATTGAAAGGCCTATTTAGACCTGCTCGTTCGAAAGCTCTACAAAAAGGACCGCTAAAAAGTTTTAATCAAATTTTGTCTTCATATAATTGATTAGGAGCTTTTCAACACAATTATATTGCAAAACCTCAATTTATGTACTTTTTACTCAGTTAAAATTCCAACGGGTCCATTGAAAGGCCCATTTATACCTGCTGGTCCGAAACCTCTACAAAAAAGGACCACAAAATAAGTTTTAATCAAATTTTATGAGTTCGGCTAATTGGTTAGGATCTTTGCAACACAATTATATTGCAAAACCTCAATTTATGTACTTTTTACTCAGTTAAAATTCCAACGGGTCCATTGAAAGGCCCATTTAGACCTGCTCGTCCGAAACCTCTACAAAAAGGACCACAAAATAAGTTTTAGTCAAATTTTATGAGTTCGTCTAATTGTTTAGGATCTTTTCAACACAATTATATTACAAAAGCTCAATTTATGTACTTTTTAATATGTTAAAATTCCAACGAGTCCATTGAAAAGCCCATTTAGACCTGATGGTCCGAAACCTCTACAAAAAGTACCACAAAATAAGTTTTAATCAAATTATATGAGTTCATCTAATTGGTTAGGATCTTTTTAACACAATTATATTGCAAAACCTCAATTTATGTACTTTTCACTCTGTTAAAATTCCAACGGGTCCATTGAAAGGCCTATTTAGACCTGCTCGTTCGAAAGCTCTACAAAAAGGACTGCTAAAAAGTTTTAATCAAATTTTGTCTTCATATAATTGATTAGGAGCTTTTCAACACAATTATATTGCAAAACCTCAAGTTATGTACTTTTTACTCAGTTAAAATTCCAACGGGTCCATTGAAAGGCCCATTTATACCTGCTAGTCCGAAACCTCTACAAAAAAGGACCACAAAATAAGTTTTAATCAAATTTTATGAGTTCGGCTAATTGGTTAGGATCTTTGCAACACAATTATATTGAAAAACCTCAATTTATGTACTTTTTACTCAGTTAAAATTCCAACGGGTCCATTGAAAGGCCCATTTAGACCTGCTCGTCCGAAACCTCTACAAAAAGGACCACAAAATAAGTTTTAGTCAAATTTTATGAGTTCGTCTAATTGTTTAGGATCTTTTCAACACAATTATATTACAAAAGCTCAATTTATGTACTTTTTACTCTGTTAAAATTCCAACGTGTCCATTGAAAGGCCCATTTAGACCTGATGGTCCGAAACCTCTACAAAAAGTACCACAAAATAAGTTTTAATCAAATTATATGAGTTCATCTAATTGGTTAGGATCTTTTCAACACAATTATATTGCAAAACCTCAATTTATGTACTTTTTACTCTGTTAAAATTCTAACGGGTCTATTAAAAGGCTCATTTACACATGCTGGTCCGAAACCTCTACAAAAGGACCAAAAAATAAGTTTTAATCAAATTCTATGAGTTCGACTAATTGGTTAGGATATTTTCAACACAATTATATTGCAAAACCTCAATTTATGTACTTTTTACTCAGTTAAAATTCCAACGTGTCCATTGAAAGGCCCATTTAGACATGCTGGTCCGAAACCTCTACAAAAAGGACCACAAAATAAGTTTTAATCAAATTATATGAGTTCGACTATTTGGTTAGAATCTTTTCAACACAATTATATTGCAAAACCTCAATTTATGTACTTTTTACTAAGTTAAAATTCCAACGGGTCCATTGAAAGGCCCATTTAGACATGCTCGTCCGAAACCTCTTCAAAAAAACCACTAAATAAGTTTTAATTAAATTTTAGGAGTTCCTCTAATTGGTTAGGAGCTTTTCAACACAATTATATTGCAAACCTCAATTTCTTAACTTTTTACTCTGTTAAAATTCCAACGGGTCCATTGTAAGGCCCATTTATATCTGCTTGTCCGAAACCTCTACAAAAAGGACAATAAAATAAGTTTTAATCAATGTTTATGAGTTCGTCTAATTGGTTAGGAGCATTTCAACACAATTATATTGCAAAACCTTTATTACTTTACTTTTTACTCAGTTAAAATTCCAACGAGTCCATTGAAAGGCCCAATTAGACCTGCTCGTCCGAAACCTGTACAAAAAGGACCACAAAATAGGTTTTAATCAAATTTTATGAGTTCAACAAATTGGTTAGGATATTTTCAACACAATTATATTGCAAAACCTCAATTTATGTACGTTTTACTCAGTTAAAATACCAACGTGTCCATTGAATGACCCATTTAGACCTGCTCGTCCGAAACCTCTTTAAAAAAACCACTAAATAAGTTTTAAACTAATTTTAGGAGTTCGTCTAATTGGTTAGGAGCTTTTCAACACAATTATATTGCAAAACCACAATTTCTTTACTTTCTACTCAGTTGAAATTGCAACGGGTCCATTGAAAGGCCCACTTACACCTGCTTGTAAGAAAGCTCTACAAAAAGGACCGCTAAACAAGTTTTAATCAAATTTTAGGTGTTCATATAATTGATTTGGAGATTTTCAACAAAATTATATTGCAAAACTTCAATTTATGTACTTTTTATTCAGTTAAAATTCCAACGGGTCCATTGAAAGGCCCATTTAGACCTGCTCGTCCGAAACCTCTACAAAAAGGACCACAAAATAAGTTTTAATCAATGTTTATGAGTTCGTCTAATTGGTTAGGAGCATTTCAACACAATTATATTGCAAAACCTTTATTACTTTACTTTTTACTCAGTTAAAATTCCAACGAGTCCATTGAAAGGCCCAATTAGACCTGCTCGTCCGAAACCTGTACAAAAAGGACCACAAAATAGGTTTTAATCAAATTTTAGGAGTTCGCCTAATTGGTTAGGATATTTTCAACACAATTATATTGCAAAACCTCAATTTATGTACTTTTTACTTAGTTAAAATTCCAACGGGTCCATTGAAAGGCCTATTTAGACCTGCTCGTTCGAAAGCTCTACAAAAAGGACCGCTAAAAAGTTTTAATCAAATTTTGTCTTCATATAATTGATTAGGAGCTTTTCAACACAATTATATTGCAAAACCTCAATTTATGTACTTTTTACTCAGTTAAAATTCCAACGGGTCCATTGAAAGGCCCATTTATACCTGCTGGTCCGAAACCTCTACAAAAAAGGACCACAAAATAAGTTTTAATCAAATTTTATGAGTTCGGCTAATTGGTTAGGATCTTTGCAACACAATTATATTGCAAAACCTCAATTTATGTACTTTTTACTCAGTTAAAATTCCAACGGGTCCATTGAAAGGCCCATTTAGACCTGCTCGTCCGAAACCTCTACAAAAAGGACCACAAAATAAGTTTTAGTCAAATTTTATGAGTTCGTCTAATTGTTTAGGATCTTTTCAACACAATTATATTACAAAAGCTCAATTTATGTACTTTTTAATCTGTTAAAATTCCAACGAGTCCATTGAAAAGCCCATTTAGACCTGATGGTCCGAAACCTCTACAAAAAGTACCACAAAATAAGTTTTAATCAAATTATATGAGTTCATCTAATTGGTTAGGATCTTTTTAACACAATTATATTGCAAAACCTCAATTTATGTACTTTTCACTCTGTTAAAATTCCAACGGGTCCATTGAAAGGCCTATTTAGACCTGCTCGTTCGAAAGCTCTACAAAAAGGACTGCTAAAAAGTTTTAATCAAATTTTGTCTTCATATAATTGATTAGGAGCTTTTCAACACAATTATATTGCAAAACCTCAAGTTATGTACTTTTTACTCAGTTAAAATTCCAACGGGTCCATTGAAAGGCCCATTTATACCTGCTAGTCCGAAACCTCTACAAAAAAGGACCACAAAATAAGTTTTAATCAAATTTTATGAGTTCGGCTAATTGGTTAGGATCTTTGCAACACAATTATATTGCAAAACCTCAATTTATGTACTTTTTACTCAGTTAAAATTCCAACGGGTCCATTGAAAGGCCCATTTAGACCTGCTCGTCCGAAACCTCTACAAAAAGGACCACAAAATAAGTTTTAGTCAAATTTTATGAGTTCGTCTAATTGTTTAGGATCTTTTCAACACAATTATATTACAAAAGCTCAATTTATGTACTTTTTACTCTGTTAAAATTCCAACGTGTCCATTGAAAGGCCCATTTAGACCTGATGGTCCGAAACCTCTACAAAAAGTACCACAAAATAAGTTTTAATCAAATTATATGAGTTCATCTAATTGGTTAGGATCTTTTCAACACAATTATATTGCAAAACCTCAATTTATGTACTTTTTACTCTGTTAAAATTCTAACGGGTCTATTAAAAGGCTCATTTACACATGCTGGTCCGAAACCTCTACAAAAGGACCAAAAAATAAGTTTTAATCAAATTCTATGAGTTCGACTAATTGGTTAGGATATTTTCAACACAATTATATTGCAAAACCTCAATTTATGTACTTTTTACTCAGTTAAAATTCCAACGTGTCCATTGAAAGGCCCATTTAGACATGCTGGTCCGAAACCTCTACAAAAAGGACCACAAAATAAGTTTTAATCAAATTATATGAGTTCGACTATTTGGTTAGAATCTTTTCAACACAATTATATTGCAAAACCTCAATTTATGTACTTTTTACTAAGTTAAAATTCCAACGGGTCCATTGAAAGGCCCATTTAGACATGCTCGTCCGAAACCTCTTCAAAAAAACCACTAAATAAGTTTTAATTAAATTTTAGGAGTTCCTCTAATTGGTTAGGAGATTTTCAACACAATTATATTGCAAACCTCAATTTCTTAACTTTTTACTCTGTTAAAATTCCAACGGGTCCATTGTAAGGCCCATTTATATCTGCTTGTCCGAAACCTCTACAAAAAGGACAATAAAATAAGTTTTAATCAATGTTTATGAGTTCGTCTAATTGGTTAGGAGCATTTCAACACAATTATATTGCAAAACCTTTATTACTTTACTTTTTACTCAGTTAAAATTCCAACGAGTCCATTGAAAGGCCCAATTAGACCTGCTCGTCCGAAACCTGTACAAAAAGGACCACAAAATAGGTTTTAATCAAATTTTATGAGTTCAACAAATTGGTTAGGATATTTTCAACACAATTATATTGCAAAACCTCAATTTATGTACTTTTTACTCAGTTAAAATACCAACGTGTCCATTGAATGACCCATTTAGACCTGCTCGTCCGAAACCTCTTTAAAAAAACCACTAAATAAGTTTTAAACTAATTTTAGGAGTTCGTCTAATTGGTTAGGAGCTTTTCAACACAATTATATTGCAAAACCACAATTTCTTTACTTTCTACTCAGTTGAAATTGCAACGGGTCCATTGAAAGGCCCACTTACACCTGCTTGTAAGAAAGCTCTACAAAAAGGACCGCTAAACAAGTTTTAATCAAATTTTAGGTGTTCATATAATTGATTTGGAGATTTTCAACAAAATTATATTGCAAAACTTCAATTTATGTACTTTTTATTCAGTTAAAATTCCAACGGGTCCATTGAAAGGCCCATTTAGACCTGCTGGTCCGAAACCTCTACAAAAAGGACCACAAAATAAGTTTTAATCAAATTATATGAGTTCATCTAATTGGTTAGGATCTTTTTAACACAATTATATTGCAAAACCTCAATTTATGTACTTTTTACTCTGTTAAAATTCCAACGGGTCCATTGAAAGGCCTATTTAGACCTGCTCGTTCGAAAGCTCTACAAAAAGGACTGCTAAAAAGTTTTAATCAAATTTTGTCTTCATATAATTGATTAGGAGCTTTTCAACACAATTATATTGCAAAACCTCAATTTATGTACTTTTTACTCAGTTAAAATTCCAACGGGTCCATTGAAAGGCCCATTTATACCTGCTGGTCCGAAACCTCTACAAAAAAGGACCACAAAATAAGTTTTAATCAAATTTTATGAGTTCATCTAATTGGTTAGGATCTTTGCAACACAATTATATTGCAAAACCTCAATTTATGTACTTTTTACTCAGTTAAAATTCCAACGGGTCCATTGAAAGGCCCATTTAGACCTGCTCGTCCGAAACCTCTACAAAAAGGACCACAAAATAAGTTTTAGTCAAATTTTATGAGTTCGTCTAATTGTTTAGGATCTTTTCAACACAATTATATTACAAAACCTCAATTTATGTACTTTTTACTCTGTTAAAATTCCAACGTGTCCATTGAAAGGCCCATTTAGACCTGATGGTCCGAAACCTCTACAAAAAGTACCACAAAATAAGTTTTAATCAAATTATATGAGTTCATCTAATTGGTTAGGATCTTTTCAACACAATTATATTGCAAAACCTCAATTTATGTACTTTTTACTCTGTTAAAATTCCAACGGGTCTATTAAAAGGCTCATTTACACATGCTGGTCCGAAACCTCTACAAAAGGACCACAAAATAAGTTTTAATCAAATTCTATGAGTTCGACTAATTGGTTAGGATATTTTCAACACAATTATATTGCAAAACCTCAATTTATGTACTTTTTACTCAGTTAAAATTCCAACGTGTCCATTGAAAGGCCCATTTAGACATGCTGGTCCGAAACCTCTACAAAAAGGACCACAAAATAAGTTTTAATCAAATTATATGAGTTCGACTATTTGGTTAGAATCTTTTCAACACAATTATATTGCAAAACCTCAATTTATGTACTTTTTACTAAGTTAAAATTCCAACGGGTCCATTGAAAGGCCCATTTAGACATGCTCGTCCGAAACCTCTTCAAAAAAACCACTAAATAAGTTTTAATTAAATTTTAGGAGTTCCTCTAATTGGTTAGGAGCTTTTCAACACAATTATATTGCAAACCTCAATTTCTTAACTTTTTACTCTGTTAAAATTCCAACGGGTCCATTGTAAGGCCCATTTATATCTGCTTGTCCGAAACCTCTACAAAAAGGACAATAAAATAAGTTTTAATCAATGTTTATGAGTTCGTCTAATTGGTTAGGAGCATTTCAACACAATTATATTGCAAAACCTTTATTACTTTACTTTTTACTCAGTTAAAATTCCAACGAGTCCATTGAAAGGCCCAATTAGACCTGCTCGTCCGAAACCTGTACAAAAAGGACCACAAAATAGGTTTTAATCAAATTTTATGAGTTCAACAAATTGGTTAGGATATTTTCAACACAATTATATTGCAAAACCTCAATTTATGTACTTTTTACTCAGTTAAAATACCAACGTGTCCATTGAATGACCCATTTAGACCTGCTCGTCCGAAACCTCTTTAAAAAAACCACTAAATAAGTTTTAAACTAATTTTAGGAGTTCGTCTAATTGGTTAGGAGCTTTTCCACACAATTATATTGCAAAACCACAATTTCTTTACTTTCTACTCAGTTGAAATTCCAACGGGTCCATTGAAAGGCCCACTTACACCTGCTTGTAAGAAAGCTCTACAAAAAGGACCGCTAAACAAGTTTTAATCAAATTTTAGGTGTTCATATAATTGATTTGGAGATTTTCAACAAAATTATATTGCAAAACTTCAATTTATGTACTTTTTATTCAGTTAAAATTCCAACGGGTCCATTGAAAGGCCCATTTAGACCTGCTGGTCCGAAACTTCTACAAAAAGGACCACAAAATAAGTTTTAATCAAATTTTATGAGTTCGTCTAATTGGTTAGGATCTTTTCAACACAATTATATTTCAAAACCTCAATTTATGTACTTTTTACTCAGTTAAAATTCCAACGGGTCCATTGAAAGGCTCATTTTGACCTGCTGGTACGAAAGCTTTACAAAAAGGACCACAAAATAAGTTTTAATCAAATTTTATGAGTACGACTAATTGGTTAGGAGATTTTCAACATAATTATATTGCAAAACTTCAATTTATGTACTTTTTATTCAGTTAAAATTCCAACGGGTCCATTGAAAGGCCCATTTAGACCTGCTCGTCCGAAACCTCTACAAAAGGACCACAAAATAAGTTTCAATCAAATTTTAGGAGTTCGTCTAGTTGGTTAGGAGCTTTTCAACACAATTATATTGCAAAACCTCAATTTCTTTACTTTTTACTCAGTTAAAATTCCAACGGGTCCATTGAAAGGTCCATTTAAACCTGCTGGTAAGAAAGCTCTACAAAAAGGACCGCTAAATAAGTTTTAATCAAATTTTAGGTGTTCATATAATTGATTTGGAGCTTTTCAGCACAATCATATTTAGAAACTTCAATTTATGTACTTTTTATTCAGTTAAATTTCCAACGGGTCCATTGAAAGACCCATTTAGACATGCTGGTCTGAAACCTCTACAAAAAGGACCACAAAATAAGTTTTAATCAAATTTTATGAGTCCGCCTAATTGGTTAGGATATTTTCAACACATTTATATTGCAAAACCTCAATTTATTTACTTTTTACTCAGTTAAAATTCCAACGGATCTATTGAAAGGCCCTTTTAGACCTGCTCGTCCGAAACCTCTACCAAAAGGACCACAAAATAAGTTTTAATCAAATTTTATGAGTTCTTCTAATTGGTTAGGATGTTTTCAACAAAACTATATTGCAAAACCGCAATTTATGTACTTTTTACTCTGTTAAAATTCCAACGGGTCCATTGAAAAGCCCATTTAGACCAGCTGGTCCGAAACCTCTACAAAAAGGACCACAAAATAAGTTTTAATCAAATTTTATGAGTTCGTCTAATTGGTTAAGATCTTTTCAACACAATTATATTGCAAAACCTCAATTTATGTACTTTTTACTCTGTTAAAATTCCAACGGGTCTATTAAAAGGCTCATTTACACATGCTGGTCCGAAACCTCTACAAAAGGACCACAAAATAAGTTTTAATCAAATTCTATGAGTTCGACTAATTGGTTAGGATATTTTCAACACAATTATATTGCAAAACCTCAATTTATGTACTTTTTACTCAGTTAAAATTCCAACGTGTCCATTGAAAGGCCATTTAGACATGCTGGTCCGAAACCTCTACAAAAAGGACCACAAAATAAGTTTTAATCAAATTATATGAGTTCGACTATTTGGTTAGGATCTTTTCAACACAATTATATTGCAAAACCTCAATTTAGACCTGCTCGTCCGAAACCTCTTTAAAAAAACCACATAATAAGTTTTAATCAAATTTTAGGAGTTCGTCTAATTGGTTAGGAGCTTTTCAACACAATTATATTGCAAAACCACAATTTCTTTACTTTCTACTCAGTTGAAATTACAACGGGTCCATTGAAAGGCCCACTTACACCTGCTTGTAAGAAAGCTCTACAAAAAGGACCGCTAAACAAGTTTTAATCAAATTTTAGGTGTTCATATAATAGATTTGGACCTTTTCAACACAATTATATTGAAAAACTTCAATTTATGTACTTTTTATTCTGATAAAATTCTAACGGGTCCATTGAAAGGCCCATTTAGACCTGCTGGTCCGAAACCTCTACAAAAAGGACCACAAAATAAGTTTTAATCAAATTTTAGGAGTTCTTCTAATTGGTTAGGAGCTTTTCAACACATTTATATTGCTAAACCACATTTTATTTACTTTTTACTCAGTTAAAATTCCAACGGGTCCATTGAAAGGCCCATTTAGACCTGCTCGTCCGAAACCTCTACAAAAAGGACCACAAAATAAGTTTTAATCAAATTTTATGAGTTCGTCTAATTGGTTAGGATCTTTTCAACAAAATTATATTGCAAAGCCTCAATTTATGTACTTTTTACTCTGTTAAAATTCCAACGGGTCCATTGAAAAGCCCATTTTGATCTGCTGGTCCGAAACCTCTACAAAAAGGATCACAAAATAAGTTTTAATCAAATTTTATGAGTTCGTCTACTTGGTTAGGATCTTTTCAACAAAATTATATTGCAAAACTTCAATTTATGTACTTTTTACTATGTTAAAATTCCAACGGGTCCATTAAAAAGCCCATTTTGACCTGCTGGTCCGAAACCTCTACAAAAGGACCACAAAATAAGTTTTAATCAAATTTTATGAGTTCGTCTAATCGGTTAGGATATTTTCAACATAATTATATTGCAAAACCTCAATTTATGTACTTTTTACTATGTTAAAATTCCAACGGGTCCATTAAAAGGCCCATTTATACCTGCTGGTCCGAAACCTCTAAAAAAGGACCACAAAATAAGTTTTAATCAAATTTTATGAGTTCGGCTAATTGGTTAGGATCTTTGCAACACAATTATATTGCAAAACCTCAATTTATGTACTTTTTACTCAGTTAAAATTCCAACGGGTCCATTGAAAGGCCAATTTAGACCTGCTCGTCCGAAACCTCTACAAAAAGGACCACAAAATAAGTTTTAGTCAAATTTTATGAGTTCGTCTAATTGTTTAGGATCTTTTCAACACAATTATATTGCAAAACCTTAATTTATGTACTTTTTACTTTGTTAAAATTCCAACGGTTCCATTGAAAGGCCCATTTATACCTGCTGGTCTGAAACCTCTACGAAAAAGGACCACAAAATAAGTTTTAATCAAATTTTATGAGTTCGGCTAATTGGTTAGGATCTTTGCAACACAATTATATTGCAAAACCTCAATTTATGTACTTTTTACTCAGTTAAAATTCCAACGGGTCCATTGAAAGGCCCATTTAGACCTGCTCGTCCGAAACCTCTACAAAAAGGACCACAAAATAAGTTTTAGTCAAATTTTATGAGTTCGTCTAATTGTTTAGGATCTTTTCAACACAATTATATTGCAAAACCTTTATTACTTTACTTTTTACTCAGTTAAAATTCCAACGAGTCCATTGAAAGGCCCAATTAGACCTACTCGTCCGAAACCTGTACAAAAAGGACCACAAAATAGGTTTTAATCAAATTTTAGGAGTTCGCCTAATTGGTTAGGATATTTTCAACACAATTATATTGCAAAACCTCAATTTATGTACTTTTTACTTAGTTAAAATTCCAACGGGTCCATTGAAAGGCCTATTTAGACCTGCTTGTTCGAAAGCTCTACAAAAAGGACCGCTAAAAAGTTTTAATCAAATTTTGTCTTCATATAATTGATTAGGAGCTTTTCAACACAATTATATTGCAAAACCTCAATTTATGTACTTTTTACTCAGTTAAAATTCCAACGGGTCCATTGAAAGGCCCATTTATACTTGCTGGTCCGAAACCTCTACAAAAAAGGACCACAAAATAAGTTTTAATCAAATTTTATGAGTTCGGCTAATTGGTTAGGATCTTTGCAACACAATTATATTGCAAAACCTCAATTTATAGACTTTTACTCAGTTAAAATTCCAACAGGTCCATTGAAAGGCCCATTTAGACCTGCTCGTCCGAAACCTCTACAAAAAGGACCACAAAATAAGTTTTAGTCAAATTTTATGAGTTCGTCTAATTGTTTAGGATCTTTTCAACACAATTATATTACAAAAGCTCAATTTATGTACTTTTTACTCAGTTAAAATTCCAACGAGTCCATTGAAAGGCCCATTTAGACCTGATGGTCCGAAACCTCTACAAAAAGGACCACAAAATAAGTTTTAATCAAATTATATGAGTTCATCTAATTGGTTAGGATCTTTTCAACACAATTATATTGCAAAACCTCAATTTCTTAACTTTTTACTCTGTTAAAATTCCAACGGGTCCATTGAAAGGCCTATTTAGACCTGCTCGTTCGAAAGCTCTACAAAAAGGACCGCTAAAAAGTTTTAATCAAATTTTGTCTTCATATAATTGATTAGGAGCTTTTCAACACAATTATATTGCAAAACCTCAATTTATGTACTTTTTACTCAGTTAAAATTCCAACGGGTCCATTGAAAGGCCCATTTATACCTGTTGGTCCGAAACCTCTACAAAAAAGGACCACAAAATAAGTTTTAATCAAATTTTATGAGTTCGGCTAATTGGTTAGGATCTTTGCAACACAATTATATTGCAAAACCTCAATTTATGTACTTTTTACTCAGTTAAAATTCCAACGGGTCCATTGAAAGGCCCATTTAGACCTGCTCGTCCGAAACCTCTACAAAAAGGACCACAAATAAGTTTTAGTCAAATTTTATGAGTTCGTCTAATTGTTTAGGATCTTTTCAACACAATTATATTACAAAACCTCAATTTATGTACTTTTTACTCTGTTAAAATTCCAACGAGTCCATTGAAAGGCCCATTTAGACCTGATGGTCCGAAACCTCTACAAAAAGTACCACAAAATAAGTTTTAATCAAATTATATGAGTTCATCTAATTGGTTAGGATCTTTTCAACACAATTATATTGCAAAACCTCAATTTATGTACTTTTTACTCTGTTAAAATTCCAACGGGTCTATTAAAAGGCTCATTTACACATGCTGGTTCGAAACCTCTACAAAAGGACCACAAAATAAGTTTTAATCAAATTCTATGAGTTCAACTAATTGGTTAGGATATTTTCAACACAATTGTATTGCAAAACCTCAATTTATGTACTTTTTACTCAGTTAAAATTCCAACGTGTCCATTGAAAGGCCCATTTAGACATGTTGGTCCGAAACCTCTACAAAAAGGACCACAAAATAAGTTTTAATCAAATTATATGAGTTCGACTATTTGGTTAGGATCTTTTCAACTCAATTATATTGCAAAACCTCAATTTATGTACTTTTTACTAAGTTAAAATTCCAACGGGTCCATTGAAAGGCCCATTTAGACCTGCTCGTCCGAAACCTCTTCAAAAAAACCACTAAATAAGTTTTAATTAAATTTTAGGAGTTCCTCTAATTGGTTAGGAGCTTTTCAACACAATTATATTGCAAACCTCAATTTCTTAACTTTTTACTCTGTTAAAATTCCAACGGGTCCATTGTAAGGCCCATTTATATCTGCTTGTCCGAAACCTCTACAAAAAGGACCATAAAATAAGTTTTAATCAATGTTTATGAGTTCGTCTAATTGGTTAGGAGCATTTCAACACAATTATATTGCAAAACCTTTATTACTTTACTTTTTACTCAGTTAAAATTCCAACGAGTCCATTGAAAGGCCCAATTAGACCTGCTTGTCCGAAACTTGTACAAAAAGGACCACAAAATAGGTTTTAATCAAATTTTATGAATTCGACAAATTGGTTAGGATATTTTCAACACAATTATATTGCAAAACCTCAATTTATGTACTTTTTACTCAGTTAAAATACCAACGTGTCCATTGAATGACCCATTTAGACCTGCTCGTCCGAAACCTCTTTAAAAAAACCACTAAATAAGTTTTAAACTAATTTTAGGAGTTCGTCTAATTGGTTAGGAGCTTTTCCACACAATTATATTGCAAAACCACAATTTCTTAACTTTTTACTCTGTTAAAATTCCAACGGGTCTATTGTAAGGCCCATTTATATCTGCTTGTCCGAAACCTCTACAAAAAGGACCATAAAATAAGTTTTAATCAATGTTTATGAGTTCGTCTAATTGGTTAGGAGCATTTCAACACAATTATATTGCAAAACCTTTATTACTTTACTTTTTACTCAGTTAAAATTCCAACGAGTCCATTGAAAGGCCCAATTAGACCTGCTTGTCCGAAACTTGTACAAAAAGGACCACAAAATAGGTTTTAATCAAATTTTATGAATTCGACAAATTGGTTAGGATATTTTCAACACAATTATATTGCAAAACCTCAATTTATGTACTTTTTACTCAGTTAAAATACCAACGTGTCCATTGAATGACCCATTTAGACCTGCTCGTCCGAAACCTCTTTAAAAAAACCACTAAATAAGTTTTAATTAAATTTTAGGAGTTCGTCTAATTGGTTAGGAGCTTTTCAACACAATCATATTTAGAAACTTCAATTTATGTACTTTTTATTCAGTTAAATTTCCAACGGGTCCATTGAAAGACCCATTTAGACATGCTGGTCTGAAACCTCTACAAAAAGGACCACAAAATAAGTTTTAATCAAATTTTATGAGTCCGCCTAATTGGTTAGGATATTTTCAACACATTTATATTGCAAAACCTCAATTTATTTACTTTTTACTCAGTTAAAATTCCAACGGATCTATTGAAAGGCCCATTTAGACCTGCTCGTCCGAAACCTCTACCAAAAGGACCACAAAATAAGTTTTAATCAAATTTTATGAGTTCTTCTAATTGGTTAGGATCTTTTCAACAAAACTATATTGCAAAACCGCAATTTATGTACTTTTTACTCTGTTAAAATTCCAACGGGTCCATTGAAAAGCCCATTTAGACCTGCTGGTCCGAAACCTCTACAAAAATGACCACAAAATAAGTTTTAATCAAATTTTATGAGTTCGTCTAATTGGTTAAGATCTTTTCAACACAATTATATTACAAAACCTCAATTTATGTACTTTTTACTTTGTTAAAATTCCAACGAGTCCATTGAAAGGCCCATTTAGATCTGCTTGTCCGAAACCTCTACAAAAAGGACAATAAAATAAGTTTTAATCAATGTTTATGAGTTCGTCTAATTGGTTAGGAGCATTTCAACACAATTATATTGCAAAACCTTTATTACTTTACTTTTTACTCAGTTAAAATTCCAACGAGTCCATTGAAAGGCCCAATTAGACCTGCTCGTCCGAAACCTGTACAAAAAGGACCACAAAATAGGTTTTAATCAAATTTTATGAGTTCAACAAATTGGTTAGGATATTTTCAACACAATTATATTGCAAAACCTCAATTTATGTACTTTTTACTCAGTTAAAATTCCAACGTGTCCATTGAAAGGCCCATTTAGACATGCTGGTCCGAAACCTCTACAAAAAGGACCACAAAATAAGTTTTAATCAAATTATATGAGTTCGACTATTTGGTTAGAATCTTTTCAACACAATTATATTGCAAAACCTCAATTTATGTACTTTTTACTAAGTTAAAATTCCAACGGGTCCATTGAAAGGCCCATTTAGACATGCTCGTCCGAAACCTCTTCAAAAAAACCACTAAATAAGTTTTAATTAAATTTTAGGAGTTCCTCTAATTGGTTAGGAGCTTTTCAACACAATTATATTGCAAACCTCAATTTCTTAACTTTTTACTCTGTTAAAATTCCAACGGGTCCATTGTAAGGCCCATTTATATCTGCTTGTCCGAAACCTCTACAAAAAGGACAATAAAATAAGTTTTAATCAATGTTTATGAGTTCGTCTAATTGGTTAGGAGCATTTCAACACAATTATATTGCAAAACCTTTATTACTTTACTTTTTACTCAGTTAAAATTCCAACGAGTCCATTGAAAGGCCCAATTAGACCTGCTCGTCCGAAACCTGTACAAAAAGGACCACAAAATAGGTTTTAATCAAATTTTATGAGTTCAACAAATTGGTTAGGATATTTTCAACACAATTATATTGCAAAACCTCAATTTATGTACTTTTTACTCAGTTAAAATACCAACGTGTCCATTGAATGACCCATTTAGACCTGCTCGTCCGAAACCTCTTTAAAAAAACCACTAAATAAGTTTTAAACTAATTTTAGGAGTTCGTCTAATTGGTTAGGAGCTTTTCCACACAATTATATTGCAAAACCACAATTTCTTTACTTTCTACTCAGTTGAAATTCCAACGGGTCCATTGAAAGGCCCACTTACACCTGCTTGTAAGAAAGCTCTACAAAAAGGACCGCTAAACAAGTTTTAATCAAATTTTAGGTGTTCATATAATTGATTTGGAGATTTTCAACAAAATTATATTGCAAAACTTCAATTTATGTACTTTTTATTCAGTTAAAATTCCAACGGGTCCATTGAAAGGCCCATTTAGACCTGCTGGTCCGAAACTTCTACAAAAAGGACCACAAAATAAGTTTTAATCAAATTTTATGAGTTCGTCTAATTGGTTAGGATCTTTTCAACACAATTATATTTCAAAACCTCAATTTATGTACTTTTTACTCAGTTAAAATTCCAACGGGTCCATTGAAAGGCTCATTTTGACCTGCTGGTACGAAAGCTTTACAAAAAGGACCACAAAATAAGTTTTAATCAAATTTTATGAGTACGACTAATTGGTTAGGAGATTTTCAACATAATTATATTGCAAAACTTCAATTTATGTACTTTTTATTCAGTTAAAATTCCAACGGGTCCATTGAAAGGCCCATTTAGACCTGCTCGTCCGAAACCTCTACAAAAGGACCACAAAATAAGTTTCAATCAAATTTTAGGAGTTCGTCTAGTTGGTTAGGAGCTTTTCAACACAATTATATTGCAAAACCTCAATTTCTTTACTTTTTACTCAGTTAAAATTCCAACGGGTCCATTGAAAGGTCCATTTAAACCTGCTGGTAAGAAAGCTCTACAAAAAGGACCGCTAAATAAGTTTTAATCAAATTTTAGGTGTTCATATAATTGATTTGGAGCTTTTCAGCACAATCATATTTAGAAACTTCAATTTATGTACTTTTTATTCAGTTAAATTTCCAACGGGTCCATTGAAAGACCCATTTAGACATGCTGGTCTGAAACCTCTACAAAAAGGACCACAAAATAAGTTTTAATCAAATTTTATGAGTCCGCCTAATTGGTTAGGATATTTTCAACACATTTATATTGCAAAACCTCAATTTATTTACTTTTTACTCAGTTAAAATTCCAACGGATCTATTGAAAGGCCCTTTTAGACCTGCTCGTCCGAAACCTCTACCAAAAGGACCAAAAAATAAGTTTTAATCAAATTTTATGAGTTCTTCTAATTGGTTAGGATGTTTTCAACAAAACTATATTGCAAAACCGCAATTTATGTACTTTTTACTCTGTTAAAATTCCAACGGGTCCATTGAAAAGCCCATTTAGACCAGCTGGTCCGAAACCTCTACAAAAAGGACCACAAAATAAGTTTTAATCAAATTTTATGAGTTCGTCTAATTGGTTAAGATCTTTTCAACACAATTATATTGCAAAACCTCAATTTATGTACTTTTTACTCTGTTAAAATTCCAACGGGTCTATTAAAAGGCTCATTTACACATGCTGGTCCGAAACCTCTACAAAAGGACCACAAAATAAGTTTTA
Source organism: Hibiscus tridactylites (assembly GCA_958450335.1). NCBI lineage: Eukaryota > Viridiplantae > Streptophyta > Magnoliopsida > Malvales > Malvaceae > Hibiscus > Hibiscus tridactylites. The sequence goes on along the minus strand of OY288289.1, from coordinate 35,126,758 downwards.
ATCAAATTCTATGAGTTCGACTAATTGGTTAGGATATTTTCAACACAATTATATTGCAAAACCTCAATTTATGTACTTTTTACTCAGTTAAAATTCCAACGTGTCCATTGAAAGGCCCATTTAGACATGCTGGTCCGAAACCTCTACAAAAAGGACCACAAAATAAGTTTTAATCAAATTATATGAGTTCGACTATTTGGTTAGGATCTTTTCAACACAATTATATTGCAAAACCACAATTTAGACCTGCTCGTCCGAAACCTCTTTAAAAAAACCACATAATAAGTTTTAATCAAATTTTAGGAGTTCGTCTAATTGGTTAGGAGCTTTTCAACACAATTATATTGCAAAACCACAATTTCTTTACTTTCTACTCAGTTGAAATTACAACGGGTCCATTGAAAGGCCCACTTACACCTGCTTGTAAGAAAGCTCTACAAAAAGGACCGCTAAACAAGTTTTAATCAAATTTTAGGTGTTCATATAATAGATTTGGACCTTTTCAACACAATTATATTGAAAAACTTCAATTTATGTACTTTTTATTCTGATAAAATTCTAACGGGTCCATTGAAAGGCCCATTTAGACCTGCTGGTCCGAAACCTCTACAAAAAGGACCACAAAATAAGTTTTAATCAAATTTTAGGAGTTCTTCTAATTGGTTAGGAGCTTTTCAACACATTTATATTGCTAAACCACATTTTATTTACTTTTTACTCAGTTAAAATTCCAACGGGTCCATTGAAAGGCCCATTTAGACCTGCTCGTCCGAAACCTCTACAAAAAGGACCACAAAATAAGTTTTAATCAAATTTTATGAGTTCGTCTAATTGGTTAGGATCTTTTCAACAAAATTATATTGCAAAGCCTCAATTTATGTACTTTTTACTCTGTTAAAATTCCAACGGGTCCATTGAAAAGCCCATTTTGATCTGCTGGTCCGAAACCTCTACAAAAAGGATCACAAAATAAGTTTTAATCAAATTTTATGAGTTCGTCTACTTGGTTAGGATCTTTTCAACAAAATTATATTGCAAAACTTCAATTTATGTACTTTTTACTATGTTAAAATTCCAACGGGTCCATTAAAAAGCCCATTTTGACCTGCTGGTCCGAAACCTCTACAAAAGGACCACAAAATAAGTTTTAATCAAATTTTATGAGTTCGTCTAATCGGTTAGGATATTTTCAACATAATTATATTGCAAAACCTCAATTTATGTACTTTTTACTATGTTAAAATTCCAACGGGTCCATTAAAAGGCCCATTTATACCTGCTGGTCCGAAACCTCTAAAAAAGGACCACAAAATAAGTTTTAATCAAATTTTATGAGTTCGGCTAATTGGTTAGGATCTTTGCAACACAATTATATTGCAAAACCTCAATTTATGTACTTTTTACTCAGTTAAAATTCCAACGGGTCCATTGAAAGGCCAATTTAGACCTGCTCGTCCGAAACCTCTACAAAAAGGACCACAAAATAAGTTTTAGTCAAATTTTATGAGTTCGTCTAATTGTTTAGGATCTTTTCAACACAATTATATTGCAAAACCTTAATTTATGTACTTTTTACTTTGTTAAAATTCCAACGGTTCTATTGAAAGGCCCATTTATACCTGCTGGTCTGAAACCTCTACAAAAAAGGACCACAAAATAAGTTTTAATCAAATTTTATGAGTTCGGCTAATTGGTTAGGATCTTTGCAACACAATTATATTGCAAAACCTCAATTTATGTACTTTTTACTCAGTTAAAATTCCAACGGGTCCATTGAAAGGCCCATTTAGACCTGCTCGTCCGAAACCTCTACAAAAAGGACCACAAAATAAGTTTTAGTCAAATTTTATGAGTTCGTCTAATTGTTTAGGATCTTTTCAACACAATTATATTGCAAAACCTTTATTACTTTACTTTTTACTCAGTTAAAATTCCAACGAGTCCATTGAAAGGCCCAATTAGACCTGCTCGTCCGAAACCTGTACAAAAAGGACCACAAAATAGGTTTTAATCAAATTTTAGGAGTTCGCCTAATTGGTTAGGATATTTTCAACACAATTATATTGCAAAACCTCAATTTATGTACTTTTTACTTAGTTAAAATTCCAACGGGTCCATTGAAAGGCCTATTTAGACCTGCTTGTTCGAAAGCTCTACAAAAAGGACCGCTAAAAAGTTTTAATCAAATTTTGTCTTCATATAATTGATTAGGAGCTTTTCAACACAATTATATTGCAAAACCTCAATTTATGTACTTTTTACTCAGTTAAAATTCCAACGGGTCCATTGAAAGGCCCATTTATACTTGCTGGTCCGAAACCTCTACAAAAAAGGACCACAAAATAAGTTTTAATCAAATTTTATGAGTTCGGCTAATTGGTTAGGATCTTTGCAACACAATTATATTGCAAAACCTCAATTTATAGACTTTTACTCAGTTAAAATTCCAACAGGTCCATTGAAAGGCCCATTTAGACCTGCTCGTCCGAAACCTCTACAAAAAGGACCACAAAATAAGTTTTAGTCAAATTTTATGAGTTCGTCTAATTGTTTAGGATCTTTTCAACACAATTATATTACAAAAGCTCAATTTATGTACTTTTTACTCAGTTAAAATTCCAACGAGTCCATTGAAAGGCCCATTTAGACCTGATGGTCCGAAACCTCTACAAAAAGGACCACAAAATAAGTTTTAATCAAATTATATGAGTTCATCTAATTGGTTAGGATCTTTTCAACACAATTATATTGCAAAACCTCAATTTATGTATTTTTACTCTGTTAAAATTCCAACGGGTCCATTGAAAGGCCTATTTAGACCTGCTCGTTCGAAAGCTCTACAAAAAGGACCGCTAAAAAGTTTTAATCAAATTTTGTCTTCATATAATTGATTAGGAGCTTTTCAACACAATTATATTGCAAAACCTCAATTTATGTACTTTTTACTCAGTTAAAATTCCAACGGGTCCATTGAAAGGCCCATTTATACCTGTTGGTCCGAAACCTCTACAAAAAAGGACCACAAAATAAGTTTTAATCAAATTTTATGAGTTCGGCTAATTGGTTAGGATCTTTGCAACACAATTATATTGCAAAACCTCAATTTATGTACTTTTTACTCAGTTAAAATTCCAACGGGTCCATTGAAAGGCCCATTTAGACCTGCTCGTCCGAAACCTCTACAAAATGGACCACAAATAAGTTTTAGTCAAATTTTATGAGTTCGTCTAATTGTTTAGGATCTTTTCAACACAATTATATTACAAAACCTCAATTTATGTACTTTTTACTCTGTTAAAATTCCAACGAGTCCATTGAAAGGCCCATTTAGACCTGATGGTCCGAAACCTCTACAAAAAGTACCACAAAATAAGTTTTAATCAAATTATATGAGTTCATCTAATTGGTTAGGATCTTTTCAACACAATTATATTGCAAAACCTCAATTTATGTACTTTTTACTCTGTTAAAATTCCAACGGGTCTATTAAAAGGCTCATTTACACATGCTGGTTCGAAACCTCTACAAAAGGACCACAAAATAAGTTTTAATCAAATTCTATGAGTTCAACTAATTGGTTAGGATATTTTCAACACAATTGTATTGCAAAACCTCAATTTATGTACTTTTTACTCAGTTAAAATTCCAACGTGTCCATTGAAAGGCCCATTTAGACATGTTGGTCCGAAACCTCTACAAAAAGGACCACAAAATAAGTTTTAATCAAATTATATGAGTTCGACTATTTGGTTAGGATATTTTCAACACAATTATATTGCAAAACCTCAATTTATGTACTTTTTACTCAGTTAAAATACCAACGTGTCCATTAATGACCCATTTAGACCTGCTCGTCCGAAACCTCTTTAAAAAAACCACTAAATAAGTTTTAAACTAATTTTAGGAGTTCGTCTAATTGGTTAGGAGCTTTTCAACACAATTATATTGCAAAACCACAATTTCTTTACTTTCTACTCAGTTGAAATTCCAACGGGTCCATTGAAAGGCCCACTTACACCTGCTTGTAAGAAAGCTCTACAAAAAGGACCGCTAAACAAGTTTTAATCAAATTTTAGGTGTTCATATAATTGATTTGGAGATTTTCAACAAAATTATATTGCAAAACTTCAATTTATGTACTTTTTATTCAGTTAAAATTCCAACGGGTCCATTGAAAGGCCCATTTAGACCTGCTGGTCCGAAACTTCTACAAAAAGGACCACAAAATAAGTTTTAATCAAATTTTATGAGTTCGTCTAATTGGTTAGGATCTTTTCAACACAATTATATTTAAAAACCTCAATTTATGTACTTTTTACTCAGTTAAAATTCCAACGGGTCCATTGAAAGGCTCATTTTGACCTGCTGGTACGAAACCTTTACAAAAAGGACCACAAAATAAGTTTTAATCAAATTTTATGAGTACGACTAATTGGTTAGGAGATTTTCAACACAATTATATTGCAAAACTTCAATTTATGTACTTTTTATTCAGTTAAAATTCCAACGGGTCCATTGAAAGGCCCATTTAGACCTGCTCGTCCGAAACCTCTACAAAAGGACCACAAAATAAGTTTCAATCAAATTTTAGGAGTTCGTCTAGTTGGTTAGGAGCTTTTCAACACAATTATATTGCAAAAACTCAATTTCTTTACTTTTTACTCAGTTAAAATTCCAACGGGTCCATTGAAAGGTCCATTTAAACCTGCTGGTAAGAAATCTCTACAAAAAGGACCGCTAAATAAGTTTTAATCAAATTTTAGGTGTTCATATAATTGATTTGGAGCTTTTCAGCACAATCATATTTAGAAACTTCAATTTATGTACTTTTTATTCAGTTAAATTTCCAACGGGTCCATTGAAAGACCCATTTAGACATGCTGGTCTGAAACCTCTACAAAAAGGACCACAAAATAAGTTTTAATCAAATTTTATGAGTCCGCCTAATTGGTTAGGATATTTTCAACACATTTATATTGCAAAACCTCAATTTATTTACTTTTTACTCAGTTAAAATTCCAACGGATCTATTGAAAGGCCCATTTAGACCTGCTCGTCCGAAACCTCTACCAAAAGGACCACAAAATAAGTTTTAATCAAATTTTATGAGTTCTTCTAATTGGTTAGGATCTTTTCAACAAAACTATATTGCAAAACCGCAATTTATGTATTTTTTACTCTGTTAAAATTCCAACGGGTCCATTGAAAAGCCCATTTAGACCTGCTGGTCCGAAACCTCTATAAAAAGGACCACAAAATAAGTTTTAATCAAATTTTATGAGTTCGTCTAATTGGTTAAGATCTTTTCAACACAATTATATTACAAAACCTCAATTTATGTACTTTTTACTTTGTTAAAATTCCAACGAGTCCATTGAAAGGCCCATTTAGACCTGCTTGTAAGAAAGCTCTACAAAAAGGACCGCTAAACAAGTTTTAATCAAATTTTAGGTGTTCATATAATTGATTTGGAGATTTTCAACAAAATTATATTGCAAAACTTCAATTTATGTACTTTTTATTCAGTTAAAATTCCAACGGGTCCATTGAAAGGCCCAATTAGACCTGCTGGTCCGAAACCTCTACAAAAAGGACCACAAAAATAAGTTTTAATCAAATTTCAGGAGTTCGTTTAATTGGTTAGGAGCTTTCAACACATTTATATTGCAAAACCTCAATTTTTTTACTTTTTACTCAGTTAAAATTCCAACGGGTCCATTGAAAGGCCCATTTAGACCTGCTTGTCCGAAACCTCTACAAAAAGGACCACAAAATAAGTTTTAATCAAATTTTATGAGTCTGCCTAATTGGTTAGGATATTTTCAACACAATTATATTGCAAAACCTCAATTTATGTACTTTTTACTTAGTTAAAATTCCAACGGTTCCATTGAAAGGCCTATTTAGACCTGCTCGTTCGAAAGCTCTACAAAAAGGACCGCTAAAAAGTTTTAATCAAATTTTGTCTTCATATAATTGATTAGGAGCTTTTCAACACAATTATATTGCAAAACCTCAATTTATGTACTTTTTACTCAGTTAAAATTCCAACGGGTCCATTGAAATGCCTATTTAGACTTGTTGGTCCGAAACCTCTACAAAAGGACCACAAAATAATTTTAATCAAATTTTAGGAGTTCGACTAATTGGTTAGAATCTTTTCAACACAATTATATTGCAAAACCTCAATTTATGTACTTTTTACTCTGTTAAAATTCCAACGGGTCCATTGAAAGGCCCATTTAAACCTGCTCGTCTAAAAGCTCTACAAAAAGCACCACTAAACATGTTTTAATCAAATTTTATGTGTTTGTCTAATTGATTTGGAGCTTTTAAACACAATTATTGTGAAAAACTTCAATTTATGTACTTTTTACTCAGTTAAAATTCCAACGGGTCCATTGAAAGGCCCATTTAGACATGCTGGTCTGAAACCTCTACAAAAAGGACCACAAAATAAGTTTTAATCAAATTGTAGGAGTTCGTCTAATTGGTTAGGAGCTTTTCAACACAATTATATTGAAAAACCTCAATTTTTTTTACTTTTTGCTCAGTTAAAATTCCAACGGGTCCATTGAAAGGCCCATTTAGACCCGCTCGTCCGAAAGCTCTACAAAAAGGACCGCTAAACAAGTTTTAATCAAATTTTAGGTGTTCGTATAATTTATTAGGAACTTTTCAACACAATTATATTGCAAAACCTCAATTTCCGTACTTTGTTTCAGTTAAAATTCTAACGGGTCTATTGAAAGGCCCATTTATACCTGCTCGTCCGAGACCTCTACAAAAGGACCGCTAAACAAGTTTTAATCAAATTTTAAGAGTTCATATAATTGATTAGGAGCTTTTCAACACAATTATATTGCAAAACCTCATTTTCTGTACTTTTTACTCAGTTAAAATTCCAATGGGTAACGGGCAGTGGGATGGCTCTAAATTCTCTCTCAAAATTTTCCGGGGTCTTTGTTGGGTGCTGGCTTGTTCTACATTTTTTCCTCTTTTTCCGGTGGATTTCTCACCTATCTTTCCACCAATCCCCTTCCCCCACACGACGCCTCTCCATCTTCTGCCGTTTTTGCAAGCTTATCATCAAAAGAACCGGATATCTTTGATTTCCTTGGAAATCGGGATGAGAATATCGAGGGTCATCCCACTCCATCACTTTCTATCATTTACGGTTTTTGCTGCATTTTTATCTTTTATTTTTCTCATTGTTTTCTAACCCTATTATTTTTTCTCTTCTGCGATTTCTGGCCGTATATTGCTTTATGCAAAATCCTTTTTGGTTCTGTGTTATTTGCTGAAGGGCTCTTCATTCCCTTCCTTCTCACCTTTTCTCTGCCGTTTTGGTTGTTTCTGATGAGATCTCCCCGGCGATCTCCAGATCTGGACTGTAAGTCTCGCCATTTATTTTTTCTCTATATTTTCTCTTCATTTGTTTCTTTTTAACCCGTTTTGTTTTTTACTTTTTGGCTCTTCCCTTTTGGGCGATTTCGTTAAAAATCATCCGGTGTTTGTCAACTCCTTATGAAGACGGCGAGGGCTGTAACGTAATCTGGAAATTGTTGATTTCCCTGGAAATCGGTAAAGGAATGCAGAAGGCCATTCCACCTCACCCCATATTCATATTTTCAATTTGTTGTATATTTTCGTTTAATACCTTTTCCCTTTGTTTTTTAACTCTTTATTTTTTTTCTCTGTGAGTGTTGGCCGGCTCTTGGTTTTCTCAAAACCATCACCAGATCCGATTTCTCAAATCTAGGGTTTATTCTCTTCATTTTTTGGGTGTTTTTGACGAGATCTAGCCGACAATCTCCAGATCTGAACGGTTTGTTTCTATGTTCATCCTTTTATTATATCCTTTCGTTTTTTTTCTACCCTTTTTCTATATCTAATATTTTCTTCGTTTCTTTCTCCTTTTTGGGCTTTGTTCCTTTTCTTCTGCTATCGCGGAGGGCTTCAAGTATTTCCCGAAATCTGAGGGTTCTTCTCCCGGTGGTTGTAATAACTTCAACCGTTCGGTTTTATACCTCCTTTCTTCCCTATCGTTGTTTTGCCTTTTATTATTTTTTCATTTTGCTGCTATATTGATTTTCCCCTTTTTCATCTCATTCTAGGGTTTTTCATCCCCTTGTTTTTAAGCTTTTTCGTCTAACTTTTGTTCTTCTTTTACAGATTCTGGGTTTTCCAGTCCTTGATGAACAACCATCTTCACCATTCAATAGTCTGTTAGTTCCATATCCTTCGTTACGGATATGTGCTCAGGATGTTTCTTTTAAATCTCTTTTGCATTTTTTTTAATTCCCATTGTGTTTTTTGTTTCTCCAGACTCAGATTGATTCTATCTGCTTCGGGATTAGAAGGTCTGTCTCTCGGAGGTATAAACCCTATGGGTTTTCAAAGGTCTCTCTTTTTTCTATTCTTTTCATGTTATGTATCTCTTTATTTTTGTTTCCTGGGTTGAAATGCTTTTCTGTTATCACTATATTCATATTTAAGCATTCGTTGATTGTTTACTTCTCTGTTATCGCTTGGGATTTGTCTATGGATTTTTCAATGCTATTCTTAATACACCCCATTGGTTACATTGATTGTTTTCATTTTTCCTTTAAAAATGTTATGCATCTACCTTCTATATCATATCAGATTACCATCGCTTTATCCCACATTCTCTATCATATTACCGCAAAAACATTCTCTTTGGTTTATCTTTTTCTCTCAATCCCTATGCTAACACATATGTTATGCCATTGACAACTACTATTGTTTCAAATATACATCGAGCCCTTCTAGGGAAAATTACTCCAGCCCACTTTTTGGGATTCTCAAATACTATATATTATTATAACTTTCTGTATTTCATCTATGGTTATATCTCATCACTAACTCCACACAATTTTACTTTGTCTTTTGGATTTCCCGTGACCCATTGCTTGAAAGCAAATCATAGAAGACTCCTCTCTGTTCAGCTCCAGGAATCTACAACAACAATTACAATTGTCTCTTTGGACAAAGTTAATAGATGCCATTCTTGGATTCACAATTTTAGAACTCTCTTCCTCACTTGGCTGTCACAGAGGTTCATTCTTATCTTTATATATACTAATTACGTGTTGGTGTTTAGTCTTTCTACATTCTTTATTATTGGGTTTTACTTATATCTTTTGCTTTCATTCTCTCTGCCAATCACTATCATGATACTCTCCTTTAAATATAACTGTGATATGTATCATCTTCAACCGATTGTTCCCTTTACAAACTGTTCAACCTACTCATGTAATTCTTTAAATATATATGCTACCTTACCAAATACTGTTCTCTTGCCCCCCTGTGAAAAAATTAATCTATCCAAAATTCTAGGAACTTATAATTGGACTATTAGCTCTAAAGCCTTGATTACAGGAACCATAATGTTGTATGTCTACTCGATTACAGTTATTCTCCTTAGCATTATTATATGCTCTCATACTAAATGGATCATCACTATTGCATATATGTTCTGCTGGTGGAAGTTTTTTGAACATCCTTATAAGTTTATTATGCTTATTCCCTACCCTTCTATGTGTAATACTCCCTTAAATAGGCTCTACATCTTTATCTTTTATATTAATTGGTACCCTTTTCCATCTGGTAATTTTCCTCAATATTACCATATTTTCCTTGGCATCTTAATTTCTCATTTAGACTATAATTTTTATCATCTCACTATATGTCTTTTTGACCTTTCCATGATGCACAGTAACCTTTCTATGATGTACATCTCTATGCAGATTATGCACCCTTCTGCTAATATAATCATCCAGCGTTGCGGGACTCCCTCCTCATTCCTTCTCTGGTTTTGTAATTTTTCATTAGTATTTAATTTTATTTATTTACCCCCCTATTTTCTCATTTGGTCTGTATTAACCTTCTTTACCCCGCTTCCTCCTTTCCCTGGGTTTGTATTTCTTTATGGCTGTTTTTTTTCTCGCTTTTCTTTTTGCTTCGTTTTTTATTTGCTTTCTTTATATCTTTAGATGTATGTCTTCATGCCATTTTTTTTGCTCTGCATGTTTACTGCTATTCACTCTATGTATATTACTATATACATATATATCTCTGTTCGATTAACACTAAGGAATTTTATTCCTACCACGCCTCTTTAGGTGACTCCTTACTAGCCCAATTAAGGGATTTTATCAAAACCCTATCATACAGGGACCTTTTTCTATATATATTAATCAAATTTTCAAACTCTCAAAATTTTCTCTCTCACATTCAATTATTATTCTAAACGGCCTACCATTTTTTATTCCGAACTTTTCTACTCATATATTTAATACATCTTTTCAGGTCTTTTCATAACATTAATATTTCAAATTTTTCTAATTAATTACTCTTTCCTTTTTCTTCTTAACTGTCATCCTCTTACCTTTGCTATCAACCTTCCAGCATTAAATTATAAATTGATGTATAGACTAATCCGTTGTCCTTTAATTATGCCTTCAATAATTATTAATAGTTGTTCAGACTTTCCATTTTTATCCCTTAATACGAGTAATTACAACTTCAATTATACTCTTTATTTCCTTTCAAACCTTCTGGTACAATTCCTTCCGTTTCAAAGAATCAATTCCTCAACTTTTGCCTTAATTTTCTCATTATTCATACCTTTTAATAAAATCCTTTTTTATTTTTATCTATTTAATGTTAATAGAGTATTCTTTATTCAAAATTCCCGTTATGGTATTAAAATCAACAAACCTTTTAATAATTACTTTTCTTACTACTTTGACTTTATTACATTCCCTGATTTTACTGAAGTTCCTTACTTACTAAAAATCAAAATTTTCAAAATTGATTTCCTCATTAAACATTCTATTTCCATACTATTATGCTGTTTTTCAACCTTTCCCTCCTAACTTCAATTTAACCCGTGATTCATGGAACCTAAATCTTTATTTCCTTCCTTTTTTCAACACTTGCCATAGTATTATCATCATAAACCACTTCTTTTTATACGACCAACAGTTAAGCACATTACCACAAGCTTTCTATTATCCCCCTTCTCTATTTTTTCAATATCCCTCTACTATGGCGTCTTCATCTATCCCACAACTTAGCTCTCTTAACCTCACCAATGAGGAAGCAGAACTACTGTATACCCCAGATTTAGGCTGGGATTTTATCGAGGAGGACCCCAAGGTTTTCCTCTTAGGATGTTTTATCTCCTCCAAAACTGTTGATATTTACACTGTCATCAACGCCTTTGAAGGCATCTGGAAGCCAAACAACATGGTGTCCATCTCCGTTATTCAAGACAACTATCTGAAGATCAAATTCAAGGACGTCAAGTCATGTTATGAAGTCCTTAATCGCGGCCCTTGGCTGTATAAGGATGAATGGCTAGCCATTACTGAGTATGACCCTGCTAAGCCGTTTGGAGAGTATTCTTTTAACTCTATGAGGATCTAGATCCGCATCTTTTCCCTCCCATCCTCACTCTATGAGGACTTTGACCGCTCGCACCTTGTGGGACATGCCCTTGGGTCTATGGTAGGCAATGTCATCCGAACTGATACTCGAGAAGCTGAAGGAAACATGAAAGAATTTTTGCGTGTAGACATCTTCCTGAATATTACCAAACAAGTCACCCGTTTTGTTTTCATAGGATCGGGAACCAACAAAACCATGTGTCGTATTCAATACGAACGCCTTCCCACCTTATGTCCTGGCTGCGGAATTATTAGTCATACGATTGAAAACTGCCCTACTCGATCATCCCTTGATCTGAACAAATTGCAATACGGGGAATGGCTCCGCTATCTCCCTCCAAGATGTCGCCCAGCTGGTACACGGGGGCGCCTTCGCTATGTCGAACCTGAACTCAACCAGAACAATCCTTTACCAAATGGTACCCTACTTTACTTTATTATAAATTTTTCATCTATTTCACAGCTTCGATATAAAATTATTTTATCTCTTCTGTTCTTTCTATTTACGTGTTCATACTTTCTATCCACGCTAATCCTGTTCCAGTTGCTGCTGCCAACAATAATCCTGCTCCAAACAATGAACCGAATGTTATGAGTATATCTCTATATCCTCCCATCATCATTAACCTCCTTATCAAAAAAATTTCATTTTCTAAACTGTTTTGTCTCAAATCTTATACAGGCTCTCTTAACGAGGGCGATGCTGCATCCTTTTCGGAGCAACCCACCGAGGATGCCCCCAATACATATACGGCCATGGGTGATGTCCCCTCTGCCAATGATCCATCTGCTACAGATTCAAAGCAGAAAGCCCCTCTCAAGCCCCAACCTATAAACACCATCTACCCTATTCCTGGAGATGATTCCGATGGGGAATGGGATACCACGGATGATGGTGTTCCAAGTCCAACTGCCCAGCAAATTAAGAAAATAGAAGCTGAATTGCGTAAGCCCCTATTTCTACCGATACCATTTTCAATAATTTTAACCAATGGCTATTGAAAACTTACCCAAATGATGCAGCTCCGGCCCCTGTTCTAGCCCCTCCGAATCGTGGCACAAAATGCCGCTCCCCCATTCAAGTGTCGCTCCCGCCAAAGAAATCCAAACCATCCGGTTCCACCCCAAAAGCTGGGATGAGCAGCTCAAAAAAACTCTCCGGCGGCGGCTGACTCACAGCCCCGCCGAGCAAAATGAAGCTCCTATGCTGGAACAGCCAGGGTTTAGGACAAGCCCCGGTGGTTCAACATCTTCGTGACTATGTCCGGCAATCCGTCCCTGATGTTATTTTCCTATGCGAAACAAAATTTAATAATGTGGCTTGTAGCCAACTTTGCCTTTCTTTAGGTTTTATAAACATTATTTCTATTCCCCATACGGAGGGGTGTTCCAGTATTGCTTTATTTTCTTCCAACAATATTAATATTACTTTACTTTCGTACTCTCATCGTTATATACATACTCAAATCACTTCAAACAATTGCAACATTTTTTCACGGGTGTACATGGCCACTCTGAAACTAGCCAAAAATATAAAACTTAGGAAATTATTGACTCCTTAAATATAAATAATAATAATGTTCCTTGGCTTCTAGGAGGGGATTTTAATGAAATCTTATCAGACTCCAAAAAGCAAGGTGGAAGTCGAAGGGCTAGATCACAAATAACCAACTTTCGTCAATGTCTTTCACGCAACAATATTTTTTACTGTAAGCCAACATCGGGATGGTTTACTTGGACAAAAGTTGGGCCTCTAACCCCAACTATACATGAAAGACTAGACCGGTTCGTTGCTAACTCGGCTTGGAAGAATCTGTTTCCATCATTTCGCATCACAACGGAATATGTGGCCAAGTCTGACCACTGTTTCCTGTCTCTTGATACATCCCCTGCGATCATCCCACTTCATCGATCACCCAGCACATTCCGTTTTGAGAATTGTTGGGCTAATAATGAGGACAATATCTCTAATATAAAACGCACTTGGACAACTACCTCTGGTACAACTATTGATAAAATAAAGGCTGTTGGTACAAGCCTGGAGGAATGGAAGAATCATCATAGACTTAAATCCTCCGGGCGTATTAATTTTCTAACCAAGAAAATAAACAAATTCCTATGTCGCCCCCTAACCGCCACAACCGAAAGCATTTATTTAAAATATCGAACTGAACTTAACAAACTGCTAATAGAACAAGAAACTTATTGGGCTCAAAGATCTCGTACGCTCTGGCTTTCTCAAGGAGATAAAAATACGAGATTTTTCCATGCACGGGCAAACAATAGAAGGAAAAAAACTCAATTAATGGCTTATTCGACTCCAACTCGAACTGGTGTACGGCCGAGTCAGACCTCATGTCTATTGCTTCAAGCTATTTCCAAAATCTCTTTACGTCTTCCAACCCCCAAATCTCTGATAATATACTCGATAAAATTACTCTTTTTATCAATCAGTCTATGAATGACAATCTACTTCGATCTTTCACTAAGGAAGAAATACTCCACGCTTTCCGGGACATTGATCCTAGGAAAGCTCCTGGTATTGATGGTCTACCAAGTAGTTTTTTCCGTCAACACTGGGACACTGTTGGAGAAAACGTTATCAATCTATGCCTCAATCTACTAAATGGCACTACTAATATGTCTTTAGTCAATAAAACTATTCTGGTTCTTATTCCCAAAATCAATGACCCAACTATCATGAAACAACTTAGACCAATCAGTCTTTGCACTGTTCTTTACAAAATAGTTGCTAAAACTATTGTCAATAGAATGAAACAAATAATTACCATTTGTATTAGCACTAATCAAGCAACCTTCGTCCAGGGACGCAACATCTCTGATAACATTATTGTCGCTCATGAAATCATTCACAATATTAACTCGGGGGAAACCAAATCATCTCAAGGAGCTGCTCTTAAACTAGATATGGAAAAAGAATTTGATCGAGTTGAATGGTCATTCTTAGCAAATGTTATGGAACGCATGGGTTTTGCATCTGACTGGATTTCCCTTATTATGCGATGTATAACCACAGTTTCTTTTTCAATCAAAATTAATAAATCTTTCTCCCCCTTTTTTCAACCTCAACGTGGTTTACGCCAAGGTGATCCTCTTTCCCCTTTCCTCTTTCTATTCTGCACGCAAGGGCTCTCTGCCTACCTATCTGCTGCTCAACAAACAAACATTCTTCCGGGACTTGGTGCCTGCAAATATGGACCCAAAGTCAATCATCTTCTTTTTGTTGATGATTGTATGGTTTTCATCAATAACTCTATAACTGAAGCTACTCATCTTAAAAGAGCTCTACAAACTTATGTTGCTGCCTCTGGTCAAGCGGTAAATTTTGATAAATCAACAATCTTTTACAATCCTCGTACCCCATCCTCTACAAGAACTGCGATAAACAGTCTCCTACAAGTACGTGAGGTGTCCAACCCCGATGTTTACCTAGGTGTTACCCTCCTCATAGGAAAGAATAAAACTGAATCACTAGGATTTGTACGTGATAAAGTTCACGACCGCCTTTCTAGCTGGGATAAACATCTTCTTTCTTTCAGTTGTCGAGAGATCTTCATTAAAGCACTCCTCCAATCCCTTCCTCAATATGTTATGTCTTGTTATCTTCTTCCACAAAACATTATTGATGATATGACTTCAGCTATCAGGCAATATTGGTGGACCGGTAAATCCAATAAAAAAGGATGGCATATGCTACCATGGAACCATGTTTGTTTACCTAAGGCTGCTGGAGGTATGGGGTTTAAGGATTTACATGACTTCAATGTCGCTCTCTTGGGCAAACAAATATGGAGACTCATTTGTGAACCATATTCTTTACTAGGTCAAATATATCGCGCTAAATATTTCCCTTCAGGGAACATCCTCGATGCCTCCAGCCCTGTTCGTGGCTCCTTCGACTGGCAAGGTATGTACAATGCTATACAACGCCTCCTCCCAAGTTTCCTATACCGACCAGGAATTAACAGTAATATAAGAGTACATAAAGATATCTGGGGCGGTCCTTCCCCTACTACCCTTACGGGGGATTATGAAATCTCTTATGAAGTTCATATTCGTTGCCGTGACTTCATGTTTCGTAACCAAACCGCTTGGGATCCTGTCAAAGTACATCGTTACTTTAACCCAACAAACGTGACCACCATTCTCAGTATACCAATTATAAATGATCACCGTGACTCTATTCTTTGGTCTCCCAACGACTCGGGCATTTACTCGGTTCGTTCTGGTTATCTTTTATTACAACATCATGTGCTTCCACAAACATCACCCACTTGTTTTTGGAAATTTCTGTCCAAAGTCAGGGCCTTGCCTAAAGTCAAAACTTTTGGATGGCGTATGGCGTCTGGTGCTCTACCAGTTGGTTCCAAACTGCAAACTTTCTCACCAGACTCGGGGCCTTGTCCCATTTGTGGTGGTCACACAGAGACCATTCTCCATGCTCTTCGTGATTGCACAGGGGCTGCTGAAGCCCTACAACTATCTGGTATTCCCACTGGCATTTATAGGAGTTCGGCTACTACACCTTTGCAATGGTTAGAGGAAGTCGCCCATCTCCTACCTTCTGATAAATTTGGTCTTTTCCTTACTACTATCTGGAATGTTTGGAATAGGCGTAATGACTAGATTCATAATCACCATTTGCAACCATCCTGGCTTATCGCCATAAATTCCATTAGTTTACATAACGACTTTTATAATGCCTCATCTCATCCCATTCCAGTGCCTTCTCTCCTTTCTCCTCCTTGTTGGAATCCTCCCCCGTCTAACCATATAAAAATTAATGTAGATGGGGCTTTCAATCCCTCTACTCGTGTTGCGGCTGTTGGCGCTGTTGCACGTGACTCTACAGGTGCAGTTGTGGGGGGCCTCGCTTTTCCGCTAGGTAGCCGCCCGGATGCAGTTACTTGTGAAGGAGATAGCCTTCTTGCCGGAGTCACCTTTGCTCGCTCTCGAGGATGGACTCGGATTCTGCTTGAAACTGATTGCGCTTCTATTGCAAATAGAATCAACAATCCAGGATTGGACCTTTCTACCTTGGGGCCTCTTCTTCAATGTGATAAGGTTTTTCTGAAAATCGCTAAATGGGGCCTTATCACTATTTCATTTTTTTGAAAGGGGGTTTTATTTAAAAAAGGAGAAATTCATGTTTTGAAAAACTTGTGAAAATTTGGAGTCGCCACCGGCCACTGAGGTAGGTCGGACACCATAAAACCAGAGATTCATTTTAAAACGGGTTCGGGAGTTGGTTACGCGTGGGGTAGGATTAGCGCCCCCATCACGCCCGGAAATCGGTACCAAATTACTTGTTGCCTTTTGATCGATAGGAATTATTTAAAAATCGAAGTGAATTTAATAATTGTTCTTAAATGAAAATATAACTTAAATAACGCGGGCTTTATCGAATAGTGGCATTGGAATTACTTAATCATTTAATTAAAAAGGATGACGGTACACCGGACCATAGACTAAACCGACATCAAATAAGGCTGACTGCCGTGTTAGTTTAGGGTTCGGATCCCGTACGTCACCTTTATGCATGATGCGAACATATAAGAGATGATGCGTGTTGTTTTCAATTTTTATGCTTTGGCTTACCTGGAGGCGGTGAAAATTAACCTAAGTATCCGATAGACATCCACTAAGCTAGGACTGTCGTTTTCGGATACCGAAGTTAATTAATACCCCTCTCGGGTTTGATTTTTTAGACCCGATTATCATGCTTGCATATTGGGCCGTATAATGAACAAATATATGTACATGCATGTCACTCAAAATAACACATAGGAGAGAAAGCCCAAATTATCAAATTAAATTAACTCCTAAAGCCCAAAGGCCCATTTTAAGGCATTCCTATTTTTAAAAGAACACAAAGCCCATTTAAGATTAATCATTAATTAACCTAATTAAAGAGATTAAACTAGCCCATTTTCAATGTACCGAATTAAAAGATTACCATGGCAATATATATATTCGATTCATTTTCCATTTACCCGAGACTAACATGAAAACCTAGTAATCTTAAGCATTTTAGATCACATGAGAAAAACCCAAAAAAACATATATTCGATCCAACGACCATTTAAACATACGAACCAAGCGAGACCCCCCTAACTTAAAACAAACGGATTAACATGCATATATTCAATTCATAAGAAGAAAAGGCAAGCTCATGACATAAAATACATAATTTAGCACATAAAAAATACAATAAGTAATTAAAACATTAAATTTAAAGGGGTTCGAAATAGGACCAAACTGGAAAAAAGTAAAAACAGAGGTTACAAATACAAAGACATGCTACTGTGGGGGACTCAATCGGACACGGGGAAACAGGGGAGGACCTAACGCGTAAATATCCCCTAAAGGCAACTCGATCTAGGACGGGAACAGGAACCGACTCAGAATCTCAGGGACCTAAGACGCGATTTACCCATGCGGCGACCCTTACGGCATTAATACCCCGACGCGGAGGGACTGGACTCGCTATTTACCCAAAACAAAAAAACCTAAAGCTCTATATAAACCACCTAAACTCCCCGCGGCCGTCTCTTTTGCTTAACCTAAACCCTAGCCGCTCCTAAAAAACCTCACCTTTCTCACGACCTCAGACGCCGGCCGGTGCTAGTCACCGTCCGGTGGACTCTATCCTCTCCGACCAGTGAACCAAACCTTAAAAGAGACCCAAAAAGACAACCTTTCACTCCCCGAAAACCAGAACTACCTTCGTGCTAAAAAAACAACCTAAAAATCCTATTTTTACCCCCCGAAACGAAACGGCGCGAAAGAGGAAGAAGAAGGGGTCTCTCCGTCTTGGCCGAGTCACCGCTCAAAGCCGTTAAGGCTGGGTTTATTCTCGACGAAGAGGAGGAGACAGACTCGAAAAAAAAAACCAGAAGGTAAAAGACTCATTTTTTATCTCCTTAAGACATGCAATAAGATGGATTGTTTACCTGAGTGATTCTGGTTTTGATTTCTCTTCGTGCTTTTCTTGGGAGTTTCACGAATCCCTTACAATGAAGCTGTCGATTCGGTTTTATAGCCAAAAAATCGAAGCTTTTTACATTTTGGTTAATATGATGAAAATAGCTCATTGGTTCGTATTGTGTTTTTGGCCGGATTCATGCAAGGCTCTGTCATTCTCTGCCATTCCGTTCTGATTTCGTCCTTGCTTTTTCTTTTTGTTTTCGATTTCTATTTTTCTTTCTTTATTTGTTGCTGACTCTTTTCTTTGTTGTATATTGTACGACGGTCGACGTGGCTGACGGATCGGCCGTTGGAACGGGCGGGGGAGACGTGGCGAGCGCTCGGAGGAATCTGGAGGGGCGGACGTGGGCTTCACGCGCGCGAGTGGGGAGCTGATGCGTCGCGCGTGGGCGCGTGTTGCGTCTCGTGGCATCCGGACCGTCAGATCACATTCTGATCTAACGGCTCAGCTTCATGGCGGCGCGAGGTTACCAGATGGGCGTCTAGGGTTTCTCATATCTTCACATCTGGACCGTTTATCTGGCGCTCGGATCCGACGGTCAGGTCCAGTGGCGGCTGCAAAGAAAAACAAGGCAGCTGTTAGGGTTTCCTTACCCGGATTCGGGCCTGTAATTGTTTTTGGGCCAATCGGGCTTGTAAATCATTATTATTTGGACTGATTGTAATAAATATTTAAATACTTTGGGCTTTGTCTGTCTATATTGGACTCATTTATTAATTTGGGTTTATTTTTATTTAACGGGTATCCATATATGTATAATTCTGTGTCTCTTTTTTTCTTTCTTTCTTATTTGATTCAAAGATAATATGATAGTAGGTAGTAATTAGAAGAAGGTTAATAATAGAACCCAGAATTCTAATGAATAATATGTATGTATCTATGTATTAATTAATCTAAGCCCAATATGAACAAATAAAGCCCAACTTGGCTAAACAAAGCCCAATTATGGCTAAATAAAGCCCTATATGGCTAAATAAGGCCCAATATGGCTAAATATACTTAAAGGCTAATTAGCCCGGACAAAATTAGTGATTACAGTTGCCCCTCTTTGCTTGTATTTGTGAAACAAGAACAAAGCAAAGACTATAAGCACTAATTTTGTCCGACTTCCCTGTTTGGGTGGTTCGTTCCTCCGAAGCGGCAGGAACAGGGTCGGTAACGTTGGTAGGTCCTCCCTGAGCGGCGAGGGACATAATTGATTCATTCTCCCTGAGCGGCAAAGAACGATCTTCTAAAAATAACTGGTCGACGTTGGCGTGTCCTCCCTGAGCGGCAAAGGACGTGGCTGATTCATTCTCCCTGAGCGGCAAAGAATAAACCTTCAATAGCTTAGATAACGTTGGCATGTCCTCCCTGAGTGGCGAAGGACGTAGCCGATTCATTCTCCCTGAGCGGCGAAGAATAAACCTCCAATAGCAACTGGACAACGTTGGTATGTCCTCCCTGAGCGGCAAAGGACATAGCTGATTCATTCTCCTTGAGCGGCAAAGAATAAACCTTCAATAGCTTAGATAACGCTGGCATGTCCTCCCTGAGCGGCAAAGGACGTAGCTGATTCATTCTCCCTGAGCGGCAAAGAATGAGCCTCCAATAGCAACTGGACAACGTTGGTATGTCCTCCCTGAGCGGCAAAGGACATAGCTGATTCATTCTCCCTGAGCGGCAAAGAATAAACCTTCAATAGCTTAGATAACGCTGGCATGTCCTCCTTGAGCGGCAAAGGACGTAGCTGATTCATTCTCCCTGAGCGGCAAAGAATGAACCTCCAATAGCAACTGGACAACGTTGGTATGTCCTCCCTGAGCGGCAAAGGACGTAGCTGATTCATTCTCCCTGAGCGGCAAAGAATAAACCTTTAATAGCTTAGATAACGTTGGCATGTCCTCCCTGAGCGACGAAGAACGTAGCCGATTCATTCTCCCTGAGCGGCAAAGAATAAACCTCCAATAGCAACTGGACAACGTTGGTATGTCCTCCCTGAGCGGCAAAGGACGTATCTGATTCATTCTCCCTAAGCGGCAAAGAATAAACCTTTAATAGCCTAGATAACGTTGGCATGTCCTCCCTGAGCGGCGAAGGACGTAGCCGATTCATTCTCCCTGAGCGGCAAAGAATAAACCTCCAATAGCAACTGGACAACGTTGGTATGTCCTCCCTGAGCGGCAAAGGACGTAGCTGATTCATTCTCCCTGAGCGGCAAAGAATAAACCTTCAATAGCTTAGATAACGTTGGCATGTCCTCCCTGAGCGGCAAAGGACGTAGCTGATTCATTCTCCCTGAGCGGCAAAGAATGGACCTCCAATAGCAACTGTACAACGTTGGTATGTCCTCCCTGAGCGGCAAAGGACGTAGCTGATTCATTCTCCCTGAGCGGCAAAGAATAAAACAACACTGACAGGAAAATAAATTGAGCAGGCCCTCTGGCTCTTCTACCCGGATATCCTGTCAAGGAAAAATGTCATGATGATGTGTGTTAGTATGAACCTAGCACATGTATGCCTATGATGATGCATGAGTGAGTATGCCTCATACGAATGTCACCACTTCGGTTGCTGCTATCTTTTTTGTTTTTTTGTTTTATCTTCCAAGCCGACGCTTGTCTCGTACTCAGGTCTTAGACATTGGCTCCTCTGGGCACCCCTTTTGCGGATTACAGTCCTTGATTTTCTTCCTTTCCCAAAGTGCCTTTTCAGGTTTTCACTCGGGTCTTTTTTTTTTATGAAGCGCCCTTTCGGGTTTTCACTCCATTTTCTGTTTTTTTCTTTCTATTTTTTTTCCTCTTTTTTTTACTTTATGAAGCGCCCTTTCGGGTTTTCACTCCATTTTCTCTTTTTTTTTTCTTTTTTTTTTTACTTTATGAAGCGCCCTTTCGGGTTTTCACTCCATTTTCTCTTTTTTCCTTCTTCTTTTCTTTTCTTCTTTTTCTGGTCCGATCGGCTTTTATCTCATCAAATCCCGGCCGTGGTCAGCTGTTTGGAATTTTCCTTCGTCCTTATCACTCGCCCGGCCTTGGGCCAGATTAGCTGTTTCTTGTTGACCTGCGTTCAAAAGGTTAGACCAGAGAAATACCAAGAAATCTTTTGCTTCGTAAGTCTATTTTAAACTGCTCGAGTAATTCTTTGAAAAGAGATGAATGAAGACGCTAAATAATATTTACTAATATATTTAAAGTTCATGAGAAGTTCATATGTCATGCATGGAGGGTACAAATGATGCAATAGCCTAAGCATTTTCCTCGTGAATGATGTGGGAATCTATCAACCATTGGTAGACCCTTTGCTAGCATCATTCTGCCTATTTCTGGACGATCGTGTGCTCATCGGTGCTCTGTTGCAGCCATCGCTCTTCAATTCTCTACTCCCCCTTTAATCGAAAGACGCCCTTTTCGGGTTTTCGCCCTCCGACTCCTCCTTTTCTTTATTTCTTTGTTTTGTGAAGTGCCCTTTTGGGTTTTCACTCCACCTTTTTGTTTTTTTGTTCTTTTTTTTTATTTTTTTTTGCCTGGAGCGCCCTTTCGGGTTTTCACTCCTTGCTTTCTTCTTCTTCTTCTTCTTCTTTTTTTTGTTTTCTCTTTTTCTTTTCTTTTCTTTTTTTGCCTGAAGCGCCCTTTCGGGTTTTCGCTCCACTTCTTTTCACGCGTAATACTTCTTGACTGAATCTGAATTGACCGGATTGCCCAACTCCTTCCCATCCATTTCCATCAGAGTCAGTGCCCCTCCAGAGAAAGCTTTCTTTACCACATAAGGCCCTTCCCAGTTAGGCATCCACTTTCCCCGGGAATCTTTCTGAGTGGATAGTACCTTTCTTAATACCAGGTCTCCTGCCTGAAACTCTCTCGGGCGGACCTTCTTGTCATAGGCTCGCATCATTCTTTTCTGGTACATTTGGCTATGGCCGATGGCCCTCAGTCGCTTCTCCTCAATTAGATTCAACTGATCAAACCGAGCCTGTACCCATTCTGCTTCTTCCAACTTCACCTCGTTCAGTATTCTAAGGGATGGGATTTCTACTTCCATAGGTAACACTGCTTCTGTACCATAAACTAGGGAATATGGTGTTGCCCCAGTTGAGGTACGTATGGATGTCCGGTACGCGAATAGAGCAAATGGCAACTTCTCATGCCAGTCCTTGAACGTATCTGTTGTCTTGGCTATAATCTTCTTGATGTTCTTATTTGCAGCCTCTACTGCCCCATTCATTTTCGGGCGGTACACTGTGGAATTGTGGTGTTTTATTTTGAATTGCTCGCACACTTCATCCATCATCTTATTATTCAGGTTCGAGCCATTATTGGTGATGATCCTTTCCGGCATCCCATACCGGCAAATGATTTCCTTTTTCAAAAATTTGCAAACCGTTTTCCTAGTAACGTTAGCATAGGAAGCGGCTTCTACCCACTTTGTGAAGTAGTCGATGGCGACCAAGATGAAGCGGTGCCCATTAGAAGCCTTGGGGTGGATCTGGCCAATTACGTCCATTTCCCACATGGCGAAGGGCCATGGTGCATTCATGGTGTGCAGTGGCACGGGCGGTGCATGTATTTTGTCCGCATATACCTGACACTTGTGGCACCTCTTTGCGTAGTCAACACAGTCCCCCTCCATGGTTGACCAAAAGTAACCATATCTCATGATCTTTCGGGCCATCGAGAAACCATTGGCATGGGTCCCGCATAAACCATCGTGAACTTCTGCCAGGATATTCTTGGCTTCGCGAGCATCAACGCACCTCATCAGTACTTGGTCTTTTCCTTTCTTGTACAGAATTTCCCCGTCCAAGACATAACTGGCCGACATTCTCCTAATGGTCCTCTTGTCATTCTCACTAGCTTCCGCGGGGTACGTCTGGTATCTAATGTACTGCCGAATGTCATAGTACCACGGGTTACCGTCGGCCTCTTCCTCTATGCTGTAACAGTGAGCGGGTATTTCCAGTGTTCGCATCTTGATCGATTCCATCTCTGCGTCTGAGCTTGCCTTGAAGGTAGCTGCCAAGGTTGCCAAGGCGTCTGCCATCTGGTTATCTTCCCTGGGGTGGTGAGTGAAACTGATCTCTTCAAAATTCTTAATCAGTCCCTGAACCAGGTCATAATACTTAACCAACTTTGGGTCTCTGGTTTCCCATTCACCCTTTAGCTGATAGATTACTAAGGAAGAGTCCTCGAATACATGGAGTTTCTTTATCTTTCTTTCGATGGCTGCACGCAACCCCATGACGCATGCTTCATATTCAGCTATGTTGTTGGTACAAAAGAAGTCCAGCCTACTGATGAAGGGGTAATATACTTCCTCCGGGGAAATTAAAACTGCCCCGATTCCGTGGCCTAAAGCATTAGATGCTCCGTCAAAGCAAAGTCTCCACGAACCCTCTTCATTGGCATCATCCTCCCCCAAAGTTATACACATCAGATCTTCATCCGGGAAGTCGAAGTCTAAGGGTTCATAATCATCTGAAGCTCGGCTTGCTAAGAAATCGGCTATAGCGCTCCCCTTTACTGCCTTCTGACTCACATACATGATGTCAAACTCAGACAACAACATTTGCCACCGGGCTAACTTTCCTGTAAGCGCCGGCATCTCATCAGGAATTTTAGGGGGTCCTGTTTGGATATCAACCACGTGGTGTGATACAACATGTACTGCCTGAGTCTCTTGGTTACCCACACTAAGGCACAACACAACTTCTGGATTTGCGGGTATCGAGCTTCGCACTCGGTGA
Organism: Hibiscus tridactylites; assembly: GCA_958450335.1. Classification (NCBI taxonomy): domain Eukaryota; kingdom Viridiplantae; phylum Streptophyta; class Magnoliopsida; order Malvales; family Malvaceae; genus Hibiscus; species Hibiscus tridactylites. The sequence continues at coordinate 35,102,556 of OY288289.1, read as the reverse complement.
ATTTCTTACTCAAGTAGTAAACTGCTCGTTCTTTCTTGCCTGTTTCATCATGCTGCCCTAAGACACATCCCATCGAATTCTCAAAGACCGTCAAGTACAGGATCAAGGGCCTTTCCGGTGCCGGGGGTACTAGGATCGGGGCATTAGTCAGGTATCTCTTGATCTTGTCTAGAGCCTCTTGGCATTCCTCGTCCCAAACCCCGGGGTCATTTTTCCGGAGCAGTCTGAAGACAGGATCACATTTGTTGGTTAATTGGGATATGAATCGGGATATGTAATTCAGCCTTCCTAAGAATCCCCGAACTTCCTTTTGGGTTTGGGGTGGCAGGAGATCTTGGATAGCTTTTACTTTATCTGGATCAATCTCAATTCCCCTCTTGCTAACCACGAAGCCTAAGAGTCTTCCGGAGGTGACGGCAAAAGTGCACTTTGCCGGGTTGAGTTTCAGCTGGTACTTTCTCAACCTTTGGAACAACTTTTTCAAGTTCCGAATATGCCCCTCTTCGGTCTGGGATTTTGCTATCATGTCATCCACATAGACCTCGATTTCTTTGTGCATCATGTCATTGAAGAGTGATACCATGGCTCTTTGATATGTTGCCCCGGCATTTTTCAGACCGAAGGGCATTACCTTATAGCAAAAGGTTCCCCACATCGTCACAAATGTCGTTTTGGTCATGTCGTCAGGATCCATCTTTATCTGGTTGTACCCCGAGAAACCGTCCATGAAGGAGAACCAAGAATGACCAGCTGTGTTGTCTACCAAGGTATCAATATGAGGTAGAGGAAAGTTATCCTTCGGGCTTGCTCTGTTAAGGTCTCTATAGTCCACACACATGCGAACCTTCCCATCTTTTTTCGGGACTGGTACTATGTTGGCTACCCATTCTGAATACTCGACTACTTTTAAGAAACCCGCCTGATACTGTTTATGTACTTCATCCCGGATTTTCAGCAAAGTGTCGGTTCTCATCCTCCTCAATTTCTGTTGGACTGGCTTGCACTCTGGTCTAATCGGTAACTTGTGCACCACAATGCTTGTGTCTAGGCCTGGCATATCCTGGTAAGCCCACGCAATGATGTCCCTGAATTCTATCAACAGATTTATCAATTCCATTCTTGTCGAGGGCGAGAGGGTTGTGCCTATTTTTGACTTCTTTCCGCTCTTCACCGTCATTCCCCAAATTCAAGATTTCCATTTCCTCTTGGTGAGGAACTATCTGCCTACTCTCACTCTCCATCAATCTGAGGAACTCCTCGGGGATTTCATACTCCTCCTCCTCTTCGCCGATCTCGGCCAGATATAATGGTCGCTCGAAATCCACCTCGGGATTAGATTCAACATCATTGACAAGGTTAATAATAGGGGTCCTACAACATTTATGAAAAGAATGCGTATTGGGGGCCGAATATACATATTATTTACGGAGTAGGTATAATAATAAACATAGAATGAAATGAATGAAATGTTTGCATTTTTTTTGGAAAAAGCGTCTTTTTATTGAATTTTAAACGAGCAGAATTAACATAGATGCCCTTTACAAAAGATCCCTATTGCTCACGGGCACAAGCAAATAGGGGGGTTTCTGAGTATTACTCTGGCTCAGACCTAAAGATTACAGGCACATCATGAGCAGTCCAATTGCCAAGAGTTTCTCCGGGGAGGCAAGGGCGGATTCCAGCCACATCGGCCGAACTCCCATCATCTTGTGATATCACATTAATGACCATGTCCCCCAACGCCTTACTGAGCTTTTCTTCCTCACAAAGCTTAGCGTCCTCCATGTTGGCCTCGTGCACCATCTGTTCGGGGTTGATGATCCCCCCTGACGTAAAAGTCTTTTTTATATCAGTATAGACGATGGGCTCCCATGGCATATCTTCTCCTCGTAGCCTAGCTATTCTCCGCTCGGCCTTCCTCCTCCATTCTAATTTCTTTTGCTGAAAAGTGGGCTTATGTCCCAGCCCGAACCTATCTGGTTTGTTAATGACACCCCTAATACGTAGGCATCCTTGCAGATTTCTCCCGAATCCTCTTCCTTTCTTTGCTCCCCATCCTAAAGTCTGCCATATTTGCATCTTGGTACACTTAGACAGCTTTGGGCGTGGGATCTTGCTTCCTTTAGCTACAAATGTTGCATTTATAAATTCGAGGGCTCTAAAAGCACACTCAACTGCCCCCTCGTTAACCTGCACGTATGAGGCATCAGTAGTCACAGATGCTATGATATCTTGCTCCGCGGATACACTCACCAACTTCCCTTCAATGATGAACTTCAATTTCTGATGCAGAGAGGAAGGCACAGCCCCGGCGGAATGAATCCAAGGCCTCCCTAACAGACAATTGTAGGTCGGCTTGATGTCCATCACTACAAACTCCACTATATACTCAGTAGGTCCGATCAGCAGCGGCACCTCAATCTTTCCCACAACCTCTCTCTGAGTCCCATCAAAAGCTCTAACTGAATTCGAACAGGGTTTTATGTGTGAGCTGTCAATGGGCAGCCTTTGCAAGGTCACCGTTGGCATTACATTCAAAGCTGAACCGTTGTCCACAAGGACCCCTGGCAGAACATATCCCTTGCAATGCACGGTTATGTTTAACGCCTTTGTTGATCCCATTCCTCCTTCCGGAATCTCATCGTCACTGAAGGTGATAAAGTTATCCGCAGCAATGTGACCTACAATCCGGTCGAGCTTATCAACCGAAATGTTATCTGGGACAAACGTCTGGTTTAGTACCTTGAGGAGTGCATCACGGTGCTTCTCTGAGCTTAGCAACAGTTCCAATACTGATATCCGGGCTTGCTGTTTCCTGAGCTGATCAACAACGCTGTACTCGCTATGTTTCAAAAATTTCAAAAACTCCTGAGCCTGATTCTCTGTTACTGGCTCATTGATCTTAGGAGGAGGGTCCTCTCCAAACAACTTTTTTGCTTCCGGGTCGGGCAGTTCCCCTTTTTCCTTCGGGTCCGTTTCTTTGAGAGCATCCGATGCGTAGCATCTCCCACTTCTTGTCAGATTTCCAACCTCATTCTCTACTTCCACTTTTGACTCCTTCTGATTATTCTCTTCCTTCGTCTCTTCCTTGCTAGACCAACCGTCCCCTTTCATCGGATTTTCAGGTACTGAAACATGTGCGGTGTAGTTCCACGGAACCCTTCTCTCGTCCTTGAAAGGAAACGTGCTAGGACGAGATATTCTTAATTTCGGGGTCAGTCTGGGGCTTTCCCCTTCAGAGGAACTACCCTCCTTTACCTTGCAAGGTATAATGAAGGGTCGGCCCAAACCGAACTTGACTTTGGTGTCATCAGACGCGCATATCTCGAAGCTCTTCTTCTCTTCTTCCCCTTCGAAGAATTCAATTTCTTTACGATCTATCAACCCCTGGACCACCTGTCTGAATTCACCGCAACACTGAATATCATGCCCCTCTCGCTGTTGGTACTCACAGTAGGGTCCACACCCCTTCAAGACAATCTCCATTCCACGATCAATCAGTCGTGCCATACATAGCTATTGGAATACCCACCGTAGTGGGGATTTAACTTCAGATACACTGAGCTTAGCCTTCCTGAAACACTGTTTCTCAATCATATTGACTCCCCGACCCGCATGATTAGGCAGGGGGTTTGTGGTGGTATTCGGCTCATCTAGCTGTAGTACCCCCGTGTTGATTAGATGCTGCACAAACTTCTTAAAAGCGAGGCAATTCTCAATTGAATGCCCCGGGACACCACCATGATACACACAATTAGCTTTCTCGTCATACCATGCAGGGAATGGTGGCTTGAAGGGAGTGACGTGGTATGGTCTGACCAATTCTGCCTCGTACAGGTGAGCATACAAGTCAGCATATTATATCGGGATCGGAGTGAAACTCAGTTTCTCATTATCTTTCTTGGGATGTCTAACCTCCTTCTTACTCGGACTCTGTCCCTGACTTGGCGTAGTTTGAGGCGCTGAAAGAGTAAAACTTTTTGGGGCCGTATAGGTGTTTACGGTATTCACCTCACTTTCCTTCTTCTTATAACTCTTGCGGTGACTCTCCCCACTGTCTATCCTTCCGCTTTTAATGGCCACCTCAATCGACTCCCCGGTCTTTACCAAATCAGCAAAGCTTTGAGTGGTGCTACTTATCAATCGGTCAAACAGTGTCCCTTTCAAGGTATTGATGAACATCGGGGTGATCTCATGTTCTGGGATAGCCGGTTGGATTTGGGCAGCCACTTCTCGCCACCTCTGGGCGTATTGGCGCAGACTCTCATTCGCTCTCTGCTCCATTCCCTCCAACATAATCCGATTCGGGGTCATATCCGTCACGTGCTTGTACTGATCTATGAAGGCTCTGGAAAGATCCTTCCAATTCTTGATGTTCGCTCGGCTGAGCGAAGTGTACCACCTAATGGCAGAACCGGTCAGGCTGTCTTGGAAGCAATGGATGAGCAGCTTCTCATCTTTGATAAATGCAGCCATCTTGCGACAGTACATTGTAATGTGTGCAGACGGGCAAGTGGTGCCATCATACTTATCAAAGTCCGGGACTTTGAATTTAGGTGGGAGTACTAGGTCTGCTACCAAGCTCAAATCACTAGCGCCGTCCCCTCCTTCATCCCCTTGCTGGATGTTTTTTAGCCTCTCTTCGAATAGCCGAAACTTCTCCTCATACTTCTTCTCTAACTCGATTCTGACCCTGCCCACTTCTTCCATCAAACTAAGGTCCGGGACCTCGTTCTCCTGATCTGCTTCTACGTTGGCGGGCTGGCTTGCTGTCGTTCCTCCGGGGCGACTGGCAGATGCCCCACCAAGATTGACAAATATTTTCTTTCCGGCCTCAGCCCCTTCCGGGTTGACCTTCGCGTGAGACGAAGCACCCTCATGGTCTTCCACATGAGAACTGTCAGCAGAGATTCCCTCCTTCCCTTTCATCTTGGTTAACAGACTAGTCATCTGGGCAATGATGGATATCTGTGACTGTGCTATCTGATCATTGATGTTCCGGTTAACCCCATCCAAGCGGTTTTCCAACTCTTTCTGGCCTTGTTCCACCTTAGCTAACCTTTCCTCCATTATCCGATGCTGCGACCGGGTTCCGTATGAGTGTGGAATGGTTGGTAATTTTAATGCAGCAAAATGCAATGCTTATCTGAAATGGGAAACCCCTTAGTTAAGTCTGAGATGTTAGATGGTATGTGTGAATAAATATATAGTGCATGGATGTTAAGGTGAACATGCAAGTATGCAAAATGTATGAATATGAAGAGCAACACTGGGTTTGGCAAATATCCTCCTCAAACAGCTTATATTTACTGGAATATTGTTTGGTTACAATTTTTGGAAACTTAAACACATTAAAGAAAACCTAAGTTACTTCTATCAAAGCCTAGCTATCCTGAAACTTCTTCTTCTCTTTTCTAGTCTCTTCCTTCCACGAACTGATCCAGCTTAGCTCCTAAGTCCATGATCTCTCTGAGGATCCACACAACCGTCTCTCCCGCTTTGTTGGAGTCATCCACCTTATCATGAAGCTCGGTAGCGTCTTCGGCTAGGAACTGTATCTTCTCGGCAATGTAGCGTACCCGTGCATCCCACTGAGCCAATTCTTGCTCCTGTCTCCAAATGGTGAAGGCGGCAAAGTGTAACTGCTCCAAAGTAGGTGTAGGACGTACTTGGATTGCCCCTCTCATGCTCTCAATGCGGTCCTTTAGCTCTTGCACCTTGGTTTCTAACTCATCAATGCGATCTCTCAAGGTTTGATTTTCTGACTCACTGGCCTTGAGCTTACTGGTTGCCCCTTATGCTTGAAAAGAGACCTCTCCAAATTCTTCATCTTTTCTTTTTGAGTGTCGTTCTCATTTACCTCCCTCTCAAGCTTCGAGGTGTACTCGGTGCGAAGACTTTTCATTTCCTGAGTTAAAGCGGCTACATGGTCTTTAAACTCATGGTACCCCCTTTTGTAGTTTTCTGCCCTTGCTCTCTCCTCTTTGAGTCGAAGTTCAGCCCCCTGGCTTGCTCCTCCTTCGTTAGCTCTTTTCCCTTTGTTCATCCTTTGTAGTTTCTGTATCTCCTCTTTCTCCATTCCTAGTTCCAGTTGCAATTCATCGTTCTTCTTTTGCAATGCTTTGAGACTCCCTTCGTACCGTACCTTCTCAAGTTCAAAATCAAACCTCTCTCTACTTGCCTTTTCCTCTAGTCGTACATACTTCTTCCGTTCTTCTTCTAGCTGTTCTCTCATCAAATCGGCTTCAGTGGGAAGCGATGCCAACCTTTCCCTCATGGCTTCCCTTTTATCTGGATCCAACTGGGGGACATTATCATCGATGCGATTGAACCTCCACACTTCATATTCCGGGGTGACCATATAAGGAGCACTCAAAATCCTCACTCGTCTAGCATTATTCCAAGCTGAGGATGCGGCATACACCTTTCCCTTATAGCCCTTTTCTTTCTGATAATCCACGTGGAAGGCATTCATTCCATCGGTGGCCGGCACAAACTGTTTTGATCCATATTGCCTTAGGACCATCAACGGTGCATATGCAGTGTGTCCCCACAGTCCTAGCAACGGTACCCACGAGTATGTCCCACATTTGTATCGAATGTTTCTAGCTGATAGCCACGGGGCTCTCCAAACCACATCTTCAGTGTTCAAATTTTGAAGTAAATCGAGCCAAACTTCCGCTGTTCGCTTAGCAGGCCAATTCTCTTTTTTAAGAAACTCTTCCAGAGCTGAGAACTTACTGTCGTAGACTGGTCTCGAGAAACTGGCATTCGTCCAAAAATGACTGTAGAACCAAACTGTGAGGAGTTGGGGATAACCCAAGAAACGACCACCGCCGTGCTTCCGACAGAATCTCAAAGACTGGAAGGTCTCTGACAAAATAACTGGAGCCGGATTTCCTCCCTCAGCTAATTTATCGAACAAGTCCAACACTGCTGGGTGTATGAAGCCTAGAGCCTTAGGAAAAATTACTAGTCCGTAAATCGCTAGAGCAAATAAATTGCGCTGCACTGTTCCGGCTGGGAGTACTGACGCTAAGGATAAGATCCCCTCGACCTTCAAGCATTCCTTATTGTTCCACATCCCGACTTGTTGCTCTACCCACGATGCCAAGGTACCGGAGAGTTTCTCAAGCTTTGCTCGGAATGATTTGTACTTACTGTTCTTCGAGTAGACTCGGTCATCTTTCACTTTTTTGCAATTGATGAGATCTTGATACTCCTCAATAGTGGGGGTTAGATCTATACTTCCAATCGTGAAACAACTGTAGGCGGGGTTCCAGAATCCAACCAAAGCCTGTAGTAAAGCCTGATCAACCAGAACATATAACAAATAAGCTATGTCCCCAAACTCCTTCTTGAAAGCTGTCCGGGCTTCAGAATCCCAATTGTTCCATATTTGCTTCAATGCGGTCACGTCATTGATTTCCGTATTCATGAAAGTTTGATTCGCCATCCCTGATCTGAAACCGATGGTAATACTGTCACCCTCATGTTGTTGCTCGCCTTCTGACTAGACTTGAACTTCTGAATTCTTCTCATCCATGCTCCTCACAATTTCCGTCATAACTCTCGCTTTCAATTCAGACTATCCCCAAACCAATGTGCTCTCTAAGGTATGATGATATACAAAATAAGAGGAAAGGAGGAAAAAAAACGGGAGGGGGAGAAAAAAAATGAAAGTGTTAGTCGCAAATTAATAAGCAAACAATGGGAACAAAATATTTACAAAAAAGGATCATAAGTACAAGAAAACAAAGCCTAGACACTCTAAACTCTAGGGTTATCCGCATGGCTCTAATGGGGTGGGCTTCTTATATTCTCACACATGAGTTTGGTTCTAATAAAGGGTACCCGAACCTATCTCATCACCTACTAAGGCAATAAGAACCCCAATTCTGGCCCATTACAGGCTTGCGAATTGGTTTCGGTTCGAGGGAAAGCACGACCTAATGACGTGGAGGGCTGCTCACGTGTCAAAAGGCGTGGATTCCGAAAGTGAATTACCGACCCGTGGAGGGATACTCACATGGGTATGGGCGTTTCACTCTCACTTAAAAAGGTAGCTCGGGTATAGAGCTTGATGATCATGATGCAACACATGTCGGTGACTTCCTTAATAATTAAATGGAAAATTAATTCGAATGCCACAAATTTTCAAAGCTCGTTCAACTTAAGTCATATTTTCATGAAAGAACAAACTTATTAGCTTCACTTCGAATTTTAAATATTTTCTATCGATCAAATGGCAACAAGCGTTTTATTGGCTTAACTCTCATTTTTTGTTTTGTAAAAAACAAAAATTTGTCCCCAGCGGAGTCGCCAAGCTGTGATAAGGTTTTTCTGAAAATCGCTAAATGGGGCCTTATCACTATTTCATTTTTTTGAAAGGGGGTTTTATTTAAAAAAGGAGAAATTCATGTTTTGAAAAACTTGTGAAAATTTGGAGTCGCCACCGGCCACTGAGGTAGGTCGGACACCATAAAACCAGAGATTCATTTTAAAACGGGTTCGGGAGTTGGTTACGCGTGGGGTAGGATTAGCGCCCCCATCACGCCCGGAAATCGGTACCAAATTACTTGTTGCCTTTTGATCGATAGGAATTATTTAAAAATCGAAGTGATTTTAATAATTGTTCTTAAATGAAAATATAACTTAAATAACGCGGGCTTTATCGAATAGTGGCATTGGAATTACTTAATCATTTAATTAAAAAGGATGACGGTACACCGGACCATAGACTAAACCGACATCAAATAAGGCTGACTGCCGTGTTAGTTTAGGGTTCGGATCCCGTACGTCACCTTTATGCATGATGCGAACATATAAGAGATGATGCGTGTTGTTTTCAATTTTTATGCTTTCGCTTACCTGGAGGCGGTGAAAATTAACCTAAGTATCCGATAGACATCCATTAAGCTAGGACTGTCGTTTTCGGATACCGAAGTTAATTAATACCCCTCTCGGGTTTGATTTTTTAGACCCGATTATCATGCTTGCATATTGGGCCGTATAATGAACAAATATATGTACATGCATGTCACTCAAAATAACACATAGGAGAGAAAGCCCAAATTATCAAATTAAATTAACTCCTAAAGCCCAAAGGCCCATTTTAAGGCATTCCTATTTTTAAAAGAACACAAAGCCCATTTAAGATTAATCATTAATTAACCTAATTAAAGAGATTAAACTAGCCCATTTTCAATGTACCGAATTAAAAGATTACCATGGCAATATATATATTCGATTCATTTTCCATTTACCCGAGACTAACATGAAAACCTAGTAATCTTAAGCATTTTAGATCACATGAGAGAAACCCAAAAAAACATATATTCGATCCAACGGCCATTTAAACATACGAACCAAGTGAGACCCCCCTAACTTAAAACAAACGGATTAACATGCATATATTCGATTCATAAGAAGAAAAAGAAAGCTCATGACATAAAATACATAATTTAGCACATAAAAAAATACAATAAGTAATTAAAACATTAAATTTAAACGGGTTCGAAATAGGACCAAACTGGAAAAAAGTAAAAACAGAGGTTACAAATACAAAGACATGCTACTGTGGGGGACTCAATCGGACACGGGGAAACAGGGGAGGACCTAACGCGTAAATATCCCCTAAAGGCAACTCGATCTAGGACAGGAACGGGAACCGACTCAGAATCTCAGGGACCTAAGACGTGATTTACCCATGCGGCGACCCTTACGGCATTAATACCCCGACGCGGAGGGACTGGACTCGCTATTTACCCAAAACAAAAAAACCTAAAGCTCTATATAAACCACCTAAACTCCCCGCGGCCGTCTCTTTTGCTTAACCTAAACCCTAGCCGCTCCTAAAAAACCTCACCTTTCTCACGACCTCGGACGCCGGCCGGTGCTAGTCACCGTCCGGTGGACTCTATCCTCTCCGACCAGTGAACCAAACCTTAAAAGAGACCCAAAAAGACAACCTTTCACTCCCCGAAAACCAGAACTACCTTCGTGCTAAAAAAACAACCTAAAAATCCTATTTTTACCCCCCCCCGAAACGAAACGGCGCGAAAGAGGAAGAAGAAGGGGTCTCTCCGTCTTGGCCGAGTCACCGCTCAAAGCCGTTAAGGCTGGGTTTATTCTCGACGAAGAGGAGGAGACAGACTCGGAAAAAAAAACCAGAAGGTAAAAGACTCCTTTTTTATCTCCTTAAGACATGCAATAAGATGGATTGTTTACCTGAGTGATTCTGGTTTTGATTTCTCTTCGTGCTTTTCTTGGGAGTTTCACGAATCCCTTACAATGAAGCTGTCGATTCGGTTTTATAGCCGAAAAATCGAAGCTTTTTACATTTTGGTTAATATGATGAAAATAGCTCATTGGTTCGTATTGTGTTTTTGGCCGGATTCATGCAAGGCTCTGTCATTCTCTGCCATTCCGTTCTGATTTCATCCTTGCTTTTTCTTTTTGTTTTCGATTTCTATTTTTCTTTCTTTATTTGTTGCTGACTCTTTTCTTTGTTGTATATTGTACGACGGTCGACGTGGCTGACGGATCGGCCGTTGGAACGGGCGGGGGAGACGTGGCGAGCGCTCGGAGGAATCTGGAGGGGCGGACGTGGGCTTCACGCGCGCGAGTGGGGAGCTGATGCGTCGCGCGTGGGCGCGTGTTGCGTCTCGTGGCATCCGGACCGTCAGATCACATTCTGATCTAACGGCTCAGCTTCATGGCGGCGCGAGGTTACCAGATGGGCGTCTAGGGTTTCTCATATCTTCACATCTGGACCGTTTATCTGGCGCTCGGATCCGACGGTCAGGTCCAGTGGCGGCTGCAAAGAAAAACAAGGCAGCTGTTAGGGTTTCCTTACCCGGATTCGGGCCTGTAATTGTTTTTGGGCCAATCGGGTTTGTAAATCATTATTATTTGGACTGATTGTAATAAACATTTAAATACTTTGGGCTTTGTCTGTCTATATTGGACTCATTTATTAATTTGGGTTTATTTTTATTTAACGGGTATCCATATATGTATAATTCTGTGTCTCTTTTTTTCTTTCTTTCTTATTTGATTCAAAGATAATATGATAGTAGGTAGTAATTAGAAGAAGGTTAATAATAGAACCCAGAATTCTAATGAATAATATGTATGTATCTATGTATTAATTAATCTAAGCCCAATATGAACAAATAAAGCCCAACTTGGCTAAACAAAGCCCAATTATGGCTAAATAAAGCCCTATATGGCTAAATAAGGCCCAATATGGCTAAATATACTTAAAGGCTAATTAGCCCGGACAAAATTAGTGATTACATTCAACAGATTCGGGAGTCTCTTCATGACTTTGTATCAGCTTCTGTTTCTTTTGTACGCCGTGAGGCAAATCATGTAGCACATTATTTGGCTACCTACTCGCTTGGCACCATGTCTACAATATCTTTTGATACTGATATTCCTCATTGTATCAATCATATTGTAAAAAATTCTTCTTGATATAATAAAACATAGGCACTCTTTTCCCCTTTTTAGGGTCCTCTAGCTCTGCTCGAAGGACAGTAGTAGGGGTTTTTAATGAGGCTTTTTTTGTCAAAAAAAAATTCCAACGGGTCAATTGAAATGCCCACCTGCTCGTCCGAAAGCTCTACAAAACGGACCGCTAAACAAGTTTTAATCAAATTTTATGTGTTCATATAATTGAGGTTTTTCAATATAATTATGTTGAAAAGCTCGTAATCAATTACATGATTTCCTAATATTTGATAAATACATTTTTCGGTCCTTTTGCTAGAGGTATCAGACGAGCAGGTCTAAATGGGCCTTTCAATGGACCCGTTGGAATTATAACTAAGTAAAAAGTACAGAAATTGAGGTTTTGCAATATAATTGTGTTGAAAAGCTCCTAATCAATTTTATGAACACTTAAAATTTTATTAAAACTTGTTTAGCGGTTATTTTTGTAGAGGTTTCGTACGAGCAGGTCTAGATGGGCCTTTCAATGGACCCGTTAGAATTTTAACTGAGTAAAAAGTACATAAATTGAGGTTTTGGTATATACTTGTGATGAAAATCTCCTAATCAATTATATGAACTCCGAAAATTTGATTAAAACATATTTAACGGTCCTTTTGTAGAGGTTTTGGACGACCAGGTCTAAATGAGTATTTCAATGGACCCGTTGAAAATTTAACTGAGTAAAAAGTACATATATTGAGTTTTTGCAAAATAATTGTGTTGAAAAGCTCATAATGAATTATATGAAAATCTAAAATTTAATGAAAACTTGTCTGGTGGTCCTTTTTTCTAGAGGTTTTGGACGAGCGGGTCTAAACGGGCCTTACAAAAATTTGAGGTTTTGCATTATAATTGTGTTTAAAAGCACCTAATCAATTATATGAACTCTTAAATTTTGATTAAAACTAGTTTTGCGGTCCTTTTTGTAGAGGTTTCGAATGAGCAGGTCTAAATGGGCCTTTCAATGGACCCGTTGGATCTTTAACTTAGTAAAAAGTACAGAAATTGAGGTTTTACAATATAATTGTGTTGAAAAACTCCTAACCAATAAGATGAACTCCTAAAATTTGATTAAAACTTATTCCGCGGTCCTTTTTGTAAAGGTTTCGGAAGAACAGTCTAAATGGGTCTTTCAATAGACCAGTTGGAATTTTAACTGCGTAAAACGTACATAAATTGATATTCTATAATATAATTGTGTTGAGAAGCTCCTAATCAATTATATGAACACCTAAATTTTGATTAAAACCTCTTTAGCGGTCCTTTTATATAGGTTTCGAACGAGCAGGTCTAAATGAGCCTTTCAATTGACATGTTGGAATTTTAACTGAGGAAAAAGTACATATATTGAGGTTTTGCAATATAATTGTGTTGAAAAGCTCCTAATCAAATATATGAACTCCCAAAATTTGATGAAAACTTGTTTAGCTGTCCTTTTTCTAGTGGTTTTGGACGAGCGGGTCTAAATGGGCCTTACAATGGACACGTTGGAATTTGAAATGTCTAAAAAGAATAGAAATTGAGGTTTTGTAATATAATTGTGTTGAAAAGCTCGTAATCAATCACATGATCTCCTAATATTTGATTAAAACTTTTTTGTGGTCCTTTTTGTAGAGGTTTCGGACGAGCAGGTCTAAATGAGCCTTTCAATAGACCTGTTGGAATTGTAACTGAGTAAAAAGTACATAAATTGAGGTTTTTCAATATAATTGTGTTGAAAAGCTCGTAATCAATTACATGATCTCCTAATATTTGATTAAAACATTTTTTCTTATCCTTTTCCTAGAGGTATCGGACGAGTAGGTCTAAATGGGCCTTTCAATGGATCCGTTGGAATTTTAACTGAGCAAAAAGTACAGAAATTGAGGTTTTACAATAAAATTGTGTTGAAAAGCTCCTAACCAATTAGACGAACTCCTAAAATTTTATTAAAACTTATTTTGTGGTGCTTTTTGTAGAGGTTTTAGACGAGCAGGTCTAAATGGTCCTTTCAATGGACCCTTTGGAATTTTAACTGAGTAAAAAACACATAAATTGAGGTTTTGTAATATAATTGTGTTGAAAAGCTCCTAATCAATTATATGAACACCTAAAATTTGATTAAAACATGTTTTGCAGTCCTTTTTGTAGAGGTTTTGGACGAGCATGTCTAAATGGGCCTTTTAATGGACCTGTTGGAATTTTAAATGTGTAAAATGTACAAAAATTGAGGGTTTGCAATATATTTGTGTTGAAAAGCTCGTAATCAATTATATGAACTCCTAAATTTTGATTAAAACTTGTTTTGCGGTCCTTTTTTGTATTGGTTTTGGACAAACAGGTCTAAATGAACCTTTTAATGGACCGTTGGAATTTTAACTAAGTAAAGAGTACAAAAATTGAGGCTTTGCAATATAATTGTGTTGAAAAGCTCCTAAATAATTAGATGAACTCCTAAAATTTGATTAAACTTGTTTTTCGGTCCTTTTTGTTGAGGTTTCGGATGAGCAGATCTAAATGGGACTTAAAACAGACCTGTTGGAATTTTAACAGTGTAAAAAGTACAAAAATTGAGGTTTTGCAATATAATTGTGTTGAAAAGCTCGTAATCAATCAAACTTGTTTAGCGATCCTTTCTGTAGATGTAACGCCCCGGTTTTGGGCTCAGAAGTTTTGGGCGTTGACCGGTTCGGTCAAAGTGCTAATCGAATATATAAGAGTGAATTTAGGAAAGCCTAGTTCGGGTTGCATTAAAAATATGGAAAAATATTCTAAAATCATCTTTTAATATATAAAAGTGAACTGTGAAATCAATTTTGGAAAATGAGGTTCGGAAGGTTGACATTTTGGCTAGTGACCAAAATGTAATTTTTGAAAGTTTGGGGACAGTTTTATAAAGGATTGAAACTTTGAATCTTTAAGGAGCTATTATTCCAAAAAGGATTTCTCCAGATTTTTCTAAGATATTTTAAGGCTTTATTCTGATTTTAAAGATTATGAAATGGGGAGGGAAATCATTTTTACCATTTCTTAACTAACTTTCTATTTTCTCTCAATTTTCCTTTTCTCTCATTTTCTCTCCACCCAAACACATTCCTCAAGATTTTCTTCTCTGATTTTGTCAATCTAAATCCCTCATTTCAACTCTCTTTTGATTCCTAATCATCTCTACAACAAAACCTCTCAATTTGCAAGTTGTTTCATTAAGCATTTTGGCTCTAAAAAGGAGAAATTCAAGTTTGGAGGGGAGTTTGATCCGTGAGCTTTGAAGGTGTTGCGGAAGGTTTTCGGATGCTTGGAAGGCTTGTTGGCTAGCCTTGTTTTGTGTATCGGTGAGTGAAGTTGGGTTTTCAGCTTTTAAACCAAGGTTTGAAGGTTTTGGGAGCTTAGTTTAAGTCTAAACAACTTTGCTAAGCTCAAGAGTAAGTGAATGGATTTTCGCTCTTGAATTGTGTTGTGATTTGGCTTTTAAGCAATTGTGGTTGATGATTGAAATGCATGTGTTTTGCATGGTTTAAATCTGTTTTGAAAGCATATTTTTAGCATGGTTTAATGCTGGTTTTGAAAGCCATTTGTGAAGGATGCTCAAGGTAAGAGATCCTTGGTTTTGTACATGGAATTTGTGATTTTGATGCATAGTGTTGCATGTTGATCAATGGCTTTGTGTGATGCTTTAAAACAGTGAATTGATGATGGTAAATGATACTTTTTGCATATCGGTTATGCATGTGAATAATTGGACTAATGTGGTAATGGTTTTTGCATTGTGGTTATGCATATGAATCAGTGGAATAACATGGTAAGATGGTTATGTTGGCAAGTGATGAAAGTGGTTTTTGGTTCGTTGATCGGATATAGTTAGCCGGCTATAGGATTGGGTGCACCGTGAATTAAGTCGCCTTGGAGGTGGAGTGGTCAAGAGTGGACCGGTAAACTCCCTTCAAGTATCCTAACGAGATGGTTAAGGTCATAATGGAGGTGTTGCCCATTCGAGGACCTTGGTTGAGCAAAGGTTATATGGTGTTTAAAAGTCCATATATGGGAACCTTGTGCTTGTTAAGATGACAATGGCGGGGTAAGTCCATGTGTGGATCTTGTGTGGGGTGTCCCGGATCTCGTTAGTGATGTTATACAACTACCAATCGGTTATGCAAAGGTTGTATGGTGTTTCAAAGTCCATACAAGGGAACCTTGTGCATGTTGAGGTTGTATGGTGTTTAAAAGTCCATGCATGGGAACCTCGGGAAAAGCTAAGGTTGTATGGTGTTTAAAAGTCCATACATGGGAACTTTAGGTTTGTAAGGTCAAATGGTGTTTAAAAGTCCATTTGGGAGACCTTGGATTGGTAGGGTGTATGGAGCGTAGGGACAACGCTCGGAATCCGCGTATCCGATCGGGTTGTTGAGTTGAAAAGTGGATGTGGTTGATCACTTGGAAGCCAATGTAATGTTCTTGATCATAAAGAAGCATGAGATGCTTGAAAAGATGCATGGTTGCATGAAAAGTGTATGATGCTAGTGAATGCATGTTTACTTGTTAAGTTGAACAAGTGTTGATTATCATTTGGTAAATGATGCATGTGTGCATGAAATCTCTTTAATGCATTGGAGTCTTGTTAAGACTTGTTTAAAAAGGCATGTGATGATGATGATGTGATTCATAAGTTGTCTTTGTTTAATGCATGAATTGGATTGCTTGAATAATGGTTTAAAAGGGGTTTCTTGCTTGAAATGATGTTCAAGTTTATGAACGGGTAATATGAAATGGAAGTGTTTTCCAAGGTTTTAATTTAGCTTGCATATGGTGTTTATGCATGGAATGGTTAAAGGAATGTTTTTGCAAGTTGTACATTGAAATGGTCTTCTTAGTTTGCTGAGCTAAGGGTTGGTTTTCATGTACGTGCAATGCATGGTTTAAGCATGTTGTTGGAAAGGGTTTTCAAACATGGTTTTGGTTTGTCAAATCGGGTTGTTTTAAGAGTGTTTTGTAACCCGCTGCATTGATGGTGTTTTGGTTTTGAGCATTCCTCACTAAGCATTATGTGCTTACGCTCCTTTTTGTCCATCAATGCAGATTCTTGAAGTTTGGACAGCAAGGAGCAAGGGATTCAAAGTGGACTCCAATTGAGATGTATGTCTCGGTGAATAGCTATAGTTAATAAAGGCAATGGGGGTAGAATCTCTCGGATTGATGTTTTTGTGTTCGTATATGTTCGGACAAGTATGTTTTAATGTTGTTGATGTTGCTGAATCATGAATTGGCTATAATGAGATTGATTTGGAAAGTTTGTGCTTGAATGGTTGCTTGTGTAGGAAGCATGCCTATAGATTTGGGGCTTTTTGCATATGAAGTTAATTTGTTGATTTGATGATGCTTACAAGTTGTATATATGTTGAATTGCATGCTGGTAAAGTTTGGTGGCAATTGGAGCATGTTTGGATGG
Source organism: Hibiscus tridactylites (assembly GCA_958450335.1). NCBI lineage: Eukaryota > Viridiplantae > Streptophyta > Magnoliopsida > Malvales > Malvaceae > Hibiscus > Hibiscus tridactylites. The sequence goes on along the minus strand of OY288289.1, from coordinate 35,085,635 downwards.
TCAATTGTGTGTTTGAGTGAACAAAATGCTGCAATCTGTGCAGGGCGTTTCGGAACAGTTGACACCGTTTCGGAACGGGTGCCTTGCATGAACCCAGGCGTCCGAAACGGGTGCCACCGTTCCGGAACGGTTTGGCTACTGCCAGACCCCCGTTGCGGTACGCGTTGCGGAACGGCCCCGAGTTTCGAAACGGGCTCTGCCTGTTTCGGAACAGGTGACCGTTGGGGGCTGACATGGGCGGTTAAATGTTTCAGAATGTTTGCATTTTGGTCCTGAAACTTGTTTGTGCAATTGTATGAGTTTGGAATGTCCGTTTGAGCTGAAATTTGGCAGAGAAGCATGAAACCTGATTAATTTTAAGTTGGTAACTTAAAATTTGGTTAAGTCCTTAAAGTTTTCAGAATTTACAATTTGGTCCCTAAAGTTGTAAATTGTTCAATTGGGTCCCTGTTTGATCTCTGATGCTTGTGATCTTTGAGTATGTTGTTTGCATGATCACATCTAAGGTTAATGTGCATCTAGACAAGATTAAAAAGAAAAAAAAAGGGTCGTTAATCAAGGTTGACTTTCGGGTTGACTTTGGTTTTCCCCGTGTGACTTTCTTATTTCGGGTCAACCGTCTGGGCCGGGTTAAGGGGGTTACAGTAGAGGTTTCGGACGAGCAACTTTAAATGGGCCTTTTAATGGACCCGTTGGAATTTTAACTGAGTAAAAAGTACATAAATTGAGGTTTTGTAATATAATTGTGTTGAAAATCTCCTATCCAATTGTATGAACACCTAAATTTTGATTAAAACTTGTTTAGCGGTCCTTTTGTAGAGGTTTCGGACAAGCGGGTCTAAATGGGCCTTTCAATGGACGCATTGGAATTTTAACTTAGTAAAAAGTACAGAAATTGAGGTTTTGCAATATAATTGTTTTGAAAAGCTCCTAATCAATTATATCAACTCCTAAAATTTGATTAAAACTTGTTTAGCCGTCCTTTTTCTAGAGGTTTCGGACGAGCGAGTTTAAATCAGCCTTAAAATGGACACGTTGGAATTTTAACTAAATAAAAAGTACAGAAATTGAGGTTTTTCAATATAATTGTGTTGAAAAGCTCGTAATCAATTACATGATCTCCTAATATTTGATTAAAACTTTTTTCGGTCCTTTTGCTAGAGGTATTGTAACCCCCTTAGCCCGGTATAGATGTTTAACCTGAACTACGAAGATTACACGGGCAAAACCAAAGTCAACCCGAAAGTCAACCTTGATTAACGACTCATTTTTATCTTTTTATCTTTTATAAGTGCTCAATATTAACTTATATGTTTAACACATTACTCCAGCGGAAGCGACACAGCGAACGTACCTCAAACAAGGACTCAATTGAACAAAAACGTATTTTGGGGACTGAAACGTAAATTTCTCAAAATTTTAAAGATTAAACGAGTTTCAGAGTTACCATTCCTAAATTAAACACATAACATGTCATCAGGTTAAATTTCAACTCAAACAGATCATTCGAACTCATTAAATTAAGCATCTAATATTTAAGGGCCAAAATGTAAGAAACAGAAACTCTGAACAGTTCAAAATTCAAATCCAACGGTCAGGCCTTTAGATACGGTTATCCCTGTACTGAAATGGTCGTTTCGAAACAGGGTTGACCGTTTCGATACTCGGGTACGTTCTGAGACCCGTATCAAAATACCCCCATCCAGTAGCCAAAACGTTCTGATACACCTTCTCCCGTTCCGAAACCTTATGGACATTTCAGGCCCCTGTTCCGAAACAGGCAAGGGCATTTCGATACGCCTTGCCCTGCAGCAACAGATTTTGCTGGTTTTTCATGCATTCCCACACTCGAATCATTCCCGGAACATACCACAGCATCCTTATAACAAGGTCACATATCAACAATCATCATACGAGGCTATAGCTTAAACATGGCAACCAACACATAAACAAAGGCACTAAAGGCATGCTCCTTAGTTCACCAAAACCATAACAAGTTATAACACCAAATAAACCAAAAACCAAACTCCATAGGCCATTTACAACTCAAGTATAAACAATCAAACATGTTCAAAGTAAAGGAAACAACCTCAAACAATCCAAAGTATAAATCCCACCCATTTCCACTTATTACACTAAGGATGAACCACATACATCTCTTTAACAAAGCTTTGGATTCCTCTTGCTTTTGGGCTGCCTTCAAAGGTTTAATTTTCTACATTGATGAAACAAAAGAGCGTAAGCACTAAGCTTAGTGAGGACCGCTAAACAACATTCATCAATGCATATCTCATGTTTTGCAAAATCAACACTTTACATCTCATTCCATTTATAAAACGTGTCTTCCCATGACTTCAATGCACTTTTGAAACCTCATGCACATATGCATCAATTTACATCGACAAATAGACCTTTGCTCATGCTTAGAAAACATCACATGCATTCTTGCATCATACAATATATCTCATGCACCCTTGCATCATATACAAGCATCTCATGCTTCACATTGTCATTTTATATTATATTGGCTCACAAGTGATAATCCATAAACCATTTCAACACAAGACACAATCGGATACGCGGATTACAAGTGTTGTCCCTCACGCTTCATACAAACTACCGAACTACACAAGGTGGAGACAAATGGCACAATCACAACCCCTCAACACCCGTGATGGAGATTAATGTCACAATCACAACCCCTCAACATCATTCATCGGTAGTTGTATAATTCCACTAACGAGAGTATGGGACACATACACAAGACACACACACGGGACTAACCATTCACCGTTGTGATCTTAACCTCAATCGTTAGGGTACTTGGATGGAGATTACGGCACAATCACAACCCCTCAACATCCAAGGCGACTTTATTCACAGTGCACCCAATCCTATAGCCGGCTAACTATATCCGATTAAAGTAACCAAAATCCATTTTCTCACTTGCCAATATAATTGTTTATCCACATTAATCCACTGTTTTTTAAGCATAAAAACAATGTCATTTCCACAAGCACACATGCTTAACATCCTATGCATTTTCATATGAAAACAAAGGATTACTTACCTAGTGCATCCTTAACATAATGACATTAAAATCCAGCATTAAACCATGCTTAAACATGCTTAAAAACAGTAAACAAATCCACTCTTACATCAAATGCATTTTCATCAAACTTAGCACATTTCCAAGAGAGGGATTACCGAAACACTTACACTTGAGCTTAGTTTAGTGTATCAAACTTACACTAAGCTCCCAAGAGCACACTCAAAGCGTCACAAAGCAGGAAAATTGTATTTCCACTCACCGATATGCGAAGCCTTGTTCATCGACATGGAAATTACACCTCTGAAGCCTCCAAAATCACCGTGTTTGCTTTCTAATCAAGATCCCATGTTTTCACATCATCGAAACATAGATATAAATGCATTAAGATGCATTCTAACACCAGCAACAATTCACAAACTCGTTGCCCACTCAAACTACACCAAAATACCCTTCCAACACAATTGAAAACTCGATCGATTGCTTCCTAAACCAAGCCCAGCCATTATACATCACTTCCAAAGCATTATCAACATCAAAACACATCTAATAAACATCCTAACTCATCCTTATACCTCCAACAATCAAAATTCCACCATTACACACCAAAATCACCCTTAAAACTACCAAGAAACTAAATGATCTCAAGGTTTTCGGGATCTATATTAACCAAAGCTCATTTTAACATATAAACCAACTTAGAAATCAATTAAAATCAACACAAAACACTGCCCAACTCATCAAGTCCGAAAATCAAGATTTCATCCACATTTTCATAAGATTTTGATCTCAAATCAAAACTATATTGAAAACTCAATCAAAAATAGTTATAGAAGCCAAATATCTTGGGAATTTCAATAAAGAACTTAGATTAGAGGTTGAGAACGGAATTTACCTCCAATCCTTGCTTCCTTCAATAGATGACAAGTTTTCCTTACAAAAATCTTGAAGAATTAAAGAAGATCTCTTGAAAAAGATTTAGGAAATGTTGAGAGGATTTTTGGGAGAAAGAATTCTGGAAAAGATGAGAGAAAATGGTGTTTGGCTAAAATGAGAGGGAATTGGTAGTTACGTAAAATGAAGATCCATTAACTACCAATTAATTAATATAAAATTCTAATTCTAATCATTTAATTAAAACCCATTTAAATCAAATGTCATATTGAAGAAAGGTCAAATTGACTTAAAGCCCCCTAAATTTTCTAAGATTTTGGCATCCACCTTAAAAATCACATTTTTCCCAGTTTTGAAACTTTACAATTTGGTCACTACTCAAAATGTCCGTTTTCCAAAACCCCTTTTGTAAAATTGATTTGACCAACCCCTTAATTATATTTTTAGAGGATTTTAGCAAATTTTATCACAATTTTATCCCATCCCGATCCTTGATTTCCTAAAATCACCTTACGCGATTCGAACCGCTCTCGACCGGTCTGATCCAAAGAATAAAACATCTAGGCCCAAAACCAGGGCATTACAACTCTCCCCCACTTAGGAAATTTCATCCTCAAAATTCTTACCTGATGGAAAGAGATGTGGAATATGCTTCAGCATGTCCGCCTTGCGTTCCCACGTGGCCTCCTCAACTTCTCAGTGTCGCCACAACACCTTCACAAGCCCTATCGTCCTACCACAAAGAATCCGATTTGTACCTTCGTAACATGGAGACATGAAACACGTCATGTATCTTCTCAACCTCAGTAGGCAATCTCAACCGATATGCCACAAGACCAATACGCTCCACAATCTCGTAAGGTCCAATAAACCTTGGGCTAAGCTTACCCTTACGCCCAAATCTCATCACCTTCTTTCAAGGCGATACCTTCAAGAACACACGTTCTCCAACCGCGAATTCAATTTCCTTACGCTTCAAGTCCGCGTAATATTTTTGCCTATCCGATGCTGCTTTTAACCGCTCACAAATTTGCTTCACCTTCTAGGTGGTTCCCTTAAGCATAGCCGTCATTGAAATCAACTTTTGCCCAGCTTCTGCCCATCAAAGAGGGGTTCTACATCTCCTCTCATACAAAGCCTCGTATGGACCCATTTGGATACTTGCCTGGTAACTATTGTTATACGCAAACTCAACCAACGACAAGTGCTTCTCCCAAGAACCCTGAAAATCTATCACACAGCATCTCAACATGTTCTCCAGCACCTGAATCACATGTTTTGACTGTCCATCCGTCCGCGGATGATAAGAAGTGCTAAAGTTCAATCGTGTACCCAAGGCTTGATGCAAACATTCCCAAAATCGCGCTGTAAACCTCGGATCTCTATCCGACATAATGGACTTTGGCACATCGTGCAACCGCACAATCTCAACTATGTACAGCTCAGCCAACTTATCCAAAGTATAAGTAGTATGCATAGGCAGAAAATGCCCACACTTCGTAAGCCGATCCACAATCACCCAAACTGAATTCTTCTTTGTCGGTGACAAAGGCAAGCCAGACATAAAATCCATGGTGATTCTCTCCTACTTCAATTATGGGATTCTCAAAGGCTGCAACAACCTAGAAGGATCCTGATGCTCAGCCTTCACTCGCTGACACACCGTGCACTTACTAACAAACTTAGCCACATCCTTTTTCAACCCCACCCAATAGTACTCATATTTTAGGTCACGATACATCTTTGTACTACCATGATGCATAGTAAAAGGACTGGTATGCGCTTCAGTTAGAACAATGTGCTTTAACTCAGCATCATCTGGCACCACCTTTTGACTCCCAAAGCACAGAACACCCTCATCACTAAAACTGAAATCCGAAGGTCTACCCTCCGCAATATCCTGAACGTGCGAAACAAGGGAATCATCAAGCAACTGTTTATCTTTGATTAACTGAATCAGAGATGGTTTCACTTGCAATTTTGCAATAAGACCACCATCACGCGAAATACTCAAGCGAGCAAACATTGCCCTCAACTCAACAGCCACCTTCCGACTCAAAGCATCGACCACAACATTAGCCTTGCCCGGATGATACTCAATTGTCAGATCATAATCCTTAAACAACTCCACCCAATGTCGTTGCCTAAGATTCAACTCCTTCTTGGACATAAGGTAATTCAAGCTCTTATGATCCGTGAACACAACACATTTTTCTCCATACATGTAATGCCTCCAAATCTTCGAGGCAAACACCACAGCTGCAAGCTCAAGATCATGAGTAGGCTAGTTGCACTCATGCACCTTCAACTGCCTAGATGCATAGGCCACCACCTTACCTTCCTGCATCAACACGCAGCCCAAACCGACAATGGATGCATCACTGTAGACCACAAACTCCTTACCAGACTTAGGTTGAATCAAAATAGGAGTTTGCGTCAACGCTTCTTTCAGCTTCTCAAAAGCTTTCTGTCTCGCATCAATCCACTCAACGCGAACGTTCTTTTGCAACAACTTGGTCAATGGTGCTGCTATATTTGAGAAACCCTCGACAAACCTAAGGTAGTACCCAGCCAATCCAAGGAAACTCCGTACCTCCATCACTAACTTAGGCACTTTCCAACTCATCACAGCTTCTACCTTGTGCGGATCAACGCGAATACCCTCAGCTGACACCACATGTCCAAGGAAGACCACTTCCTTAAGCCAAAACTCACACTTGCTCAGCTTGACATATAACTGATTTTCCAACAACGCTTGCAAAACAATTCTCAAGTGCTTATCATGATCCTCCTCGGTACGCGAATACACAAGGATATCATCGATGAACACCACCACAAACTGATCCAAGAATTCATGGAATACACGATTCATCATGTCCATGAAAGCAGTAGGCGCATTGGTCAAACCAAACGGCATCACCAAAAATTCATAATGCCCGTACCTCGTCCGAAAAGCAGTTTTAGGTACGTCCACATCCTTCACTTTCAGCTGATAGTTCCCCCATCTCAAGTCTATCTTAGAAAACACTGAGGCTCCCCGAAACTGATCAAAGAGATCATCAATTCTAGGCAAGGGATACTTGTTCTTGATCGTCAACTTGTGCAGTTGCTGATAATCTATTCACATTTTCATCGTCCCATCTTTCTTCTTCACAAATAGGACCGGTGCACCCCAAGGTGACACACTTGGCCAGATGAAACCTCGATCCAACAACTCCTACAATTGCGTTTTCAATTCTTTTAACTCTTTGGGTGCCATGCGATAAGGAGCAATGGACACCAGAGTTGTATTCTCGTACAACTCTATACCAAACTCAACTTCTCTATTTGGTGGCAACCCAGGCAATTCTTCCAGAAAAGCACCCAGAAAATCTCGAACCGCTCGGATGTCCTGCACACGCACATCCTTGGTGCCAGGATTCATCACATAGGCAAGATAAGCCTCACAACCCAACCTCATCATACGGTTTGCTTCCAAAGCCGAAATCACATTCAACTAGAATTTCACATTTTTGCCTACCACCACAACCTTGTAATCATCGGCCAACTTTAAAGTGACTCGCTTAACATCAAAGTCTACCACTGCCCTATGCTCCATCAACCAATACATGACAAGGATTACATCAAATCCGTAAAAAGGCAATTCCATCAAATCCACAAGGAAAACATGACCTTGCACAGACAAAGTGCATCTCCTATATAACTTCCTAGTGACTACAATCTCACCAAAAGAACTAGTCAATTGCATTCCTACTTCAAGCATCTCAACAGGTATATCAAGCAAATGTGCATGCTCACTCAAGATATAAGAATGTGTGGATCCAGAATCAATCAAAGCCATTAAACATAAAGACCAGAGAGCAAAGGTACCTGCGATCATATCGGTATCGTTGCGCTCCTCGCGCTGATCATATACCCTCACTGGTCCACCTCCCTTAGGTCGAACGACTACAAAGTGAGCAATACCTCGCTGCCCCTCATCTCTCCTCTGAAAGTTCCCACGACCGTGCCCACGGCCTCTCTGAGGTCCAGCTACCACAGGAGCACGTCCTTGGCCTCCACCAGCCAACAAAGGACACTCCCTCCTCATATGATCTGCCGAACCACAATTCCAGCCAGAGTTCCCTGTTACCACAACAGGAGCCTGAACCTCTCTAGCTGCACGAGGACAATCTCGCCTCAAATGGTCCCTCAAACCACATGTCCAGCATGAATGCTTCTCAGATCTCATACGACCTCCCTGAGTCTGTCCACCTCGACCCGGAAAACCACGCCTTCCCCCAGGCTGATGTCTCCTATCACAGCCTCTTTTGTTCCGTCCACCATCGGAACTATACTCAGCAACTCTTTTCCTAGAGCTAGACCAACACATCTAGAAGACAAACCCAGGTTCTGCTCGATGTCCTTTGCCCGATAAACAAGCACGTCAAAATTAGTGTAATATGTAGCTGGCATGTACGTCTTAACTTCATGTACCAAACCATACCATAAGCGATCACATCGATGCCTCTCACTAGGTTCCAACTCAGGAGCATACTGGCTCAAGCGTACGAACTAGACCTCGTACTCAACCACAGATAGATTGCCCTGAACAAGCGACATAAACTCTCGTTTCTTTTCATCCAGGTATCTAACACCTAGATACTTCCTCTTGAAGGCACTCTGAAGAACTCCCAGTCAACTACATTAGGTTCCATACCAGTTGTGGTAGTCGTCCACCAGCTGTAAGCATCACCTTGTAGCAAAGATACTGCGCATCCCAACTTGCGCACATCATTACAACCCATTTGATCCATTATGCGGATTGTACTTGCTAACCAGGCCTCAGACGCCTCAAGTGACATACCATAGAACTCTACAGCTCCCAAGCTCCTCAACCTCTCCAAATGTAAGCCCACCTGCCCAGCTGCAAGGGCCTACACATGTGCTCCAGCAACAGCTGCCTGAAACGCTCCGGTGATCGCCTCAACTAGTGGCGCCAAATTACCCAAACCAGGACCAGCTTGTCCTTGTTGCAGTTGCTCCCCACCTCCAGTTGGTGGCGGAAGAGGTAGATTTCCACCAGGAGGGACATCAGTCTCCTGCTCACCCTGGTTGTCTTGCTCAGCCGCAGGCACTAACGTATTGGACCTCAACTCCATTCTAGGTCCTATGTGCTATTTTAAACATACACAACAACGAAAACAAATCAAACCATTTAGGTCAGCTACAAGCAAGAATCCAAGTTTACAAAACATTTGATTAGTGCAATAAGGCAATGGGCACCCAATTTTCCCACATAGCATAGCATACATGAAACATCATGCTCACATACTTTTCATCATCCCAAAATCAGCACATATCTACATAGCATCATCATCATACAATCATATTCATTCCATACGCAATTCACATTAATCAACATGGCACAAAGTTCAAAATTCAACCATTAGCATGCTTTTCAAATATCATACTTCAATTCACATCAACTACACATACCAACATTCCCAATTCTTTCGTAACCTAGCTCTGATACCAACAAATGTAACCCTCTTAGCCCGGTCTAGACGTTTAACCCGAACTACGAAGATTATACGGGGAAAACCAAAGTCAACTCAAAAGTCAACCTTGATTAACAACCCATTTTTTCTTTTTATCTTGTCTAAGTGCTCAATATTAACTTATATGTTTAACACATTACTCCAGCGGAAGCGACACAGCGAACGTACCTCAAACAAGGACTCAATTGAACAAAAACGTATTTTGGCGACTAAAACGTAAATTCCCAAAATTTTAAAGATTAAACGAGTTTCAGAGTTACCATTCCTAAATTAAACACATAACATGCCATCAGGTTAAATTTCAACTCAAACGGATCATTCGAACTCATTAAATTAAGCATCTAACATTCAAGGACCAGAATGTAAGAAACAGAAACTCAGAACAGTTCAAAATTCAAATCCAACGGTCAGGCCTTTCGATACGGTTGTCCCTGTACCGAAATGGTCGTTTCGAAATAGGGTTGACCGTTTCGATACTCGGGTACGTTCCGAGACCCGTATCGAAACACCCCCATCCAGTAGCCAAAACGTTCTGATACACCTTCTCCCGTTCCGAAACCTTATGGCCATTTCAGGCCCCTGTTCCGAAACAGGAAAGGGCGTTTTGATACGCCTTGCCCTACAGCAGCAGATTTTGCTGGTTTTTCAGGAATTCCCACACTCGAATCATTCTCGGAACATACCACAACATGTTTATAACAAGGTCACATATCAACAATCATCATACGAGGCTATAGCTTAAACATGGAGACCAACACATAAGCAAAGGCACTAAAGGCATGCTCCTTAGTTCACCAAAACCATAACAAGTTATAACACCAAATAAACCAAAAACAAACTCCATAGGCCATTTACAACTCAAGTATAAACAATCAAACATGTTCAACGTAAAGGAAACAAACTCAAACAATCCAAAGTATAAATCCCACCCATTGCCACTTATTACACTAAGGATGAACCACATACATCTCTTTAACAAAGCTTTGGATTCCTCTTGCTTTTGGGCTGCCTTCAAAGGTTCAATTTTCTGCATTGATGAAACAAAAGAGCGTACGCACTACGCTTAGTGAGGACCGCCAAACAACATTCATCAATGCATATCTCATGTTTTGCAAAATCAACACTTTACATCTCATGCCATTTATAAAACATGTCTTCCCAAGACATCGATGCACTTTTGAAACCTCATGCACATATGCATCAATTTACAATGGCAAATAGACCTTTGCTTATTCTTAGCAAACATCACATGCATTCTTGCATCATACACATATATCTCATGCACCCTTGCATCATATACAAGCATCACATGCTTCACATTGTCATTTACATTATATTGGCTCACAAGTGATAATCCATAAACCATTTCAACAAAAGACACAATCGGATACGCGGATTACAAGCGTTGTCCTTTACGCTTCATACAAACTACCGGACTACACAAGGTGGAGACAAATGGCACAATCACAACCCCTCGACACCCGTGATGGAGATTAATGGCAAAATCACAACCCCTCAACATCACTCATCGGTAGATGTATAATTCCACTAACGAGAGTATGGGACACATACACAAGACTCAAACACGGGACTAAGCTTACACTGTTGTGATCTTAACATCAATAGTTAGGGTACTTGGATGGAGATTACGGCACAATCACAACCCCTCAACATCCAAGGCGACTTTATTTACGGTGCACCCAATCCTATAGCCGGTTAACTATATCCGATTAAAGTAACCAAAAACCATTTTCATCACTTGCCAATATAATCGTTTATCCACATTAGTCCACTGTTTTTCAAGCATAACTATAATGTCATTTCCACAAGCACACATGCTTAACATCATATGCATTTTCATATGAAAACCAAGGATCACTTACCTAGTGCATCCTTAACACAATGACATTAAAATCCAGCATTAAACCATTCTTAAACATGCTTAAAAACAGTAAACAAATCCATTCTTACATGAAATGCATTTTCATCAAACTTAGCATATTTCCAATAGAGGGATTCCTGAAACACTTACACTTGAGCTTAGTTAAGTGTATCAAACTTACACTAAGCTCCCAAGAGCACGTTCAAAGTGTCACAAAGCAGGAAAATTATATTTCCACTCACCTATACGCGAAGCCTTGTTCGCCGACACAGAAATTACACCTCTGGAGCCTCAAAAATCACCTTGTTTGCTTCCGGATCAAGATCCCATATTTTCACATCATCAAAACAGAGATCTAAATGCATTAAAATGCATTCTAACACCAGCAACAATTCACAAACTCGTCGCCCACTCAAACTACACCAAAATACCCTTCCAACACAACCGAAAACTCGATCGATTGCTTCCTAAACCAAGCCCAGCCATCATACATCACTTCCAAAGCATTATCAACATCAAAACACATCTAATAAAAATCCTAACTCATCCTTATGCCTCCAGCAATCAAAATTCCACCATTACACCCCAAAATCACCCTTAAAATTACCAAGAAACTCAATGATCTCAACGATTTCGGGATCTATAATAACCAACTTAGAAATCAATTAAAATCAACACAAAACAATGTCCAACTCATCAAGTCCGAAAATCAAGATTTCATCCACATTTTCATAAGATTTTGATCTCAAATCAAAACTATATTGAAAACTCAATGAAAAATAGATATTAGACAAATATCTTGGGAATTTCAATAAAGAACTTAGATTAGAGGTTGAGAATGGGATTTACCTCCAATCCTTGCTTCCTTCAATAGATGACAAGTTTTCCTAGCAAAAATCTTGAAGAATTAAAGAAGATCTCTTGAAAAAGATTTAGGAAATGTTGAGAAGATTTTTGGGAGAAAGAATTCTGGAAAAGATGAGAGAAAATGGTGTTTGGCTAAAATGAGAGGGAATTGGTAGTTACGTAAAATGAAGACACATTAACTACCAATTAATTAATATAAAATTCTAATTAAAATCATTTAATTAAAACCCATTTAAATCACATGTCATATTGAAGAAAGGTCAAATTGACTTAAAGCCCCCTAAAGATTTTAAGATTTTGGCTTCCACCTTAAAAATCACATTTTCCCAGTTTTGAAACTTTACAATTTGGTCACTACTCAAAATGTCTGTTTTCCAAAACCCCTTTTGTAAAATTGATTTGACCAACCCCTTAATTATATTTTTTTTAAGGATTTTAGCAATTTTTATCACAATTTTATCCCATCCCGATCCTTGATTTCCTAAAATCACCTTACGCGATTCGAACGACTCTCGACCGGTCCAATCCAAAGACTAAAACATCTAGGCCCAAAACCGGAATTTGCTTCAGCATGTCCGCCTTGCGTTTCCACGTGGCCTCCTCAACTCCTCGGTGTCGCCACAACACCTTCACAAGCTCTATCGTCTTACCACGAAGAACTTTGCTACTCACGTCCAGAACCTTCGTTGGTTCTTCATCATATGACAGATCCGCATTCAACTATATCTCCTCAACATGCATCACATGCGAAGGATCCGATCTATTCCTTCGTAACATAGAGACATGAAACACATCATGTATCTTCTCCAACTCAGTAGGCAATCTCAACCTATATGCCACAGGACCAATACGCTCCACAATCTCGTAAGGTCCAATAAACCTTGGGCTAAGCTTACCCTTACGCCCAAATCTCATCACCTTCTTCCAAGGCGATACCTTCAAGAACACACGTTCGCCAACCGCGAACTCAATTTCCTTACGCTTCAAGTCTACGTAAGATTTTTGCCTATCCGATGCTGCTTTTAACCGCTCGCAAATGAGCTTCACCTTCTCTGTGGTTCCCTTAAGCATAGCCGGCATTGAAATCAACTTTTGCCCTGCTTCTGCCCAACAAAGAGGGGTTCTACATCTCCTCCCATACAAAGCCTCGTATGGAGCCATTTGGACACTTTCCTGGTAACTATTGTTATACGCAAACTCAACCAATGACAAATGCTTCTCCCAAGAACCCTGAAAATCTATCACACAACATCTCAGCATGTCCTATTGCACCAGAATCACACGTTCTGACTGTCCATCCGTCTGCAGATGATAAGAAGTGCTAAAGTTCAACCGTGTACCCAAGGCTTGATGCAAACATTCCCAAAATCGTGATGTAAACCTCAGATCTCTATCCGACACAATGGACTTTGGCACACCGTGCAACCGCACAATCTCAGCTATGTACAACTCAACCAACTTATCCAAAGTATAAGTAGTATGCACAGGCAGAAAATGCGCACACTTCGTAAGCCGATCCACAATCAACCAAACTGAATTCTTTTTTGTTGGTGACAAAGGCAAGACAGACACAAAATCCATGGTGATTCTCTCCCACTTCCATTATGGGATTCCCAAAGGCTGCAACAACCCAGAAGGAACCTAATGCTCAGCCTTCACTCCCTGACACACCATGCACTTACTAACAAACTCAGCCACATCCTTTTTCAACCCTACCCAATAGTACTCATCTTTCAGGTCACGATACATCTTTGTACTACCAAGATGCATAGTAAAAGGACTGATATGCGCTTCAGTCAAAATAGTGTGCTTTAACTCAGTATCATCTGGCACCACCATTCGACTCCAAAGCACATAACAACGTCATCACTAAAATTGAAATTCGAAGGTTTACCCTCCGCAATATCCTGAACATGCGGAACAAGGGAATCATCAAGCAACTTCTTATCTTTGATTAACTGAATCAGAGATGGTTTGCGTCAACGCTTCTTTCAGCTTCTCATAAGCTTGTTGTCTCGCATCAGTCCACTCAAAGCAAACATTCTTTTGTATCAACTTGGTCAATGGTGTTGCTATCTTTAAGAAACCCTCAACAAACCTACGGTAGTACCCAGCCAATCCAAGGAAACTCCGTACCTTCGTCACTGACTTAGGCACTTTCCAATTCATCACAGCTATCTTTGTAGAGGTTTCGGACGAGCCGGTCTAAATGAGACTTTCAATGGAACAGTTAGAATTTAAACTGAGTAAAAAGTACATAAATTGAGGTTTTTCATTATAATTGTGTTGAAAATCTCGTAATCAATTACATGATATCCTAATATTTGATTAAAACTTTTTTCTGGTCCTTTTCCTGGAGGTATCGGACGAGCAGGTCTAAATGGGCCTTTCAATGGACCTGTTGGAATTTTAATTGAGTAAAAAGTACACAAATTGAGGTTTTTCAATATAATTATGTTGAAAAACTCGTAATCAATTACATGATCTCCTAATATTTGATTAAAACTTTTTTGCGCTAATTTTGCTAGAGGTATCAGACGAGCAAGTCTAAATGGGACTTTCAATGGACCCGTTGGAATTTTAACTAAGTAAAAAGTACAAAAATTGAGGTTTTGCAATAAAATTGTGTTGAAAAGCTCCTTACCAATTAGACGAACTCCTATTATTGGATTAAAACTTATTTTGTGGTCCTTTTGTACAGGTTTCAGACTAGCAGGTCTAAATGGGCCTTTCAATGGATCCGTTGGAATTTTAACCGAGTAAAAATTACAGATATTGAAGTTTTGCAATTTAATTGTGTTGAAAAGCTTCTAATCATTTATATGAACACCTAAAATTTGATTAAAACTTGTTTAGCGGTCCTTTTTGTAGAGCTTTCGGACCAGCAGGTTTAAATGGGCCTTTCAATGGACCCGTTGGAATTTTAACTGAGTAAAAAGTAAAGAAATTGAGGTTTTGCAATATAATTGTGTTGAAAAGCTCCTAACCAATTAGACGAACTCCTAAAATTTGATTAAAACTTATTTAGTGGTCCTTTTGTAGAGATTTCGGACCAGCAGGTCTAAATGGGCCTTTTAATGGACCCATTGGAATTTTAACTAAGTAAAAAGTATAAAAATTGAGGTTTTGTAATACAATTGTGTTGAAAAGCTCCAAACCAATTATATGAACATCTAAAATTTGATGAAAACTTGTTTAGCGGTCCTTTTTGTAGAGGTTTTGGACAAGCGGGTCTAAATGGGCCGTTTAATACACACATTGGAATTTTAACTAAGTAAAAAGTACAGAAATTGAGGTTTTGCAATATAATTGTGTTCAAAAGCTCCTAATCAATTATATGAACTCATAAAATTTGATTAAAACTTGTTTAGCGGTCCTTTTTCTATAGGTTTTGGACAAGCGGGTCTAAATGGGCCTTACAAAGGACACATTGGAATTTTAACTGAATAAAGAGTGCATAAATTGAGGTTTTTCAATATAATTGTGTTGAAAAGCTCGTAATCACTTAAATGATCTCCTAATATTTGATTAATACTTTTTTCTGGTCCTTTTGCTAGAGGTATCGAACGAGCAGGACTAAATGGTCCTTTCAATGGACCCGTTAGAATTTTAACTGAGTAAAAAGTAAAGAAATTGAGGTTTTGAAATATAGTTGTGTTGAAAAGATCCTAACCAATTAGTCGAACTCCTAAAATTTGATTAAAACTTATTTTGCAGTCCTTTTTGTAGAGGTTTCGGACGAGCAGGTCTGAATGGGCATTACAACGGACCTGATGGAATTTTAACTGTGTATAATCTACAGAAATTAATGTTTTGCATTATAAATGTGTTGAAAAGCTCCTAATCAATTATATGAACTCGTAAAATTTGATTAAAACTTGTTTTGCGGTACTTATTGTAGAGGTTTTGGACGAGCAGCTCTAAATGGGCCTTTCAATGGACCTGTTAGAATTTGAACTGAGTAAAAAGTACACAAATTGTGGTTTTGCGATATAATTGTTTTGAAAAGCTCCTAAGCAATTAGATGAACTCGTAAAATTTGATTTAAACTTGTTTTGCGGTCCTTTTTGTTGAGGTTTCGGACGAACAGGTCTAAATGGGCTATCCAACGGACTCGTTGGAATTTTAACTGTGTAAAAGGTACAGAAACTGATGTTTTACAATATAATTATGTTCAAAAGCTCGTAATAAATTATATGAACTCCTAAGATTTGATTAAAACTTGTTTTGTCGTCCTTTTTGTAGAGGTTTCAGACGAGCATGTCTAAATGAGGCTTTCAGTGGACCCATTGGAATTTTAACTCAGTAAAAAGTACATAAATTGAGGTTTAGCAATGTAATTGTGTTGAAAAGCTCCTAACCAATTATATGTACTCCTAAAATTTGATTAAAAATTGTTTAGCGATCCTTTTTCAAGAGGTTTCGGACGAGCGGGTCTAAATGGGCCTTACAAAGGACACGTAGGAATTTTAACTATGTAAGAAGTACGAAAATTGAGGTTTTGCAATATAATTGTTTTGAAAAGCTCCTAAACAATTATATAAACTCCCAAAATTTTATTAAAACTTATTTTGCGGTTCGTTTTGTAAAGGTTTCGGACGAGCAGGTCTAAATGACCATTACAAAGGACCTGATGGATTTTTAATTGTGTATAAAGTACAGAAATTGAGGTTTTGCAATATATTTGTGTTGAAAAGCTTGTAATCATATATATGAACTCCAAAATTTTGATTAAAACTTGTTTTGCGGTCCTTTTTGTAGAAGTTTCGGACGAGCAAGTCTAAATAGGCCTTTCAATGGACACATTAGAATTTTAACCGAGTTAAAAGTACAGAAATTGAGGTTTTTCAATATAATTGTGATGAAAAGCTCCTAATCAATTATATGAACTCCTAAATTTTGATTAAAACTTGTTTAGCGGTCCTTTTTTCTAGAGCTTTCGGACGAGCGAGTCTAAATGGGCCTTACAATGGACACATTGGAATTTTAACTGAATAAAAGATACAGAAATTGAGGTTTTTTAATATAATTGTGTTGAAAAGCTCGCAATCAATTACATGATCTCTTAATATTTGATTAATACTTTTTTTTGGTCCTTTTGCTAGAGGTATCGGACGAGCAGGACTAGATGGGCCTTTCAAAGGACCCGTTGGAATTTTAACTGAGTAGAAAGTACGGAAATTGATGTTTTGCATTATAATTGTGTTGAAAAGCTCCTAATCAATTAGACAAACTCCTAAAATTTTATTAAAACTTATTTTGCGGTCCTTTTTGTAGAGGTTTCGGACGAGCAGGTCTAAATGGGCCTTTCAATGGACCTGTTGGAATTTTAACTTAGTAAAAAGTACACAAATTGAGGTTTTGCGATATAATTGTGTTGCAAAGCTCCTAACCAATTAGATGAACTCCTACAATTTGATTAAAACCTTTTTTGCGGTCCTTTTTGTTGAGGTTTCAGGCGAGCATGTCTAAATGAGCCTTTCAGTGGACCTGTTAGAATTTTAACTTAGTAAAGAGTACAGAAATTGAGGTTTTGCAATATAATTGTGTTGAAAACCTCCTAACCAATTATATGAACTCCTAAAATTTGATTAAAACTTGTTTAGCGATCCTTTTTCAAGAGGTTTCGGACGAGCGGGTCTAAATGGACCTTACAAAGGACACGTTGGAATTTTAACTCCGTAAAAAGTACAAGAACTGAGGTTTTGCAATATAATTGTGTTGAAAAGCTCCTAATCAATTATATTAATTCCTAAAGTTTGATTAAAACTTATTTTGTGGTCCGTTTTGTAGAGTTTTCGGACGAGCAGGTCTAAATGAACTCCTAAATTTTGATTAACACTTGTTTAGCAGACCCTTTTCTACAAGTTTTGGACGAGCGGGTCTAAATGGGCCTTACAAAGGACACATTGGAATTTTAACTGAATAAAGAGTACATAAATTGAGATTTTGAAATATAGTTTTGTTGAAAAGCTCCTAACCTATTAGTCGAACTCTTAAAATTTGATTAAAACTTATTTTGCAGTCCTTTATGTAGAGGTTTCGGACGAGCAGGTCTGAGTGGGAATTAAAACGGAACTTATGGAATTTTAGCTGCATATAAAGTACAGAAATTGAGGTTTTTCATTATAATTGTGTTAAAAAGCTCCTAATAAATTATATGAACACCTAAAATTTGATTAAAACTTGTTTTGCGGTCCTTATTGTAGAGGTTTCGGACGAGCAGCTCTAAATGGGCCTTTCAATGGACCTGTTGGAAATTTAACTGAGTAAAAAGTACATAAATTGTGGTTTTGCGATATAATTGTGTTAAAAAGCTTCTAACCAATTAGATGAACTCATAAAAATTGATTTAAACTTGTTTTTGCTGTCTTTTTTGTTGAGGTTTCGGACGAGCAGGTCTAAATGGTCCTTACAACGAACCCATTGGAATTTTAACTGTGTAAAAGGTACAAAAATTGAGGTTTTACAATATAATTGTGTTGAAAAGCTCGTAATAAATTATATGAACTTATAAGATTTGATTAAAACTTGTTTTGCGGTCCTTTTTGTAGAGGTTTCGGACGAGCAGGTCTAAATGAGCCTTTCAGTGGACCTGTTGGAATTTTAACTTAGTAAAGAGTACAGAAATTGAGGTTTTGCAATATAATTTTTTTGAAAAGCTCCTAACCAATTGTATGAACTCCTAAAATTTGATTAAAACTTGTTTAGCGATCCTTTTTAAGAGGTTTCGGACGAGCGGGTCTAAATGGGCCTTACAAAGGACATGTTGGAATTTTAACTGTGTAAAAAGTACAAAAATTGAGGTTTTGCAATATAATTGTGTTGAAAATCTCCTAACCAATTATATGAACTCCTAAAATTTAATTAAAACTTATTTTGCGGTCCGTTTTGTAGAGGTTTCGGACGAGCAGGTCTAAATGGGCATTACAACGGACCTGATGGATTTTTAACTGTGTAAAAAGTAAAAAAAATTTAGGTTTTGCAATACATTTGTGTTTAAAAGCTCGTAATCAATTATATCAACTCCAAAAATTTGACTAAAACTTGTTTTCCGGTCCTTTTTGTAGAAGTTTCGGATGAGCAGGTCTAAATAGGCCTTTGAATGGACCTGTTGGATTTTTAACTAAGTAAAAAGTACAGAAATTGAGGCTTTGTAATATAATTGTGTTGAAAAGATCGTAATCAATTAAATGATCTCCTAATATTTGATTAATACTTTTTTCCGATCATTTTGCTAGAGGTATCAAACGAGCAGGACTAAATGGGCCTTTCAATGGACCCGTTGGAATTTTAACTAAGTAAAAAGTATAGAAATTGAGGTTTTGAAATATAGTTTTGTTGAAAAGCTCCTAACCTATTAGTCGAACTCTTAAAATTTGATTAAAACTTATTTTGCAGTCCTTTATGTAGAGGTTTCGGACGAGCAGGTCTGAGTGGGAATTAAAACGGAACTTATGGAATTTTAGCTACATATAAAGTACATAAATTGAGGTTTTGCATTATAATTGTGTTGAAAAGCTCCTAATCAATTATATGAACACCTAAAATTTGATTAAAACCTGTTTTGCGGTCCTTATTGTAGAGGTTTCGGACGAGCAGCTCTAAATGGGCCTTTCAATGGACCTGTTGGAAATTTAACTGAGTAAAAAGTACAGAAATTGTGGTTTTGCGATATAATTGTGTTAAAAAGCTCCTAACCAATTAGATGAACTCGTAAAAATTGATTTAAACTTGTTTTGCTGTCTTTTTTGTTGAGGTTTCGGACGAGCAGGTCTAAATGGTCCTTACAACGAACCCATTGGAATTTTAACTGTGTAAAAGGTACAAAAATTGAGGTTTTACAATATAATTGTGTTGAAAAGCTCGTAATAAATTATATGAACTCCTAAGATTTGATTAAAACTTGTTTTGCGGTCCTTTATGCAGAGGTTTCGGACGAGCAGGTCTAAATGAGCCTTTCAGTGGACCTGTTGGAATTTTAACTTAGTAAAGAGTACAGAAATTGAGGTTTTGCAATATAATTTTGTTGAAAAGCTCCTAACCAATTGTATGAACTCCTAAAATTTGATTAAAACTTGTTTAGTGATCCTTTTTAAGAGGTTTCGGACGAGCGGGTCTAAATGGGCCTTACAAAGGACATGTTGGAATTTTAACTGTGTAAAAAGTACAAAAATTGAGGTTTTGCAATATAATTGTGTTGAAAATCTCCTAACCAATTATATGAACTCCTAAAATTTGATTAAAACTTATTTTGCGGTCCGTTTTGTAGAGGTTTCGGACGAGCAGGTCTAAATGGGCATTACAACGGACCTGATGGATTTTTAACTGTGTAAAAAGTAAAACAATTAAGGTTTTGCAATACATTTGTGTTTAAAAGCTCGTAATCAATTATATGAACTCCAAAAATTTGACTAAAACTTGTTTTCCGGTCCTTTTTGTAGAAGTTTCGGATGAGCAGGTCTAAATAGGCCTTTGAATGGACCTGTTGGATTTTTAACTAAGTAAAAAGTACAGAAATGGAGGCTTTGTAATATAATTGTGTTGAAAAGCTCCTAACCAATTATATGAACACCTAAAATTTGATTAAAACTTGTTTAGCGGCCCTTTTTGTACAAGTTTCGGGTGAGCGGGTCTAAATGGGCCTTTCAATGGACCCATTAGAATTTTAACTGAGTTAAAAGTATAGAAATTGAGGTTTTTCAATATAATTGTGTTGAAAAGCTACTAATCAATTATATGAACTCCTAAAATTTGATTAAAACTTGTTTAGCAATCCTTTTTCTAGAGGTTTCGGACGAGTGAGTCTAAATGGGCCTTACAATGGACACGTTGGAATTTTAACTGAATAAAAAGTACAGAAATTGAGGGTTTTTAATATAATTGTGTTGAAAATCTCGCAATCAATTACATGATCTCTTTATATTTGATTAATACTTTTTTCCGGTCCTTTTACTAGAGGTATCGGACGAGCAGGACTAAATGGGCCTTTCAATGGACCCGTTGGAATTTTAACTTAGTAAAAAGTACGAGAATTGAGGTTTTGCATTATAATTGTGTTGAAAAGCTCTTAACTAATTAGACGAACTCCTAAAGTTTGATTAAAACTTATTTTGCGGTCCTTTTTGTAGAGGTTTCGGACGAGCAGGTCTAAATGGGCCTTTCAATGGACCTGTTGGAATTTTAACTGAGTAAAAAGTACACAAATTGAGGTTTTGCAATATAGTTGTGTTGCAAAGCTCCTAACCAATTAGATGAACTCCTACAATTTGATTAAAACGTGTTTTGCGGTCCTTTTTGTTGCGGTTTCGGACGAGCAGGTCTAAATGGGCCTTACAACAGACCTGTTGGAATTTTAACTGTGTAAAAGGTACAAAAATTGAGGTTTTGCAATATAATTGTGTTGAACAGCTCGTAATCAATTATATGAACTCCTAAAATTTGATTAAAACTTGTTTTGTGGTCCTTTTTGTAGAGGTTTCAGACAAGAATGTCTAAATGAGCCTTTCAATGGACCCGTTGGAATTTTAACTGAGTAAAGAGTACAGAAATTGAGGTTTTGCATTATAATTGTGTTGAAAAGCTCCTAATAAATTATATGAACTCCTAAAACTTGATTAAAACTTGTTTTGCGGTCCTTATTGTAGAGGTTTTGGGCGAGCAGGTCTAAATAAGCCTTTTAGTGGAGCCGTTGGAATTTTAACTTAGTAAAGAGTACATAGATTGAGGTTTTGCAATATAATTGTGTGGAAAAGCTCATAACCAATTATATGAACTCCTAAAATTTGATTAAAACTTGTTTAGCGATCCTTTTTCAAGAGGTTTCTGATGAGTGGGTCTAAATGGGCCTTACAAAGGACACGTTGGAATTTTAACTCTGTAAAAAGTACAAAAATTGAGGTTTTGCAATATAATTGTGTTGAAAAGATCCTAATCAATTATATGAACTCTTAAAGTTTGATTAAAACTTATTTTGCAGTCTGTTTTGTAGAGGTTTCGGACGAGCAGGTCTAAATGGGCATTGCAATGGACGTGATGGAATTTTAATTGTGTATAAAGTATAGAATTTGAGGTTTTGCATTATAATTGTGTTGAAAAGCTCCTAATCAAATATATGAGCTCCTAGTATTTGATTAAAACTTGTTTTGTAGTCCTTTTTGTAGAGGTTTCAGACGAGCAGATCTAAATGGGCCTTTTAATGGACTTGTTGGAATTTGAACTGAGTATAAAGTACACAAATTGAGGTTTTGCAATATAATTGTGTTGAAAAGCTCCTAACATATTAGATTAACTCCTAAAATTTGATTAAAACTTGTTTTAAGGTTCTTTTTGTTGAGGTTTCGGACGAGCAGGTCTAAATGGGCCTTACAACGGACCTGTTGGAATTTTAACTGTGTAAAAAAATGCAAAAATTGAGGTTTTGCAATATAATTGTCATGAAAAGCTCGTAATCAATTATATGAACTCATAAAATTTGATTATAACTTGTTTTGTTGTCTTTTTGTAGAGGTTTTGGACGAGCAGGTCTAAATGAGCCTTTTATTGGACCCATTGGAATTTTAACTGAGTAAAGAGTACAAAAATTGAGGTTTTGCAATATAATTGTGTTCAAAAGCTCCTAATCAATTATATGAACTCCTTAAATTTGATTAAAACATGTTTAGTGGTCATTTTCCAAGAGGTTTCGGACGGGCGGGTCTAAATGGGCCTTACAATGGATACGTTGGAATTTTTTTGAAAGAAAGGCCTCGTTAAAAACCCCTACTACTGTCCTTCAAGCAGAGCTAGAGGACCCTAAAAAGGGGAAAAGAGTGCCTATGTTTTATTTCATGAAAGAGTTGTTACAAGATGATTGATACAAGGAGGAATATCAAAAGTAAAAGATAAGGCAAACATATTGCCAAGCGAATAAGCAGCCAAAGAATGTGCTTCATGATTTGCCTCACGGCGTACAAAGGAAACAGAAGCTGATACAAAGCCATGAAGAGATTCCCGAATGTGATGAAGAAGAGGCCCCAACGTAGAGAGGTCTAATCTTGGGTTGTTGATTCTATTTGCAATGGAAGCACAATCAGTTTCAAGCAGAATCCGAGTCCATCCTTGAGAGCGAGCGAAGGTGACTCCGGCAAGAAGGCTTTTACCTTCACAAGTAACTGCATCCGTGCGGCTGCCAAGCGGAAAAGCGAGGCCCCCCATCCCTGCACCTGTAGAGTCACGTGCAACAGCACCAACAGCCGCAGCACGAGTAGAAGGATTGAAAGCCCCATCTACATTAATTTTTATGTGGTTAGACGGAGGAGGACTCCAATTTGTAGGAGAAAGAAGTGAAGGCGCTGGAATGGTAGGCGCAGTTGCATTGTAAAAGTTGTTATGTAGACTAATGGAGTTGACGGCAATAAGCCAGGATGGTTGCAAATGGCGATTATGAATCCAGTCATTACGCCTATTCCAAATATTCCAAATAGTAGTAAGGAAGAGACCAAATTTATCAGAGGAAAGGAGATGGGCGGCTTCCTCCAGCCATTGCAGAGGTGTAGTAGCCGAACTTTTGTAAAGACTAATGGGAATACCAGAAAGTTGTAGGGCTTCAGTGGCCCCTATGCAATCGCGAAGAGCATGGAGAATAGTCTCTGAATGACCACCATAAATTGGACAAGGCCCCGATTCTGGTGCGAAGACTTGCATTTTAGAACCAACTGGTAAAGCACCAGACGCCATACGCCATCCAAAAGTTTTGACTTTAGGCAAAGCCTTGATTTTTGACAGGAATTTCCAAAAACGATTGGGTGGTGTTTGTGGAAGCACAGGACGTTGTAAGAAAAGATAACCAGAGCGAACCAAGTAAATGCCCGAGTCGTTAGAAGACCAGAGAATAGAGTCACGGTGATCATTTATAATTGGTATACTGAGTATGGTGGATGAGTCCGTTGGATTAAAATAACGATGTACTTTGATAGGATCCCAAGCGGTTTGGTTACAGATCATGAAATCACGGCATCGAATATGGACTTCATCCGAGATTTCATAATCCCCAGTAAGGGTAATAGGGGAAGGACCGCCCCAGATGTCTTTATGAACTCTTATGTTACTATTAATTCTTGGGCGGTATAGGAAACTTGGGAGGAGGCGATGTATAGCATTGTACATACCTTGCCAGGCGAAGGAGCCACGAATAGGCCTGGAGGAATCAAGGATATTCCCAGAAGGAAAATATTTAGCACGATAAATCTGGCCTAGTAGAGAATCTGGTTCGCAAATTAGTCTCCATATTTGTTTTCCCAAGAGAGCAACATTGAAGTCATGTAAGTCTTTAAACCCCATTCCTCCAGCAGCCTTAGGTAAACAGACATGGTTCCATGGTAGCATATGCCATCCTTTTTTGTTGGATTTGCCGGACCACCAATATTGCCTGATAGCTGAAGTCATATCAGCAATGATGTTTTGTGGAAGAAGATAACAAGACATAACATATTGAGGTAGGGATTGGAGGACTGCTTTAATGAAAATCTCACGGCCACTAAAGGATAGAAGATGTTTATCCCAGCTAGAAAGACGGTCGTGGACTTTATCACGTACAAATCCTAGAGATTCGGTTTTGTTCTTTCCTATGAGAAGAGGAACACCTAGGTAAACACCAGGGTTGGACACCTCACGTACTTGCAGGAGACTATTTATCGCAGATCTTGTAGAATATGGGGTACGTGGGTGATAGAAGATTGTTGATTTCTCAAAATTTACCGCTTGACCAGAGGCAGCAGCATAAGTTTGCAGAGCTTTTTTAAGATGAGTAGCCTCAGTTACAGAGTTATTGATGAAAACCATACAGTCATCAGCAAAAAGAAGATGATTGACTTTGGGTCCATATTTGCATGCACCAAGACCCGGAAGAATGTTCGTTTGTTGAGCAGCAGATAGGTAGGCTGAGAGCCCTTGTGTGCAGAATAGAAAGAGGAAAGGGGAAAGAGGATCACCTTGGCGTAACCCACGTTGAGGTTGAAAAAAGGGGGGAAAAGAGTTATTAATTTTGACTGAAAAAGAAACTGTGGTTATACAACGCATTATAAGGGAAATCCAGTCAGATGCGAAACCCATGCGTTCCATAACATTTGCAAAGAAGGACCATTCAACTCGATCAAAAGCTTTTTCCATGTCTAGTTTAAGAGCAGCCCCTTGATATGATTTGGTTGCCCTTGAGTTGATATTGTGAATGATTTCATGAGCGACAAGAATATTATCAGAGATGTTACGCCCCTAGACGAAGGCTTCTTGATTAGAGCTGATGCAAACGACAATTGTTTGCTTCATTTTGTTGACAATGGTTTTGTCTACTATTTTGTAAAGAAAAGTGCAAAGACAGATTGGTCTAAGATGTTTCATGGTAGTCGGGTCATTGATTTTGGGAATTAGAACCAAAATAGTTTTATTGACCAAAGACATATCAGTAGTGCCTTTTAATAAGTTGAGACAGAGATTAATAACGTCTTCTCCAACAATATCCCAGTGTTGACGGAAAAAACTACTAGGTAGTCCATCAATACCAGGAGCTTTCCTAGCGTCAATGTCCCGGAAAGCGTGGAGTATTTCTTCCTTAGTGAAAGGACGTTGTAAAATATCATTCATGGACTGAGTAATGGAAGGGGTAATTTTATTAAGAATGTTATCGGAGATTTGGGGGTTGGAAGATGTAAAGAGATTTTGGAAGTAGCTAGAAGCAATAGACATGAGGTCTGATTCAGCCGTACACCAGTTCGAGTTGGAATCAAATATTCCATTAATCGAGTTTTTTTTCCTTCTATTGTTTGCTCGAGCATGAAAAAATCTTGTATTTTTATCACCTTGAGAAAGCCAAAGCGTACGAGATCTTTGAGCCCAATAAGTTTCTTGTTCCATTAACAGTTTGTTGAGTTCAGACCGGTATTTTAAGTAAATGTCTTCAGTTACAACGGTTAAGGGGCGGCATAGGAATTTTTTTTTGGAATTTTAACTGTGTAAAAAGTACAAAAATTGAGGTTTTGCAATATAATTGTGTTGAAAAGCTCCTATTCAATTATAAAAACTCCTAAAATTTGATTAAAGCTTATTTTGGGTTCCTTTTGGTAGAGGTTTCGGACGAGCAGGTCTAAATGAGCCTTTCAATGGACCCGTTGGAATTTAACTGAGTAAAAAGTATAGAAATTGAGGTTTTCAATATAATTGTGTTGAAAAGCTCGTAATCAATTACATGATCTCCTCATATTTGATTTAAACTTTTTTCTGGTCCTTTAGCTAGAGGTATCGGACGAGCATGTCTAAGTGGGTCTTTCAATGGACCCGTTAGAATTTTAACTGAGTAAAAAGTACAGACTTGAGGTTTTACAATATAATTTTGTTGAAAAGCCCTAACCAATTAGACGAACTTCTAAAATTTGACTAAAGCTTATTTTGTGGTCCTTTTTGTAGAAGTTTCGGACGAGCAGGTATAAATGGTCCTTTCAATGGACCCGTTGGAATTTTAGTTGAGTAAAAAGTACAAAAAGTTGAGGTTTTATTATATAATTATGTTGAGAAGCTCCTAATCAATTATATGAACACCTAAAATTTGATTAAAACTTGTTTAACGATCCTTTTGTAGAGGTTTCAGATGAGCAGGTCTAAATGGGCCTTTCAATGGACACGTTGGAATGTTTACTGAGTAAAAAGTACACAAATAGTGGTTTTGCAATATAATTGTGTTGAAAAGCTCCTAATCAATTATATAAACTCCTAAAATTTTATTGAAACTTGTTTAGCGGTCCTTTTTGTAGAGGTTTCGAACGAGCAGGTCTAAATGGGCCCTACAATGCAGACGTTGGAAATTTTTTTTGAAGAAAGTGGGCCTCATTAAAAACCCCTACTAACACCCCCAGGCATAAAGCCCAGAGATCCCTAAAAGGGGAAAAGAGTACCCCAAATTTTATTAGATAGATCGATAAAAATTCTCGGCATGTACAAAGTTGCATATACAATCTGGATAAGTGGAACCAAAAGACATAGAAGTCATGGTTGGAAGAGCATAAGTAGCTAGAGTATGAGCAACTAAATTAGCCTCACAGCTTACATAGTGAACATGGGAAAAGAATAGGATGATAGAGAATCTCGAGCTTGTAAAAGCATAGGACCCATGGTGGAAAGATCAGGCCCCGAACGGTTTAGCTTGTTTGCAATGGACGCATAGTCTGTTTCAAAGATCAAGTTGCTCCATCCTCGAGACTGAGCAAGAGTGATGCCAGCTAGAAGGGCCGCGCACCTTCAGTTGTAGCCGCATCCGGACAGTTGCCCATCGGGTAAGCCAAACCACCAACGACCGAACCCAAATCATCATGGACAACAACTCCAACTACTGTCGCGCGAGTCGCTGGGTCAAAAGCCCCGTCCACATTAACTTTAAAATACCCAGAAGGAGGACGCCTCCAACGGGGTGGTGAGAGTGGTGGATAATCCGTTGGGGAAGAAGAAGAGGAGGAGGAGATTGCATTTGAGTAATCTCGATAGAGACTTAGAGAGTTGATGGGAATTAGCCAATGGGGTTGCAAATGGCGATTATGGACCCAATCATTGTGCCGGTTCCAAATATTCCATAGAGTGGTAAGAAGGAGCCCAAAGAGATCAGCAAATAATTGACCAGCACCCTCTTCTAGCCATTAGAGACCAGTAGGGTCGTAGTATTAATCAAAGACGTCGGGATGCCAACTAAACGGAGAGTCTCTGAGGCACCAGGATAATCTCGAAAAGCATGAAGAACCGATTCCTAACAGGATCGACAAAGGGGGCAAGGACTCGAATCTGGGGGAAAAACTTGCATCCGGGATCCAACAGGTAAAGCTTCAGAGCCCATTCACCAGCCAAAGGTTTTAACTTTCGGAAGAACCTTCAATTTAGCCAAAACTTTCCAAATCATAGCAGGTCGATTACGAGGTTTCGGTGGACGCTGTTGTTGCGTGTAAAAGAGTCTATCGCAATTGTAGTGCAAGTGTACACGACGCAAGTAGTAAAGTGATACGAAGTATCAGATATCGTCTCCACAGGGATTGGGCTAATAGCTTCACCTTATTTCACTGCACGAAGTAAAGAAAATATTTGAGAATTGTCACGAGAATAATAAAGTAAAAACGTAAATAAAAGAATTGAGATATCAAGATAGAGAGAATGGGCTGGTATTGAATTGCTCAGTAGTGCAGG
This sequence comes from Hibiscus tridactylites, assembly GCA_958450335.1. Classification (NCBI taxonomy): domain Eukaryota; kingdom Viridiplantae; phylum Streptophyta; class Magnoliopsida; order Malvales; family Malvaceae; genus Hibiscus; species Hibiscus tridactylites. Next base: position 35,057,206 of record OY288289.1, on the reverse strand, counting down.
TATTGCAATGCTTAGGAACTCCAGTTCTGTCGTCGTGCCCGTCGCGGCAGCACCTGTCGCGGCGGCTGTCCGTTGGCTGTCGTGGCAGCAGACACACCAACTCCGTACTTCAAGTTTGGCAAGAATCCCAGATCTGCCTTGGCCTATCCCTAGGTCCAAGTCTGTCGATGATCACGTCTTTGATGATACCTCCCGGCGTGAATCGAAGGATGAACACCGATGTGTATGAATTCTTCCTTAGCCACTTAACCTTGCCCTATCCCTAGGCACAAGATAATTCAACTATAAACTAGAGAACTCGCTCTTATTTCTTTCGTATACTTAACTCTCCCGATGCTAAGTAAATAGATAACCTCACAATGCTCTCCCGATGCTCTTGCAAGATATTAATAACCAAAATAAGAGAACTTGAAGTCTATTTTATTGAACTTGGAAAATACTAAAACAAAACAACCCTTGCAACTACTTTACAAAACAACCCGTGGCCCTAGGGGGAATTTAGAACATGTCGACGACGGGTAGACGGCGGAGGGGTTTGGTTATCGGTTATGGGGTATTGGATATCATCTAGGTTAAATCTATGCCCTTATATAAGCTTTGGGCTCAAGTATTCTAAGTTAACAAGGATTACAACTTTAATTAAAAGTAAGATTCTAATAAAGACTTAATCTTCAAGGATCCTACTTTGCAGCCGCCATCCTTGTTTCTAGGGAATTCCTCTCCTTGAGCTTTGGCTTGACATATCTTTTGATCTGGGGCTTGGAAAAATATTTGGCTTTCACACGACAGACGAGCAGATTTTTCTCTATCTATCAAGGTCCACTTTACTTTTCCTCTTCATTAGGCTGCTGTCACCTTGCTGTCACGACAGATCCATGGCAGCTTCGTCCTCTTCGTCTGCTTGTCCAGTTCAGCTCTTCTGCTTCTCTGCCCTGCGCCTGCCTTCTTTGTCAACTATGGCAGCTACCTGCAAAATCAACTACTTTTAGTAGATTCCGTGCCTTTTACATATTTGTGATGTTTTGCTGAAAACTAACCTAAATGCAATGCAATGATGCTTGAATGCAGCAGAAATATGGGTTAAAAAGGGTGTAAATAATAGAACTTTTACACACTCAACACACCCCCAAACTCAAGTTTTTGCTTGCCCTCAAGCAATTAAAACCTAAGAAAAATGAATATATATATATATATTTTATGTTGGCTTTCAAACATTAAACTGTCCCTTACCCGTCGCTCATTCTTTGTGGCGGCAGCAACCTGTCGGAGAGATTAGGATCTGTCCGGAATCTCACTATAGTCCTCGTGCAGTGTGTGCATGCTTGTGAACAGTTATATGCTAAGACTCTCTTAGTTTCACTAGAATATTCAACTTTTTAACTCGAATTTTTATGCCAAAGTTTATTTTCTTGAAGACACATTTCATGCTTCTTTTTCTTCTATTTTCAAGCTAAATTTTTCTAGAGCCAGTTTTGGGCACCTCTAGTTAGCTTCCTAGAGCCGGTTTCGGGCACCTCTAGGTTATTGAGTTTCTTTTGCTAAACTTCTTTCCTAGAGCCAGTATTAGGCACCTCTAGGGGCTATTCAAGTTCTAAGCATCCTATTCTAGTTTGGCTAAAAGAAATCTAAGCAATATAACAGTCACAATGGTGTTTAAGTTTTTCAGAACTATAGAAAGGCTCTAAACTTTTCCTTAACTGTCCTAAAGATGCTGCCACAACAGAGCTGTCATGACAGGTAAGTTAACTTCACAGTTTTAAGCCAACAGTTAAATCTTTTTTTAGAGAACTTAATTAAAAAGAAGACACAACAATTAATTTAAAAGATGTACTACGACTCCATTAATGATGGAAAGTTGCCACCCCCAAACTCGAGGGTTGCATTGCCCTCAATGCAAAATGACAGAAAAAACAAAAACAAGAAGGCAGGTACATCACAAAATATAAGCAGGCAGCAAGAAAAGAAAAACAGGACTTAAATTTTAGTCGCTGTCTTCACTGCTGCTGCTGACACGGATCTGGCGGTGGCGTCTGGGCTGTGGTGGAGGCTAGGCAGGTTGCTCTACGAGCTGGATGTCGAAACTGCTGCCACTGTCCCAAGTGCTGCTGGTGGTGGTGCTAGCCTTGGGCATCAGCTTCCTGTCTGCCACGTGCTTCAGCCTCTTGACAGGCGTAAACTCCCTCTCCAAATTCCTCCTGATCAGAGGGCTGTCATCTGAGGCAGGTCTCTTTGTTCCTCTGGCAGAGGTTTCGGCCGTTGGACTGCCGGCTGCCGGCGGGGCAGGTGATGGGGTGGACGCAGCAGAGTGGGAATGTGGGGAGGCAGGTGGTGTAGGTGTGTGGACAGGGGTGGGGATGTGGAAAAAATGGGCAGGAAAAGTAGGGAAGTTAACATCGGGATAATTCAAAGTGTTGGTAATAAAGTTTACCGTCGAGTTGGTGAAATCCCGGATGAAGGTCATCAAACCATTTGTCTCTCTTCCACCCGTTGTATCGGAGCAAGGATGTGGGCAGACTGGTCTGTCGGGGTGGTGGCGGCGGCAGGTTCAGGGGCAGGCTCCTCGGATGATTATGCTGGGGAGCCGGCTGGGTTGAAGGAGGAGATAGGAGTTGCCACTATCAGCTCCATGAGGCTGGTGATGTTGTTGTCGGTCCAGCCGCGACCTTGGATTAGTTTGTCGGTGGATGCCTCGGGGACAGCAGCACAGCGGCATAGGGAAGTTATTGTGAACGGCGGGCAGAGGCGAGAGTCTGTTCGATAGGTGCAGTCCAAAATGCTATCCCTCATATACGGCCCACGTTGATAGGCCGGTCGTGCATGATTGAATGAATGAGGGCGAGCCGCTGCTGGTTCACCGTCGTGTGATGAGAGGACGGCATGATACGTTTTTTGATGAAAGCGTTCCAGAGTTTGGCTTCCGGGAGTAGCTGCCCCCTTTTGACAGAGTGGGGGTTCTTTTTTCTTGTGGTCCATGTTGTTCCTTCCTCTATCACCTCCGCCATGACACCACCATAGGCGGCAGCATCGAGGGTGTCTAGAAATTTCTGGTGGGCATCATCATCGGGGCCAAAGTAGAGGCCAAACATGTGGTTGATGCTCTCAGCTGTGAAGGGCACCTTTACTCCTCGAACGGTGACAGATGTTGATGTTCTGCTGTCGATGGCATCATAGAACTCTCGGACTAATGTATCATTCAGCTCGGCGGGTTGGGCTGCAAACTGTTCCCATAGCAATTTCCTTATCGCCCTAGCAATGAATGGCCGGAGTCCCATGTTGGGTGCCTTTCGGATGTAAACCAAACCCCTTTCCTTCCATAATTCCTTTGTGGCGAAGGGCGTCGCTGCTGCTGAAGAAGAGGCTGAGGCAGCACTACGGCGGGTCTGTCTAGACGACATATTAGTTGCAAGGTTTGTGAAAATAAAGAAAGCAAATAAAAACTAGAGGAGAAAGCAAGGAAAAATAAGCAGAAGTGAGAAAAAATGAAAATGAAAACGGGATTTTATAGCGGTCGAGTTGCTGCCCGTTTAATGCTGTAACGGCAGGCGTGGATAACGGGGCGACAGATGGGATTTGGCGTGTCTGGCGCGTCTGACACGCATTTATGCGTCTGTTACGCGTCTGCCACACGCTTCTGCGTCTGCCGTGTCAGTCTGTTGACATCCTATCTTATCCGTCAGCGGCGGCAGCCGAAACGACAGGCTTCAATAAATGGGCTCCGTTGGGCTGATGGATGGATGGTGGGCTTGGGTCACTTCTCCTTTTCTTCTTGACTCCTTTATGTCCTAAAAACAGAAATTAGAAAAACAAAACATTATTCGAATAAAATAACCTAATTTCCTAATAAATAATAATAATAAAAAAAATAAAAATAAAATTTAGGTTAAATTAGGGGTGCCTTGTGGGGCATCTCCTAAAGTAACCACTTCCTGTATTCCTGGGGCTTCAGTCCCCTGATAATGCTTGAGGCACTGTCCATTGACTTTGAATTGGTGCCCGTCTTTTAATGATCGGATAGTGATGGCACCATGGGGAAAAACTTGTTCCACTTGGAACGGGCCAGACCATCTAGATTTTAACTTCCCTGGAAAGAGTTTCAACCTAGAATTAAATAATAACACAAGCTGCCCTGGGCAGAACTGTCGTGGCAGCAACTTCTTGTCATGCCACTTCTTAGTCTTTTCCTTGTAAATCCTTGCATTGTCGTAGGCCATTGTCCGTAATTCCTCAATCTCGTTCAGATCTAATAGCCTTTTCTGGCCTGCCTTGTCCAAGTCCATATTCACTGCCTTGATTGCTCAATATGCTTTGTGCTCGATCTCGACAGGCAGATGACAGGTTTTCCCATAAATCAAACGGTATGGAGACATGCCCAATGGAGTTTTAAAAGCTGTCCTATATGCCCATAATGCATCGTTAAAGAGTAAAGACCAATCTTTCCTAGTTGGCTTAACCATCTTCTCAAGAATGTTCTTAACTTCCCTATTGGATATCTCAGCTTGTCCATTGGTCTGTGGGTGGTATGTTGTCGCGATCCTGTGCTTGACACCATATTTCTTCAAAGCGGCAGCAATTACCCTATTATCAAAATGTCTCCCTTCATCACTGATAATCGCCTTAGGGATGCCAAATCTAGAAAAAATGTTTTTTTGCAAAAACTTTTGGACCGTCTTGGCATCATTCTTTTGAGTGGAGATGGCTTCAACCCACTTGGAGACGTAATCCACTGCTAGGAGGATGTAAAGATTTCCACATGAAGATGGAAAAGGTCCCATAAAATCAATCCCCCAAACGTCAAAGATCTCGACTTCTAGAATGTTCTACAGTGGCATCTCGTTTCTCCTCGAGATGTTACCTGTCCGCTGGCACCTGTCCTAGTTCTTGTAAAAGTCCTGTGCATCCTTATATAGTGTCGGCCAGTAGAACCCTGACTGCAGCACCTTGGCAGCAGTTTTATTGCCTCCTAAGTGACCTCCATATTGTGAAGCATGGCAGTGATGGAGAATGTCTTCTTGCTCTTCTTGTGGTACACACCTCCTTATAACCTGATTTGCGCATAGTTTGAAAAGAAGAGGTTCGTCCCAATAATAATGCTTAACATCATTTTGGAACCTCTTCTTGGCTTGATAGTTAAGATCAGAATGAAGTATTCCGCTAACTATAAAATTAACGAAATCAGCATACCAGGGGAGTTCAGAAGACTTACCTGCCGCCATGGCTGTCACGACAGCGATTGCGGCAGCAAAGAGCTACTCATCTGGGAAGGTCTCCAGTATATTTGTCTCGTCGATTGGTAGACTCTGTCCCTTCTTCAACCTTGACAAGTGGTCTGCCACCTGATTTTCTGTCCCCTTTTTGTCCTTGATCTCAAGGTCGAATTCTTGTAATAGCAAGATCCACCGTATCAATCTAGGCTTTGCATCCTTCTTTGCGAACAAATACTTTAGGGCAGAATGGTCGGTGTGTATTATTACCTTCGTCCCAAGTATGTAAGAACGAAACTTGTCGATGGAGAACACCACAGCTAACAGCTCCTTTTCTGTGGTGGTGTAGTTCACTTGGGCGTCATTTAATGTTTTGCTGGCATAGTATATGACATGAAACAGCTTATCTCTGCGCTGCCCAAGTGCTGCCCCGACAGCATAGTCACTAGCATCACACATAATCTCAAATGGTTGTGTCCAGTCTGGTGGCTGTACTATGGGGGCTGTCACCAGTTTTTCCTTCAAAACCTTGAATGCTTCAGTACATTCATCATTAAAGTCAAAGGGTCGGTTCTGCTCTAAGAGATGGCATAGGGGCTTAGTGATCTTTGAAAAATTTGCAATGAATCTCCGATAAAAACCCGCATGCCCTAAAAAACTCCTAATGCCCTTGACTGTGGTCGGCGGAGGCAGCTTCTCAATTACTTCAATCTTAGCCCTGTCGACTTCTATCCCACGGCAGCTAATCTTATGGCCAAGGACTATCCCTTCGTCCACCATAAAATGGCACTTTTCCCAATTTAGAACAAGATTAGCTTTTTCACATCTTTCAAGTACCTTTTGAAGATTGTCGAGGCAGCTCTCAAAATCGTCTCCAAAGACGGAAAAAATCATCCATGAAAATCTCAAGGAAGTCCTTTACCATATCGGAGAATATGGCCATCATGCACCTTTGGAAGGTGGCAGGTGCATTACAGAGTCCAAACGGCATTCTCCTAAACGCGTATGTTCCGTAGGGGCATGTGAAAGTCGTCTTTTCTTGATCCTCCGGTGCGATAGCAATTTGGTTGTAACCTGAATAACCATCAAGAAAACAATAGTAAGGTTTACCCGCTAATCTATCAAGCATTTGACCAATAAAGGGTAAAGGAAAGTGGTCTTGTCGGGTAGCTTTATTAAGCTTCCGATAGTCCATACAAACCCTCCAACCGGTCACAGTCCTGGTTGGGATTAACTCATTGTTCTCGTTGGTTATCACGGTCATTCCTCCTTTCTTAGGAACGCATTGCACCGGGCTCACCTATTTGCTGTCGGAGATGGCGTAAATAATACCAACATCTAACCATTTAATTATCTCTTTACGCACTACCTCCTTCATCGCATGGTTTAACCGCCTTTGGGCATCAATAGTCGGCTTATGATCTTCCTCTAGGAGGATTTTGTGCATGCATAACGCCGGACTAATGCCTTGAATATCTGCTATCATCCATCCAATCGCCTTTTTGTGCTGCCTTAGCATACCGATTAGCTGTCGTTCCTGTTCCTGCGGCAGCTTAGCAGAGATGATTACGAGCAATGTGTCATTGGAACCAAGATAAGCATATTTTAACTGCCCTGGCAAGGGCTTAAGTTCTAAGACAGGTGGTTCAACAATAGATGGCTGTTGGATTAAATGGTTATCCGAAGTATAATTCAAAGGTTCGAATGACTTACCTGGACGATGGCCTAACCAGTTTACCTCCTCCTGACCTTCAGTATCAGATGTATCAGACTCAGAGGAGTCGCTGTTGTCGGTGTTGTCGTCGTTGCTGTCGTGATAGGCCTGTAGGTGGCTGTCGCGGCAGTGACCAAATTTTATATCACGGCAGCCCGACCTGATGCAGGGGTGATCAAGGGTCACCTCAATGATGGTCTTGCATTCCTCGTCCACATCAGCATGTTTCATCGCTTGGAGAACATTCAACTTAATCTCTTGATCGTTCACGCGCATGGTGAGTTCTCCTTTCTCCACATCAATCAATGATCTTCCTGTGGCTAAGAAGGGTCGCCCAAGGATGACTGGTGCGTTTTCATCTGCTTCACAATCTAAAATAAGAAAGTCAGCAGGAAAAATCAGCTTATCTAATCTTACCAAAATATCTTCAATTTTTCCTTTCGGATGAACGTAAGAGCGGTCAGCCAGCTGCAGAGTCACTGTCGTGGGCCGCGCCTTTCCAATGCCTAATTTCTGAAAAACAGACTTTGGCATTAAATTAACACTAGCACCAAGATCACAAAGTGCCTTACCCACAAATTTATTTCCGATTACGCAAGGTATGATGAAACTCCCTGGATCCTTCTTTTTCTGGGGCGCTGTCGATGAAGAATACTCATGCAACCTTCTGTCATCTTTACCGTTTCAAATTCCCCAAGTTTAGATTTTTTCGACATAACATCCTTGAGAAATTTAGCATAACCGGGCATCTCCCTAACAGCATCTAACAACGGAATATTAATATGAACCTGCTTAAAAATATCATAAATCTTTTTAAGTTGAGATTCATGCTTAGCTTGCTGTATCCGTTGAGGAAAAGGTGGTGGAGGACGATAATCAGCAATACGCCCTTCCCACTGTATACGAATCTGAAGACGAATATCATCGTTTTTCTCCTCTGTCGCTTCTGCTGTCGTGACAGGCTCATCGGCAGCAGTCTGTTTATCACCTGTCGGGGCAGCTTCCTCGGCAGGTTTATCCAAAGCAGGTTCCTTTTCTGTTTCAGCTTCTTTTTCCGGCCCTGGTAGTTTCTTCCCACTCCTAGTAGTAATTGCCTTACATTGCTCATGTGGGGGCGGTCTAGCATTTTCAGTATTGCTAGGGAATCCTCCATTCTGCCTCGACTTAATATGTTGAGAAACCTGACCCATTTGTATCTCTAGAGTTTTCAAGGTAGCCTCATGATTTGTCATTCTCATCTCGGTTTTATCCATAAAGGTTTCCGTCTTCTTGACAAACTGATTCATATTCTCCATATACGTACCGGTATGAGACATAAAAGTGGCCAGCGTCTACTCCAATATACTGCTCGTGGCAGGTGGTGGCTGCTGTTGCTGCTGCGGCGGCAGTTGCAGCGGCAGGTGCTGCGGCAGTTGCTGTCGCGTTAGCAATCTAGGTCCTCCCTGATTCTGATTATGTGCTTGTGGATTCAGGGAATTGTTAGGATTACTCCAGGAAAATTTGGGATCCTTCCTCCAATTGGGATTATAATTGTGGGAATTATAATTCGGCTTGTAATTTCCAACATATTTTCCCTCTTCTATTTGTATTAGGCACTCATCCCGACTATGATTTCCCTCACAGATGGTACAAACTTCCTCGACAGCAAATCCTTGTAATTCATCCTCATTCAATAACCTTTTCATTGCTTTAGTAAGGAATGCTACATGTGATTTCATAGTGTTGTCGGCCTCATAGTCCTTGACAGCAAGTACCCGTTTACCCCCTCTTCTTGCCGTTGGAAACTGCTCCTCATTCTTGGCCAGATTTTTCAAAACTTACAATGCCTCGTCTGGATCTTTATCCAATAATAATCCATTTGCTGCAGAATCAATTCGAATGCGAGTTTGTAAGTTAGCAGCATTATAGAACTTAGTTACTTGATTCCAGACGGGAAATCCATGCATTGGGCAGTTTCGAAGAAGAGTAGTAAATCTGTCCCAGGCCTCGTGCATCGGTTCGTCATCTTCCTGTTGAAAAGTAGCAATTTCATTACGTAATCGCTCAGATAAATGCGAAGGATTAAAACGAGATAAATCTGCCCAAGTTACGATTGAACCCGGCGTAAGTTTATTCCACCAAGTTTTAGCTCTGTCCCTCAATGAATGGGGGAATAACCGAAGCCTCAGTATCTCCGGACTAACTCCTGGCAGTCTAAACGAACCACAGATCTCCTGGAACGTTTTGAGATGCTCCCTAGCATCTTCTGTCACAGCACCACTAAACTGCCCGGCGTTGTTGATCATACTAAACATGACAGGCTTAAGCTCGAAGTTATCAACATCAATATCCGGCAGCGTGGTCTCCAGCTCTACATGATCGTTCAGCATGTAATCACGGCATGACCGTCGTCCATATGCTGCGGGCGGATCACCGACAGGCGGGTTGTTATCGCCAAGGGATGGTATGCGACCGCCGGCAGGTTGGTTATGGCCCATCTTCTCTAGCTGTTCCTCGAGGTATTCGTTTCTGTCTAAAAGTCGGCGAAGTTGTTTCTTGAGATTGAAGGAACGTTCAACTTCCGGATCTAGTTTATACTCAGGATCTTCACCTCTTTTAGATCTACGCATAAACAAGAAAACCTCGTGAAAAGCAAGAGTTGAAAGCACAAAAGAATAATTAAAGAAAAATAAAAATAAAAACGAAAACGAAAATAAAAGTAAAAACGAAAAGTGCAATAAAAGAAAGATGTAGTTATGTTGCCAATCCCCGGCAACGGCGCCAAAAACTTGTTGCGTGTAAAAGAGTCTATCGCAATTGTAGTGCAAGTGAACACGACGCAAGTAGTAAAGTGATACGAAGTATCGGATATCGTCTCCACAGGGATTGGGCTAATAGCTTCACCTTATTTCACTGCACGAAGTAAAGAAAATATTTGAGAATTGTCACGAGAATAATAAAGTAAAAACGTAAATAAAAGAATTGAGATATCAAGATAGGGAGAATGGGCTGGTATTGAATTGCTCAGTAGTGCAGGTATTGCAATGCTTAGGAACTCCAGTTCTGTCGTCGTGCCCATCGCGACAGCACTTGTCGCGGCGGCTGTCCGTTGGCTGTCGTGGCAGCAGACACACCAACTCCGTACTTCAAGTTTGGCAAGAATCCTAGATCTGCCTTGGCCTATCCCTAGGTCCAAGTCTGTCGATGATCACGTCTTTGATGATACCTCCCGGCGTGAATCGAAGGATGAACACCGATGTGTATGAATTCTTCCTTAGCCACTTAACCTCGCCCTATCCCTAGGCACAAGATAGTTCAACTATAAACTAGAGAACTCGCTCTTATTTCTTTCGTATACTTAACTCTCCCGATGCTAAGTAAATAGATAACCTCACAATGCTCTCCCGATGCTCTTGCAAGATATTAATAACCAAAATAAGAGAACTTGAAGTCTATTTTATTGAACTTGGAAAATCCTAAAACAAAACAACCCTTGCAACTAGTTTACAAAACAACCCGTGGCCCTAGGGGGAATTTAGAACATGTCGACGACGGGTAGACGGCGGAGGGGTTTGGTTATCGGTTATGGGGTATTGGATATCATCTAGGTTAAATCTATGCCCTTATATAAGCTTTGGGCTCAAGTATTCTAAGTTAACAAGGATTACAACTTTAATTAAAAGTAAGATTCTAATAAAGACTTAATCTTCAAGGATCCTACTTTGCAGCCGCCATCCTTGTTTGTAGGGAATTCCTCTCCTTGAGCTTTGGCTTGACATATCTTTTGATCCGGGGCTTGGAAAAATATTTGGCTTTCACACGACAGACGAGCCGATTTTTCTCTATCTATCGAGGTCCACTTTACTTTTCCTCTTCATTAGGCTGCTGTCACCTTGCTGTCACGACAGATCCATGGCAGCTTCGTCCTCTTCGTCTGCTTGTCCAGTTCAGCTCTTCTACTTCTCTGCCCTGCGCCTGCCTTCTTTGTCAACTATGGCAGCTACCTGCAAAATCAGCTACTTTTAGTAGATTCCGTGCCTTTTACATATTTGTGATGTTTTGCTGAAAACTAACCTAAATGCAATGCAATGATGCTTGAATGCAGCAGAAATATGGGTTAAAAAGGGTTAAATAATAGAACTTTTACACACTCAACTTAGCCAAAACATTCAAAATCATAGCAGGTCGATTATGAGGTTTCGGTGGACGCTGTAAAAATTGGTAAGCATATCAGATCGAGTAAACACCGGAATCATTGGGATTCCAAAGAATGGAATCTCGATTGTCATTAATGATGGAAATATTTAAAATAGCATTGGCATCCTCAGAAGTGAAGTAGTTGCGGACCTTGATAGGGTCCCTAGCAGCTTGGTTCTGTACCATAAAATCTCGACAGTGAACATATATTTCTTCTGAGATCTCATATTCCCCATAGAGATGTATTGGAGAAGAGCCTCCCCAATTATCCTTGTGGATGCGAATACCACTATTAATTCCAGGCCGATAGAGAAACCTGCCATATAGGTGTTGCATAGAATTGTATTGTCCATGCCAGGCAAATGACCCACGTTGTGGCTAGTTGGCGTCAAGTAGAAAATATTTTGCCTTGTAGATTTGTCCAAGTAGAGACTTCGGTTCACAAATAAGCCGCCAGAGCTACTTACCCAGAAGCGCAATATTGAAGTTGTTTAAGTCTCGGAAGCCCATACCTCCCGCAAATTTAGGTAAACAAACATGTTCCCATAGGAGCATGTGCCAACCCTTTTTGTTGTTTTTACCGGACCACTAGTAAATACGAATATATGTGGTCATATCATCTATTTTGAGGAAGTAGGTAGCACGACATGACATATTTGGTCAAGGACTGCAAAACAGCTTTGATAAATATTTCTTTGCCACTCAAAGAAAGTAGTTGCTTATCCCAATGGGATAATCTTTCATGAACTTTATCGCGAATGAAACCAAGGGCTTCCGTTTTATTCTTTCCAATGAGAAGAGGCACTCCCAAGTAAACCTCTGGGTTAGTGACCTCACGTACATGCAAGGAATTATTTATCGTTTCACGGATCGAATGGGGGGTGTGAGGGTTGTAGAAAATTGTCGATTTTTCAAAACTTACAGCTTTCCCAGAGGCTGATGCGTAGGTCTGGAGGGTTGTTTTAAGATGTTCGGCTTCCTCATCTTTATTGTTAATAAAGACCATACAATCATCAGTAAAAAGAAGGTGATTGAATTTAGGCCCTAATATACTAGCTCCAAGGCCAGGAAGCAGATCATGTTGTTGGGCATCTGAGAGGTACGCAAAGAGACCTTGAGTACAGAAGAGGAAAAGAAAAGGTGACAAGAGATCGCCTTTACGAAGACCCCGTTGGGGTTGAAAGAAAGGAGAAAAGGAGTTATTAACCTTAAATATAAAGGATACCGAGGAGATGCATCGCATAATGATTGAGACCCAAGAGGGTGCAAAGCCCCTTCGGTTCATGACACTCTCAAGGAAGGACCATTCTACTCGATCAAAGGCCTTTTCCATGTCAAGTTTAAGAGCAGCACCATGGGAGGATCTAGTCTGACCGGTATTAATAGAGTGTATAATTTCATGAGTGATAGGATATTGTCAGATATGTTGTGCCCCTGAACAAAAGCAGCTTGGTTATTACTAATACAAAATGGAATCGTATGCTTCATTCTGTTAACAAGAACCTTAGCGATAATTTTGTAAATTACATAACAAAGGCTAATAGGACAGAGATGCCTCATAGTAGTTGGTTCCTTAATCTTCGAAATGAGCACTAAAATGGTCTGATTGACGGATGCCATAACAGCAAATCCATTCAAAAGATCCAAACACAGCTGGGTGACATCCACACCAATTTGTGTCCCAGTGTTGTCTAAAAAACCCACTAGGAAGGCCATCAAATCTAGGGGCCTTCCTAAGATCAATATCATGGAATGCTAGTAGAATTTCATCAACATTGAAAGCCCTAGAGAGTGACTCATTCATAGCCGGAGTAATGGAGGTAGTCACTTTAGAAAGAATTTGATCAGACAGTTGGGGATTCGAGGATGTGAACAAAGTCTAAAAATAAGTGGATGAATTATTCATTAGGTCGTCCTCAGCGACACACCAGTTATTGTCTGCATCATATTAACCGTTAATAGTGTTCTTTTTCCGACGATTGTTGGCACGTGCATGAAAGAATTGAGTATTCTTATCCCCTTGCGCAAGCCATAGGTTTCGAGATCTTTGTGCCTAATAAGCTTCCTCTTCATCAAGCAACTTATTGAGTTCAGATTTCGCCGCAAGATAAGCTGCCTCAGAAGATGATGTGAGAGGCCGCTTAAGGAATTTGTTAATTATTTTAGTAAGAAGTTGGATACTCCTTGTGGTGTTGTAACGTTGTAACGTTGGTGGGACTGCCAATTACCTAGGCAGGATCCTATAGCACGAATTTTATCAAGTGTAGGACCCGGGGTGGTGGCCCAAGTTTGTTGAACTAAGGATATACCTTCTTTATGGGTTTCCCAACAGTTTTCAAAGCGAAAATGTAACACCCCAATTTTGGGCTTGGAAGTTTTGGGTTTGAACCGGACCGTCGGATTTTTGGTTCGAGTATAAAAGGAGGTTTTAAGGAAAGCCTAGTTCGGGATGCATTAAAAATATAGAAAAATATCTAAAAATCCTCTTTTATTATATATAAGAGAGTGGTTAAATCAATTTTACAGAATGAGGTTTGGAAATATGACATTTTGAGTTAGTGACTAAAATGTAATTTTTGAAAAGTTCGTGACTGTTTTAAAAGGATTGAAACTTTGAATCTTTAAGGAGCTAATTTACCCAAGGGAGGATTTCTCCAGATTTTTCTTAAATTTTAAAGACTCATTTAATGTTATTTAATGAAAAGAAAAGAGGGAAAAAGATATTTTTAGTTTCATAACTAACTTTTACCAAAATTTTCCAATTTCATTTTCTCTCAAAATTCCCTCAGCCAAACACATTTCCACAACAACTTTTCCTTTGATTTTCACACCTAAAGTTGAGATTTCAATTCCTAAATGATTTCTAATCATTTCTACACCAAATCCTCATCATTTGCTTATTGAATTTTCAAGAATTTTGGCTCTAAACAAGGAGAAATCCACATTTAGAGGTATGAACGTCCTTCTCCTCTAAATACTCAGTTCTTTACTGAAATTGTCAAGTTCTCAAACCTTAAATTAAGTTTTATTAAAGGTTTTAATGTTGTGATCTTGATTTTGGCTTAAAATGCAAGATTTGGATTTAATTTTGAAGAAATTCGTATTGGATGGTTGGGCTCCGTTTTGAGATGTCTTTTTGATGTATTTTGGATGTCTAAATGATGTGTGATTGAGGTTTAATCAATCCAATCCCGAATAGGTTGATTTTCCTAAGTTTTTACTTGTGAAAATGGTGGTTTTTGGGGTGATCTTGGTGTTTTGTTAATGCTGGAGGTATAAGGACGAGTTTGAGTTTATTTTGGATGTTAATAGATGTTTAATAATGGTTAGTAGTGATGGATCTTGGCTGGGTTAAGTCTTGGAAGTGTTTGGAGGTGATTTCGGTTGTGTTTGGTAGCCGAAATGTTGGATTTGCAAAGAACATCGAGTTTTGGTGTGTTGTTGGTGTTTTTAATGCATGATGATGCATTAATCATCTGTTGTTATGTGCTTGAAACAGGGGAGAATGATCCGTGAGCAATAGAGGTCGCGTTGATGGTTTCGGATGCTTGGAAGGCTTGTTGGCTAGCCTAGTTTTGTGTATTGGTGAGTGAAGTTGGGGTTTTCAGCTTTAAAACCAATGTTTGAAGGTTTTTGGGAGCTTAGTTTAAGTCTAAACAACTTAGCTAAGCTCAAGAGTAAGTAAATGGAATTTCTCTCTTGGTTTGTGTTATGAATTGGTTTTTAAAGCACTTGTGATTGTTGGATGCAATGCATGTGATTTGCATGTTTAAATTCCGTTTTAAAAGCATATTTTAGCATGGTTTAATGCTGGTTTTGAAAGTCATGTGTGAAGGATGCTCAAGGTAAGAGATCCTTGGTTTTGTACATTGGAATTGTGGAATTGATGCATAGTGTTGCATGTTGTTTAATGGCTTTGTTTAATGCTTCAAAACAGTGAAGTGATGATGGTAATTGGTGGTTTTGGCATTTTGGTTATGCTTGTAAAAACAATACATTAATGTGGTAAAATGGTTATATTGGCAAGTGATGTAAGTGGTTATTGGTTACTTTAATCGGATATAGTTAGCCGGCTATAGGATTGGGTGCACCGTGAATTGAGTCGCCTTGGATGTCGAGGGGGTTGTAATTGTACCGTAAACTCCATCCGAGAATCCTAGCGATTGAGGAAATTGGTGTCACCATGATGGAGGATGGCTCTCGTGGGTGGGCTTGGTTTAGTGCCACCACGATGGAGGATGGCTCTCGTGGGTGGGCTTGGTTTAGTGCCACCACGATGGAGGATGGCTCTCGTGGGTGAACCTTGTTAAAAGTCACCACGATGGAGGGTGGCTCTCGTGGGTGGACTTTGTTAAGCGTCACAACGGTGGAGGGTTGCTCCCGTGTGTGAGCTTGGTTAAGGTGATTACAATGGTTGTGGTAGCTTCCATGTGTAAGCCTTGCGATGTGTCCCCGCTCTCGCTAGTGTGTTATACAACTTCCGATGAGTGATGTTGAGGGGGTTGTGATTGTACCGTTAAACTCCATCACGGGTGTTGAGGGGGTTGTGATTGTACCGGTAAACTCCACCTTGTATTGTTCGGTTGTGTGTATGGAGCGTGTGGGACAACGCTTGTAATCCGCGTATCCGATTGTGTCTTGTGTTATGATGGTTTGTGAATTATCACTTGGAAGCCAATATAATGTTCTTGAATGTAATGAAGCATGAGATGCTTGAAACGATGCATGGTTGCATGGGAAGTGTGTGAGGTTCTAAGAATGCATGTATTACTTGTTAACTTGTACAAGTGTTTATCTTAGATTAAGAATGGTGCATATGTGCATGGGAATCTCTTTAGTGCATTGAAGTCTTGTGAAGGCTTGTTTTAAAAGGCATGTAATGCAAATGTTGATTTTGTGGTTCGTATGTTGCATTTGTTTAATGCATGAGATAGATTGAAGGAGTAAGTGGTTTTCAATGGTTTCTTGCTTTGAGATGATTTTCAAGAATGAGAAAAGTATAATGTGAAGTGGAAGTGTTTTCCAAGGAATTTGTATTTAACTTTGCATATGATGTTCATGCATGGAAAGGTTAAATTGATGGTTTTGCAAGGGTGTGCTTTGAAGTGAGTTACTTAGCTTTTCTAAGCTAAGGGTTGGTTTTCATGTTTGAGCAATGCATAATTTAAAGCATGTTGTTTAAAAAAGGGTTTCAAACACTGCTTTGGTTTATCGGAATGTGTTTAATTTTAAAAGAGGTTTTATGACTCGCTGCATTGATGGTGTTTTGGTTTTGAGCATTCCTCACTAAGCATTATGTGCTTACGCTCCTTTTTGCCCATCAATGCAGATATTTGAAGTTGGGACAGCAAGAAGCAAGAGATTCAAGGAGAGCTCCACTTGAGATGTATGTCTCGGTTAATAGCTATAGATAATAAAGGCAATGGGGGGAGAGTCTTTTATGTTGATGTTTAATGAGATTGTGTATGTTGAACAAGTTCGGTTTATGATTTGAACTATGTGGTTTAACGCTTGCAACGTTTGGATCTTCTTATTCATAAGTCGTTATGCTATGCTTCTTGTTTTAAAAGCATGTTTAAGTGTTGGATGTGCGGAAGGAGTTGGTGCACCTAGGAGTTGTTTTGTATCTAGATTTTAATGCCATTTGGTTGTTATGATGCTTGGCATGTTGTTGCTATGTTGAGGTTTGATTTGGAGCATGTTCGATGGGGTTTAGATGTGTTAAAACAGGCCTATCTGCTGTTTCTGGGCAGGGTGTTTCGAAACACCCTTGCCTGTTTCGAAACAGGTGCTTGATTTGGCCTGGGTGTTTTGAAACGGGTAGAGGAGTTTCGAAACACTTTGGCTACTGCCAAGCCCCGTTTCTGAACAGGCTAACCCCGTTTCGAAACACTAGACCGTTGGGCATTGATTTGAATGGTTTTGAGGTTTGCAAGCTTTACGTTTTAGTCCTGATTTTTGTATGTGCAATTGCTTGAGTTTGAGATGTCCGTTTGAGATGAAATTTGACAGAGAAGCATGAAACATGACTAATTTCATAATGGTAACTTAAAAATTGGTAAAGTTCTCTTAATTTTCAGAATTTACAAGTTGGTCCCTAAATTCGTATTTTGTGCAATTGGGTCCCTTATTGTTTTCCGATTGCTGTGATTTTTTAGTATGCTTATCTCAAGAGTATGCCTAGGTTTAATGTGCATCTAGACATGTTTTAAAAAGAAAAAAAAGGTCGTTAATCAAGGTTGACTTTCGGGTTGACTTTGGTTTTCCCTGTGTAATCTTCGTAGTCCAGGTCAACCGTCTAGGCCGGGCTAAGGGGGTTACATTTGGTGGTATCAGAGCTGAGTTGCGAATGCTTGGGGAAATGGTAAATTGTTGTAATAAGTGTTTAATGTTTATTCTGATGTGTGGTTGAAAGTCGGTTGAAATGTGTGTCTGTGAGCGAATTGTTGATGTTTTTGTCATGCTTTTTGATTGTGAATCTTCATTGAGCTAATGTGGATTTGTGCTGATGATATTCCTGTGATGTAAGCTGATTTTATGAATGATGAAAGTTTAATGGGTATGATATGTTGATGTTATGCTGTTGCGAGTGAATGTTGTTTGATGAGAGCATGATCGAAGTATGTTGATTGATATGCTCGATGTTGTGACATCCATGTTTTTATTGACTGTTATGTCATGTAAAAGGGGAGAATTTGGGATACCCATTGCCTTATTATTATAGCTATTGTGTTATGTTGGAATTGGAGTCTTGAATCCTTGCTTGAAGCTGGCCTGATCGTTTTGTTTGTTTTGTTATGATAGCTTGTTGTTAATAGCATGGTGAAATCGATGCGAGAATGGCAGTTGGGTGAGATGGTTGCTGCTTTAGAGCAGGTTGTTAAGGCGTGGAATTCACCTTTTAGTGGAGGTGTTTCGTCTCAGTCTTCTGTGCCTGGAGTTGAGGTAGTGAGGCAGAAGGAAGAAGCTGGTTCTGTGATGAAGAGTTCATCACCTATTGTTCAAGAGGTGTTGGGAACATCTCAGGTTGTGGCGAAAGTGAGGCCTGTAGACGTGCCGACTGTGGGACGTGCGAGTTTGTCGAAACATCGTTTACATGATTTGGGAGCTGTGGAGTATCATGGTTCGACACCTGAGACGTTCGAGGCATGGTTGGCCATTGTAATTCTAATTTTGGATCAGGAAGGTTGTGACTACGCCTGTAATCTAGGAAGTGTTGTCTCATTGATGTTGGAGGATGCCTGTGCCTGGTGGACATCTGTGGTGGTGGCATCGCATATCCACGATATAGATTGGGACTTCTTTGTGTCTGCCTTTTATGAAAGGTACCTTGGAGAGAAATTTCCCAGGGTTAAGCAGCGTGGGGGTGTGGCTTCAGATTATGAAGGTGAGAAAAGTTTAAGCAAGAGAGCTGTGGGTTCTGACCTCGGGAACAGTCAGCGTAAGAGGCTACGTGATAGAAGGTTTTGCTTGAATCAAAGTCTGGGTGGAGGTGCAGATGTGGGTCAAGTGCGATATGATCAAGGAGTGGTAGCTCGGTTGCCGAAGTGTGACCGTTGTGGAAGGTGTCATGTTGGAGGTTATCGGGGCGCGAGAGTTTGTTGGAACTGTGGTTCTAAGGAGCATGTGAAGCGAAATTGTCCTCAAGTGGTGAGATCAGCTTCAGTGGTAGCAAAAGGGTCTCTGAAGGGTCGTGGGCGTGGCCGAGACAAAGTTCGAAGGTGGCAGGAAGGGCGGAAAGGTGTGAGGATCTTGGGGAAAGAATCTTGTTGGAATTGTGGGTCTGTTGGGCATTTGAGACGAAATTGTTTGAAGTTTGCTTGGGGTAGCCAGGGTTCTTTACCGCAGGGAGATGGTGATGACCTTAATGTGTTAGCTGATGCTGCAGCGGTGCGGCTGGAGAATGATGGTTCTGTGAGGAAGAGAGCTCGTCTGTTGAAGCTCCGGGGCAGTGAGGTGTTTACAGGTAACCTTGTTACGTAATCTTTGCCCTAGTTATCTTAGTTTGGTTTCAGGTTTTGTTTTTCCTTGCGTAGTGGGTATGGTCTCGTTGCTAGCATGTTTGGGGTAGTAGTTGGTGTTGTTTTGAAAACAACTTTAGTGTGAAGAGGGTATTAGTGGGTATTTTGTGGTTAATGGGTTATTAGAATGGTAGGGTTAGACAAGTTGGAAGTGAGATAGGAGGTTGTTCTTAGACGAATCTTGAGGATGTTATTGGTGGGTGTGAACTGACATACATGCACAGTTAAAACCATTGTTATATACTATATTATATATATGTGCTGGTCCATGCATACATGTGACATGACATTAGAGGTTTTGCATACATGTACACAGGCATTGATAGGGCATATTGGTGATCATGCATACGTACGTTCACACTCGCTAATAGTTAATCGGGTCCGTTAGTGTTATGATAGGATTAGGTTGGATGATGGGTTTTAAAAGTTGTTTTGGTGCTAGGAGAATGTTAGAAGTAATGGAGGGTATTAAGCGAGTTGTCAGTAATAGTGAGTGCGATATAGCATGTTGGCAGAAGGAAAGTGTTTTGGCACTTAAAGAGTTTAGTGGTGTGGTGGTGAGGAGATTACCGGTTGAAATTCGAATCAGTCAGAGTGGTTGTGAATAGCTAGTAGAAATGGTAGTTTCTTAGTGTTAAGTGATGTTGCAGGTTAGTGGATGTGTTTCCAAAGTGCTGAGGTAACTTGGCATTGATGTTGTAATAGAATGGGTGGTGTCCTGGTAAGGCTAGTGTTGTAGTCAAAGCTTGAAGTGGAAAGGCAATGTAAGTTCAAGGGCCATTGTTGGTTGGACGGGCTCTTGTGAGAAGTGGTTGGCTAGTCGTGTATAAGTAAATCCCTTCTGAAGTCAGCTAGTGGTATGTGGAACGACTGGCGGTGTCAAGGTTGGGGTTTTGTAACGTGATTTTCAGATGTTAGGTTAGTAGTCCTGGTGAGTCGTTATGGTGATGATAGCGGCGGATGTGAAGGAATGTCAGCAATACGTTGAGAAGTTTGAGTAAGCAGTTGATGCTTAAGAATTCTTGCTTGATGTGGTAACCTTTGGAAGAGGTTGAGCAGTTGTGCAAGGGGTTTTAGAAGCAGTGAAGGTTGTGGGTCCCATGGTGGCTGAACTGGATTGGTTGGTGTCACCGTGTGTACGAGTTTTGGGAGTTATTAGTTAAGGTGGTGTATGTTGTAAAAGTTTGGAGGTTCTTTAGGTTGTTGTTGGGGCTATGTGCAATCCAGAAGTGTGAAAGGTTAAGATGTGGTTAACATCTGAGTGTTCTGGAAATTGTGAACAGTATGTGGTGGTGTTGGGTTTGGTTATAGTGTAAGTTGAATTGTGGAGGAGTTGGTTTGGTGGAGTTTGTGTGGAGAGTGTTCAGTGGTGGTTAAGTCTCATGTGTTGCCTTGTGGGTTGATTTGAGAAGTTTGGTTGTGCTCTTTTCGCCGGTTGAAATTTCGAGGACGAAATTTCCTAAGAGGGGGAGAGTTGTAACACCCCAATTTTGGGCTTGGAAGTTTTGGGTTTGAACCGGACCGGTCAGATTTTCGGTTCGAGTATAAAAAGAGGTTTTAAGGAAAGCCTAGTTCGGGATGCATTAAAAATATGGAAAAATATCTAAAAATCCTCTTTTATTATATATAAGAGAGTGGTGAAATCAATTTTACAGAATGAGGTTTGGAAATATGACATTTTGAGTTAGTGACTAAAATGTAATTTTTGAAAAGTTCGTGACTGTTTTAAAAGGATTGAAACTTTGAATCTTTAAGGAGCTAATTTACCCAAGGGAGGATTTCTCCAGATTTTTCTTAAATTTTAAAGACTCATTTAATGTTATTTAATGAAAAGAAAAGAGGGAAAAAGATATTTTTAGTTTCATAACTAACTTTTACCAGAATTTTCCCATTTCATTTTCTCTAAAAATTCCCTTAGCCAAACACATTTCCACGGCAACTTTTCCTTTGATTTTCACACCTAAAGTTGAGATTTCAATTCCTAAATGATTTCTAATCATTTCTACACCAAATCCTCATCATTTGGTTATTGAATTTTCAAGAATTTTGGCTCTAAACAAGGAGAAATCCACATTTAGAGGTATGAACGTCCTTCTCCTCTAAATACTCAGTTCTTTACTGAAATTCCCAAGTTCTCAATCCTTAAATTAAGTTTTATTAAAGGTTTTAATGTTGTGATCTTGATTTTGGCTTAAAATGCAAGATTTGGATTTAATTTTGAAGAAATTCGTATTGGATGGTTGGGCTCTGTTTTGAGATGTCTTTTTGATGTATTTTGGATGTCTAAATGATGTGTGATTGAGGTTTAATCAATGCAATCCCGAATAGGTTGATTTTCCTAAGTTTTTACTTGTGAAAATGGTGGTTTTGGGGGTGATCTTGGTGTTTTGTTAATGCTGGAGGTATAATAACGAGTTTGAGTTTATTTTAGATGTCAATTGATGTTTAATAATGGTTAGTAGTGATGGATCTTGGCTGGGTTAAGTCTTGGAAGTGTTTGGAGGTGATTTCGGTTGTGTTTGGTAGCCGAAATGTTGGATTTGCAAAGAGCAGCGAGTTTAGGTGTGTTGCTGGTGGTTTTAATGCATGATGATGCATTAATCCTCTGTTGTTATGTGCTTGAAACAGGGGAGAATGATCCGTGAGCAATAGAGGTGGCGTTGATGGTTTCGGATGCTTGGAAGGCTCGTTGGCTAGCCTAGTTTTGTGTATCAGTGAGTGAAGTTGGGGTTTTCAGCTTTAAAACCAATGTTTGAAGGTTTTTGGGAGCTTAGTTTAAGTCTAAACAACTTAGCTAAGCTCAAGAGTAAGTAAATGGAATTTCTCTCTTGGTTTGTGTTATGAATTGGTTTTTAAAGCACTTGTGATTGTTGGATACAATGCATGTGATTTGCATGTTTAAATTCTTTTTTGAAAGCATATTTTAGCATGGTTTAATGTTGGTTTTGAAAGTCATGTGTGAAGGATGCTCAAGGTAAGAGATCCTTGGTTTTGTACATTGGAATTGTGGAATTGATGCATAGTGTTGCATGTTGTTTAATGGCTTTGTTTAATGCTTCAAAACAGTGAAGTGATTATGGTAATTGGTGGTTTTGGCATTTTGGTTATGCTTGTAAAAACAATGCATTAATGTGGTAAAATGGTTATATTGGCAAGTGATGAAAGTGGTTCTTGGTTACTTTAATCGGATATAGTTAGCCGTCTATAGGATTGGGTGCACCGTGAATTGAGTCGCCTTGGATGTCGAGGGGGTTGTAATTGTACCGTAAACTCCATACGAGAATCCTAGCGATTATGATAATTGGTGTCACCACGATGGAGGATGGCTCTCGTGGGTGGGCTTGGTTTAGTGCCACCACGATGGAGGATGGCTCTCGTGGGTGAACCTTGTTAAAAGTCACAACGATGGAGGGTGGCTCTCGTGGGTGGACTTTGTTAAGCGTCATAACGGTGGAGGGTTGCTCCCGTGTGTGAGCTTGGTTAAGGTGATTACAATGGTTGTGGTAGCTTCCATGTGTAAGCCTTGTGATGTGTCCCCGCTCTCGCTAGTGTGTTATACAACTTCCGATGAGTGATGTTGAGGGGGTTGTGATTGTACCGTTAAACTCAATCACGGGTGTTGAGGGGGTTGTGATTGTGCCGGTAAACTCCACCTTGTGTTGTTCGGTTGTGTGTATGGAGCGTGTGGGACAACGCTTGTAATCCGCGTATTCGATTGTGTCTTAAGTTATGATGGTTTGTGAATTATCACTTGGAAGCCAATATAATGTTCTTGAATGTAATGAAGCATGAGATGCTTGAAATGATGCATGGTTGCATGGGAAGTGTGTGAGGTTCTAAGAATGCATGTATTACTTGTTAACTTGTACAAGTGTTTATCTTATACTAAGAATGGTGCATATGTGCATGGGAATCTCTTTAGTGCATTGAAGTCTTGTGAAGGCTTATTTTAAAAGGCATGTAATGCAAATGTTGATTTTGTGGTTCATATGTTGCATTTGTTTAATGCATGAGATAGATTGAAGGAGTAAGTGGTTTTCAATGGTTTCTTGCTTTGAGATGCTTTTCAAGAATGAGAAAAGTAATGTGAAGTGGAAGTGTTTTCCAAGGAATTTGTATTTAACTTTGCATATGATGTTCATGCATGGAAAGGTTAAATTGATGGTTTTGCAAGGGTGTGCTTTGAAGTGAGTTACTTAGCTTTTCTAAGCTAAGGGTTGGTTTTCATGTTTGAGCAATGCATGATTTAAAGCATGTTGTTTAAAAAGGGGTTTCAAACACTGCTTTGGTTTATCGGAATGTGTTTACTTTTAAAAGAGGTTTTATGACTCGTTGCATTGATGGTGTTTTGGTTTTTAGCATTCCTCACTAAGCATTATGTGCTTACGCTCCATTTTGTCCACCAATGCAGATATTTGAAGTTGGGACATCAAGAAGCAAGGGATTCAAGGAGAGCTACACTTGAGATGTATGTCTCGGTTAATAGCTATAGATAATAAAGGCAATGGGGGGAGAGTCTTTTATGTTGATGTTTAATGAGATTGTGTATGTTGAACAAGTTCGGTTTATGATTTGAACTATGTGGTTTAACGCTTGCAACGTTTGGATCTTCTTATTCATAAGTCGTTATGCTATGCTTCTTGTTTTAAAAGCATGTTTAAGTGTTGGATTTGCGGAAGGAGTTGGTGCACCTAGAAGTTGTTTTGTATATAGATTTTAATGCAATTTGGTAGTTATGATGCTTGGCATGTTTTTGCTATGTTGAGGTTTGATTTGGAGCATGTTCGATGGGGTTTAGATGTGTTAACACAGGCCTGTCTGCTGTTTCTGGGCAGGGAGTTTCGAAACACCCTTGCCTGTTTCGAAACAGGTGCTTGATTTGGCCTGGGTGTTTCGAAATGGGTAGAGGTGTTTCGAAACACTTTGGCTACTGCCAAGCCCCGTTTCTGAACGGGCTAACCCCGTTTCGAAACACTAGACCGTTGGTCATTGATTTGAATGGTTTTGAGGTTTGCAAGCTTTACGTTTTAGTCCTGATTTTTGTATGTGCAATTGCTTGAGTTTGAGATGTCCGTTTGAGATGAAATTTGACAGAGAAGCATGAAACATGACTAATTTCATAATGGTAACTTAAAAATTGGTAAAGTTCTCTTAATTTTCAGAATTTACAAGTTGGTCCCTAAATTCGTATTTTGTGCAATTGGGTCCCTTATTGTTTTCCGATTGTTGTGATTTTTGAGTATGCTTATCTCAAGAGTATGCCTAGGTTTAATGTGCATCTAGACATGTTTTAAAAAGAAAAAAGGTCGTTAATCAAGGTTGACTTTCGGGTTGACTTTGGTTTTCCCCGTGTAATCTTCGTAGTCCGGGTCAACTGTCTAGGCCGGGCTAAGGGGGTTACAGAAAATTAGTTGTTGTAGGCCGGGGAGCATAGTGTGTTGGTGGTTCAGTGTCTAAAAGTAGGAAACAATGATACGATTTGGCATTGAAATCAGAGGTAATACGATAGGAAGGAAAAACAGCTGTCCAAGCCAAATTCCCTAAAAATCGATCTAGACGTTCGAAAATCGCTGGAGTGTTAGGCCCGGTTTTCGTCCAAGTAAACCATCCAAAGGTAGGTTTACAATCAAAGAGATCATTGCATCCAAAAGTCATAGAGAATCTCTACAAAAAGGACCACAAAACAAGTTTTTATCAAAACATAGGAGTTTATGTAACCCCCTAGACCCGACCTAGCCACCAGATCGTATCGAGTGGACTGCACGGGACTAATCGAAGAATGATCCGAAGATTTCCCTCCGTTTAGCAACCATAAACGTGTTTATTAATATCTTTTCTAGATGCTCAGATTTAATCTTAAGTTATCAAACATGCAGCGGAAGAAAGAACAACAATCA
This sequence comes from Hibiscus tridactylites, assembly GCA_958450335.1. Classification (NCBI taxonomy): domain Eukaryota; kingdom Viridiplantae; phylum Streptophyta; class Magnoliopsida; order Malvales; family Malvaceae; genus Hibiscus; species Hibiscus tridactylites. The sequence continues at coordinate 35,032,197 of OY288289.1, read as the reverse complement.
AGCATTGATTCAAACAAAAAGGCAAGCATGACCAAACTGCAAAACTAGCATAATATAGGGACTTATGATGTAATTAAGGTGATCATTGTTTAATTAAGGGTAAACTACACAGATGACCACTGAACTATGGGTTTGGTGTCAAAATGACCACTATATTATTTTTTGCCGCAAATGCACCACACAACTATTTAAATGGTTTCATTTTAGCCACACGTCGTTAAAAAAATGAAAAAGTTGACGAAACTGTTAAAAAAATTGGTATAATTACACATTTGGTCCTCTATATTTATACAATATATCAATTTAGTCCTAATTTTAATCTAATAAAATAAATTAATTATTCAATAAGATGGTGACACATGTCACCACCTTATTGGGGGTTAATTATTTTTATTTAACTAAATTAATTAATTTCCCCCTCCAATCAGGTGGTGACACATGTCACCCTGATTGGAGTAGGAAAAATGAAAAACAAGGAATTGCCCTTAGTAGGAATCAAACCTGGGACCTTGGGGGTGTAGCGCACGTGAGTTTGCCACTGAGCCAAGCATATAGTTGTGATATGTAATACTAATAATAATATATGTGTTATACATATGGAGAAAGAAAAAACAAACAACATATTCGCTCTTAGTATGAATGTCTCCATGCAGTTGCATCTCTATTAGTGGAAACATGGTCTTTTTGTAATGAACATCTTATATGAAGAATGGTGGTAATATCATATTTTCCTGTTATAGATGCATTAACTTCCTACTGGGCTTGTTGTTGCCTACAATTGAGGTTCTCATTGGTTTCGGGGAGGTCTTACTACGACAGATTTTTTGCTGTTGAGTGGGTTCAGACTGGTATTATTCACATTGGGATAACGTGCTCCAATTATGGTTTTACCAGTGTTGGTATGTATTAGTGAAGAGATGATCTATCGTGGTTAACACGATAGAAATCAGTCATATGTTCCTAATAATTTTTTCTTTTGTTATACATGTATATATATTGGGTTTGTTTGAATGTGACCTTGTTATGATTTGTTACTTCCTAACTAATACACCTTGCTATGTTATATGTACATGTTGCCAACTAATCACTTTGACTATGAGTTGCGGTAATGACCATGATAATTCCTTTGGAATTATTTGAGTATGTGTAACAAATTCTTTTGTTTGCTAGTTTCATATGCTTTTCCATCACTTAGTTTGGTTAAACAGATTAGAAGAACACTGATCCATAAACTTGAATAAATTCAAGGGAGAATTACATTTAAAGAACACGTTCATGGTTTTCTGTATATAGAATGAGTGAAAGCAAATTTCTTGCATAAATTGTTCCGGAAATATTTTATTGTGGGAATGATAATTGTGTGATTGTCTCCTTTTCTCATCTGGTGCAGACGTGCAGTATTGGAACTTTCTGAGAAATATCAGAAACGGTTTGGTCCTCTGGATATTTTGTTGCTGGGTTCCATAAATTTCTGTGGTTGCTGAACTACAACTACGAAGTGGAGTACCTTCTAAGGGAAAGTATGTTGTTTGTTTTTTCTTTCTCCATATGTATAACACATATATTATTATTAGTAGTGCATATCACAAATATATGCTTGGCTCAGTGGCAAACTTGTGCGCTATAATCCCAAGGTCCCAGGTTTGATTCCTACCAAGGGCAATTCTTTGGTTTTTATTTTTCCTACTCCAATCAGGGTGACACGTGTTACCACCTGATTGGAGGGGGAAATTAATTAATTTAGTTAAATAAAAATAATTAAAATCCCCCAATAAGGTGGTGACATGTGTCACCATCTTATTGAATAATTAATTTATTTTATTAGATTAAAATTAGGACTAAATTGATGTATTGTATAAATATAGAGGACCAAATATGTAATTACAATTTCGTCAAATTTTTTGTTTTTTTAACGGCGTGTGGCTAAAATGGAACCATTTAAATAGTTGTGTGGTGCATTTGCGGCAAAAAATAATATAGTGATCATTTTGACACCAAACACATAGTTCAGTGGTCATCTATGTAGTTTACCCTTTAATTAAACTCGTTTCATGCTTCCATGATGATATGCAACATAAAACATGCATAAAAACATATACAATTGAAAGCAGCATAAACTAGGACCAAAACGCAAGAAAAATAACTTTAAAGATGCCTTTAACTAACTTCAACGACCCCCGCTTCGATACGCGTATCGGAACAGTGCTTCACAGTAGCGAAACGCTTGAGACCGTTTCGGCCCTGCTTATCCCGTTTCGATACTCGTTCCGAAATGCCAAGGAAAAAACAAGGGCTGTTCCGAAACGTTCGAGCCCGTTTCAAAACATCCTGCTGCAGAAACAGCAAAACTGCAATTTAAGCATCTCTAAGGGTATTTAACATGGTTCTAATCACCACATACAGCAGAGAAACAACAAGATCAACATATATACACTAAAACCAACCATCACACATGTCCGAGATGAAGAGAAACATAAACATGTTTTACATACAATTTTAAAGAAAGCTTCAAGATCCAACATAAGAAGAACAAGGTCCAAAACCATAACCACAAGACATAAGGAAAGAACAAGCCATCAAGATAAACGTCAACATGATCTCAACACAAGGAGTTTACTAACACTCATAAGGACATAAACAAGGTTAACCCTCATTGCCACACACACTATTATCTAAGCAAGGTCATACTTGAGCTAAGAGAGGACACTTGGATCACTTCCCTTGCACCGTTGCCTTCCAAAGGGTCTACGGATCTGCATGGTTGGAAAAAGAGAGCGTAAGCTATAAAGCTTACTGAGCGGAGCTCTAAAACCAACTACTACAATGCAGTTTTGAAAACAATCCTCATTTAGAAATCAAAACCATTTCTTAAAATCTCTTTCACAAATCATTTCCAAAACCATTTCCTTTTCAACATGCTATCTTGAAACAAGATTAAGCAATGCAACCACACATACCATAGGCAATGAACATGCATCAACAATGTATAAGCCATATATGAACCATATATGCATACCAAGCCTACCGGCTCCATAATTAATTCACATGCTTTAAGCACGTATACACAACCATATGAGTTTACCAAGCTCATATGAAACCATCGCGAATGAGTATACCGGCATCATTGACACGTTGCTCAGATAAGCGGACACCTTGATCGCATAACCCCCATCAAGTCACATGGTGAAACAACCCTCACCACAAACACACTTCGGCTAGGATGCCACTACCCGCATTACCCGTTGGTGATAGCACAACCCCTACCACTCGCATCACAATAGCATAACCCCTATTGTGAAACCAAAGAAATCTCACGCGCAAATTTTATAATTATAGTGCACTTCACATCCTATTGATCGATCAATCTATTCGATATAACCCATATGTCAATATACTCATCGCAACATCATAAACCACTGATTTTCACTGGGGATAACCACCTCCCCAAAGCACATCCCAAAAGCCATAATCACAAGCTCAAGCATATCTTGAACTCAACAAACATTCATTATATAACATGACATTCATATGGGACAATAACAACATGCATTTAATGCATAACAACAACATAGAAAGCATCATTTAAGATGACATGCACATGATCCAAAATATGATCAAAAATAGAAAGGCGAAAAGCTGAAACAAATACCAAATCTTACCCTTGAGCTTGGATTGGCCTAGTGGCTCAACCCAAACCCTTAAAGCACTTCTTCATCCTCGATAAAACAGTAGAAATCATTTCCACTCACCAGCGATTACCACAACAAGACAAAACCCCTTTTCTAGCTTTCTGATTCGCCCACAATTGAGTTCAACAAATCTGGATCTTCAATCCCTACCTCTAACCAACCCAAATAGTAGATTTAGAGATACTTTCAACACACAAATTTGCTGGAAAGTAGAGATTCAAATACCCAACCAAAACACCTATCGAATAAATCTAATACAAGCCATAAACATTGAAAAGACCCGATTCAGATAATCTCCAGAAAAACCCAGCATAAGATAACATCAAAAAACATAGATAAACATCATCCCGACATCATATCAACACCAGCTATTGATTCACCTCAAAATCCACCCAAACACCCACATTTTCATACTTCAAAATTCAACACCCAACCCCATTTCGTGATTCCTACCATTCATCCATCATCTCAACACAATAATCACATGAAAACAAAGGTAACAACATCAACAAACCCAACTTTAATAGATCTTACCCAAAAATCTTACCAAAAGCTCATTTTCATCAATTTTAGCCAAATTACATTATGATTAAGAAAAGTGAATAAAACCTTGGTATTTAAAATAATCAAAGCATGGGAATTTCATTAAAGAACCTTACATTAGAGGAGAATCACGTTTCTCACCCCAAAGCTAGCTATTACCCCTTGTTTGGCAAAAATCCTTGAGGAAATCAATGAAATAGACTTGAGTTTTAGGAAATCAAGCTTGAGGAGGTAAGAATAATAGATTAATAAGAAAACACTTTTACCTTGAGGAAATCAAGCTCAAATGTTGTTTTGCTGAAGAGAGGAGGTAAGAAAGCTTGAAAATGATTTTTGACGTAAAATGAGATTTTAGATAAAACCATGTTCTAATTAAATCATAAAAGCTATTTTAAAATATTTGAATAATCAAAATAAAAGGGGATAATAACAAAATTGGTCCAGCCAAAATAGCTCCTTAAAGTTTCAATGTTTTGACTCTTTTACAAAATGGTCACTAAAAATAGATTTTACAAACTATACATTTTGGTCACTAAACCAAAATGTCACGGTTCAGAAATCGATTCTCCAAAATTGCTTTTACCAAAACCTTTCACATATTTAAAAAGGATTTTAAAGATTTATTCCATATTTTTCCCAACACCGGAAGACCTCTCTCTCTAAACTTACTCAAAACACCCAACATCGGTCTTTCAGACCTCGAAATATCATCGGATCTTCTAGACCCTAAACTGGGATGTTACAGTTCATATCATTGATTACGAGCTTTTCAACACGATTATATTGCAAAAACTCAATTTTTGTACTTTTTACATAGTTAAAAGTCCAATGGGTCCATTTTACGGCCCATTTAGACCCGCACATCTGAAACCTCTACAAAAGGACCACAAAACTGGTTTTAATCAAATTTTAGGAGTTCATATCATTTATTACGAGCTTTTCAACACGATTATATTACAAAAACTCAATTTCTAAACTTTTTGCTCAGTTAAAAGTCCAATGGGTCTATTTTACCGCCCATTTAGACCCGCTCGCCCAAAACCTCAACAAAAGGACCGCAAAACAAGTTATAATCAAATTTTGGAGTTCATATCATTGATTACAAGCTTTTCAACACGATTATTTTTCAAAAACAAAGTTTATGTACTTTTTACTCAATTAAAAGTCCAACGAGTCCATTTTACGGCCCATTTAGACCCGCTCGTCCGAAATCTCTACAAAAAGGACCGCAAAATAAGTTTTAATCAAATTTTAGGAGTTTATATAATTGATAACGAGATTTTCAACAAGATTATTATGAAAAAAAAGTGAATTTATGTACTTTTAACTCAGTTAAAAGTCCAACGGGTCTATTTTATCGACCATTTAGACCCGATCGCCTGAAACCTCAACAAAAAGAACCGCAAAACATGTTTTAATCAAGTTTTAGGAGTTCATATCATTGATTACGAGCTTTTCAACATGATTATATTGCAAAAACTCAATTTCTATACTTTTAACTCTGTTAAAAGTCCAACGAGTCCATTTTACGGCCCACTTAGACCCGCACGTCGTAACCTCTACAAAAGGACTGCAAAACAGGTTTTAATCAAATTTAAGGAGTTCACATCATTGATTACAAGCTTTTCAACAAGATTGTATTGCAAAAAGTCAATTTTTGTACTTTTAACACAGTTACAAGTCCAACGGGTCTATTTTACCGCCCATTTAGACCCGCTCACCCGAAACCTCAACAAAAAGGACCGCAATACAAGTTTTAATCAAATTTTAGGAGTTCATATCATTGATTATGAGCTTTTCAACATGATTGTATTGAAAAACTCAATTTATATACTTTTTACTCAATTAAAAGCCCAACGGGTCCATTTTACGGCCTATTTAAACCCGCACGTCGAAACCTCTAGAAAAGGACCACAAAACAAGTTTTAATCAAAATTTAGGAGTTCACATCATTGATTACAAGCTTTTGAACAAGATTATATTGCAAAAAGTCAATTTCTGTAGTTTTTACTTAGTTAAAAGTCCAACGGGTCTATATTACCGCCCATTTAAACCAACTCGCCCTAAACCTCAACAAAAAGGACCGTAACACAAGTTTTAATCAATATTTGGAGTTCATGTCATAGATTACGAGCTTTCCAGCACGATTATATTTCAAAAACACAATTTATGTTCTTTTTACTTAGTTAAAAGTCTAACAAGTCAATTTTACGACCCATTTAGAGCCGTTCGTTCAAAACCTCTACAAAACGACCGCAAAACAAGTTTTTACCAAAACTTAGGAGTTCATATCTTTGATTACGAGCTTTTCAACACGATTATATTGTGAAAACTCAATTTCTATACTTTTTACTAAGTTAAAAGTCCAACGGGTCTATTTTACGACCCATTTAGACTCGCACGTCTGACACCTCTACAAAAGGACCGCAAAACTAGTTTTAATCAAATTTTAGGTTTTCACATCATTTATTGCGAGTTTTTCAACAAGATTATATTACAAAAACTCAATTTATGTACTTTTTGCTCAGTTCTACGTCCAAGGGGTCTATTTTACCCCCCATTTAGACCCGCTCGCCCGAAACCTCAACAAAAAGGACCACAAAACAGGTTTTAATTAAATTTTGGAGTTCATATCGTTGATTTCAAGCTTTTCAACACGATTATTTTTCAAAAACACAATTTATGTACTTTTTACACAGTTAAAAGTCCAATGGGTACATTTTACAGTCCATTTAGACCCACACGTCCGAAACCTCTACAAAAAGGACCGTAAAAAATGTTTTAATCATATTTTAGGAGTTCATATCATTGACTACGAGCATATCAATACGATTGTATTGCAAAAACTCAATTTATGTACTTTTTACTCAGTTAAAAGTCCAACGAGTCCATTTTACATCTCATTTAGATCCGCTTGTCTAAAACCTCTACAAAAAGTCCCACAAAACAAGTTTTAATTAAAACTTAGGAGTTCATATCATTGGTTATGAGCTTTTCAACATGATTCTATTGCAAAAACTCAATTTCTATACTTTTTACTTAGTTAAAAGTCCAACAGGTCCATTTTACGTTCCATTTAGACCCGCTTATCTGAAACCTCTTTAAAAATGACCGCAAAACAAGTTTTAATCAAATTTTAGGAGTTTATATCATTGATTACAAGATTTTCAACACTATTATATCGCAAAAACTCAATTTTTGTTCTTTTTACTCAGTTAAAATTCCAACGGGTCCATTGTTCGGCCCGTTTAGACCTGCTCGTTTGAAACCACTACAAAAGTACGAGAAAACAAGTTTTAACCAAATTTCAGGATTTCATATCATTGATTACGAGTGTTTCAACATGGTTATATTGCAAAAACTCAATTTCTATACTTTTTACTTAGTTAAAAGTCCAACGGGTCCATTTTTTGGCCCATTTAGACCCGATCGTTCGAAATCTCAACAAAAAGGACATCAAAACAAGTGTTAATCAAATTCTAGGAATTCATATCATTGATTATGAGCTTTTCAACATGATTATATTGCAAAACTCAATTTCTATACTTTTTACTAAGTTAAAAGTCCAACGGGTCCATTTTACGGCCTATTTAGACCCGCATGTCGAAACCTCTACAAAAGGACCACAAAACAAGTTTTAATCAAATTTTAGGAGTTCACATGATTGATAACAAGCTTTTCAACAAGATTATATTGCAAAAAGTCAATTTTTGTACTTTTTACTTAGTTAAAAGTCCAACGGGTATTTTTTTTCTCTTTGGATATTAACGCTCTCCTTGTGCTTTTCTTACGAGATTCGGCTGTTTTTTCCAATATTCAAAATTAAAATCAGATCTGTTTCATCTGATAAAGGATTTTTTCACCCATTTTTTATACCCTTTTCCTCCATCTGTGGGCGTTATCGATCCAACCGGCGTTCGTCAGATCTGTACGGTTTGTTCTTCTGTATACATTTTTTTATTAGTTTGTTGCTTTTTTGGCTTTCAATAATTTCCTCTAACCATTTCTTGGTTTTTTTATCATCTTTGTCTTTGGATTCATCCTTTCTGCTATTTCGGAGAGTATCTACCCTGGTCGCAACCCATGACAGTGGCCATGTTTACGGCCGTCTGGTTTCATCTCCCACTCCCCTTTCATCTTTGCATCCTTTTAATATCTTTTATTTTTTTCTAGGGTTTGGTTTCCCTTATGTCTTTTTTCTGTTTCTTGATTCTTCATTTTTTTATTCTCATCTAATTTCTTTTCATCTTTTTGTCAGATTCAATATGCCGGCCAAACCGATTCAGTTTTCCTTTTTGTTTTCCAGTTCTGAACAAATCGAGGGCTTCCCCCTCCTTGGTGTTTGTTTTTTTTTTACATTTTTTCTATTTTATTTCGATTGCATGCTTATTCCTCTAATGTTAATTTCTTCTTATCGATGGGTTTCTCTAATATCTTAGTTCTTCTCTTTTTTCTCATTCTCAGATCCATCTCAATAATACGGCATGTAGCCGTCTTTGTTTATCTTTAGGTATGTTTGAACTTATTTCAATTCCCCCAACGGAAGGGTGTTCTGGCATCGCTATGTTTACTTCGCATAATATTAATATAAACTTAATTTCGTACTCTGCGCGTTACATACATACTCAGATTACCCTGAACAACTGAACTATGTTTTTTACTGGAATGCATGGCCACTCCGAAACTAGTCAAAAACATAAAACATGGGAAATCATAGATTCATTAAATATAAATAATAACAATACCCCCTGGCTCCTAGGAGGGGACTTTAATGAAATCTTAGCTGACTCTGAAAAACAAGGTGGTTGTCGAAGGGCAAGATCACAAATAAATAATTTTCGTAACTGTTTATCACGCAACAATCTCTTTGACTGTAAACCAAATTCGGGGTGGTTTACCTGGACAAAAGTAGGGCCTGCAACCCCAATTATACACGAAAGATTAGATAGATTCATAGCTAATTCGGCTTGGCAAAATCTCTTCCCTTCCTATCGCATAACTACGAACTATGTGGCCAAATCCGACCACTGTTTCCTTCTGCTCGATTTATTCCCTACGGCTGTCACCCCCCATCAGCGACCATCAAACACTTTTCGTTTTGAAAATTGTTGGGCGCATAATTAGGATAACATACATACTATTAAAAGTACTTGGGCCAACACCTCTGGAACAACAATTGAAAAAATTGAAGCTATCGGCTCATGTCAGCAGGAATGGACAAATCACCAAAGATTTAAATCCATTGGTCGGATCAATTTCCTTACCCAAAAAAATAAACAAATTCCTCTGTCGACCTTTAAATGCCACGAATGAAGAAATCTATATAAAATATAGAACTGAACTCAATAAGCTTCTTATGGAACAAGAAATCTATTGGGCCCAAAGATCCCATACACTCTGGCTATCCCAAGGGGATAAAAATACAAGGTTCTTCCACGCCCGGGCAACTAATATGAAAAAGAAAAACTCGATTATTGGTCTTTTTGACTCCAATTCGATTTGGCGTACAACTGACTCAGACCTAATGACTATTGCTTCTACATATTTTCAAAATCTCTTTACATCATCCAATCCCCAAATTTCGGATACTATCCTTGGTAAAATTCATCCGTCCATCACTCAATCAATGAATGATACTCTATTAAGGTCCTTCACAAAAGAAGAAATTCTCATTGCCTTTAGGGACATTGATCCTAGGAAAGCACCTGGTATTGAAGGACTACCAAGTAGCTTTTTTTAACAACATTGGGACACGGTTGGTGAAGATGTCATTAATCTTTGCCTTAATCTACTAACCGTCACCATGGATATGTCTCTAGTCAACAAAACTATTCTAGTACTAATTCCCAAAATCTAGGATCCAACTTCCATGAAACAACTAAGACCTATCAGTCTATGTACTGTCATTTATAAAATAGTTGCTAAAACCATCGTTAATAGGATGAAACAAACAATTCCTTTCTGCATCAGTCCTAATCAAGCAGCTTTTGTCCAGGGACGCAACATCTCGGATAACATCCTTGTTGCCCATGAAGTTATCCACAACATCAACTCAGGAGCAACTAAATCCTCACAAGGTGCTGCCCTTAAATTAGACATGGAAAAAGCCTTTGATAGAGTTGAATAGTCCTTTCTCGCAAATGTTATGGAACGCATGGGCTTTGCCCCAGCTTGGATCTCACTCATAATGTGTTGCATAACCACAGTCTCATTTTCAGTTAAAATTAACAATTCTTTCTCCCATTTTTTTCAACCTCAACGGGGCTTACGCCAAGGAGACCCCCTATCTCCTTTCTTATTCCTTTTTTGCACACAAGGGCTTTCTGCTTACCTATCTGCTGCCCAACAAACTAACATTCTACCAGGACTTGGTGCCTGTAAATATGGGCCCAAAGTCAACCATCTGCTTTTTGCTGATGACTGTATTGTCTTCATTAATAACAACCCATCCGAAGCTTCTCATCTCAAAAGAGCACTGCAAACTTATGCTGCGCCTTCCGGACAAGCGGTTAACTTTGAGAAATTAACTATTTTTTATAATCCGCGTACACCATCCTTAACAAGAACTGCGATCAATAGTCTTTTGCAAGTTCGTGAGGTATCTAATCCTGGTGTCTATCTAGGTATCTCACTTCTCATCGGGAAAAACAAAACTGAGTCACTAGGATTTGTGCGAGATAAAGTTCACGATCGTCTCTCTAGCTCGGATAAACATCTCCTCTCTTTTAGTGGCCGGGAGATTTTCATCAAGGTTGTCCTACAATCCCTACCTCAATACGTTATGTCTTGTTACCTCCTTCCACAAAATATTATCGGTGACATGACCTCATCAATTAGACAATATTGGTGGACTGGCATATCCAACAAAAAAGGTTGGCATATGCTTCCATGGAACCATGTTTGTCTACCTAAGGCTGCCGAAGGCATGGGATTTAAGGATTTGCATGATTTCAATATTGCTCTCCTAGGTAAGCAACTATGGAGACTCATTTGTGAACCGGACTCATTATTAGGACAAATATATCGTTCCAAATATTTTCCGTCCGGCAATATCCTAGATGCCCCCAAGCCCAATCGTGGCTCCTTTGCATGGCAAGGTATGTATAACGCTCTCCAACGCCTTTTCCCAGGCTTTCTTTACCGCCCAGGTATTAATAGTAATATCAGAGTACGCAAAGATATATGAGGTGGTTCTTCCCCGGTTAATCTCAGGGGAATTACGAAACCTCTGATGAATTCTATATTCGCTGTTGTGACTTTATGATTCGTAATCAAACTGCTTGGGATACGGATAAAGTCAGGCATTATTTTAACCAAACTGATGCCACGACTATTCTAAGCATTCCTATTATAAATGATCCCCGTGACTCTATACTCTGGTCTCCTAATGAGTCATGTATTTATTCAGTCCGCTCTGGTTATATTTTCCTACAACGATCTTTATACCCGTATACGTCACCCATACGGTTTTGGAAATTTCTATCCAAAATCAAGGCTTTGCCCAAAGTCAAAACTTTTGGTTGGCGTATGGCATCTGAAGCTCTACCAGTTTTAGATCCGCTCGTTCGAAACCTCCACAAAACAAGTTTTAATCAAATATTTGGAATACATATCATTTATTAAGAGCTTTTTAACAAGATTATATTGCAGAAATTAAATTTCTTTACGTTTTACCCTGTTAAAAGTACGACGGGTCCACAAAACTAGTTTTAATCAAATTTTGGAGTTCATATCATTGACTACGAGCTTTTCAACACGATTGTATTGCAAAAACTCAATTTATGTACTTTTTACTCAGTTAAAAGTCCAACGAGTCCATTTTATGTCTCATTTAGACCCGCTTGTCCGAAACCTCTACAAAAAGCCCACAAAACAAGTTTTAATTAAAACTTAGGAGTTCATATAATTAATTATGAGCTTTTCAACACGATTCTATTGCAAAAACTCAATTTCTATTCTTTTTACTCAGTTAAAATTCCAACAGGTCCATTTTTCGGCCCGTTTAGACCTGCTCGTTTGAAACCGCTACAAAAAGGACCGCAAAACAAGTTTTAATCAAATTTTAGGATTTCATATCATTGATTACGAGTTTTTCAACATGATTATATTGCAAAAATTCAATTCCTATACTTTTTACTCAGTTAAAAGTCCAACGAGTCGATTTTTCGGCCCATTTTGACCCGATCGTCCGAAACCTCAACAAAAAGGACCACAAAACAAGTGTTAATCAATTTTAGGAACTCATATAATTGATTATGAGCTTTTCAACACGATTATATTGCAAAACTCAATTTCTATATTTTTTACTAGTTAAAAGTCCAATGGGTTCATTTTACGGCCAATTTAGACCCGCACGTCGAAACCTCTACAAAAGGACCACAAAACAAGTTTTAATCAAATTTTAGGAGTTCACATCATTGATTACAAGATTTTCAACAATATTATATTGTAAAAAGTCAATTTCTGTACTTTTTACTTAGTTAAAAGTCCAACGGGTCTATATTACCGCCCATTTAGACCTGCTCGCCCTAAACCTCAAAAAAATGGACCACAAAAAAAATTAATCAAAATTTGGAGTTCATGTCATAGATTACGAGCTTTCCAGCACGTTTATATTGCAAAAACACATTTATGTTCTTTTCACTTAGTTAAAAGTCTAACGGGTCCATTTTACGACCCATTTAGACCCGCTCATCCAAAACCTCTACAAAAACGGCCAAAAAACAAGTTTTTATCAAAACCTAGGAGTTCATATCATTGATTACGAGCTTTTTAACACGATTATATTACAAACACTCAATTTCTATACTTTTTACTCAGTTAAAAGTCCAACGGGTCTATTTTACGACCCATTTAGACTCGCACGTCCGAAACCTCTACCAAAGGACCGCAGAACTAGTTTTAATCAAATTTTAGGTGTTCACATCATTTATTACGAGCTTTTCAACAAGATTATAATACAAAAACTCAATTTCTGTACTTTTTACTCAGATAAAAGTCCAACGTGGTCTATTTTACCGCCCATTTAGACTCGCTCGCCCGAAACCTCAACAAAAAGGTCCACAAAACAAGTTTTAATCAAATTTTGGAGTTCATATCATTGATTATGAGCTTTTCAACACGATTCTATTGCGAAAAGTCAATTTCTATTCTTTTTTCTCAGTTAAAATTCCAACGAGACCTTTGTTCGACCCGTTTAGACCCGCTTGTTTGAAACCACTAGAAAAAGGACCGCAAAACATGTTTTAATCAAATTTTAGGATTTCATATCATTGATTACAAGTTTTTTAACACGATAATAATGCAAAAACTCAATTTCTATACTTTTTACTCAGTTAAAAGTCCAACGGGTCCATTTTTCGGCCCATTTAGACCCGATCATCCGAAACCTCTACAAAAAGGACCGCAAAACAAGTTTTAATCAAAACTTAGTCATTCATATCATTGATTATGAGCTTTTCAATATGACTATATTGAAAAAATTCAATTTATGTTCTTTTTACTCAGTTAAAATTCCAACGTATCATTTGTTTGGCCCATTTAGACCCGCCCGTCCGAAACCTCTACAAAACAAGTTTTAATCAAAACTTAGGAGTTCATATCATTGATTACAAGCTTTTCAACACGATTATATTGCAAAAAACACAATTTATGTACATTTTCCTCAGTTAAAATTCCAACGAGTCCATATTACGACCCATTTATACCCGCTCGCCTGAAACCTCAACAAAAAAGACCGCAAAACAAGTTTTAATCAAACTTCAGGAGTTTATATTATTGATTATGAGCTTTTCAACATGATTTTTTTTTCAAAAGCACAATTTATATATTGTTTACTCAATTAAAAGTCCAACGGGTCCATTTAGGCCCACACGTCCGAAACCTCTACAAAAAGTACCGTAAAACAACTTTTAATCAAAACTTCGTAGTTCATAGCATTGATTACGAGCTTTTCAAGATGATTATATTTCAATAATTCAAGTTATGTTCTTTTTACTCAATTAAAAGTCCAACGGGTCCATTTTACGGCTCATTTAGACTCGCTCGTCCGAAATCTCTACAAAGAGGACCGCAAAACAAGTTTTAATCAAATTTTAGGAGTTCATATAATTGATTGCGAGCTCTTAACCACGATTATATTGCAAAAACTCAATTTCTGTACTTTTTACACAATTAAAAGTCCAACGGGTCCATTTTACGGCCCATTTAGTCTCGCACGTCGAAACCTCTGCAAAAGGACCGCAAAACAAGTTTTAATTAAATTTTAGGAGTTCACATCATTGATTACAAGCTTTTCAAGAAGATTATATTGCAAAAAGACAATTTATGTACTTTTTACTCATTTAAAAGTCCAACGGGTCTATTTTACCGCGCATTTAGACCTGCTCGCCCAAAACCTGAAAAAAAAGGACCGCAAAAGAAATTTTAATCAAATATTGGAGTGCATATCAGTGATTACAAGCTTTCCAGCACAATTATATTGCAAAAACACAATTTATGTTCTTTTTACATAGTTAAAAATCTAAAGGGTCCATTTTACGACCCATTTAGAGCCGCTCGTCCGAAACCTCTACAAAAAGGACCGCAAAACAAGTTTTTATTAAAACTTAGGTGTTCATATCATTGATTACGAGCTTTTCAACACCATTTTATTGCAAAAACTCAATTTATTAACTATTTACTCAGTTAAAAATCCAACGGGTCCATTAAATGGCCCATTTAGACCTGCACATCCGAAACTTCTACATAAAGGATCGCAAAACTAGTTTTAATCAAATTTTAGGAGTTCACATCATTTATTACGAGCTTTTCAACAAGATTATATTACAAAAACTTAATTTATATACTTTTTGCTCAGTTAAAAGTCCAACGAGTATATTTTACCGCACATTTAGACCCGCTCGCCTGAAACCTCAACAAAAAGGACCGCAAAACAACTTCTAATCAAATTTTGGAGATCATATCATTGATTACGAGCTTTTCAACACGATTATTTTTCAAAAACACATTCTATGTACTTTTTACTCAATTAAAAGTCCAACTGGTCTATTTTATGACTCATTTAGACCCACTCGTCCGAAATCTCTACAAAAAGGACCACAAAACATGTTTTAATCAAACTTTAGGAGTTCATATCATTGATTACGAACTTTTCAACATGATTATATTGCAACAACTCAATTTCTATACATTTTACTTAGTTAAAAGTCCAACGGGTCTATTTTACGGGCCATTTAGACCCGCTCGTCAGATACCTCTACAAAAGGACCGTAAAACAAGTTTTACTCAAAACATTGGTGTTCATATCATTTATTACGAGCTTTTCAACATGATTATATTGAAAAAACTCAATTTCTGTACTTTTTGACCAATTAAAAGTCCAACGGGTCCATTTTACGGCCCATTTAGACTCGTTCGTCTGAAACCTCAACAAAAAGGACCGCAAAACAAGTTTTAATCAAAACTTAGTAGTTCATATCATTGATTACGAGCTTTTCAACATGATTATATTGCAAAAATTCAATTTATGTTCTTTTAACTCAATTAAAATTCTAACGGGTCCATTGTTTGGTCCATTTAGATCCGCTCGTTCGAAACCTCCACAAAACAAGTTTTAATCAAATATTTGGAATACATATCATTTATTAAGAGCTTTTTAACAAGATTATATTGCAGAAATTAAATTTCTTTACGTTTTACCCTGTTAAAAGTCCGACGGGTCCACAAAACTAGTTTTAATCAAATTTTGGAGTTCATATCATTGACTACGAGCTTTTCAACACGATTGTATTGCAAAAACTCAATTTATGTACTTTTTACTCAGTTAAAAGTCCAACGAGTCCATTTTATGTCTCATTTAGACCCGCTTGTCCGAAACCTCTACAAAAGGCCCACAAAACAAGTTTTAATTAAAACTTAGGAGTTCATATAATTAACTATGAGCTTTTCAACACGATTCTATTGCAAAAACTCAATTTCTATTCTTTTTACTCAGTTAAAATTCCAACGGGTCCATTGTTCGGCCCGTTTAGACCTGCTCGTTTGAAACCGCTACAAAAAGGACCGCAAAACAAGTTTTAATCAAATTTTAGGATTTCATATCATTGATTACGAGTTTTTCAACATGATTATATTGCAAAAACTCAATTCCTATACTTTTTACTCAGTTAAAAGTCCAACAGGTCCATTTTTCGGCCCATTTTGACCCGATCGTCCGAAACCTCAACAAAAAGGACCACAAAACAAATGTTAATCAAAATTTAGGAACTCATATCATTGATTATGAGCTTTTCAACACGATTATATTGCAAAACTCAATTTCTATATTTTTTACTCAGTTAAAAGTCCAATGGGTTAATTTTACGGTCAATTTAGACCCGCACGTCGAAACCTCTACAAAAGGACCACAAAACAAGTTTTAATCAAATTTTAGGAGTTCACATCATTGATTACAAGCTTTTCAACAATATTATATTGTAAAAAGTCAATTTCTATACTTTTTACTTAGTTAAAAGTCCAACGGGTCTATATTACCGCCCATTTAGACCTGCTCGCCCTAAACCTCAATAAAATGGACCACAAAAAAAATTAATCAAAATTTGGAGTTCATGTCATAGATTACGAGCTTTCCAGCACGTTTATATTGCAAAAACACATTTTATGTTCTTTTCACTTAGTTAAAAGTCTAACGGAGTTAAAATTCTAACGGGGGGGGGGTGTGTGGGTGGGATAGCTCTCAATTCTCTCTCAATGTTTTTCGGGGTTCTTGCTTGGTTTTGGCTTCCTCTTTTTCCGGTGGGTTTTGTCACCAGATCCCTTTCCCCTCACGGCATCTGTTCATTTTCTGCCGTTTTTGCCAATATCAGATCAAGATACGGGTTTCCCCTTATCTCCTTGGGAATCGGGATGAGATTCCCAAGAGTTATCCCACTCATCCAACCACCTCCGATATCAGGTTGTATCTTTATCCTTATCTTTTATTTTTTCCATCTTTGTTTTATATCATTTCGGCTGCCTTTCACTCTTTATGAGTTTTGGGCGGCCTTTGAGTTCTTTTATTGTTTCACTAGATTTGTTTCTCCTTTTGCGAGATTCTATTGCTTCTGTGTGTGTTACCGTCGTTTGGCTCCGATGAGCCCCTACCAGAGACACAGATATCAGGTTTGCAAGGACAGATCTTATCATAGTCCTCTTCGCCGAGCAAAATGAAGATCCTCTGCTGGAACTGTCAGGGCCTTGGACAAGCCCCGACGGTTCAACATCTCCGAAGCTATGTCCAACGTACCAACCCTAATATTATCTTTTTATGTGAAACCAAGTTAAATAATGCGGAATGTAACCGCTTATGTCATTCATTAGGTATGTTAGACATTATTTCTATTCCCCCTTCGGAAGGGTGTTCCGGAATTTCTTTATTCGCCGCAAATGATATCAATATAAGTTTAATTTCCTATTCGTTGCGTTATATTCACATTCAAATTACGAATAATAACAGCACTATGTTTTTTACTGGAATGCATGGATTTTCGGAAACTAGCCAAAAATATAAAACGTGCGAATTAATTGATTCCTTATACACTTCTACTAAAAATAAACCTTGGCTTATTGGAGGAGATCTTAATGAGATTCTAACAGATTCAGAAAAACAAGGGGGTCCACGTAGAGCTAGATCCCAAATCAAAAATTTTCGAAACTGTTTAATTCGAAACAACCTTTTCAATTGCAAACCAACCTCGGGATGGTTTACATGGACAAAGGTAGGTCCGTTAACCCCTGTAATTCATGAACGACTTGACCGTTTTGTAGCTAACTATGCTTGGAAAGATCTCTACCCTAATCATCGAATAAATACAGAATATGTCGCAAAATCCGACCACCGTTTCCTTCTTCTTGAAATTGATAAACCAACTACCACACCCAAATCTCAAATCCCCAAAAATTTCAGATTTGAAAATTGTTGGGCTAATAATAAAGATAACATCCAAACTATTAAAAGGGCATGGGCTGACACCCCTGGAACGGCCATCAATAAAATCAAAGCGGTAGGAACATACTTAGATGACTGGCAAAACCAACAACGCTTTAAAACAACAGGACGTATTAAATTCCTTACCAAAAAAAATAATAAAATTCTCTATCGCCCCTTGACAACTACTAATAAACAAACTTATTTAAATTATAGAACGGAATTAAATAAACTCTTAACGGAACAAGAAGCTTATTGGGCTCAAAGATCTCGAACACTTTGGCTATCCCAAGGGGACAAAAATACCAAATTCTTCCATGCCAGAGCTTCTAATCGTAATAAGAAAAATTCCATCATAGGGCTTTATGATGTCAATTCCAATTGGTGCACCTCGGAATCTGATATTATGGATATCGCTTCGAATTATTTC
Organism: Hibiscus tridactylites; assembly: GCA_958450335.1. Lineage (NCBI taxonomy): Eukaryota > Viridiplantae > Streptophyta > Magnoliopsida > Malvales > Malvaceae > Hibiscus > Hibiscus tridactylites. The sequence continues at coordinate 35,013,569 of OY288289.1, read as the reverse complement.
CAAAACCTATTTACAACCTCTAATCCTCAACTTTCGGAAATTATCCTTGACAAAATCCACCCCTCCATTAATTCTTCAATGAATGGAAGTCTTCTCAAGCCGTTCACCAGAGAAGAAATTCTACATGCCTTTAAAGGTATTGACCCTAGGAAGGCTCCTGGTGCCGATGGTCTACCTAGTAGTTTCTTTCGACAACATTGGGACACAGTTGGTGACGATGTCCTTAATCTTTGTATGGATCTTTTAAATGGCAAGGCAGATATGACTTTAGTTAACAAAACCATTCTGGTGCTAATTCCCAAAGTTAAGGACCCAACTTCCATGAAACAACTCAGACCAATTAGCCTATGTACCGTTCTCTATAAAATAGTTGCCAAAACAATTGTAAATAGAATGAAAAAGGCTATACCTCTCTGTATTAGCCCTAATCAAGCTGCCTTTGTCCAGGGACGCAACATCTCTGATAATATCCTTGTTGCGCATGAAATTATTCACAACATCAATGCTGGAGCAACTAAATCCTCGCAAGGAGCTGCTCTCAAACTTGACATGGAAAAAGCTTTCGATAGAGTTGAATGGTCTTTCCTTGCAAATGTTATGACACGTATGGGCTTTGCATCCGGTTGGATTGATCTTATAATGCATTGTATATCTACTGTCTCTTTCTCAGTTAAAATTAATAACTCCTTTTCACCCACTTTTCAACCTCAACGTGGTCTCCGTCAGGGGGATCCTCTATCCCCTTTTCTTTTCCTATTCTACACTCAGGGTCTCTCGGCTTACTTAGCGGCCGCTCAACAAACTAATATACTTCCAAATCTAGGTGCCTGTAAGCATGGGCCCAAAGTTAACCACCTTCTTTTTGCAGATGATTGTATGGTATTTATAAATACCAATCAATCGGAAGCATCCCGTCTGAAAAATGCTCTCCAAGTATATTCTAATGCATCTGGTCAAGCAATAAACTTCGAGAAATCAACTATTTTTTATAACCCACGTACACCTTCTGCAACAAGAAATATAATCAATAGCATTTTACAAGTACGTGAAGTTTCTAACCCCGGAGTATACCTAGGTATCCCGCTCCTCATAGGGAAAAATAAAACTGAATCTTTAGGTTTTGTTCGAGATAAAGTACATGATCGACTCTCTAGCTGGGACAAACACCTTCTATCCTTTAGTGGTAGAGAGATTTTTATCAAAGCTGTTTTACAATCTCTCCCACAGTATGTGATGTCTTGCTATCTTCTACCTCACAATATCATTGACGACATGACTACATCAATCCGCCAATACTGGTGGACCGGAAAATCCAACAAAAAAGGTTGGCACATGTTGCCGTGGAACCGGATTTGTTTACCAAAATCCGCTGGTGGCATGGGCTTCAAAGACCTACACGATTTCAACATCGCCCTTCTAGGGAAGCAAATTTGGAAACTAATTTGCGAACCAGATTCCTTATTAGGACAAATATACTGTTTCAAATATTTCCCTTCAGGTAACATCCTGGATGCACCGAAACCTAGTAGGGGCTCCTTTGCCTGGCAAGGTATATACAACGCCCTTCAGCGCCTTTTCCCTGGCTTTCTTCATCGCCCTGGTATAAATAGTAATGTCAGAATACACAAAGATATATGGGGTGGGTCTTCCCCGATTGAGCTAACTGGGGATTATGAAATCTCAGATGAATTCCACATCCGATGTCGGGATTTCATGATCCGCAATCAAACTGCCTGGGATACAGTAAAATTGAACAATTATTTCAATCCAATTGATGCGGATGCCATTCTTCGTATCCCCATCATAAATGATCATCGGGATTCAATTTTATGGTCCCCCAATGATTCAGGTATCTATTCAGTTCGCTCTGGATATATTTTCTTACAACGCTCCTTTTCCCAACCTTCGCCGCCTACTCGGTTATGGAAATTTTAATCTAAAATAAAAGCTTTACCCAAAGTCAAAACTTTTGGATGGCGTATGGCATCTGATGCTCTACCCGTTGGCTCTAAAATGCTAGCTTTCTCCCCTAGCTCGGGGTTATGCTCTATCTGTGGTAATCACTCGGAAACAATTCTTCATGCGCTTCGTGATTGTCCTGGGGCTACTGAAGCCCTTCAAATTAGTGGTATTCCGACCTCTCTCTATAAGAGTATAGCTCCTTCACCATTTCAATGGTTAGAGGAAGCAGCCTCTACAATTTCCCCTGATAAATTTGGCCTCTTTCTTACAGTGTTATGGAATATTTGGAACAGACGTAATGATTGGGTTCACAACCACCATCTACAACCCTCATGGTTAATTGCAGTCAATTCAATTAGCCTACATGACGAATTTTGTAAATCCGTAATCTCATCGGATCCACCTCCATCCACTATTACTAATCCCTCATGTTCTCCTCCATCTAATTTTATCAAAATTAATGTGGATGGCGCTTTTAACCCTTCAACTCGTGCAGCAGCTGTCGGCGTTGTTTCTCGTGACCCTGCCGGAGCAGTCGTGGGTGGTCTCGCTTTCCCTCTCGGTAGCCGCCAGGACGCTATCACCAGTGAGGGAGAAAGCATCCTTGCTGGTCTCACCTTTGCCCGTTCTCATGGATGGAAGCGTATCATGATCGAAACGGACTGCGCTTCTCTTGCGAACAGGATCAACAATCCTGCTCAGGACCTATCTACTATGGGACCAATTATTCTTCAGATACAAGCTGCTCTTCATGATATCGACTTTACTTCCATTTCCTTTGTACGACGAGAGGCAAATGTTATAGCCCATACGTTGGCTTCTTTTTCTTTGAATTCTATGACTTCTACGTCTTTTGAATCGGATATTCCCCATTGTATCCATCATCTTGTAACAAATATTTATTGATTAATAATATTTGGGAACTCTTTTCCCCTTTTTAGGGTCCTCAAGCTTTGCTTGAAGGACAGTAGTAGGGGTTTTTAATGAGGCCTTTTCTTCAAAAAAAAAAAGTCTAACGGGTCCATTTTACGACCCATTTAAACCTGCTCATCCAAAACCTCTACAAAAACGGCCAAAAAACAAGTTTTTATCAAAACCTAGGAGTTCATATCATTGATTACGAGCTTTTTAACACGATTATATTACAAACACTCAATTTCTATACTTTTTACTCAGTTAAAAGTCCAACGGGTCTATTTTACGACCCATTTGGACTCGCACGTCCGAAACCTCTACCAAAGGACCGCAGAACTAGTTTTAATCAAATTTTAGGTGTTCACATCATTTATTACGAGCTTTTCAACAAGATTATAATACAAAAACTCAATTTCTGTACTTTTTACTCAGATAAAAGTCCAACGGGGTCTATTTTACCGCCCATTTAGACTCGCTCGCCCGAAACCTCAACAAAAAGGTCCACAAAACAAGTTTTAATCAAATTTTGGAGTTCATATCATTGATTATGAGCTTTTCAACACGATTCTATTGCGAAAACTCAATTTCTATTCTTTTTTCTCAATTAAAATTCCAACGAGACCTTTGTTCGACCCGTTTAGACCCGCTTGTTTGAAACCACTAGAAAAAGGACCGCAAAACATGTTTTAATCAAATTTTAGGATTTCATATCATTGATTAATAGTTTTTCAACACGATAATAATGCAAAAACTCAATTTCTATACTTTTTACTCAGTTAAAAGTCCAACAGGTCCATTTTCGGCCCATTTAGACCCGATCGTCCGAAACCTCTACAAAAAGGACCGCAAAAGAAGTTTTAATCAAAACTTAGTCATTCATATCATTGATTATGAGCTTTTCAACATGACTATATTGAAAAAATTCAATTTATGTTCTTTTTACTCAGTTAAAATTCCAACGTATCATTTGTTTGGCCCATTTAGACCCGCCCGTCCGAAACCTCTACAAAACAAGTTTTAATCAAAACTTAGGAGTTCATATCATTGAATACAAGCTTTTCAACACGATTATATTGCAAAAAAACACAATTTATGTACATTTTCCTCAGTTAAAATTCCAACGGGTCCATATTACGACCCATTTATACCCGCTTGACTGAAACCTCAACAAAAAAGACCGCAAAACAAGTTTTAATCAAACTTCAGGAGTTTATATCATTGAATATGAGCTTTTCAACATGATTTTTTTTCAAAAGCACAATTTATATAGTGTTTACTCAATTAAAAGTCCAACGGGTCCATTTAGGCCCACACGTCCGAAACCTTTACAAAAAGGACCGTAAAACAAGTTTTAATCAAAACTTAGTAGTTCATAACATTGATTACGAGCTTTTCAACATGATTATATTTCAATAATTCAATTTATGTTCTTTGTACTCAATTAAAAGTCCAACGGGTCCATTTTACGGCTCATTTAGACCCGCTCGTCCGAAATCTCTACAAAGAGGACCGCAAAATAAGTTTTAATCAAATTCTAGGAGTTCATATAATTGATTGCAAGCTCTTCAACACGATTATATTGCAAAAACTCAATTTATGTACTTTTTACACAATTAAAAGTCTAATGGGTCCATTATACGGCCCATTTAGTCCCGCACGTCGAAACCTCTGCAAAAGGACCGCAAAACAAGTTTTAATTAAATTTTAGGAGTTCACATCATTGATTACAAGCTTTTCAAGAAGATTATATTGCAAAAAGACAATTTCTGTACTTTTTACTCAGTTAAAAGTCCAACGGGTCTATTTTACCGCGCATTTAGACCCGCTCGCTCAAAACCTGAAAAAAAGGACCACAAAAGAAGTTTTAATCAAATATTGGAGTGCATATCATTGATTACGAGCTTTCCAGCACAATTATATTGCAAAAACACAATTTATGTTCTTTTTACATAGTTAAAAATCTAAAGGGTCCATTTTACGACCCATTTAGAGCCGCTCGTCCGAAACCTCTACAAAAAGGACCGCAAAACAAGTTTTTATTAAAACTTAGGTGTTCATATCATTGATTACGAGCTTTTCAACACCATTTTATTGCAAAAACTCAATTTATTAACTATTTACTCAGTTAAAAATCCAACGGGTCCATTAAATGGCCCATTTAGACCTGCACTTCCGAAACTTCTACATAAAGTATCGCAAAACTAGTTTTAATCAAATTTTAGGAGTTCACATCATTTATTACGAGCTTTTCAACAAGATTATATTACAAAAACTTAATTTATATACTTTTTGCTCAGTTAAAAGTCCAACGAGTATATTTTACCGCCCATTTAGACCCGCTCGCCTGAAACCTCAACAAAAAGGACCACAAAACAAGTTCTAATCAAATTTTGGAGATCATATCATTGATTACGAGCTTTTCAACACGATTATTTTTCAAAAACACATTCTATGTACTTTTTACTCAATTAAAAGTCCAACTGGTCTATTTTATGACTCATTTAGACCCACTCGTCCGAAATCTCTACAAAAAGGACCACAAAACAAGTTTTAATCAAACTTTAGGAGTTCATATCATTGATTACGAACTTTTCAACTTGATTATATTGCAACAACTCAATTTCTATACATTTTACTTAGTTAAAAGTCCAACGGGTCCATTTTACGGGCCATTTAGACCCGCTCGTCAGATACCTCTACAAAAGGACCGTAAAACAAGTTTTACTCAAAACATAGGTGTTCATATCATTTATTACGAGCTTTTCAACATGATTATATTGCAAAAACTCAATTTCTGTACTTTTTGACCAGTTAAAAGTCCAACGGGTCCATTTTACGGCCCATTTAGACTCGTTCGTCCGAAACCTCAACAAAAAGGACCGCAAAACAAGTTTTAATCAAAACTTAGTAGTTCATATCATTGATTACGAGCTTTTCAACATGATTATATTGCAAAAATTCAATTTATGTTCTTTTAACTCAATTAAAATTCTAACGGGTCCATTGTTTGGTCCATTTAGATCCGCTCGTTCGAAACCTTCACAAAACAAGTTTTAATCAAATATTTGGAATACATATCATTTATTAAGAGCTTTTCAACAAGATTATATTGCAGAAATTAAATTTCTTTACGTTTTACCCAGTTAAAAGTCTGACGGGTCCATTTTAAGGTTCTTTTATACCATCATGTCTGAAACCTCTACAAAAAGGACCGCAAAAAAGTTTTACTCATATTTCGGAGTTCATATCATTTATTACGAACTTTTCAACACGATTATATTGAAAAAACTCAATTTATGTCCGAAACCTCTACAAAAGGGATCGCAAAACAAGTTTTAATCAAAACGAAGGAGTTCATATCTTTGATTACGAGCTTTTCAACACGATTATGTGGCAAAAACTCAATTTCTGTTCTTTTTACTCTGTTAAAATTCCAACGGGTCCATTGTTCGTCCCATTTAGACCCAATCGTTCGGAACCTCTACAAAAAGGACTGCAAAATAAGTTTTCTTCAAAACTTAGTAGATCATATCATTGATTACGAGCTTTTCAACACAATTATATTGCAAAAATTCAATTTCTATTCTTTTTTCTCAGTTAAAATTCCAACGAGTCCATTGCTCGGCATATTTAGACCCGCACGTCCGAAACCTCAACAAAAAGGACAGAAAAACAAGTTTTAATCAAAACTTAGGTGTTCATATTATTGATTACGAGCTTTTCAACACGATTATATTGTAATAATTCAATTTTTGTTCTTTTTACTCAGTTAAAAGTCAAATGGGTCCATTTTACGGCCCATTTAGTCCTGCTCGTCTGAAGTCTCTACAAAAAGGAGCGCAAAACAAGTTTTAATCAAATTTTAGGAGTTCATGTAATTGATTACGAGCTTTTCAATAAGTTTATATTGCAAAAACTCAATTTCTGTACTTTTTACTCAGTTAAAAGTTCAACGAGTCCATTTTACAGCCCATTTAGACCCCCTCGTCTAAAACCTCTACAAAAGGATTGCAAAACAATTTTTAATAAAAACATAGGTGTTCATATCATTTATTACGAGCTTTCCAACAGTATATTGCAAAACTCAATTTTTGTACTTTTTTCTCAGTTAAAAGTCCAACGGGTCCATTTTACGTCCCATTTAGACCTGATCGTCCGAAACCTCAACAAAAAGGACCGCAAAACAAGTTTTAATCAAAACTTAGTAGTTCATATCATTGATTACGAGCTTTTTAACATGATTATATTGCAAAAAAAACAATTTATGTTCTTTTTACTCAGTTAAAACTCTAATGGGTCCATTGTTCGGCCTAGTTAGATCCGCTCGTCCGAAACCACTACAAAAGGACCACAAAACATGTTTTAATCAAATTTTTGGAGTTCATATCATTTATTAAGAGCTTTTCAACAATATTATATTGCAGAAACTCAATTTGTTTACTTTTTACTTAGTTAAAAGTCCAACGGGTCCATTTTACGGCCCATTTAGACCCGCACGTCCGAAAACTCTACAAAAAGGACCGCAAAAAAGTTTTAATCATATTTTAGGAGTTCATATCATTGACTACGAGCTTTTCAACATGATTATATTGCAAAAACTCAATTTCTATACTTTTTACTTAGTTAAAAGTCCAACATGTCCATTTTACGTTCCATTTAGACCCACTTATCCGAAACCTCTTAAAAAATGAACGCAAAACAAGTTTTAATCAAATTTTAGCAGTTTATATCATTGATTACCAGATTTTCAACACTATTATATCGCAAAAACTCAATTTTTGTTCTTTTTACTCAGTTAAAATTCCAATGGGTCCATTGTTCGGCCCATTTAGACCCACTCGTCTGAAACCACTACAAAATGGACCGCAAATCAAGTTTTAATCAAATTTTAGGATTTCATATCATTAATTATGAGTTTTTCAACACGATTATATTGCAAAAACTCAATTTCTATACTTTTTACTCTATTAAAAGTCCAACAGGTCCATTTTACGACCCCTTTAGACCCGATCGTTTGAAACCTCTTAAAAAGGACCGCAAAACAAGTTTTAATTAAAACATAGTATTTCATATCATTGATTACGAGCTTTTCAACCCGATTATATTACAAAAATTCAATTTATGTTCTTTTTACTCAAATATCTATTCCAACGGATCCATTGTTCGGCCCAATAAGACCCTCTGGTCTGAAACCTCTAAAAAAGGACAACAAAACAAGTTTTAATCAAAACTTAGGAGTTCATGTCCTTGATTACGAGTTTTTCAACATGATTATATTGCAAAAACACAATTTATATACTTTTTAATAAGTTAAAATTCCGATGAGTTCATTGTTCGGCCCATTTAGATCCGCTCGCCCGAAACCTCTACAAAAAGGACTGCAAAACAAGTTTTATTCAAATTTTAGGAGTTCATATCATTGATTTTGAGCTTTTCAACACGATTATATTGCAATAATTCAATTTTTGTTTTTTTGACTCAGTTAAAAGTCCAACGGGTCTATTTTACGGCCATTTTGTCCTGCTCGTCCAAAATCTCTACAAAAAGGACCGCAAAACAAGTTTTTATCAAATTTTGGAGTTCATATCATTGATTACGAGCTTTCCAGTACTATTATATTGCAAAAAAAAATATTTTCTTTTTACTAAGTTAAAAGTCTAATGGGTCCATTTTACGACCCATTTAGACCCGCTCGTCCCAAACCTCTACAAAAAGGACCACAAAACATGTTTTTATCAAAACATAGGAGTTCATATTATTTTTTACGAGCTTTTCAAAACGATTATATTGCAAAAACTCAATTTTTGTACTTTTTACTCAGTTAAAAGTCCAACGGATCCATTTAGACACGCACGTACGAAACCTCTACAAAAAGGACCACAAAACTAGATTTAATCGAAACTTAGGAGTTCATGTCATTGATACGAGTTTTTGAACACGATTCTATTATAAAAACACAATTTCTATACTTTTTACTGAGTTAAAATTCCGACGGGTGTGGGATGGCTCTCGATTTTCTCTCAGCTTTTCCGGGTTCCTTTCATGGTTTCGGTTTTGTCTCCTCATTTTCCCCTTTTTCAGTATACCGTTCCACCTCTCCCTCTTCTCCATTTCCCCTCCCCCTTACGACATCTTCATCCTTCCCTCTGCTGCTCTTTCTAGCCTTCTCCAGGGACAACCACCATCACGAGGAACATATGCTTAACGGTAAGGGAATTTTGAGAGCTATTCCACCCCGATTTTTGGTTCATTTCTTTATTTTCTTAATTATTTCACTCGTTGGTTTTCACTAGTTATCCATCTCTAACATTTACCCTAATATTTTTCACGAGATTTGCTCCTCTACAAATCAGAATCTCCACCTGCCATCTCTGATGGGATCTAAGGCTTTTCTAACGCACAGACTCACGATATTTGTTCTCTCTTCCATCTCTCTGTCTTCCTTTATGAATCTGGGTTATTTAAAATTTTTCTTTATTAGATTTTTTCATTTTCCCTTTACTCTTTGTTGCAGATCCAACAGGTTGTGTGAGAGTGTCGTTTGGGACTCTCTGATCTACCCCCATCCCCAATAGCTTCTCGTTTGGAGACTAGCCACCCCTCGGTCGACGGATCTTTCCGTTCTGGGGATTTTAGAAAACCTAATACAAAGTTACGATTTGGGTTTTCCCCCCTCCTATATGGGTTTTTGCTGCCCGGATCTGATTCTTTCCCCCTTTGTATCGTCGTTTCATATTCGATTTTTATTTAGGGTTCTTTGTATTTTACCCTTTTTCTAATTTTTCTGCTTCTTTTCAGATCCGATACAAAATCCCCCATCCTCTCCTTCAAGATGTAACAGAACATCAGTGGCCCTTAATGAAGTACACCGGTACGACTGGCTCTCTTCTCTTCCACTCCTTCTTGTTTCTGGCTATTGTTCACGTCTCCATTTTTGTTCCTTTTTCCTTTTCGTTATCTCTAGATCATATTTATGCAATTTATTATTTTTTTTCATTTCTGATCTGCTTTTCAATATTGTTAATTTTACCATGTTCACCATCCTCTATGCCCTTATGTACGTCTCTGATATGTGCCACTGCATAAATAAATACATCTTCTATGTTGCATTATTTCGATCCATTATTGATATGCTCCTTGACACTATTATTTTTGCAATGCTCATCATCTTCTATGGCTTTCTGTACATCTTTGCTCAATGCCATTGCATAAGTCAATACATCCTCCATGTTGTGTCTTTTCGATCCCTTCTAGGGAAACTTATTACAACCCACCTAGTGGGACACATATGCTCTATGCTTGGACTAGCTCCTACATTCATTTACCCTTTTTATATTTCTTTTCTTATTGACCATTGCTGCATTGTATATCTTTGTCTTTGTTACCTCCCCCTCATGTCCATTTACTATCTTTCTAAATCTAAGTTAACTCTCCTTTTGTCTCTACTCTGGTATTGTATTTTTGAGTGGCTATATTGCATGTGCCATTCTCCTCTGTGCTATGTTACCCTTCCATTGGCATTCAGCCTTGTTGCGTTGCCTCTTTATTTGGTCCTTGTATCCTGGTCAAACATTTGGTTCCATATACCTAAGCGACCCCTTCTAGGAAAATCTAAGACGTCCCACATGGTGGGATTTCTATGTATCCTTTTCTCCCTTGCATAAAATATTTTGCATCTTCTCTTTGCTTCTATAATTCATATTTAGGTCCTTTATATTTTCTAATGTACCTTTAACTTTGTCATGCATCTGATTTACTTATCACTTCTTTACTTCTCCTCCCTGGCTATGCTATGTCTGAATATGTTACTATTGTTGCTCTTGTGTCTTTTCTTTACAATTTATGTCCCCTTTGTTTATACTTTGTTGTCTCTTTTCTACTGTATCCATGTTTCTCTTTTCCTTGCGAGAATTGGTCTTAATCATTCTCCATCTGTTCTGCATTCCCTTACGGTTTCAGCTTGCTACATCTTTTTCATGCTCCCTTCCCCTATCTGCACACCTGCATCCTTCTCTAACATTTCTCCTCATGCTATGCTCTTCATTTTTAATTTCTATTTTTATTCTTTTCTTTTTATTCTTTTCTTTTTATTCTTTTTAATTCAACCTTTTATTCTTTCTTACATGTGTTTTTCCCTTTAGTTTCTGTTTCTTTCTCTATTGGATTAATCAAATATTTTGCTATTTCTTCTTGCATCACCTCGAGACACACCTTTTTAATATGGGCTTTCCATGCCAGCAAGCTGGATTTTTGGCTAAAGACTCCTCCATTCAACAACTATTTTCTCTCTATTATTTGGTCTGTAAATTTACTTCTTTTATTATATCTTTTCCCCTCTCTTTTTGCTCATTTGGTCTGTATATATTTTCTTCTCCTCGCTCCTTTTCTTTCCCTGGGTTGTATTTATTATTTTAACCCCCTATCTGCTCTTTTCTCTTTTATTTTTTTATTTTTGCTTACATGTCGATTTTATGCTGCACTTTTACGGTTTAACGATATCTTTAAAAGGTACTCACCACTTTTTCAGTAAATCATACCCACATAAATATAGTTCTCTTAAGATTTATTTAGTCTCATTGCTAAACACTTTTTTTACCTACAACACCTTCTCAGGTGCTACAATTCAAGCCCTCTTCAGGGATTTTTACACAACCACCTTCAAGGTGGAAAAGTTTCTACTATTAATTTTTCTACTTTCCAAATTCGAACCTAATTTATACTTCCCAAAACCCTTAACTCATCAAACCTGTTTTATCAAATATATTAATTTACATCTTCAAGGTCTGCCTAGTAAACTAAATAAACTTTCCTTTCCTATGCCCATCCTACTACCATATTACTTTTGTAATACGATATATACCCTATATTCCCGGATTAATTGCTTCTTTACTTTCCCTCTCCAACACAATATAATTACTTTTCCTTTTTTAAATTCTGCCTTTTTAATAGTTTTCCTGCCAATTATATTTACTTAACTCTACCCATTATTATGTTAACAATCCCTTCAATTTTAACACTTGCCTTACCAATATGTTTTCTTTCCTCGTTTAACCGTTTACCCCTAACTTTTAGGGATTCGACATTGATTGCAATATTATGTAATCAAATTCTCCTTCCTTTTTTTATTTCTTTCCCTCCAACTGCTTTGACCACTCGTATTACCTTCCCCTCACTATTTATATCCAACATACTCCTCCTAACTCCAATATCGACCTCCCATTTTCTTCCCTTCTCCTTCCTTACGATCTTCCAACCTCAACTATGGCATCTTCTTCATTCCCCCAACTCAACTCCCTTGCACTTACCAATGAAGAAGCTGAACTCCTGTACACGTCTGACTTCGGTTGGGATTTTGTAGAGGAGGATCCCAAGCTTTTTCTTATCGGACGTTTTATCTCATCTAAACCCATTGACAGCTACACAGTTCTCAGTGCGTTTGAAGGAATATGGGAATCCAGCAACTTGGTCTCTATCTCGGTTATTAAGGAGAATTTCTTCAAAATCAAATTCAAGGAGACAAAACATTGTTATAAGGTTCTCAACCAAGGGCCTTGGTTATACAAGGATGAATGGCTCGCTTTGACTGAATATGACCCCTCCAAAAACACGGATAACTATACGTTTACTCTTATGCGCATCTGGATCTGAATCTTTGGTATTCCAGCCTCTATCTACGAAGATGTTGATCGTGCTCATCTTGTCGGCCATACGCTTGGTTCAATGGTTGGCAATGTTCTTCGAACCGACACACGTGAACTTGAGGGCAATATGACCGAATTTCTAAGAGTTGAAATCATGCTCGATGTTACCAGTCCAATGACTTGCTTCCTCTTCATCGGGAACGGTACAAACAAAACGATGTACCGTCTGCAATATGAACGCCTCCCTACTTTGTGCCATGGATGTGGGATTATCAACCACACAATTGACAACTGTTCCATTCGATCCTCTCTCGACTTGTCCAAACTGCAATATGGGGAATGGTTATGCTACCTCCTTCCACAACGTCGTCCTCTAGGCCCTCGGGACAGGATTAGAAATGTCGGAGCTGAATGTGGCCGGGCAAACCCAAATCCCTCTGGTTGGATGACTCTATCTTATCCCTATTTTGTACCTATTTTCTTTTATTATGTTTCAATTTTTTTACCCTTTTTTATCTTTCGAACAATTTCCCTCCTCTTTCCTATAGATCTGACTGCCAATGAGAAAGAACCCGCTGACTTGAACAACACAGGTCCTTTCCCTCTCTCACTTCTTACTTTAATTCTACTTTCCTCTCGAATTTTATATCTAAACCTACAGTTGCATCCCCTTGCTCACATAGGTTATTTGAATGATGGTGATGATGCATCCTTCTCGGAATAGCCCTTAGAGGAGGCACCTCATAATGATGAGGCTATGGATGAAGCTTCTCCCATGCCGAAAGAAATCAATACATCTGGTTCCAAGATGAAAAATCCCTATCCCTGCTCAAACCCGCAAGTCACGCTACCCCCTAGGGTCATTGCTCCATAGCCTCTGAACATAATTTTTCCCATTCCGGAAGATGCTACTGAAGATGACTGGGATGCCCAAGATGACAGTGTTCCAAGTCCCACAACCCAACAGATCAAAAAATTGGATGCTGAATTGTGTAAGCCTCTCCTTAAAACCGATATCCCCCTTATTCATGAATTTCACCTTTGGCTACTAAAGACTTATCCGAATGATGCAACTAATGCTCCATCTCATGTTCCAGCCCCCCCCCCCAATCGTGGCACTAAACGTCGGCCCCCTATTCAAGTGGTCCTCCAACCTAAGAAAGCGAAATCATCCGGTTCTACTCCTAAAGCTTGGATGAGCAGCTCAAAAAATTCTCCGGCGGCGGTTGACTCTCAACCCCGCTGAGGGAAATGATAGTGCTATGTTGGAACTGCCAGGGTCTTGGTCAGGTCCAGGCAGTTCACCATCTACATCAATATGTTCGACGTACCTTCCTGGATATTTTATTTTTATGTGAAACAAAGTTAAATAATAAGGCATGTAGCCGACTTGGTTTTTCCATAGCTATGATTGAAGTTATTTCTACTGCCCCAAAAGACAATTGTTCTGGTATAGCACTTTTTATTTCTAATAATATAAATGTCACTTTGCTTTCGTACTCGGATCGCTTTATTCACACCCAAATCCAATTTGAAACGTCTTCGATGTACTTTACTGGTATACATGGATTTTCTGAAACTAGCCAAAAATATAAAACTTGAATATTATAGATTCTTTAAACAATAACAATGGTCTCCCTAGGCTCCTAGGAGGAGGCTTTAATGAAATCCTTTCGGATAATGAGAAATAAGGGGGTATTCGTCGTGCCAGATCCAAAATAAATAATTTTCGCAATTGTCTTTCGTGTAATGACCTTTTTGATAGTAAACCAACTTTTGGATGGTTCACTTGGACAAAAATTGGTCCACAAACCCCGACAATCTAAGAACGCCTTGACCGCTTCCTAGGTAATTTAGCTTGGAAAGCCTCTTACCCCTCCCATCGGATATATTCGGATTTTGTTGCCAAATCCGATCACTATTTTTTGTTGTTAGACACCTCCCCCACCTTACATAAACCTCATCATACGCCTCCCCCTAAATTTCATTTTGAAAGTTGTTGGGCTACCAACGATGAAGGTATCTCTCTTGTTCAACGAACTTGGGCTCGTACCAAAGGAAATACTTTGGACAAAATCCATGATATTGGTTCATGTTTAGATGTTTGGCAATTACAGCAACGTTCCAATACAACATGGCGCATTACTATCCTCACTAAGAAAATAAATAAATACCTTCGAACACCACTAACGACCTCAACTGAAGAGGCTTATTTAAAGACAAGATCTGATCTTAATAAATTACTTAATGAACAAGAAACCTATTGGGCACAAAAATCTTGTAATCTATGGCTTTCCTAGGGAGACCAAAATACTCGTTTCTTGCATGCCTTTGCTACCAACAGACGGAAAAAGAATACCATTACCGGCCTATATGACGCTAACCATAATTGGTGCACTGACGTAAATGACATTATGGATATTGCATCCAACTATTTCTAAAACCTTTTCACATCCTCCAACATTCAATTTTTGGATCAAATTTTATCAAAAATTCCATCCACTGTCACTTCCACTATGAATGAGTCCCTCACTAAGGCCTTCACGGCTGATGAAATCCTTCACGCCTTCCGAGACATTGACCCCCGGAAGGCTCCAAGAATAGATGGCCTCCCTAGTGGGTTCTTTCGTCAGCATTGGGACACTATGGGTATAGATGTTACTACACTCTGCCTCAACCTCCTTAACGGTACAGCCAACATGGCATCGGTCAATAAGACAATTTTGGTCCTTATCCCCAAAATCAAAGATCCAACCACTATGCGTCATCTCCATCCTATTAGTCTTTGTATGGTGATCTACAAAATTGTCGCCAGGGTCCTGGTCAATAGAATGAAGCAAATGATTCCCTTTTGTATTAGTACAAATCAAGCTACCTTCGTTCAAGGACGCAATATCACGGATAACATACTCATTGCCCATGAAATCATACACACCATAAACTCTGGGAACACCAAGTCCTCCCAATGTTCTGCCCTCAAGTCAGACATGGAAAAAGCTTTCGATAGAGTCGAATGGTCCTTTCTTGCAAATGTAATGCACCGAATGGGTTTTGCACCCTCTTGTGTCTCTCTTATCATGTGATGCATCTCCTCGGTATCTTTTTCTATTAAGGTTAATAACTCCTTCTCACCTTTCTTTTAGCCACAACGGGGTCTTCGGCAAGGCGACCCTTATCACCTTTTCTTTTCCTCTTTTATACCAAAGGTCTCTCTACGTATCTCACTGAGGCTCAATAGCTTAATTCCCTTCCTGGCCTTGGTGCTGGTAGACTGAGTCCCAAGGTTAATCATCTTTTTGCGGATGATTGTATGGTCTTTCTCAACACAAACCCAGAGGAAGCGGCACATCTTAAAACGGCTCTCCCAACCTATGCTTCTGCATTAGGACAAGCAGTCAACTTTGAAAAGTCGATTATTTTCTATAATCCACGCACCTCTCGCTCGATTCGTGACGCAATAAATGGCTCCTTGCAGGTTCGTGAGGTCAATAACCCTGATGTCTATTTAGGTGTACCACTCCTCATCGGTAAAAATAAGACTGATTCTTTAGGCTTCATTCGTGATAAAGTTCATGACCGCTTATCTACTTAGGATAAACAACTTCTCTCCTTTAGTGGTAGAGAAATATTTATCAAAGCGGTTTGCAATCTCTGCCCCAGTATGTTATGTCGTACTATCTACTACCCTAGAACATAGTGGATGATCTGACTTCTACTATCCGTCGGTACTGGTGGTCTGGCAAGAACAACAAAAAAGGCTAGCACATGCTCCCTTAGGATCAGGTTTGCTTACCAAAAGCTGCTGGGGGCATGGGCTTCTGGGATCTCAATAATTTCAACACATCTCTCAATGGGAAGCAGCTTTGGAGGCTTATTTGTGAGCCGGAGTCCTTGATGGGTTAAATTTACAAAGTGGAGTACTTCCTCTATGGCAATATTTTAGATGCTACCCGTCCGCAACGAGGGTCGTTTGCATGGCAAGGACTATACAATGCCATGCAACACCTCTTTGGAGGGTTCCTTTATCGTCCTGGTATTAATAGTAATATTCGTGTCCGCAAGGATAATTGGGGAGGCTCCTCTCTTGTAAATCTCTATGCGGAGTACGAGATCTCGGATGAAGTCTATGTTCACTAACGAGATTTTATGATCCGAAACCAGGCTGCCTAGGATCCTGTTAAGGTTCAACGCCATTTTAGTGCTGACGATGCCGATGCTATCCTTAATATTCCCATCATCAATGATAATCGTGATTCCATTCTTTGGAATCCCAATGATTCCGATATCTATTCGGTTCGTTCTGGCTACCAATATCTCCAGCGTCCACCGGAACCTCGAAACCGTCCTGCTCGGATTTGGAAAATCTTGGCTAAAGTTAAGGCTCTTCCTAAGGTTAAAACCTTTGGTTGGCGTATGGGCTCTGAGGCTCTACATGTTGGTTCGAGATTGCAAACTTTTGCACCGAATTCTGGCCCTTGTCCTATTTGCGGCTCATATTCAGAATCCACTCTGCATGCACTTCACGATTGTCCAGGGGCCTCAGAGACCCTCCGTTTAGTAGGCATTCATGTTCTTCTATCTAATAGTTTGGCTACTTCAGGCCTCCAATGGTTGGAAGAGGGTGCCCGATTTTTATCTCCTGACCTTTTTGAGCTTTTCCTCACTACCGTATGGAATATCTGGAACCAGCGTAATGACTGGGTCCACAATCGCATCTACAACCCTCTTGGCTTACTGCCATAAACTCTATTAGCCTACATAAATATTACTGCAATTCTATCTCTTCACCCCCACTCCCCACCGAATTCCTCTTCACCTTCACCTCCCCGTTGAAGGCCTCCCCCCCCCCCCCCCCCCCGTGCTTACATTAAGATTAATGTGGATGGGGCTTTTGATCCAGCCACTCGTGCAGCGGCTGTTGGAGTTGTGGCGCGCGATTATTCAGGTACGGTTGTTGGGGGCCTGGATACCCTTTGGGCGGTTGTTTGGATGCTGCTACTTCCAAAGGTGTGGGCCTTCTGGCTAGTATTACTTTTGTTCAGTCCCAGGGTTGGAGGCGGCTGCTTTTCGAGACAGATTGTGCATCTCTTGCGAACAGGCTTAACCATACGAGGCATGACCTCTCTACCTTAGGTCCGACGCTTCTGCATGCTCGAGACTTACTTTCTGCATTTCCTCTTGCACATGTTCTTTATGTAAGTCGTGAGGAAAACTTAGTAGCTCATACTTTAGCTACCCATGCTCTCCGAACCATGACATCAATGTCTTTTGGTTCTGATCTTCTAGTTTGTATCCGTCACTTTGTACTTGGCGAGCTTTCTTCTAGTTCTTTCAAATAATAATATTAAGGTACACTTTTCCCCTTTTTAGGGATCTCCATGACTTGTTCTTGGAGATATTAGTAGGGGTTTTTAATGAGGCCCACTTTTCTCAAAAAAAAAATTCCGACGGGTCCATTGTTCGGCCCATTTATACCCGTTCGCCAGAAACCTCTACAAAAAGGACCGCAAAACAAGTTTTAATCAAATTGTAGGAGATCATATCCTTGATTTCAATTTTTTTAATACGATTATATTGCAATAATTCAATTTCTGTTCTTTTGACTCAATTAAAAGTCCAACGGGTCCATTTTACGGCCATTTTGACCCACTCGTCTGAAATCTCTACAAAAGAACCACATAAAAAGTTTTAATCAAATTTTAGGAATTCATATCATTGATTACGAGCTTTTCAATAAGATGATATTGAAAAAAGTTTATTTATGTATTTTTTGTTCAGTTAAAAGTCCAACGGGTCTATTTTACCGCTCATTTAGACCAGCTCGCCCGAAACATCAACAAAAAAGACCACAAAACAAGTTTTAATCAACTTTTGGAGTTCATATCATTGATTACGAGCTTTTCAAGACGATTATTTTTCAAAAAAAAAACAATTTATGTACTTTTTACTCAATTAAAAGTCCAACGGGTCCATTTTACAGCCCATTTAGACCCCCTCGTCCGAAATCTATACAAAAAGGACCGCAAAACAAGTTTTAATCAAATTCTAGGAGTTCATGTCATTGATTACGAGCTTTTCAACATGATTATATTGCAAATACACCATTTCGGTACTTTTTACTTAGTTAAAAGTCCAACGGGTCCATTTTACGACCCATTTAGACCCGATCGTCCGAAACCTCAACAAAAAGAACTGCAAAACAAGTTTTAATCAAAACTTAGTAGTTCAAATCATTGATTACGAGCTTTTCAACACGATTATATTGCAAAAACACAAATTCTGTTCTTTTTACTTATTTAAAATACCAACGGCCATTGTTCGGCCCATTTAGACTCGCTCGACTGAAACCACTACAAAAGGACCATAAAACAAGTTTTGATAAACTTTTTTGGATTTCATATCAATTTCTTTACTTTTTACTCAGTTAAAAGTACAACGAGTCCATTTTACGGTCCATTTAGACCTGCACGTCTGAAACCTCAAAAAAAAGGACCGCAAAAAATGATTTAATCATATTTTAGGAGTTCATATCATTGATTACGAGCTTTTCAACATGATTATATTGTAAAAACTCAATTTCTGTACTTTTTACTTAGTTAAAAGTCCAACATGTCCATTTTACGTCCCATTTAGACCCGCTTGTCCGAAACCTATACAAAAAGGACCGCAAAACAAGTTTTAATCAAAACTTAGTAGTTCATAGCATTGATTACGAGCTTTCCAACACGATTATATTGCAAAATCTCAATTTATGTTCTTTTTACCAAGTTAAAATTCTAACGGATCCATTGTTCGGCCCATTTAGACCCGCTCGTCGGAAACCACTACAAAAAGGACCGCAAAACAAGTTTTAATCATATTTTAGGATTTCATATCATTGATTACAACTTTTTCAACACGATTATATTGCAAAAACTCAATTTCTAAACTTTTTACTATGTTAAATTTCCAACGGGTCCATTTTACGGCCCATTTAGACTCGATCGTCCGGAACCTCTACAAAAAGAACCGGAAAACAAGTTTTAATCAAAACTTAGTATTTCATATCATTGAGTACGAGCTTTTCAACACGATTATATTGCAAAAATTCAATTTATGTTATTTTTACTTAGTTAAAATTCCAACGAATCCATTGTTTTGCCCATTTAGACCCGTTCGTCCAAAACCTTTACAAAAAGGACCGCAAAACAAGTTTTAATCAAAACATAGGAATTCATATCATTGGTTACGAGATTTTCAACACGGTTATATTGCAAAAATCAATTTATGTACTTCTTACTCAGTTAAAATTCCAATGGGTACATATTACTTCCCATTTAGACCCGCTCGTCCGAAACCTCAAAAAAGGACTGCGAAATAAGTTTTAATCAAAACTTATGAGTTCATATCATTAATTACGAGCTTTTCAACACGATTATATTGCAAAAACACCATTTCGATACTTTTTACTAAGTTAAAATTCCGACGGGTCCGTTGTTCGGCTCATTTAGACCCGCTCGCCCAAAACCTCTACAAAAACGATGAAAAACAAGTTTTAATCAACTTTTAGGAGTTCATGTCATTGATTACGAGCTATTCAACATGATTATATTTAAAAAAATTCAATTTCTGTTCTTTTTACTCTATTAAAAGTCCAACGGGTCCATTGTACTGCCATATTGACCCGCTTGTCCGAAATCTCTACAAAAAGGACCGCAAAAAAGTTTTAATTAAATTTTAAGAGTTCATATCATTGATCACAAGCTTTTCAACAAGATTATCTTGTAAAAAAGTCAATTTCTGTATCTTTTACTCGGTTAAAAGTCTAACATGTCTATTTTATCGCCTATTCAGACCCACTCGCCCGAAACCGCAACAGAAAGGACCGCAAAACAAGTTTTAATCAAATTTTAGGAGTTCATATCATTGATTACGAGCTTTTCAACACGATTATATTGCAAAAAACCAATTTCTATACTTTTTACTCATTTAAAATTCCAACGAGTCCATTTTACGGCCCCTTTAGATCCGCACTTCAAAACCTCTACAAAAAGGGCTGCAAAACCAGTTTTAATCAAATTTTAGGAGTTCACATCATTGATTACGAGCTTTATAACTAGATTTTATTGCAAAAACTCAATTTATGTACTTTTTACTCAGTTAAAAGTCCAACGGGTCTATTTTACAGCACATTTAGACCTGCTCGCCCTAAACCTCAACAAAAAGGACTGCAAAACAAGTTTTAATCAAATTTTAGGAGTTCATATCATTGATTATGAGCTTTTCAACACGATTATATTGCAAAACTAAATTTCTATAATTTTTACTCAGTTAAAAGTCCAACGAGTCCATTTTACAACGCATTTAGACCCGCACGTCGAAACTTCTAAAAAGGACCACAAAGCAAGTTTTAATCAAATTATAGGAGTTCACATCATTGATTACAAGATTTTCAACAAGATTATATTGCAAAAAGTCAAATTATGTACTTTTTAATCAAATTTTAGGAGTTCACATCATTGATTACCATTTAGACCCGCTCGTCCTAAATCTCAACAAAAAAGACCGCAAAACAAATTTTAATCAAATCTTGGAGTTCATATCATTGATTACGAGCTTTTCAGCACGATTATATTGGAAAACACAATTTATGTTCTTTTTACTCTGCTAAAAGTCTAATGGGTCCATTTTACGACCCATTTAGACCCGCTCGTCCAAAACCTCTACAAACATTACCGGAAAACAAGTTTTTATCAAAACTTAGGAGTTCATATAATTGATTACGAGCTTTTCAACACGATTATATTGCAAAACTCAATTTCTATACTTTTTACTAAGTTAAAAGTCCAACGGGTCCATTTTACGTCCCATTTAGACCCGCACATCGAAACCACTAAAAATGACGGCAAAGCAAGTCTAATCAAATTTTAGGAGTTCACATCGTTGATTACAAGCTTTTCAACAAGAATATATTGTAAAAAGTCAATTTATGTACTTTTTAATCAGTTAAAAGTCCAACGGCTCAATTTTACTGCCTATTTAGACCCGCTCGCCCTAAACCTCAACAAAAAGGACCGCAAAGCAAGTTTTAATTAAATTTTGGAGTTCATATCATTGATTACGAGCTTTTCATCATGACTATATTGCAAAAACACAATTTATGTTCTTTTTACTCTGTTAAAAGTCTAACGGGTCCATTTTACGACTCATTTAGACCCGCTCGTCCGAAACCTCTACAAATAGGACCGTAAAACAAGTTTTTATCAAAACTTAGGAGTTGATATAATTGATTACGAGCTTTTCAACACGATTATATTGCAAAGCTCAATTTATGTACTTTTTACTCAGTTAAAAGTCCAACGGGTCCATTTTATTTAGTTGAAATTTTAGGAGTTCACATCATTGATTACGAACTTTTCAACAAGATTATATTGCAAAAAGTAAATTTCTGTACTTTTTACTTAGTTCAAAGTCCAACGGGTCTATTTTACAGCCATTTAGACCCGCTCACCCGAAACCTCAACAAAAAGGACAACAAAACAATTTTTAATCAAATTTTAGGAGTTCATATCATTGATTATGAGCTTTTCAACAAGATTATATTGCAAAAAGTAAATTTTTGTACTTTTTACTTAGTTCAAAGTCCAACGGGTCTATTTACGGGTCCATTATATTGCAAAACCGGTTTTAATCAAATTTTAGGAGTTCACATCATTGATTACGAGCTTTTCAACAAGATTATATTGCAAAAAGTAAATTTATGTACTTTTTACTTACTTCAAAGTCCAACGGGTCTATTTTGCAGCCATTTAGACCCGCTCACCCGAAACTTCAACAAAAAGGACAACAAAGCAAGTTTTAATCAAATGTTAGGAGTTCATACCATTGTTTATGAGCTTTTCAACACGAATATATTGAAAAACTCAATTTCTATACTTTTTACTCAATTAAAAGTCCAACGGGTCCATTTTACGGCGCATTTAGACCCATACGTCGAAACTTCTAAAAAGGACCACAAAACAGGTTTTAATCATAATTTAGGAGTTCACATCATTGATTACAAGCTTTTCAACTATATTATATTGCAAAAAGTCAATTTCTGTACTTTTTAATCAAATTTTAGGAGTTCACAGCATTGATTACCATTTAGACCCGCTCGCCCTAAATCTCAACAAAAAGGACCGCAAAACAAATTTTAATCAAATCTTGGATTTCATATCATTGATTACGAGCTTTTCAGCAGGATTATACTGCAAAAACACAATTTATGTTCTTTTTACTCTGTTAAAAGTCTAACGGGTCTATTTTACGACTCATTTAGACCCGCTCGTCCGAAACCTCTAAAAAAGGACCGTAAAACAAGTTCTTATCAAAACTTAGGAGTTCATATAATTGATTACGAGCTTTTCAACACGATTATATTGCAAAACTCAATTTATGTACTTTTTACTCAGTTAAAAGTCCAACAGGTCCATTTTACTTAGTTCAAATTTTAGGAGTTCACATCATTGATTACGAACTTTTCAACAAGATTATATTGCAAAAAGTAAATTTCTTTACTTTTTACTTAGTTCAAAGTCCAACGGGTCTATTTATAGCCATTTAGACCCGCTCACCCGAAACCACAACAAAAAGGACAACAAAACAAGTTTTAATCAAATTTTTCGGAGTTCATATCATTGATTATGTGCTTTTCAACACGATTATATTGCAGAACTCAATTTCTATACTTTTTACTTAGTTAAAAGTCCAACGGGTTTATTTTACGGTCCATTTAGACTCGTACGTTCGAAACCTCTACAAAAAGGACTGCATAAAAGTTTTAATCATATATCTGGAGTTCATATCATTCATTACGAGCTTTTCAACACAATTATAATGCAAAAACATAAATTCTATACTTTTTACTGAGTTAAAATTCAGACAGATCCATTTTACAGCCCATTAAGACCCGTTTGTCCTAAACCTCTACAAAAAAGACCGCAAAACAAGTTTTAATCAAATTTTAGGAGTTCATATCATTGACTACCAGCTTTTCAGCAAGGTTATATTGAAAAAAGTCGATTTCTTTACTTTTTACTCTGTTAAAAGTCCAACATGTCTATTTTATCGCCCATTCAGAACCATTCGCCTGAAACCTCAACAAAAAGGACCGCAAAACAAGTTTTAATCAAATTTTAGGAGTTCATATCATTGATTACGAACTTTTCAACACGATTATATTGCAAAACTGAATTTCTATACTTATTACTCAATTAAAATTCCAACTAGTCCATTTTACGGCCCATTTAGACCCGCACATCGAAACCTCTACAAAAGGGGCCGCAAAACCAGATTTAATCAAATTTTAGGAGTTCACATCATTGATTACGAGCTTTTCAACAAGATTATATTGCAAAAAGTAAATTTCTGTACTTTTTACTTAGTTCAAAGTCCAACAAGTCTATTTTACAGCCATTTAGACCCGCTCACCCGAAACCTCAACAAAAAGGACAACAAAACAACTTTTAATCAATTTTTATGAGTTCATATCATTGATTATGAGCTTTTCAACACGATTATATTGCAAAACTCAATTTCTATACTTTTTACTCAATTAAAAGTCCAACATGTCCATTTTACAGCGCATTTAGACCCGTACATCGAAACTTCTCAAAAGGACCACAAAACAAGTTTTAATAAAATTTTAGGAGTTCACATCATTGATTACAAGCTTTTCAACCAGATTATATTGTAAAAATTAAATTTTTGTACTTTTTAATCAAATTATAGGAGTTCACATCATTGATTACCATTTAGACCTGCTCGCCCTAAATCTCAACAAAAAGGACCGCAAAACAAATTTTAATCAAATCTTGGAGTTCATATCATTCATTACGAGCTTTTTTAGCACCATTATATTGCAAAAACACAATTTATGTTCTTTTTACTCAGTTAAAAGTCTAACGGGTTCATTTTACGACTCATTTAGACCCGCTCGTCCGAAACCTCTACAAAAAGGACCGTAAAACAAGTTTTTATCAAAACTTAGGAGTTCATATAATTGATTACGAGCTTTTCAACACGATTATATTGCAAAACTCAATTTATGTTCTTTTTACTCAGTTAAAAGTCCAACGGGTCCATTTTACGGCCCATTTAGACCCGCACGTCCGAAACCTCTACAAAAAGGACCAAAAACTGGTTTTAATCAAATTTTAGGAGTTCACATCATTTATTACGAGCTTTTCAACAAGATTATATTACAAAAACTTAATTTCTGTACTTTTTGCTCAGTTAAAAGTCCAACATATTTATTTTACCGCCCATTTAGACTCGATCGCCCAAAACCTCAACAAAAAGGACTGCAAAACAAATTTTAATCAAATTTTGGAGTTTATGTCATTGATTACGAGCTTTTTAACATGATTATTTTTCATAAGCACAATTTATGTACTTTTTACTCAATTAAAAGTCCAACAGGTCCATTAAGACCCGCACGTCCAAAACCCTCTACAAGAAAGACCGCAAAACAAGTTTTAATCAGAACTTAGTAGTTCATATCACTGATTACGAGCTTTTCAACACGATTATATTGCAAAAAATCAATTTTTGTACTTTTTACACAGTTAAAAGTCCAACAGGTCCA
Source organism: Hibiscus tridactylites (assembly GCA_958450335.1). Lineage (NCBI taxonomy): Eukaryota > Viridiplantae > Streptophyta > Magnoliopsida > Malvales > Malvaceae > Hibiscus > Hibiscus tridactylites. The sequence continues at coordinate 34,988,444 of OY288289.1, read as the reverse complement.
TTTTACGGGCCATTAAGACCCGATCGTCTGAAACCTCAACAAAAAGGACCGAGAAACAAGATTTAATCAAAACTTAGTACTTCATATCCCTGACTGCGAGCTTTTCAACACGATTATATTGTAAAAATTCAATTTATGTTCTTTTTACTCAGTTAAATTTCCAACGGGTCCATTGTTCGGCCCATTTAGACCTGATCGTCCAAAACCACTACAAAAGGACCACAAAACAAGTTTTAATCAAATTTTTGGAGTTCATATCATTTATTAAGTGCTTTTCAATAAGATTATATTGTATAAACTCAATTTCCTTACTTTTTACTTAGTTAAAAGTCAAACGGGTCCATTTTACGGTCCATTTAGACCCGTACGTCCGAAACCTCTACAAAAAGGACCGCACAAAAGTTTTAATAATATTTTCGGAGTTCATATCGTTCATTACGAGCTTTTCAATACGATTATATTGCAAAAACATAATTTCTACACTTTTTACTGAGTTAAAATTTTGATGGGTCCATTTTACAGCCCATTAAGACCCGTTTGTCCTAAACCTCTACAAAAAAGACCGCAAAACAAGTTTTAATCAAATTTTAGGAGTTCATATCATTGATTACGAGCTTTTCAACAAGGTTATATTGAAAAAATCGATTTCTGTACTTTTTACTTGGTTAAAAGTCCAACATGTCTATTTTATCGCCCATTCAGAACCATTCGCCTGAAACCTCAACAAAAAGGACTGCAAAACAAGTTTGAATCAAATTTTAGGAGTTCATATCATTGATTACGAGCTTTTCAACACGATTATATTGCAAATACTCAATTTCTATAATTTTTACACAATTAAAATTCCAACTAGTCCATTTTACGGCCCATTTAGACCCGCACGTCGAAACCTCTACAAAAAAAGGGCCGCAAAACTGGTTTTAATCAAATTTTAGGAGTTCACATCATTGATTACGAGCTTTTCTACAAGATTATATTGCAAAAAGTAAATTTCTGTACTTTTTACTTAGTTCAAAGTCCAACGGGTCTATTTTACAGCCATTTAGACCCACTCACCCGAAACCTCAACAAAAAGGACAACAAAACAAGTTTTAATCAAATTTTAGGAGTTCATATCATTGATTATGAGCTTTTTAACACGATTATATTGCAAAACTCAATTTCTATACTTTTTACTCAATTAAAAGTCCAACATGTCCATTTTACGGCGCATTTAGACCCGTACATCTAAACTTCTCAAAAGGACCACAAAACAAGTTTTAATCAAATTTTAGGAGTTCACATCATTGATTACAAGCTTTTCAACCAGATAATATTGCAAAAAGTCAATTTTTGTACTTTTTAATCAAATTTTAGGAGTTCACAAATAAGCCGCCAGAGCTACTTACCCAGAAGCGCAATATTGAAGTTGTTTAAGTCTCGGAAGCCCATACCTCCCGCAGATTTAGGTAAACAAACATGTTCCCATAGGAGCATGTGCAAACCCTTTTTTTTTGTTTTTACCGGACCACTAGTAAATACGAATAGATGTGGTCATATCATCTATTTTGAGGAAGTAGGTAGCACGACATGACATATTTGGTCAAGGACTGCAAAACAGCTTTGATAAATATTTCTTTGCCACTCAAAGAAAGTAGTTGCTTATCCCAATGGGATAATCTTTCATGAACTTTATCGCGAATGAAACCAAGGGCTTCCGTTTTATTCTTTCCAATGAGAAGAGGCACTCCCAAGTAAACCCCTAGGTTAGTGACCTCACGTACATGCAAGGAGTTATTTATCGTTTCACGGATCGAATGGGGGTGCGAGGGTTGTAGAAAATTGTCGATTTTTCAAAATTTACAGCTTTCCCAGAGGCTGATGCGTAGGTCTGGAGGGTTGTTTTAAGATGTTCGGCTTCATCATCTTTATTGTTAATAAAGACCATACAATCATCAGTAAAAAGAAGGTGATTGACTTTAGGCCCTAATATACTAGCTCCAAGGCCAGGAAGCAGATCATGTTGTTGGGCATCTGAGAGGTACGCAAAGAGACCTTGAGTACAGAAGAGGAAAAGAAAATGTGTCAAGAGATCGCCTTTACGAAGACCCCGTTGGGGTTGAAAGAAAGGAGAAAAGGAGTTATTAACCTTAAATATAAAGGATACCGAGGAGATGCATCGCATAATGATTGAGACCCAAGAGGGTGCAAAGCCCCTTCGGTTCATGACACTCTCAAGGAAGGACCATTCTACTCGATCAAAGGCCTTTTCCATGTCAAGTTTAAGAGCAGCACCATGGGAGGATCTAGTCTGGCTGGTATTAATAGAGTGTATAATTTCATGAGTGATAGGATATTGTCAGATATGGTGTGCCCCTGAACAAAAGCAGCTTGGTTATTACTAATACAAAATGGAATCGTATGCTTCATTCTGTTAACAAGAACCTTAGCGATAATTTTGTAAATTACAGAACAAAGGCTAATAGGACAGAGATGCCTCATAGTAGTTGGTTCCTTGATCTTCGAAATGAGCACTAAAATGGTCTGATTGACGGATGCCATATCAGCAAATCCATTCAAAAGATCCAAACACAGCTGGGTGACATCCACACCTATTGTGTCCCAGTGTTGTCTAAAAAACCCACTAGGAAGGCCATCAAATCTAGGGGCCTTCCTAAGATCAATATCATGGAATGCTAGTAGAATTTCATCAACATTGAAAGCCCTAGAGAGTGACTCATTCATAGCCGGAGTAATGGAGGTAGTCACTTTAGAAAGAATTTGATCAGATAGTTGGGGAATCGAGGATGTGAACAAAGTCTAAAAATAAGTGGATGAATTATTCATTAGGTCGTCCTCAGCGACACACCAGTTATTGTCTGTATCATATTAACCGTTAATAGTGTTCTTTTTCCGACGATTGTTGGCACGTGCATGAAAGAATTGAGTATTCTTATCCCCTTGCGCAAGCCATAGGTTTCGAGATCTTTGTGCCTAATAAGCTTCCTCTTCATCAAGATAAGTTGTTAATTATTTTAGTAAGAAGTTGGATACTCCTTGTGGTGTTTGTTAATTATTTTAGTAAGAAGTTGGATACTCCTTGTGGTGTTGTAACGTTGTAACGTTGGTGGGACTGCCAATTACCTAGGCAGGATCCTATAGCACGAATTTTATCAAGTGTAGGACCCGGGGTGGTGGCCCAAGTTTGTTGAACTAAGGATATACCTTCTTTATGGGTTTCCCAACAGTTTTCAAAGCGAAAATGTAACACCCCAATTTTGGGCTTGGAAGTTTTGGGTTTGAACCGGACCGGTCGGATTTTTGGTTCGAGTATAAAAGGCGGTTTTAAGGAAAGCCTAGTTCGGGATGCATTAAAAATATAGAAAAATATCTAAAAATCCTCTTTTATTATATATAAGAGAGTGGTGAAATCAATTTTACAGAATGAGGTTTGGAAATATGACATTTTGAGTTAGTGACTAAAATGTAATTTTTGAAAAGTTCGTGACTGTTTTAAAAGGATTGAAACTTTGAATCTTTAAGGAGCTAATTTACCCAAGGGAGGATTTCTCCAGATTTTTCTTAAATTTTAAAGACTCATTTAATGTTATTTAATGAAAAGAAAAGAGGGAAAAAGATATTTTTAGTTTCATAACTAACTTTATCAAAATTTTCCAATTTCATTTTCTCTCAAAATTCCCTCAGCCAAACACATTTCCACAACAACTTTTCCTTTTATTTTCACACCTAAAGTTGAGATTTCAATTCCTAAATGATTTCTAATAATTTCTACACCAAATCCTCATCATTTGCTTATTGAATTTTTAAGAATTTTGGCTCTAAACAAGGAGAAATCCACATTTAGAGGTATGAACGTCCTTCTCCTCTAAATACTCAGTTCTTTACTGAAATTGTCAAGTTCCCAAACCTTAAATTAAGTTTTATTAAAGGTTTTAATGTTGTGATCTTGATTTTGGCTTAAAATGCAAGATTTGGATTTAATTTTGAAGAAATTCGTATTGGATGGTTGGGCTCCGTTTTGAGATGTCTTTTTGATGTATTTTGGATGTCTAAATGATGTGTGATTGAGGTTTAATCAATCCAATCCCGAATAGGTTGATTTTCCTAAGTTTTTACTTGTGAAAATGGTGGTTTTTGGGGTGATCTTGGTGTTTTGTTAATGCTGGAGGTATAAGGACGAGTTTGAGTTTATTTTGGATGTTAATTGATGTTTAATAATGGTTAGTAGTGATGGATCTTGGCTGGGTTAAGTCTTGGAAGTGTTTGGAGGTGATTTCGGTTGTGTTTGGTAGCCGAAATGTTGGATTTGCAAAGAACATCGAGTTTTGGTGTGTTGCTGGTGTTTTTAATGCATGATGATGCATTAATCATCTGTTGTTATGTGCTTGAAACAGGGGAGAATGATCCGTGAGCAATAGAGGTGGCGTTGATGGTTTCGGATGCTTGGAAGGCTTGTTGGCTAGCCTAGTTTTGTGTATTGGTGAGTGAAGTTGGGGTTTTCAGCTTTAAAACCAATGTTCGAAGGTTTTTGGGAGCTTAGTTTAAGTCTAAACAACTTAGCTAAGCTCAAGAGTAAGTAAATGGAATTTCTCTCTTGGTTTGTGTTATGAATTGGTTTTTAAAGCACTTGTGATTGTTGGATGCAATGCATGTGATTTGCATGTTTAAATTCCGTTTTAAAAGCATATTTTAGCATGGTTTAATGCTGGTTTTGAAAGTCATGTGTGAAGGATGCTCAAGGTAAGAGATCCTTGGTTTTGTACATTGGAATTGTGGAATTGATGCATAGTGTTGCATGTTGTTTAATGGCTTTGTTTAATGCTTCAAAACAGTGAAGTGATGATGGTAATTGGTGGTTTTGGCATTTTGGTTATGCTTGTAAAAACAATACATTAATGTGGTAAAATGGTTATATTGGCAAGTGATGTAAGTGGTTCTTGGCACCGTGAATTGAGTCGCCTTGGATGTCGAGGGGGTTGTAATTGTACCGTAAACTCCATCCGAGAATCCTAGCGATTGAGGAAATTGGTGTCACCATGATGGAGGATGGCTCTCGTGGGTGGGCTTGGTTTAGTGCCACCACGATGGAGGATGGCTCTCGTGGGTGAACCTTGTTAAAAGTCACCACGATGGAGGGTGGCTCTCGTGGGTGGACTTTGTTAAGCGTCACAACGGTGGAGGGTTGCTCCCGTGTGTGAGCTTGGTTAAGGTGATTACAATGGTTGTGGTAGCTTCCATGTGTAAGCCTTGTGATGTGTCCCCGCTCTCGCTAGTGTGTTATACAACTTCCGATGAGTGATGTTGAGGGGGTTGTGATTGTACTGTTAAACTCCATCACGGGTGTTGAGGGGGTTGTGATTGTACCGGTAAACTCCACCTTGTGTTGTTCGGTTGTGTGTATGGAGCGTGTGGGACAACGCTTGTAATCCGCGTATCCGATTGTGTCTTGTGTTATGATGGTTTGTGAATTATCACTTGGATGCCAATATAATGTTCTTGAATGTAATGAAGCATGAGATGCTTGAAATGATGCATGGTTGCATGGGAAGTGTGTGAGGTTCTAAGAATGCATGTATTACTTGTTAACTTGTACAAGTGTTTATCTTATATTAAGAATGGTGCATATGTGCATGGGAATCTCTTTAGTGCATTGAAGTCTTGTGAAGGCTTGTTTTAAAAGGCATGTAATGCAAATGTTGATTTTGTGGTTCATATGTTGCATTTGTTTAATGCATGAGATAGATTGAAGGAGTAAGTGGTTTTCAATGGTTTCTTGCTTTGAGATGATTTTCAAGAATGAGAAAAGTATAATGTGAAGTGGAAGTGTTTTCCAAGGAATTTGTATTTAACTTTGCATATGATGTTCATGCATGGAAAGGTTAAATTGATGGTTTTGCAAGGGTGTGCTTTGAAGTGAGTTACTTAGCTTTTCTAAGCTAAGGGTTGGTTTTCATGTTTGAGCAATGCATAATTTAAAGCATGTTGTTTAAAAAGGGGTTTCAAACACTGCTTTGGTTTATCGGAATGTGTTTAATTTTAAAAGAGGTTTTATGACTCGCTGCATTGATGGTGTTTTGGTTTTGAGCATTCCTCACTAAGCATTATGTGCTTACGCTCCTTTTTGCCCATCAATGCAGATATTTGAAGTTGGGACAGCAAGAAGCAAGAGATTCAAGGAGAGCTCCACTTGAGATGTATGTCTCGGTTAATAGCTATAGATAATAAAGGCAATGGGGGGAGAGTCTTTTATGTTGATGTTTAATGAGATTGTGTATGTTGAACAAGTTCGGTTTATGATTTGAACTATGTGGTTTAACGCTTGCAACGTTTGGATCTTCTTATTCATAAGTTGTTATGCTATGCTTCTTGTTTTAAAAGCATGTTTAAGTGTTGGATGTGCGGAAGGAGTTGGTGCACCTAGGAGTTGTTTTGTATTTAGATTTTAATGCAATTTGGTTGTTATGATGCTTGGCATGTTGTTGCTATGTTGAGGTTTGATTTGGAGCATGTTCGATGGGGTTTAGATGTGTTAAAACATGCATATCTGCTGTTTCTGGGCAGGGTGTTTCGAAACACCCTTGACTGTTTCGAAACAGGTGCTTGATTTGGCCTGGGTGTTTTGAAACGGGTAGAGGTGTTTCGAAACACTTTGGCTACTGCCAAGCCCCGTTTCTGAACGGGCTAACCCCGTTTCGAAACACTAGACCGTTGGGCATTGATTTGAATGGTTTTGAGGTTTGCAAGCTTTACGTTTTAGTCCTGATTTTTGTATGTGCAATTGCTTGAGTTTGAGATGTCCGTTTGAGATGAAATTTGACAGAGAAGCATGAAACATGACTAATTTCATAATGGTAACTTAAAAATTGGTAAAGTCCTCTTAATTTTCAGAATTTACAAGTTGGTCCCTAAATTCGTATTTTGTGCAATTGGTTCCTTATTGTTTTCCGATTGCTGTGATTTTTTAGTATGCTTATCTCAAGAGTATGCCTAGGTTTAATGTGCATCTAGACAAGTTTTAAAAAGAAAAAAAAAGGTCGTTAATCAAGGTTGACTTTCGGGTTGACTTTGGTTTTCCCCGTGTAATCTTCGTAGTCCAGGTCAACCGTCTAGGCCGGGCTAAGGGGGTTACATTTGGTGGTATCAGAGCTGAGTTGCGAATGCTTGGGGAAATGGTAAATTGTTGTAATAAGTGTTTAATGTTTATTCTGATGTGTGGTTGAAAGTCGGTTGAAATGTGTGTCTGTGAGCGAATTGTTGATGTTTTTGTCATGCTTTTTGATTGTGAATCTTCATTGAGCTAATGTGGATTTGTGCTGATGATATGCTGGTGATGTAAGCTGATTTTATGAATGATGAAAGTTTAATGGGTATGATATGTTGATGTTATGCTGTTGCGAGTGAATGTTGTTTGATGAGAGCATGATCGAAGTATGTTGATTGATATGCTCGATGTTGTGACATCCATGTTTTTATTGACTGTTATGTCATGTAAAAGGGGAGAATTCGGGATACCCATTGCCTTATTATTATAGCTATTGTGTTATGTTGGAATTGGAGTCTTGAATCCTTGCTTGAAGCTGGCCTGATCGTTTTGTTTGTTTTGTTATGAAAGCTTGTTGTTAATAGCATGGTGAAATCGATGAGAGAATGGCAGTTGGGTGAGATGGTTGCTGCTTTAGAGCAGGTTGTTAAGGCGTGGAATTCACCTTTTAGTGGAGGTGTTTCGTCTCAGTCTTCTGTGCCTGGAGTTGAGGTAGTGAGGCAGGAGGAAGAAGCTGGTTCTGTGATGAAGAGTTCATCACCTATTTTTCAAGAGGTGTTGGGAACATCTCAGGTTGTGGCGAAAGTGAGGCCTGTAGACGTGCCGACTTTGGAACGTGCGAGTTTGTCGAAACATCGTTTACATGATTTGGGAGCTGTGGAGTATCATGGTTCGACACCTGAGACGTTCGAGGCCTGGTTGGCCATTGTAATTCTAATTTTGGATCAGGAAGGTTGTGACTACGCCTGTAAGCTAGGAAGTGTTGTCTCATTGATGTTGGAGGACGCCTGTGCCTGGTGGACATCTGTGGCGGTGGCATCGCATATCCACGATATAGATTGGGACTTCTTTGTGTCTGCATTTTATGAAAGGTACCTTGGAGAGAAATTTCCCAGGGTTAAGCAGCGTGGGGGTGTGGCTTCAGATTATGAAGGTGAGAAAAGTTTAAGCAAGAGAGTTGTGGGTTCTGACCTCGGGAACAGTCAGCGTAAGAGGCTACGTGATAGAAGGTTTTGCTTGAATCGAAGTCTGGGTGGAGGTGCAGATGTGGGTCAAGTGCGATATGATCAAGGAGTGGTAGCTCGGTTGCCGAAGTGTGACCGTTGTGGAAGGTGTCAGGTTGGAGGTTATCGGGGCGCGAGAGTTTGTTGGAACTGTGGTTCTAAGGAGCATGTGAAGCGAAATTGTCCTCAAGTGGTGAGATCAGCTTCAGTGGTAGCAAAAGGGTCTCTGAAGGGTCGTGGGCGCGGCCGAGACAAAGTTCGAAGGTGGCAGGAAGGGCGGAAAGGTGTGAGGATCTTGGGGAAAGAATCTTGTTGGAATTGTGGGTCTGTTGGGCATTTGAGACGAAATTGTTTGAAGTTTGCTCGGGGTAGCCAGGGTTCTTTACCGCAGGGAGATGGTGATGACCTTAATGTGTTAGCTGATGCTGCAGCGGTGCGGCTGGAGAATGATGGTTCTGTGAGGAAGAGAGCTCGTCTGTTGAAGCTCCGGGGCAGTGAGGTGTTTACAGGTAACCTTGTTACGTAATCTTTGCCCTAGTTATCTTAGTTTGGTTTCAAGTTTTGTTTTTCCTTGCGTAGTGGGTATGGTCTCGTTGCTAGCATGTTTGGGGTAGTAGTTGGTGTTGTTTTGAAAAAAACTTTAGTGTGAAGAGGGTATTAGTGGGTATTTTGTGGTTAATGGGTTATTAGAATGGTAGGGTTAGACAAGTTGGAAGTGAGATAGGAGGTTGTTCTTAGACGGATCTTGAGGATGTTATTGGTGGGTGTGAACTGACATACATGCACAGTTAAAACCATTGTTATATACTATATTATATATATGTGCTGGTCCATGCATACATGTGACATGACATTAGAGGTTTTGCATACATGTACACAGGCATTGATAGGGCATATTTGTGATCATGCATACGTACGTTCACACTCGCTAATAGTTAATCGGGTCCGTTAGTGTTATGATAGGATTAGGTTGGATGATGGGTTTTAAAAGTTGTTTTGGTGCTAGGAGAATGTTAGAAGTAATGGAGGGTATTAAGCGAGTTGTCAGTAATAGTGAGTGCGATATAGCATGTTGGCAGAAGGAAAGTGTTTTGGCACTTAAAGAGTTTAGTGGTGTGGTGGTGAGGAGATTACCGGTTGAAATTCGAATCGGTTAGAGTGGTTGTGAATAGCTAGTAGAAATGGTAGTTTCTTGGTGTTAAGTGATGTTGCAGGTTAGTGGCTGTGTTTCCAAAGTGCTGAGGTAACTTGGCATTGATGTTGTAATAGAATGGGCGGTGTCCTGGTAAGGCTAGTGTTGTAGTCAAAGCTTTAAGTGGAAAGGCAATGTAAGTTCAAGGGCCATTGTTGGTTGGACGGGCTCTTGTGAGAAGTGGTTGGCTAGTCGTGTATAAGTAAATCCCTTCTGAAGTCAGCTAGTGGTATGTGGAACGACTGGCGGAGTCAAGGTTGGGGTTTTGTAACGTGATTTTCAGATGTTAGGTGAGTAGTCCTGGTGAGTCGTTATGGTGATGATAGCGGCGGATGTGAAGGAATGTCAGCAATACGTTGAGAAGTTTGAGTAAGCAGTTGATGCTTAAGAATTCTTGCTTGATGTGGTAACCTTTGGAAGAGGTTGAGCAGTTGTGCAAGGGGTTTTAGAAGCAGTGAAGGTTGTGGGTCCCATGGTGGCTGAACTGGATTGGTTGGTGTCACCGTGTGTACGAGTTTTGGGAGTTATGAGTTAAGGTGGTGTATGTTGTAAAAGTTTGGAGGTTCTTTAGGTTGTTGTTGGGGCTATGTGCAATCCAGAAATGTGAAAGGTTAAGATGTGGTTAACATCTGAGTGTTCTGGAAATTGTGAACAGTATGTGGTGGTGTTGGGTTTGGTTATAGTGTAAGTTGAATTGTAGAGGAGTTGGTTTGGTGGAGTTTGTGTGGAGAGTGTTCAGTGGTGGTTAAGTCTCATGTGTTGCCTTCTGGGTTGATTTGAGAAGTTTGGTTGTGCTCTTTTCGCCGGTTGAAATTTCGAGGACGAAATTTCCTAAGAGGGGGAGAGTTTTAACACCCCAATTTTGGGCTTGGAAGTTTTGGGTTTGAACCGAACCGGTCAGATTTTCGGTTCGAGTATAAAAAGAGGTTTTAAGGAAAGCCTAGTTCGGGATGCATTAAAAATATGGAAAAATATCTAAAAATCCTCTTCTATTATATATAAAAGAGTGGTGAAATCAATTTTACAGAATGAGGTTTGGAAATATGACATTTTGAGTTAGTGACTAAAATGTAATTTTTGAAAAGTTCGTGACTGTTTTAAAAGGATTGAAACTTTGAATCTTTAAGGAGCTAATTTACCCAAGGGAGGATTTCTCCAGATTTTTCTTAAATTTTAAAGACTCATTTAATGTTATTTAATGAAAAGAAAAGAGGGAAAAAGATATTTTTAGTTTCATAACTAACTTTTACCAGAATTTTCCCATTTCATTTTCTCTCAAAATTCCCTCAGCCAAACACATTTCCACTGAAACTTTTCCTTTGATTTTCACACCTAAAGTTGAGATTTCAATTCCTAAATGATTTCTAATCATTTCTACACCAAATCCTCATCATTTGCTTATTGAATTTTCAAGAATTTTGGCTCTAAACAAGGAGAAATCAACATTTAGAGGTATGAACGTCCTTCTCCTCTAAATACTCAGTTCTTTACTGAAATTCCCAAGTTCTCAATCCTTAAATTAAGTTTTATTAAAGGTTTTAATGTTGTGATCTTGATTTTGGCTTAAAATGCAAGATTTGGATTTAATTTTGAAGAAATTCGTATTGGATGGTTGGGCTCTGTTTTGAGATGTCTTTTTGATGTATTTTGGATGTCTAAATGATGTGTAATTGAGGTTTAATCAATGCAATCCCGAATAGGTTGCTTTTCTTAAGTTTTTACTTGTGAAAATGGTGGTTTTGGGGGTGATCTTGGTGTTTTGTTAATGCTGGAGGTATAAGGACGAGTTTGAGTTTATTTTGGATGTCAATTGATGTTTAATAATGGTTAGTAGTGATGGATCTTGGCTGGGTTAAGTCTTGGAAGTGTTTGGAGGTGATTTCGGTTGTGTTTGGTAGCCGAAATGTTGGATTTGCAAAGAGCAGCGAGTTTAGGTGTGTTGCTGGTGGTTTTAATGCATGATGATGCATTAAACCTCTGTTGTTATGTGCTTGAAACAGGGTAGAATGATCCGTGAGCAATAGAGGTGGCGTTGATGGTTTCGGATGCTTGGAAGGCTTGTTGGCTAGCCTAGTTTTGTGTATTGGTGAGTGAAGTTGGGGTTTTCAGCTTTAAAACCAATGTTCGAAGGTTTTTGGGAGCTTAGTTTAAGTCTAAACAACTTAGCTAAGCTCAAGAGTAAGTAAATGGAATTTCTCTCTTGGTTTGTGTTATGAATTGGTTTTTAAAGCACTTGTGATTGTTGGATACAATGCATGTGATTTGCATGTTTAAATTCTTTTTTGAAAGCATATTTTAGCATGGTTTAATTCTGGTTTTGAAAGTCATGTGTGAAGGATGCTCAAGGTAAGAGATCCTTGGTTTTGTACATTGGAATTGTGGAATTGATGCAAAGTGTTGCATGTTGTTTAATGGCTTTGTTTAATGCTTCAAAACAGTGAAGTGATTATGGTAATTGGTGGTTTTGGCATTTTGGTTATGCTTGTAAAAACAATGCATTAATGTGGTAAAATGGTTATATTGGCAAGTGATGTAAGTGGTTCTTGGTTACTTTAATCGGATATAGTTAGCCGACTATAGGATTGGGTGCACCGTGAATTGAGTCGCCTTGGATGTCGAGGGGAATGTAATTGTACCGTAAACTCCATACGAGAATCCTAGCGATTGAGAAAATTGGTGTCACCACGATGGAGGATGGCTCTCGTGGGTGGGCTTGGTTTAGTGCCACCACGATGGAGGATGGCTCTCGTGGGTGAACCTTGTTAAAAGTCACCACGATGGAGGGTGGCTCTCGTGGGTGGACTTTGTTAAGCGTCATAACAGTGGAGGGTTGCTCCCGTGTGTGAGCTTGGTTAAGGTGATTACAATGGTTGTGGTAGCTTCCATGTGTAAGCCTTGTTATGTGTCCCCGCTCTCGCTAGTGTGTTATACAACTTCCGATTAGTGATGTTGAGGGGGTTGTGATTGTACCGTTAAACTCCACCATGTGTTGTTCGGTTGTGTGTATGGAGCGTGTGGGACAACGCTTGTAATCTGTGTATTCGATTGTGTCTTGTGTTATGATGGTTTGTGAATTATCACTTGGAAGCCAATATAATGTTCTTGAATGTAATGAAGCATGAGATGCTTGAAATGATGCATGGTTGCATGGGAAGTGTGTGAGGTTCTAAGAATGCATGTATTACTTGTTAACTTGTACAAGTGTTTATCTTATACTAAGAATGGTGCATATGTGCATGGGAATCTCTTTAGTGCATTGAAGTCTTGTGAAGGCTTGTTTTAAAAGGCATGTAATGCAAATGTTGATTTTGTGGTTCATATGTTGCATTTGTTTAATGCATGAGATAGATTGAAGGAGTAAGTGGTTTTCAATGGTTTCTTGCTTTGAGATGCTCTTCAAGAATGAGAAAAGTAATGTGAAGTGGAAGTGTTTTCCAAGGAATTTGTATTTAACTTTGCATATGATGTTCATGCATGGAAAGGTTAAATTGATGGTTTTGCAAGGGTGTTCTTTGAAGTGAGTTACTTAGCTTTTCTAAGCTAAGGGTTGGTTTTCATGTTTGAGCAATGCATGATTTAAAGCTTGTTGTTTAAAAAGGGGTTTCAAACACTGCTTTGGTTTATCGGAATGTGTTTACTTTTAAAAGAGGTTTTATGACTCGCTGCATTGATGGTGTTTTGGTTTTTAGCATTCCTCACTAAGCATTATGTGCTTACGCTCCATTTTGTCCACCAATGCAGATATTTGAAGTTGGGACATCAAGAAGAAAGGGATTCAAGGAGAGCTACACTTGAGATGTATGTCTCGGTTAATAGCTATAGATAATAAAGGCAATGGGGGGAGAGTCTTTTATGTTGATGTTTAATGAGATTGTGTATGTTGAACAAGTTCGGTTTATGATTTGAACTATGTGGTTTAACGCTTGCAACGTTTGGATCTTCTTATTCATAAGTCGTTATGCTATGCTTCTTGTTTTAAAAGCATGTTTAAGTGTTGGATTTGCGGAAGGAGTTGGTGCACCTAGAAGTTGTTTTGTATATAGATTTTAATACAATTTGGTAGTTATGATGCTTGGCATGTTCTTGCTATGTTGAGGTTTGATTTGGAGCATGTTCGATGGGGTTTAGATGTGTTAACACAGGCCTGTCTGTTGTTTCTGGGCAGGGTGTTTCGAAACACCCTTGCCTGTTTCGAAACAGGTGCTTGATTTGGCCTGGGTGTTTCGAAACGGGTAGAGGTGTTTCGAAACACTTTGGCTACTGCCAAGCCCCGTTTCTGAACGGGCTAACCCCGTTTCGAAACACTAGACCGTTGGGCATTGATTTGAATGGTTTTGAGGTTTGCAAGCTTTACGTTTTAGTCCTGATTTTTGTATGTGCAATTGCTTGAGTTTGAGATGTCCGTTTGAGATGAAATTTGATAGAGAAGCATGAAACATGACTAATTTCATAATGGTAACTTAAAAATTGGTAAAGTTCTCTTAATTTTCAGAATTTACAAGTTGGTCCCTAAATTCGTATTTTGTGCAATTGGGTCCCTTATTGTTTTCCGATTGCTGTGATTTTTGAGTATGCTTATCTCAAGAGTATGCCTAGGTTTAATGTGCATCTAGACATGTTTTAAAAAGAAAAAAGGTTGTTAATCAAGGTTGACTTTCGGGTTGACTTTGGTTTTCCCCGTGTAATCTTCGTAGTCCGGGTCAACTGTCTAGGCCGGGCTAAGGGGGTTACAGAAAATTAGTTGTTGTAGGCCGGGGAGCATAGTGTGTTGGTGGTTCAGTGTCTAAAAGTAGGAAACAATGATACGATTTGGCATTGAAATCAGAGGTAATACGATAGGAAGGAAAAACAGCTGTCCAAGCCAAATTCCCTAAAAATCGATCTAGACGTTCGAAAATCGCTGGAGTGTTAGGCCCGGTTTTCGTCCAAGTAAACCATCCAAAGGTAGGTTTACAATCAAAGAGATCATTGCATCCAAAAGTCATAGAGAATCTCTACAAAAAGGACCACAAAACAAGTTTTCATCAAAACATAGGAGTTTATGTAACCCCCTAGACCCGACCTAGCCACCAGATCGTATCGAGTGGACTGCACGGGACTAATCGAAGAATGATCCGAAGATTTCCCTCCGTTTAGCAACCATAAACGTGTTTATTAATATCTTTTCTAGATGCTCAGATTTAATCTTAAGTTATCAAACACGCAGCGGAAGAAAGAACAACAATCAAGCATCGATTCGAACAAAAAGGCAAGCATGACCAAACTGCAAAACTAGCATAATATAGGGACTTATGATGTAATTAAGGTGATCATTGTTTAATTAAGGGTAAACTACACAGATGACCACTGAACTATGGGTTTGGTGTCAAAATGACCACTATATTATTTTTGCCGCAAATGCACCACACAACTATTTAAATGGTTTCATTTTAGCCACACGTCGTTAAAAAAATGAAAAAGTTGACGGAACTGTTAAAAAAATTGGTATAATTACACATTTGGTCCTCTATATTTATACAATATATCAATTTAGTCCTAATTTTAATCTAATAAAATAAATTAATTATTCAATAAGATGGTGACACATGTCACCACCTTATTGGGGGATTTTAATTATTTTTATTTAACTAAATTAATTAATTTCCCCCTCCAATCAGGTGGTGACACATGTCACCCTGATTGGAGTAGGAAAAATGAAAAACAACGAATTGCCCTTAGTAGGAATCAAACCTGGGACCTTGGGGGTGTAGCGCACATGAGTTTGCCACTGAGCCAAGCATATAGTTGCCACTGGGCTTGTTGTTGCCTACAATTGAGGTTCTCATTGGTTTCGGGGAGGTCTTACTACGACAGATGTTTTTGCTGTTGAGTGGGTTCAGACTGGTATTATTCACATTGGGATAACGTGCTCCAATTATGGTTTTACCAGTGTTGGTATGTATTAGTGAAGAGATGATCTATCGTGGTTAACACGATAGAAATCAGTCATATGTTCCTAATAATTTTTTCTTTTGTTATACATGTATATATATTGGGTTTGTTTGAATGTGACCTTGTTATGATTTGTTACTTCCTAACTAATACACCTTGCTATGCTATATGTACATGTTGCCAACTAATCACTTTGACTATGAGTTGCGGTAATGACCATGATAATTCCTTTGGAATTATTTGAGTATGTGTAACAAATTCTTTTGTTTGCTAGTTTCATATGCTTTTCCATCACTTAGTTTGGTTAAACAGATTAGAAGAACACTGATCCATAAACTTGAATAAATTCAAGGGAGAATTACATTTAAAGAACACGTTCATGGTTTTCTGTATATAGAATGAGTGAAAGCAAATTTCTTGCATAAATTGTTCCGGAAATATTTTATTGTGGGAATGATAATTGTGTGATTGTCTCCTTTTCTCATCTGGTGCAGACGTGCAGTATTGGAACTTTCTGAGAAGTATCAGAAACGATTTGGTCCTCTGGATATTTTGTTGCTGGGTTCCATAAATTTCTGTGGTTGCTGAACTACAACTACGAAGTGGAGTACCTTCTAAGGGAAAGTATGTTGTTTGTTTTTTCTTTCTCCATATGTATAACACATATATTATTATTAGTAGTGCATACCACAAATATATGTTTGGCTCAGTGGCAAACTCGTGCGCTATAATCCCAAGGTCCCAGGTTTGATTCCTACCAAGGGCAATTCTTTGGTTTTCATTTTTCCTACTCCAATCAGGGTGACACGTGTTACCACCTGATTGGAGGGGGAAATTAATTAATTTATTTAAATAAAAATAATTAAAATCCCCCAATAAGGTGGTGACATGTGTCACCATCTTATTGAATAATTAATTTATTTTATTAGATTAAAATTAGGACTAAATTGATGTATTGTATAAATATAGACGACCAAATATGTAATTATACCATTTTTTTAACAATTTCGTCAATTTTTTTGTTTTTTTAACGGCGTGTGGCTAAAATGGATCCATTTAAATAGTTGTGTGGTGCATTTGCGGCAAAAAATAATATAGTGATCATTTTGACACCAAACACATAGTTCAGTGGTCATCTGTGTAGTTTACCCTTTAATTAAACTCGTTTCATGCTTCCATGATGATATGCAACATAAAACATGCATAAAAACATATACAATTGAAAGCAGCATAAACTAGAACCAAAACACAAGAAAAATAACTTTAAAGATGTCTTTAACTAACTTCAACGACCCCCGCTTCGATACGCGTATCGGAACAGTGCTTCACAGTAGCGAAACGGCTTGAGACCGTTTCGGCCCTGCTTATCCCGTTTCGATACTCGTTCCGAAACGCCAAGGAAAAAACAAGGGCTGTTCCGAAACGTTCGAGCCCGTTTCGAAACATCCTGCTGCAGAAATAGCAAAACTGCAATTTAAGCATCTCTAAGGGTATTTAACATGGTTCTAATCACCACATACAGCAGAGAAACAACAAGATCAACATATATACACTAAAACCAACCATCACACATGTCCGAGATGAAGAGAAACATAAACATGCTTTACATACAATTTTAAAGAAAGCTTCAAGATCCAACATAAGAAGAACAAGGTCCAAAACCATAACCACAAGACATAAGGAAAGAACAAGCCATCAAGATAAACGTCAACATGATCTCAACACAAGGAGTTTACTAACACTCATAAGGACATAAACAAGGTTCACCCTCATTGCCACACACACTATTATCTAAGCAAGGTCATACTTGAGCTAAGAGAGGACACTTGGATCACTTCCCTTGCACCGTTGCCTTCCAAAGGGTCTACGGATCTGCATGGTTGGAAAAAGAGAGCGTAAGCTATAAAGCTTACTGAGCGGAGCTCTAAAACAAACTACTACAATGCAGTTTTGAAAACAATCCTCATTTAGAAATCAAAACAATTTCTTAAAATCTCTTTCACAAATCATTTCCAAAACCATTTCCTTTTCAACATGCTATCTTGAAAATGGATTAAGCAATGCAACCACACATACCATAGGCAATGAACATGCATCAACCATGTATAAGCCATATATGAACCATATATGCATACCAAGCCTACCGGCTCCATAATTAATTCACATGCTTTAAGCACGTATACACAACCATATGAGTTTGCCAAGCTCATATGAAACCATCGCGAATGAGTATATCGGCATCATTGACACGTTGCTCAGATAAGCGGACACCTTGATCGCATAACCCCCATCAAGTCACATGGTGAAACAACCCTCACCACAAACACACTTCGGCTGGGATGCCACTACCCGCATTACCCGTTGGTGATAGCACAACCCCTACCACTCGCATCACAATAGCATAACCCCTATTGTGAAACCGAAGAAATCTCACGCGCAAATTTTATAATTATAGTGCACTTCACATCCTATTGATCGATCAATCTATTCGATATAACCCATATGTCAATATACTCATCGCAACATCATAAACCACTGATTTTCAATGGGGATAACCACCTCCCCAAAGCACATCCCAAAAGCCATAATCACAAGCTCAAGCATAGCTTGAACTCAACCAACATTCATTATATAACATGACATTCATATGGGACAATAACAACATGCATTTAATGCATAACAACATCATAGAAAGCATCATTTAAGATGACATGCACATGATCCAAAATATGATCAAAAATAGAAAGGCGAAAAGCTGAAACAAATACCAAATCTTACCCTTGAGCTTGGATTGGCCTAGTGGCTCAACCCAAACCCTTAAAGCACTTCTTCATCCTCGATAAAACAGTAGAAATCATTTCCACTCACCAGCGATTACCACAACAAGACAAAACCCCTTTTCTAGCTTTCTGATTCGCCCACAATTGAGTTCAACAAATCTGGATCTTCAATCCCTACCTCTAACCAACCCAAATAGTAGATTTAGAGATACTTTCAACACACAAATTTGCTGGAAAGTAGAGATTCAAATACCCAACCAAAACACCTATCGAATAAATCTAATACAAGCCATAAACATTGAAAAGACCCGATTCAGATAATCTCCAGAAAAACCCAGCATAAGATAACATCAAAAACATAGATAAACATCATCCCGACATCATATCAACACCAGCTATTGATTCACCTCAAAATCCACCCAAAAACCCACCTTTTCATACTTCAAAATTCAACACCCAACCCCATTTCGTGATTCCTACCATTCATCCATCATCTCAACACAATAATCACATGAAAACAAAGGTAACAACATCAACAAACCCAACTTTAATAGATCTTACCCAAAAATCTTACCAAAAGCTCAATTTCATCAATTTTAGCCAAATTACATTATGATTAAGAAAAGTGAATAAAACCTTGGTATTTAAAATAATCAAAGCATGGGAATTTCATTAAAGAACCTTACATTAGAGGAGAATCATGTTGCTCACCCCAAAGCTAGCTATTACCCCTTGTTTGGCAAAAATCCTTGAGGAAAACAATGAAATAGACTTGGGTTTTAGGAAATCAAGCTTGAGGAGGTAAGAATAATAGATTAATAAGAAAACACTTTTACCTTGAGGAAATCAAGCTCAAATGTTGTTTTGCTGAAGAGAGGAGGTAAGAAAGCTTGAAAATGATTTTTGACGTAAAATGAGATTTTAGATAAAACCATGTTCTAATTAAATCATAAAAGCTATTTTAAAATATTTGAATAGTCAAAATAAAAGGGGATAATAACAAAATTGGTCCAGCCAAAATAGCTCCTTAAAGTTTCAATGTTTTGACTCTTTTACAAAATGGTCACTAAAAATAGATTTTATAAACTATACATTTTGGTCACTAAACCAAAATGTCACGGTTCAGAAATCGATTCTCCAAAATTGCTTTTACCAAAACCTTTCACATATTTCAAAAGGATTTTAAAGATTTATTCCATATTTTTCCCAACACCGGAAGACCTCTCTCTCTAAACTTACTCAAAACACCCAACATCGGTCTTTCAGACCTCGAAATATCATCGGATCTTCTAGACCCTAAACTGGGATGTTACAGTTCATATCATTGATTACGAGCTTTTCAACACGATTATATTGCAAAAACTCAATTTCTGTACTTTTTACATAGTTAAAAGTCCAATGGGTCCATTTTACGGCCCATTTAGACCCGCACATCTGAAACCTCTACAAAAGGACCACAAAACTGGTTTTAATCAAATTTTAGGAGTTCATATCATTTATTACGAGATTTTCAACACGATTATATTACAAAAACTCAATTTCTAAACTTTTTGCTCAGTTAAAAGTCCAATAGGTCTATTTTACCGCCCATTTAGACCCGCTCGCCCAAAACCTCAACAAAAGGACCGCAAAACAAGTTATAATCAAATTTTGGAGTTCATATCATTGTTTACAAGCTTTTCAACACGATTATTTTTCAAAAACAAAATTTATGTACTTTTTACTCAATTAAAAGTCCAACGAGTCCATTTTACGGCCCATTTAGACCCACTCGTCCGAAATCTCTACAAAAAGGACCGCAAAACAAGTTTTAATCAAATTTTAGGAGTTCATATAATTGATAACGAGATTTTCAACAAGATTATTATGAAAAAAAGTCAATTTATGTACTTTTAACTCAGTTAAAAGTCCAACGGGTCTATTTTATCGACCATTTAGACCCGATCGCCTGAAACCTCAACAAAAAGAACCGCAAAACATGTTTTAATCAAGTTTTAGGAGTTCATATCATTGATTACGAGCTTTTCAACACGATTACATTGCAAAAACTCAATTTCTATACTTTTAACTCTGTTAAAAGTCCAACGAGTCCATTTTACGGCCCACTTAGACCCGCATGTCGTAACCTCTACAAAAGGACTGCAAAACAGGTTTTAATCAAATTTAAGGAGTTCACATCATTGATTACGAGCTTTTCAACAAGATTGTATTGCAAAAAGTCAATTTTTGTACTTTTAACACAGTTACAAGTCCAACGGGTATATTTTACCGCCCATTTAGACCCGCTCACCTGAAACCTCAACAAAAAGGACCGCAATACAAGTTTTAATCAAATTTTAGGAGTTCATATCATTGATTATGTGCTTTTCAACATGATTGTATTGCAAAACTCAATTTATATACTTTTTACTCAATTAAAAGCCCAACGGGTCCATTTTACGGCCTATTTAGACCCGCACGTCGAAACCTCTACAAAAGGACCACAAAACAAGTTTTAATCAAAATTTAGGAGTTCACATCATTGATTACAAGCTTTTGAACAAGATTATATTGCAAAAAGTCAATTTCTGTAGTTTTTACTTAGTTAAAAGTCCAACGGGTCTATATTACCGCCCATTTAAACCAACTCGCCCTAAACCTCAACAAAAAGGACCGTAACACAAGTTTTAATCAATATTTGGAGTTCATGTCATAGATTATGAGCTTTCCAGCACGATTATATTTCAAAAACACAATTTATGTTCTTTTTACTTAGTTAAAAGTCTAACAAGTCAATTTTACGACCCATTTAGAGCCGTTCGTTCAAAACCTCTACAAAACGACCGCAAAACAAGTTTTTACCAAAACTTAGGAGTTCATATCTTTGATTACGAGGTTTTCAACACGATTATATTGTGAAAACTCAATTTCTATACTTTTTACTTAGTTAAAAGTCCAACGGGTCTATTTTACGACCCATTTAGACTCGCACGTCTGACACCTCTACAAAAGGACCGCAAAACTAGTTTTAATCAAATTTTAGGTGTTCACATCATTTATTGCGAGTTTTCCAACAAGATTATATTACAAAAACTCAATTTATGTACTTTTTGCTCAGTTCTACGTCCAAGGGGTCTATTTTACCCCCCATTTAGACCCGCTCGCCCGAAACCTCAACAAAAAGGACCACAAAACAGGTTTTAATTAAATTTTGGAGTTCATATCGTTGATTTCAAGCTTTTCAACACGATTATTTTTCAAAAACACAATTTATGTACTTTTTACACAGTTAAAAGTCCAATGGGTACATTTTACAGTCCATTTAGACCCACACGTCCGAAACCTCTACAAAAAGGACCGTAAAAAATGTTTTAATCATATTTTAGGAGTTCATATCATTGACTACGAGCATATCAATACGATTGTATTGCAAAAACTCAATTTATGTACTTTTTACTCAGTTAAAAGTCCAACGAGTCCATTTTACATCTCATTTAGACCCGCTTGTCTAAAACCTCTACAAAAAGTCCCACAAAACAAGTTTTAATTAAAACTTAGGAGTTCATATCATTGGTTATGAGCTTTTCAACATGATTCTATTGCAAAAACTCAATTTCTATACTTTTTACTTAGTTAAAAGTCCAACAGGTCCATTTTACGTTCCATTTAGACCCGCTTATCTGAAACCTCTTAAAAATGACCGCAAAACAAGTTTTAATCAAATTTTAGGAGTTTATATCATTGATTACAAGATTTTCAACACTATTATATCGCAAAAACTTAATTTTTGTTCTTTTTACTCAGTTAAAATTCCAACGGGTCCATTGTTCGGCCCGTTTAGACCTGCTCGTTTGAAACCACTACAAAAGTACGAGAAAACAAGTTTTAACCAAATTTCAGGATTTCATATCATTGATTACGAGTTTTTCAACACGGTTATATTGCAAAAACTCAATTTCTATACTTTTTACTTAGTTAAAAGTCCAACGGGTCCATTTTTGGCCCATTTAGACCCGATCGTTCGAAACCTCAACAAAAAGGACATCAAAACAAGTGTTAATCAAATTCTAGGAATTCATATCATTGATTATGAGCTTTTCAACATGATTATATTGCAAAACTCAATTTCTATACTTTTTACTAAGTTAAAAGTCCAACGGGTCCATTTTATGGCCTATTTAGACCCGCATGTCGAAACCTCTACAAAAGGACCACAAAACAAGTTTTAATCAAATTTTAGGAGTTCACATGATTGATAACAAGCTTTTCAACAAGATTATATTGCAAAAAGTCAATTTTTGTACTTTTTACTTAGTTAAAAGTCCAACGGGTATTTTTTTTCTCTTTGGATATTAACGCTCTCCTTGTGTTTTTCTTACGAGTTTCGACTGTTTTTTCCAATATTCAAAATTAAAATCAGATCTGTTTCATCTGATAAAGGATTTTTTCACCCATTTTTTATACCCTTTTCCTCCATCTGTGGGCGTTATCGATCCAACCGGCGTTCGTCAGATCTGTACGGTATGTTCTTCCGTATACATTTTTTTATTAGTTTCCTGTTTTATTGGCTTTCAATAATTTCCTCTAACCTTTTCTTGGTTTTTTTATCATCTTTGTCTTTGGATTCATCCTTTCTGCTATTTCGGAGAGTATCTACCCTGGTCGCAACCCATGACAGTGGCCATATTTATGGCCGTCTGGTTTCATCTCCCACTCCCCTTTCATCTTTGCATCCTTTTAATATCTTTTATTTTTTTCTAGGGTTTGGTTTCCCTTATGTCTTTTTTCTGTTTCTTGATTCTTCATTTTTTTATTCTCATCTAATTTCTTTTCATCTTTTTGTCAGATTCAATATGCCGGCCCAACCGATTCAGTTTTCCTTTCTGTTTTCCAATTCTGAACAAATCGAGGGCTTCCCCCTCCTTGGTGTTTGGTTTTTTTTTTACATTTTTTCTATTTTATTTCGATTGCATGCTTATTCCTCTAATGTTAATTTCTTCTTATCGATGGGTTTCTCTAATATCTTAGTTCTTCTCTTTTTTCTCATTCTCAGATCCATCACAATAATACGGCATGTAGCCGTCTTTGTTTATCTTTAGGTATGTTTGAACTTATTTCAATTCCCCCAACGGAAGGGTGTTCTGGCATCGCTATGTTTACTTCGCATAATATTAATATAAACTTAATTTCGTACTCTGCGCGTTACATACATACTCAGATTACCCTGAACAACTGAACTATGTTTTTTACTGGAATGCATGGCCACTCCGAAACTAGTCAAAAACATAAAACATGGGAAATCATAGATTCATTAAATATAAATAATAACAATACCCCCTGGCTCCTAGGAGGGGACTTTAATGAAATCTTAGCTGACTCTGAAAAACAAGGTGGTTGTCGAAGGGCAAGATCACAAATAAATAATTTTCGTAACTGTTTATCACGCAACAATCTCTTTGACTGTAAACCAACTTCGGGGTGGTTTACCTGGACAAAAGTAGGGCCTGCAACCCCAATTATACACGAAAGATTAGATAGATTCATAGCTAATTCGGCTTGGCAAAATCTCTTCCCTTTCTATCGCATAACTACGAACTATGTGGCCAAATCCGACCACTGTTTCCTTCTGCTCGATTTATTCCCTACGGCTGTCACCCCCCATCAGCGACCATCCAACACTTTTCGTTTTGAAAATTGTTGGGCGCATAATTAGGATAACATACATACTATTAAAAGTACTTGGGCCAACACCTCTGGAACAACAATTGAAAAAATTGAAGCTATCGGCTCATGTCAGGAGGAATGGCAAAATAACCAAAGATTTAAATCCATTGGTCGGATCAATTTCCTTACCCAAAAAAATAAACAAATTCCTCTGTCGACCTTTAAATGCCACGAATGAAGAAATCTATATAAAATATAGAACTGAACTCAATAAGCTTCTTATGGAACAAGAAATCTACTGGGCCCAAAGATCCCATACACTCTGGCTATCCCAAGGGGATAAAAATACAAGGTTCTTCCACGCCCGGGCAACTAATAGGAAAAAGAAAAACTCGATTACTGGTCTTTTTGACTCCAATTCGATTTGGCGTACAACTGACTCAGACCTAATGACTATTGCTTCTACATATTTTCAAAATCTCTTTACATCATCCAATCCCCAAATTTCGGATACTATCCTTGGTAAAATCCATCCGTCCATCACTCAATCAATGAATGATACTCTATTAAGGTCCTTCACAAAAGAAGAAATTCTCCTTGCCTTTAGGGACATTGATCCTAGGAAAGCACCTGGTATTGATGGACTACCAAGTAGCTTTTTTCGACAACATTGGGACACGGTTGGTGAAGATGTCATTAATCTTTGCCTTAATCTACTAACCGGCACCATGGATATGTCTCTAGTCAAAAAAACTATTCTAGTACTAATTCCCAAAATCCAGGATCCAACTTCCATGAAACAACTAAGACCTATCAGTCTATGTACTGTCATTTATAAAATAGTTGCTAAAACCATCGTCAATAGGATGAAACAAACAATTCCTTTCTGCATCAGTCCTAATCAAGCAGCTTTTTTCCAGGGACGCAACATCTCGGATAACATCCTTGTTGCCCATGAAATTATCCACAACATCAACTCAGGAGCAACTAAATCCTCACAAGGTGCTGCCCTTAAATTAGACATGGAAAAAGCCTTTGATAGAGTTGAATGGTCCTTTCTAGCAAATGTTATGGAACGCATGGGCTTTTCCCCAGCTTGGATCTCACTCATAATGCGTTGCATAACCACAGTCTCATTTTCAGTTAAAATTAACAATTCTTTCTCCCATTTTTTCAACCTCAACGGGGCTTACGCCAAGGAGACCCCCTATCTCCTTTCTTATTCCTTTTTTGCACACAAGGTCTTTCTGCTTACCTATCTGCTGCCCAACAAACTAACATTCTACCAGGACTTGGTGCCTGTAAATATGGGCCCAAAGTCAACCATCTGCTTTTTGCTGATGACTGTATTGTCTTCATTAATAACAACCCATCCAAAGCTTCTCATCTCAAAAGAGCACTGCAAACTTATGCTGCGCCTTTCGGACAAGCGGTTAACTTTGAGAAATCAACTATTTTTTATAATCCGCGTACACCATCCTCAACAAGAATTGCAATCAATAGTCTTTTGCAAGTTCGTGAGGTATCTAATCCTGGTGTCTATCTAGGTATCTCACTTCTCATCGGGAAAAACAAAACTTAGTCACTAGGATTTGTGCGAGATAAAGTTCACGATCGTCTCTCTAGCTGGGATAAACATCTCCTCTCTTTTAGTGGCCGAGAGATTTTCATCAAGGTTGTACTACAATCCCTACCTCAACACGTTATGTCTTGTTACCTCCTTCCACAAAATATTATCGATGACATGACCTCATCAATTAGACAATATTGGTGGACTGGCATATCCAACAAAAAAGGTTGGCATATGCTTCCATGGAACCATGTTTGTCTACCTAAGGCTGCCGAAGGCATGGGATTTAAGGATTTGCATGATTTCAATATTGCTCTCCTAGGTAAGCAACTATGGAGACTCATTTGTGAACCGGACTCATTATTAGGACAAATATATCGTTCCAAATATTTTCCGTCCGGCAATATCCTAGATGCCCCCAAGCCCAATTGTGGCTCCTTTGCATGGCAAGGTATGTATAACGCTCTCCAACGCCTTTTCCCAGGCTTTCTTTACCACCCAAGTATTAATAGTAATATCAGAGTACACAAAGATATATGGGGTGGTTCTTCCCCGGTTAATCTCACGGCGAAATTACGAAACCTCTGATGAATTCTATATTCGCTGTCGTGACTTTATGATTCGTAATCAAACTACCTGGGATACAGATAAAGTCAGGCATTATTTTAACCAAACTGATGCCACGACTATTCTAAGCATTCCTATTATAAATGATCCCCGTGACTCTATACTCTGGTCTCCTAATGACTCATGTATTTATTCAGTCCGCTCTAGTTATATTTTCCTATAACGATCTTTATACCCGTATACGTCACCCATACAGTTTTGGAAATTTCTATCCAAAATCAAGGCTTTGCCCAAAGTCAAAACTTTTGGTTGGCGTATGGCATCTGAAGCTCTACCAGTTGGGGTCAAAATGAAAGTTTTTTCACCAAACTCGGGGCCTTGTCCCATATGTGGTAGCCGTTCGGAATCCATTCTCCATGCTCTTCGTGATTGTTCTGGGGCTGCTGAAGCCCTTCAACTTACTGGTACTTCCTCTGCTCTTTCTAGGAGTATGGCTACTACTCCTCTACAATGGTTAGAGGAAGCAGCTCAAACCCTACCCCATGATAAATTTGGCCTTTTTCTCACAACTATTTGGAATGTCTGGAATAGACGTAACGATTGGGTTCATAACCACCATCTACAATCACCCTGGTTAATTGCAGTTAATTCCATTAGTTTACATGATGATTTTTGTAAAGCTTCCTCTGCTTCTACCACCTCTCCCCTTTCTACTCCATGTTGGCATCCCCCCTCTTCACCATATCAAACTTAACGTGGATGGTGCTTTTAACCCGTCAACTCGTGCAGCTGTTGTTGGCGCCGTTGCTCGTGATTCTACAGGTGCAGTCGTGGGCGGCCTTGCGTTTCCGCTAGGTAGCTGTCTTGACGCAGTTACCAGTGAAGGCGAAAGCCTTCTTGCTGGTCTCACCTTCGCCCGATCTCAAGGTTGGAACCGAATCTTGCTTGAAACTGATTGCGCTTCTCTCGCGAATAGGATCAACAATCCAATACAGGACCTTTATACCATGGGACCTATCATTCATCGGATTCAAACAGCTCTACATGATTTTAAGTTTGCATCTGTTTTCTTTGTACGCCGTGAGGCAAATCAACTGGCCCATAATTTGGCCACTTTCTCTTTAAGCACAATGACTTTCATGTCATTTAATTCGGATGTTCCATCTTGTATCCAACATCTTGTAACAAATTTCTTATGATTAATAAAATTAGGCACTCTTTTCCCCTTTTTAGGGTCCTCTAGCTCTGCTTGAAGGACAGTAGTAGGGGTTTTTAATGAGGCCTTTTCTTCAAAAAAAAAAGTCCAACGGGTCTATCTTACCGCCCATTTAGACCCGCTCGCCCTAAACCTCAAGAAAAAGGACCACAAAACAAGTTTTTATCAAAATTTGGAGTTCATGTCATAGATTATGAGCTTTCGAGCACGATTATATTGCAAAAACACAATTTACGTTCTTTTTACTTAGTTAAAATTCTAACGGGTCCATTTTACGACCCATTTAGACCCGCTCGTCCAAAACCTCTACAAAAACAACCGCAAAACAAGTTTTTATTAGGAGTTCATATCATTGATTACGAGCTTTTCAACACGATTATATTGCAAAAACTCAATTTCTATACTTTTTACTCAGTTAAAAGTCCAACGGTTCTATTTTACGGCCCATTTTGACTCGCATGTCCGAAACCTCTACAAAAGGACCGCGAAACTAGTTTTAATCAAATTTTAGGTGTTCACATCATTTATTACGAGCTTTTCAACAAGATTATATTACAAAAACTCAATTTATGTACTTTCTACTCAGATAAGAGTCCAACGGATCTATTTTACCTCCCATTTAGACCCGCTCGCCCGAAACCTCAACAAAAAGGACCACAAAACAAGTTTTAATCAAATTTTGGAGTTCATATCATTGACTGCGAGCTTTTCAACACGATTGTATTGCAAAAACTCAATTTATGTACTTTTTACTCAGTTAAAAATCCAACGAGTCCATTTTATGTCTCATTTAGACCCGCTTGTCCGAAACCTCTACAAAGAGGCCCACAAAACAAGTTTTAATTAAAACTTAGGAGTTCATATAATTAATTATGAGCTTTTCAACACGATTCTATTGCAAAAACTCAATTTCTATTCTTTTTACTCAGTTAAAATTCCAACAGGTCCATTGTTCGGCCCGTTTAGACCTGCTCGTTTGAAACCGCTACAAAAATAACCGCAAAACAAGTTTTAATCAAATTTTAGGATTTCATATCATTAATTACGAGTTTTTCAACATGATTATATTACAAAAACTCAATTCCTATACTTTTTACTCAGTTAAAAGTCCAACGGTCCATTTTTCGGCCCATTTTGATCCGATCGTCCGAAACCTCAACAAAAAGGACCACAAAACAAGTGTGAATCAAATTTTAGGAACTCATATCATTGATTATGAGCTTTTCAACACGATTATATTGCAAAACTCAATTTCTATATTTTTTACTCGGTTAAAAGTCCAATGGGTTCATTTTACGGCCAATTTAGACCCGCACGTCGAAACCTCTACAAAAGGACCACAAAACAAGTTTTAATCAAATTTAAGGAGTTCACATCATTGATTACAAGCTTTTCAACAATATTATATTGTAAAAAGTCAATTTCTGTACTTTTTACTTAGTTAAAAGTCCAACGGGTCTATATTACCGCCCATTTAGACCTACTCGCCCTAAACCTCAATAAAATGGACCACAAAAAAATTAATCAAAATTTGGAGTTCAGGTCATAGATTACGAGCTTTCCAGCACGTTTATATTGCAAAAACACATTTTATGTTGTTTTCACTTAGTTAAAAGTCTAACGGGTCCATTTTACGACCCATTTAGACCCGCTCATCCAAAACCTCTACAAAAACGGCCAAAAAACAAGTTTTTATCAAAACCTAGGAGTTCATATCATTGATTACGAGCTTTTGAACACAATTATATTACAAACACTCAATTTCTATACTTTTTACTCAGTTAAAAGTCCAACGGGTCTATTTTACGACCCATTTAGACTCGCACGTCCGAAACCTCTACCAAAGGACCGCAGAACTAGTTTTAATCAAATTTTAGGTGTTCACATCATTTATTACGAGCTTTTCAACAAGATTATAATACAAAAACTCAATTTCTGTACTTTTTACTCAGATAAAAGTCAAACGGGGTCTATTTTACCGCCCATTTAGACTAGCTCGCCCGAAACCTCAACAAAAAGGTCCACAAAACAAGTTTTAATCAAATTTTGGAGTTCATATCATTGATTATGAGCTTTTCAACACGATTCTATTGCGAAAACTCAATTTCTATTCTTTTTTCTCAGTTAAAATTCCAACGAGACCTTTGTTCGACCCGTTTAGACCCGCTTGTTTGAAACCACTAGAAAAAGGACCGCAAAACATGTTTTAATCAAATTTTAGGATTTCATATCATTGATTACTAGTTTTTCAACACGATAATAATGCAAAAACTCAATTTCTATACTTTTTACTCAGTTAAAAGTCCAACGAGTCCATTTTTCGGCCCATTTAGACCCGATCATCCGAAACCTCTACAAAAAGGACCGCAAAACAAGTTTTAATCAAAACTTAGTCATTCATATCATTGATTATGAGCTTTTCAACATGACTATATTGAAAAAATTCAATTCATGTTCTTTTTACTCAGTTAAAATTCCAACGTATCATTTGTTTGGCCCATTTAGACCCGCCCGTCCGAAACCTCTACAAAACAAGTTTTAATCAAAACTTAGGAGTTCATATCATTGATTACAAGCTTTTCAACACGATTATATTGCAAAAAACACAATTTATGTACATTTTCCTCAGTTAAAATTCCAACGGGTCCATATTACGACCCATTTATACCCGCTCGCCTGAAACCTCAACAAAAAAGACCGCAAAACAAGTTTTAATCAAACTTCAGGAGTTTATATCATTGATTATGAACTTTTCAACATGATTTTTTTTCAAAAGCACAATTTATATACTGTTTACTCAATTAAAAGTCCAACGGGTCCATTTAGGCCCACACGTCCGAAACCTCTACAAAAAGGACTGTAAAACAACTTTTAATCAAAACTTAGTAGTTCATATCATTGATTAGGAGCTTTTCAACATGATTATATTTCAATAATTCAATTTATGTTCTTTTTACTCAATTAAAAGTCCAACGGGTCCATTTTACGGCTCATTTAGACCCGCTCGTCCGAAATCTCTACAAAGAGGACCGCAAAACAAGTTTTAATCAAATTTTAGGAGTTCATATAATTGATTGCGAGCTCTTCAACACGATTATATTGCAAAAACTCAATTTATGTACTTTTTACACAATTAAAAGTCCAACGGGTCCATTTTACGGCCCATTTAGTCCCGCACGTCGAAACCTCTGCAAAAGGACCGCAAAACAAGTTTTAATTAAATTTTAGGAGTTCACATCATTGATTACAAGCTTTTCAAGAAGATTATATTGCAAAAAGACAATTTATGTACTTTTTACTCATTTAAAAGTCCAACGGGTCTATTTTACCGCGCATTTAGACCTGCTCGCCCAAAACTTGAAAAAAAAAGGACCGCAAAAGAAATTTTAATCAAATATTGGAGTGCATATCATTGATTACAAGCTTTCCAGCACAATTATATTGCAAAAACACAATTTATGTTCTTTTTACATAGTTAAAAATCTAAAGGGTCCATTTTACGACCCATTTAGAGCCGCTCGTCCGAAACCTCTACAAAAAGGACCGCAATAAAGTTTTTATTAAAACTTAGGTGTTCATATCATTGATTTCGAGCTTTTCAACACCATTTTATTGCAAAAACTCAATTTATTAACTATTTACTCAGTTAAAAATCCAACGGGTCCATTAAATGGCCCATTTAGACCTGCACGTCCGAAACTTCTACATAAAGGATCGCAAAACTAGTTTTAATCAAATTTTAGGAGTTCACATCATTTATTACGAGGTTTTCAACAAGATTATATTAAAAAAACTTAATTTATATATTTTTTGCTCAGTTAAAAGTCCAACGAGTATATTTTACCGCCCATTTAGACCTGCTGGCCTGAAACCTCAACAAAAAGGACCGCAAAACAAGTTCTAATCAAATTTTGGAGATCATATCATTGATTACGAGCTTTTCAACACGATTATTTTTCAAAAAACACATTCTATGTACTTTTTACTCAATTAAAAGTCCAACTGGTCTATTTTATGACTCATTTAGACCCACTCGTCCGAAATCTCTACAAAAAGGTCCACAAAACAAGTTTTAATCAAACTTTAGGAGTTCATATCATTGATTACGAACTTTTCAACATGATTATATTGCAACAACTCAATTTCTATACATTTTACTTAGTTAAAAGTCCAACGGGTCCATTTTACGGGCCATTTAAACCCGCTCGTCAGATACCTCTACAAAAGGACCGTAAAACAAGTTTTACTCAAAACATAGGTGTTCATATCATTTATTACGAGCTTTTCAACATGATTATATTGAAAAAAACTCAATTTCTGTACTTTTTGACCAATTAAAAGTCCAAAGGGTCCATTTTACGGCCCATTTAGACTCGTTCGTCCGAAACCACTACAAAAAGGACCGCAAAATAAGTTTTAATCAAAACTTAGTAGTTCATATCATTGATTATGAGCTTTTCAACATGATTATATTGCAAAATTTCAATTTATGTTCTTTTAACTCAATTAAAATTCTAACGGGTCCATTGTTTGGTCCATTTAGACCCGCTCGTTCGAAACCTCCACAAAACAAGTTTTAATCGAATATTTGGAATACATATCATTTATTAAGAGCTTTTTAACAAGATTATATTGCAGAAATTAAATTTCTTTACGTTTTACCCTGTTAAAAGTCTGACGGGTCCACAAAACTAGTTTTAATCAAATTTTGGAGTTCATATCATTGACTACGAGCTTTTCAACACGATTGTATTGCAAAAACTCAATTTATGTACTTTTTACTCAGTTAAAAGTCCAACGAGTCCATTTTATGTCTCATTTAGACCCGCTTGTCCGAAACCTCTACAAAGGCCCACAAAACAAGTTTTAATTAAAACTTAGGAGTTCATATAATTAATTATGAGCTTTTCAACATGATTCTATTACAAAAACTCAATTTCTATTCTTTTTACTCAGTTAAAATTCCAACGGGTCCAATGTTCGGCCCGTTTAGAACTGCTCGTTTGAAACCGCTACAAAAAGGACCGCAAAACAAGTTTTAATCAAATTTTAGGATTTCATATCATTGATTACGAGTTTTTCAACATGATTATATTGCAAAAACTCAATTCCTATACTTTTTACTCAGTTAAAAGTCCAACGGGTCCATTTTTCAGCCCATTTTGATCCGATCGTCCGAAACCTCAACAAAAAGGACCACAAAACAAGTGTTAATCAAATTTTAGGAACTCATATCATTGATTATGAGCTTTTCAACACGATTATATTGCAAAACTCAATTTCTATATTTTTTACTCAGTTAAAAGTCCAATGGGTTAATTTTACGGCCAATTTAGACCCGCACGTCGAAACCTCTACAAAAGGACCACAAAACAAGTTTTAATCAAATTTTAGGAGTTCACATCATTGATTACAAGCTTTTCAACAATATTATATTGTAAAAAGTCAATTTCTGTACTTTTTACTTAGTTAAAAGTCCAACGGGTCTATATTACCGCCCATTTAGACCTGCTCGCCCTAAACCTC
Organism: Hibiscus tridactylites; assembly: GCA_958450335.1. Taxonomy (NCBI): domain Eukaryota; kingdom Viridiplantae; phylum Streptophyta; class Magnoliopsida; order Malvales; family Malvaceae; genus Hibiscus; species Hibiscus tridactylites. The sequence goes on along the minus strand of OY288289.1, from coordinate 34,955,754 downwards.
AATAAAATGGACAACAAAAAAAAATTAATCAAAATTTGGAGTTCATGTCATAGATTACGAGCTTTCCAGCACGCTTATATTGCAAAAACACATTTTATGTTCTTTTCACTTAGTTAAAAGTCTAACGGGTCCATTTTACGACCCATTTAGACCCGCTCATCCAAAACCTCTACAAAAACGGCCAAAAAACAAGTTTTTATCAAAACCTAGGAGTTCATATCATTGATTACGAGCTTTTCAACATGATTATATTACAAACACTCAATTTCTATACTTTTTACTCAGTTAAAAGTCCAACGGGTCTATTTTACGACCCATTTAGACTCACACGTCCGAAACCTCTACCAAAGGACCGGAGAAGTAGTTTTAATCAAATTTTAGGTGTTCACATCATTTATTACGAGCTTTTCAACAAGATTATAATACAAAAACTCAATTTCTGTACTTTTTACTCAGATAAAAGTCCAACGGGGTCTATTTTACCGCCCATTTAGACTCGCTCACCCGAAACCCTAACAAAAAGGTCCACAAAACAAGTTTTAATCAAATTTTGGAGTTCATATCATTGATTATGAGCTTTTCAACACGATTCTATTGCGAAAACTCAATTTCTATTCTTTTTTCTCAGTTAAAATTCCAACGAGACCTTTGTTCGACCCGTTTAGACCCGCTTGTTTGAAACCACTAGAAAAAGGACCGCAAAACATGTTTTAATCAAATTTTAGGATTTCATATCATTGATTACTAGTTTTTCAACACGATAATAATGCAAAAACTCAATTTCTATACTTTTTACTCAGTTAAAAGTCCAACGGGTCCATTTTTCGGCCCATTTAGACCCGATCGTCCGAAACCTCTACAAAAAGGACCGCAAAACAAGTTTTAATTAAAACTTAGTCATTCATATCATTGATTATGAGCTTTTCAACATGACTATATTGAAAAAATTCAATTTATGTTCTTTTTACTAAGTTAAAATTCCAACGTATCATTTGTTTGGCCCATTTAGACCCGCCCGTCCGAAACCTCTACAAAACAAGTTTTAATCAAAACTTAGGAGTTCATATCATTGATTACAAGCTTTTCAACACGATTATATTGCAAAAAAACACAATTTATGTACATTTTCCTCAGTTAAAATTCCAACGGGTCCATATTACGACCCATTTATACCCGCTTGCCTGAAACCTCAACAAAAAAGACCGCAAAACAAGTTTTAATCAAACTTCAGGAGTTTATATCATTGATTATGAGCTTTTCAACATGATTTTTTTTCAAAAGCACAATTTATATAGTGTTTACTCAATTAAAAGTCCAACGAGTCCATTTAGGCCCACACGTCCGAAACCCTCTACAAAAAGGACCGTAAAACAAGTTTTAATCAAAACTTAGTAGTTCATAACATTGATTACGAGCTTTTCAACATGATTATATTTCAATAATTCAATTTATGTTCTTTGTACTCAATTAAAAGTCCAACGGGTCCATTTTACGGCTCATTTAGACCCGCTCGTCCGAAATCTCTACAAAGAGGACCGCAAAATAAGTTTTAATCAAATTCTAACAGTTCATATAATTGATTGCGAGCTCTTCAACACGATTATATTGCAAAAACTCAATTTATGTACTTTTTACACAATTAAAAGTCCAATGGGTTCATTATACGGCCCATTTAGTCCCGCACGTCGAAACCTCTGCAAAAGGACCGCAAAACAAGTTTTAATTAAATTTTAGGAGTTCACATCATTGATTACAAGCTTTTCAAGAAGATTATATTGCAAAAAGACAATTTCTGTACTTTTTACTCAGTTAAAAGTCCAACGGGTCTATTTTACCGCGCATTTAGACCCGCTCACCCAAAACCTGAAAAAAAAAGGACCGCAAAAGAAGTTTTAATCAAATATTGGAGTGCATATCATTGATTACGAGCTTTCCAGCACAATTATATTGCAAAAACACAATTTATATTCTTTTTACATAGTTAAAAATCTAAAGGGTCCATTTTACGACCCATTTAGAGCCGCTCGTCCGAAACCTCTACAAAAAGGACCGCAAAACAAGTTTTTATTAAAACTTAGGTGTTCATATCATTGATTACGAGCTTTTCAACACCATTTTATTGCAAAAACTCAATTTATTAACTATTTACTCAGTTAAAAATCCAACAGGTCCATTAAATGGCCCATTTAGACCTGCACTTCCGAAACTTCTACATAAAGGATCGCAAAACTAGTTTTAATCAAATTTTAGGAGTTCACATCATTTATTACGAGCTTTTCAACAAGATTATATTACAAAAACTTAATTTATATACTTTTTGCTCAGTTGAAAGTCCAACGAGTATATTTTACCGCCCATTTAGACCCGCTCGCCTGAAACCTCAACAAAAAGGACCACAAAACAAGTTCTAATCAAATTTTGGAGATCATATCATTGATTACGAGCTTTTCAACACGATTATTTTTCAAAAACACATTCTATGTACTTTTTACTCAATTAAAAGTCCAACTGGTCTATTTTATGACTCATTTAGACCCACTCGTCCGAAATCTCTACAAAAAGAACCACAAAACAAGTTTTAATCAAACTTTAGGAGTTCATATCATTGATTACGAACTTTTCAACATGATTATATTGCAACAACTCAATTTCTATACATTTTACTTAGTTAAAAGTCCAACGGGTCCATTTTACGGGCCATTTAGACCCGCTCGTCAGATACCTCTACAAAAGGACCGTAAAACAAGTTTTACTCAAAACATAGGTGTTCATATCATTTATTACGAGCTTTTCAACATGATTATATTGCAAAAACTCAATTTCTGTACTTTTTGACCAGTTAAAAGTCCAACGGGTCCATTTTACGGCCCATTTAGACTCGTTCGTCCGAAACCTCAATAAAAAGGACCGCAAAACAAGTTTTAATCAAAACTTAGTAGTTCATATCATTGATTACGAGCTTTTCAACATGATTATATTGCAAAAATTCAATTTATGTTCTTTTAACTCAATTAAAATTCTAACGGGTCCATTGTTTGGTCCATTTAGATCCGCACGTTCGAAACCTTCACAAAACAAGTTTTAATCAAATATTTGGAATACATATCATTTATTAAGAGCTTTTCAACAAGATTATATTGCAGAAATTAAATTTCTTTACGTTTTACCCAGTTAAAAGTCCGATGGGTCCATTTTAAGGTTCTTTTATACCCTCATGTCCGAAACCTCTACAAAAAGGACCGCAAAAAAGTTTTACTCATATTTTAGGAGTTCATATCATTTATTACGAACTTTTCAACACGATTATATTGAAAAAACTCAATTTATGTCCGAAACCTCTACAAAAGGGACCGCAAAACAAGTTTTAATCAAAACGAAGGAGTTCATATCTTTGATTACGAGCTTTTCAACAAGATTATGTGGCAAAAGCTCAATTTCTGTTCTTTTTACTCTGTTAAAATTCCAACGGGTCCATTGTTCGTCCCATTTAGACCCAATCGTTCGGAACCTCTACAAAAAGGACTGCAAAATAAGTTTTCTTCAAAACTTAGTAAATCATATCATTGATTACGAGCTTTTCAACACAATTATATTGCAAAAATTCAATTTCTATTCTTTTTTCTCAGTTAAAATTCCAACGAGTCCATTGCTCGGCCTATTTAGACCCGCACGTCCGAAACTCTAACAAAAAGGACAGAAAAACAAGTTTTAATCAAAACTTAGGTGTTCATATTATTGATTACGAGCTTTTCAACACGATTATATTGCAATAATTCAATTTTTGTTCTTTTTACTCAGTTAAAAGTCAAATGGGTCCATTTTACGGCCCATTTAGTCCTGCTCGTCTGAAGTCTCTACAAAAAGGAGCGCAAAACAAGTTTTAATCAAATTTTAGGAGTTCATGTAATTGATTACGAGCTTTTCAATAAGTTTATATTGCAAAAACTCAATTTCTGTACTTTTTACTCAATTAAAAGTTCAACGAGTCCATTTTACAGCCCATTTAGACCCCCTCATCTAAAACCTCTACAAAAGGACTGCAAAATAATTTTTAATAAAAACATAGGTGTTCATATCATTTATTACGAGCTTTCCAACAGTATATTGCAAAACTCAATTTTTGTACTTTTTTCTCAGTTAAAAGTCGAACGGGTCCATTTTACGTCCCATTTAGACCTGATCGTCCGAAACCTCAACAAAAAGGACCGCAAAACAAGTTTTAATCAAAACTTAGTAGTTCATATCATTGATTACGAGCTTTTTAACATGATTATATTGCAAAAAAAAAACAATTTATGTTCTTTTTACTCAGTTAAAACTCCAATGGGTCCATTGTTCGGCCTAGTTAGATCCGCTCGTCCGAAACCACTACAAAAGGACCACAAAACATGTTTTAATCAAATTTTTGGAGTTCATATCATTTATTAAGAGCTTTTCAACAATATTATATTGCAGAAACTCAATTTGTTTACTTTTTACTTAGTTAAAAGCCCAACGGGTCCATTTTACGGCCCATTTAGACCCGCACGTCCGAAAACTCTACAAAAAGGACCGCAAAAAAGTTTTAATCATACTTTAGGAGTTCATATCATTGACTGCGAGCTTTTCAACATGATTATATTGCAAAAACTCAATTTCTATACTTTTTACTTAGTTAAAAGTCCAACAGGTCCATTTTACGTTCCATTTAGACCCACTTATCCGAAACCTCTTAAAAAATGACCGCAAAACAAGTTTTAATCAAATTTTAGCAGTTTATATCATTGATTACCAGATTTTCAACACTATTATATTGCAAAAACTCAATTTTTGTTCTTTTTACTCAGTTAAAATTCCAATGGGTCCATTGTTCGGCCCATTTAGACCCACTCGTCTGAAACCACTACAAAATGGACCGCAAATCAAGTTTTAATCAAATCTTAGGATTTCATATCATTGATTATGAGTTTTTCAACACGATTATATTGCAAAAACTCAATTTCTATACTTTGTACTCTATTAAAAGTCCAACAGGTCCATTTTACGACCCCTTTAGACCCGATCGTTTGAAACCTCTTAAAAAGGACCGCAAAACAAGTTTTAATTAAAACATAGTATTTCATATCATTGATTACGAGCTTTTCAACCCGATTATATTACAAAAATTCAATTTATGTTCTTTTTACTCAAATATTAATTCCAACGGATCCATTGTTCGGCCCAATAAGACCCTCTGGTCTGAAACCTCTAAAAAAAGGACAACAAAACAAGTTTTAATCAAAACTTAGGAGTTCATGTCATTGATTACGAGTTTTTCAACATGATTATATTGCAAAAACACAATTTATATACTTTTTAATAAGTTAAAATTCCGACGAGTTCATTGTTCGGCCCATTTAGACCCGCTCGCCCGAAACCTCTACAAAAAGGACTGCAAAACAAGTTTTATTCAAATTTTAGGAGTTCATATCATTGATTTTGAGCTTTTCAACACGATTATATTGCAATAATTCAATTTTTGTTTTTTTGACTCAGTTAAAAGTCCAACGGGTCTATTTTACGGCCATTTTGTCCCGCTCGTCCAAAATCTCTACAAAAAGGACCGCAAAACAAGTTTTAATCAAATTTTGGAGTTCATATCATTGATTACGAGCTTTCCAGTACTATTATATTGCAAAAAAAATTATTTTCTTTTTACTAAGTTAAAAGTCTAATGGGTCCATTTTACGACCCATTTAGACCCGCTCGTCCCAAACCACTACAAAAAGGACCACAAAACATGTTTTTATCAAAACATAGGAGTTCATATTATTTTTTACGAGCTTTCCAACACGATTATATTGCAAAAACTCAATTTTTGTACTCTTTACTCAGTTAAAAGTCCAACGGGTCCATTTAGACATGCACGTACGAAACCTCTACAAAAAGGACCACAAAACTAGATTTAATCGGAACTTAGGAGTTCATGTCATTGATACGAGTTTTTGAACACGATTCTATTATAAAAACACAATTTCTATACTTTTTACTGAGTTAAAATTCCGACGGGTGTGGGATGGCTCTCGATTTTCTCTCAGCTTTTCCGGGTTCCTTTCATGGTTTCGGTTTTGTCTCCTCATTTTCCCCTTTTTTCAGTATACCATTCCACCTCTCCCTCTTCTCCATTTCCCCTCCCCCTTACGGCATCTTCATCCTTCCCTCTGCCGCTCTTTCTAGCCTTCTCCAGGGACAACCACCATCACGAGGAACATATGCTTAACGGTAAGGAATTTTGAGAGCTATCCCACCCCGATTTTTGGTTCATTTCTTTATTTTCTTAATTATTTCACTCGTTAGTTTTCACTAGTTATTCATCTCTAACATTTACCCTAATATTGTTCACGAGATTTGCTCCTCTACAAATCAGAATCTCCACCTGCCATCTCTGATGGGATCTAAGGCTTTTCTAACGCACAGACTCACGATATTTGTTCTCTCTTCCATCTCTCTGTCTTCCTTTATGAATCTGGGTTATTTAAAATTTTTCTTTATTAGATTTTTTCATTTTCCCTTTACTCCTTGTTGCAGATCCAACAGGTTGTGTGAGAGTGTCGTTTGGGACTCTCTGATCTACCCCCATCCCCAACAGCTTCTCGTTTGGAGACTAGCCACCCCTCGGTCGACGGATCTTTCCGTTCTGGGGATTTTAGAAAACCTAATACAAAGTTACGATTTGGGTTTCCCCCTCCTATCTGGGTTTTTGCTGCCCGGATCTGATTCTTTCCCCCTTTGTATCGTCGTTTCATATTCGATTTTTATTTAGGGTTCTTTGTATTTTACCCTTTTTCTAATTTTTCTGCTTCTTTTCAGATCCGATACAAAATCCCCCATCCTCTCCTTCAAGATGTAACAGAACATCAGTGGCCCTTAATGAAGTACACCGATACGACTGGCTCTCTTCTCTTCCACTCCTTCTTGTTTCTGGCTATTGTTCACGTCTCCATTTTTGTTCCTTTTTCCTTTTCGTTATCTCTAGATCATATTTATGCAATTTATTATTTTTTTTCATTTCTGATATGCTTTTCAATATTGTTAATTTTACCATGTTCACCATCCTCTATGCCCTTATGTACGTCTCTGATATGTGCCACTGCATAAATAAATACATCTTCTATGTTGCATTATTTCGATCCATTATTGATATGCTCCTTGACACTATTATTTTTGCAATGCTCATCATCTTCTATGGCTTTCTGTACATCTTTGCTCAGTGCCATTGCATAAGTCAATACATCCTCCATGTTGCGTCTTTTCGATCCCTTCTAGGGAAACTTATTACAACCCACCTAGTGGGACACAGATGCTCTATGCTTGGACTAGCTCCTACATTCATTTACCCTTTTTATATTTCTTTTCTTATTGACCATTGCTGCATTGTATATCTTTGTCTTTGTTACCTCCCCCTCATGTCCATTTACTATCTTTCTAAATCTAAGTTAACTCTCCTTTTGTCTCTACTCTGGTATTGTATTTTTGAGTGGCTATATTGCATGTGCCATTCTCCTCTGTGCTATGTTACCCTTCCATTGGCATTCAGCCTTGTTGCGTTGCCTCTTTATTTGGTCCTTGTATCCTGGTCAAACATTTGGTTCCTTATACCTAAGCGACCCCTTCTAGGAAAATCTAAGACGTCCCACATGGTGGGATTTCTATGTATCCTTTTCTCCCTTGCATAAAATATTTTGCATCTTCTCTTTGCTTCTATAATTCATATTTAGGTCCTTTATATTTTCTAATGTACCTTTAACTTTGTCATGCATCTGATTTACTTATCACTTCTTTATTTCTCCTCCCTGGCTATGCTATGTCTGAATATGTTACTATTGTGTCTTTTCTTTACAATTTATGTCCCCTTTGTTTATACTTTGTTGTCTCTTTTCTACTGTATCCATGTTTCTCTTTTCCTTGCGAGAATTGGTCTTAATCATTCTCCATCTGTTCTGCATTCCCTTACGGTTTCAGCTTGCTACATCTTTTTCATGATCCCTTCCCCTATCTGCACACCTGCATCCTTCTCTAACATTTCTCCTCATGCTATGCTCTTCATTTTTAATTTCTATTTTTATTCTTTTCTTTTTATTCTTTTTAATTCAACCTTTTATTCTTTCTTACATGTGTTTTTCCCTTTAGTTTCTGTTTCTTTCTCTATTGGATTAATCAAATATTTTGATATTTCTTCTTGCATCACCTCGAGACACGCCTTTTTAATATGGGCTTTCCAGGCCAGCAAGCTGGATTTTTGGCTAAAGACTCCTCCATTCAACAGCTATTTTCTCTCTATTATTTGGTCTGTAAATTTACTTCTTTTATTATATCTTTTCCCCTCTCTTTTTGCTCATTTGGTCTGTATATATTTTCTTCTCCCCGCTCCTTTTCTTTCCCTGGGTTGTATTTATTATTTTAACCCCCCTATCTGCTCTTTTCTCTTTTATTTTTTTATTTTTTTCTTACATGTCGATTTTATGCTGCACTTTTACGGTTTAACGATATCTTTAAAAGGTACTCACCACTTTTTCAGTAAATCATACCCACATAAATATAGTTCTCTTAAGATTTATTTAGTCTCATTGCTAAACACTTTTTTTTACCTACAACACCTTCTCAGGTGCTACAATTCAAGCCCTCTTCAGGGATTTTTACACAACCACCTTCAAGGTGGAAAAGTTTCTACTATTAATTTTTCTACTTTCCAAATTCGAACCTAATTTATACTTCCCAAAACCCTTAACTCATCAAACCTGTTTTATCAAATATATTAATTTACATCTTCAAGGTCTGCCTAGTAAACTAAATAAACTTTCCTTTCCTATGCCCATCCTACTACCATATTACTTTTGTAATACGATATATACCCTATATTCCCGGATTAATTGCTTCTTTAGTTTCCCTCTCCAACACAATATAATTACTTTTCCTTTTTTAAATTCTGCCTTTTTTAATAGTTTTCCTGCCAATTATATTTACTTAACTCTACCCATTATTATGTTAACAATCCCTTCAATTTTAACACTTGCCTTACCAATATGTTTTCTTTCCTCGTTTAACCGTTTACCCCTAACTTTTAGGGATTCGACATTGATTGCAATATTATGTAATCAAATTCTCCTTCCTTTTTTTATTTCTTTCCCTCCAACTGCTTTGACCACTCGTATTACCTTCCCCTCACTATTTATATCCGACATACTCCTCCTAACTCCAATATCGACCTCCCATTTTCTTCCCTTATCCTTCCTTACGATCTTCCAACCTCAACTATGGCATCTTCTTCATTCCCCCAACTCAACTCCCTTGCACTTACCAATGAAGAAGCTAAACTCCTATACACGTCTGACTTCGGTTGGGATTTTGTAGAGGAGGATCCCAAGCTTTTTCTTATCGGACGTTTTATCTCATCTAAACCCATTGACAGCTACACAGTTCTCAGTGCGTTTGAAGGAATATGGAAATCCAGCAACTTGGTCTCTATCTCGGTTATCAAGGAGAATTTCTTCAAAATCAAATTCAAGGAGACAAAACATTGTTATAAGGTTCTCAACCAAGGGCCTTGGTTATACAAGGATGAATGGCTCGCTTTGACTGAATATGACTCCTCCAAAAACACGGATAACTATACTTTTACTCTTATGCGCATCTGGATCTGAATCTTTGGTATTCCAGCCTCTATCTACGAAGATGTTGATCGTGCTCATCTTGTCGGCCATGCGCTTGGTTCAATGGTTGGCAATGTTCTTCGAACCGACACACGTGAACTTGAGGGCAATATGACCGAATTTCTAAGAGTTGAAATCATGCTCGATGGTACCAGTCCAATGACTTGCTTCCTCTTCATCGGGAACGGTACAAACAAAACGATGTGCCGTCTGCAATATGAACGCCTCCCTACTTTGTGCCATGGATGTGGGATTATCAACCACACAATTGACAACTGTTCGATTCGATCCTCTCTCGACTTGTCCAAACTGCAATATGGGGAATGGTTATGTTACCTCCTTCCACAACGTCGTCCTCTAGGCCCTCGGGACAGGATTAGAAATGTCGGAGCTGAATGTGGCCGGGCAAACCCAAATCCCTCTGGTTGGATGACTCTATCTTATCCCTATTTTGTACCAATTTTCTTTTATTATGTTTCAATTTTTTTACCCTTTTTTTATCTTTCGAACAATTTCCCTCCTCTTTCCTATAGATCCGACTGCCAATGAGAAAGAACCCGCTGACTTGAACAACACAGGTCCTTTCCCTCTCTCACTTCTTACTTTAATTCTACTTTCCTCTCGAATTTTATATCTAAACCTACAGTTGCATCCCCTTGCTCACATAGGTTATTTGAATGATGGTGATGCTGCATCCTTCTCGAAACAGCCCTTAGAGGAGGCACCTCATAATGATGAGGCTATGGATGAAGCTTCTCCCATGCCGAAAGAAATCAATACATCTGGTTCCAAGATGAAAAATCCCTATCCCTGCTCAAACCCGCAAGTCACGCTACCCCCTAGGGTCATTGCTCCATAGCCTCTGAACACAATTTTTCCCATTCTGGAAGATGCTACTGAAGATGACTGGGATGCCCAAGATGACAGTGTTCCAAGTCCCACAACCCAACAGATGAAAAAATTGGATGCTGAATTGTGTAAGCCTCTCCTTAAAACCGATATCCCCCTTATTCATGAATTTCACCTTTGGCTACTAAAGACTTATCCGAATGATGCAACTAATGCTCCAGCTCCTGTTCCAGCCCCCCCCCCCCCCAATCGTGGCACTAAACGTCGGCCCCCTATTCAAGTGGTCCTCCAACCTAAGAAAGCGAAATCATTCGGTTCTACTCCTAAAGCTTGGATGAGCAGCTCAAAAAATTCTCCGGCGGCGGTTGACTCTCAACCCCGCTGAGGGAAATGATAGTGCTATGTTGGAACTGCCAGGGTCTTGGTCAGGTCCAGGCAGTTCACCATCTACAGCAATATGTTCGACGTACCTTCCTGGATATTTTATTTTTATGTGAAACAAAGTTAAATAATGAGGCATGTAGCCGACTTGGTTTTTCCATAGGTATGATTGAAGTTATTTCTACTGCCCCAAAAGACAATTGTTCTGGTATAGCACTTTTTATTTCTAATAATATAAATGTCACTTTGCTTTCGTACTCGGATCGCTTTATTCACACCCAAATCCAATTTGAAACGTCTTCGATGTACTTTACTGGTATACATTGATTTTCTGAAACTAGCCAAAAATATAAAACTTGGAATATTATAGATTCTTTAAACAATAACAATGGTCTCCCTAGGCTCCTAGGAGGAGGCTTTAATGAAATCCTTTCGGATAATGAGAAATAAGGGGGTATTCGTCGTGCCAGATCCAAAATAAATAATTTTCGCAATTGTCTTTCGTGTAATGACCTTTTTGATAGTAAACCAACTTTTGGATGGTTCACTTGGACAAAAATTGGTCCACAAACCCCGACAATCTAAGAACGCCTTGATCGCTTCCTAGGTAATTTAGCTTGGAAAGCCTCTTACCCCTCCCATCGGATATATTCGGATTTTGTTGCCAAATCCGATCACTATTTTTTGTTGTTAGATACCTCCCCCACCTTACATAAACCTCATCATATGCCTCCCCCTAAATTTCATTTTGAAAGTTGTTGGGCTACCAACGATGAAGGTATCTCTCTTGTTCAACGAACTTGGGCTCGTACCAAAGGAAATACTTTGGACAAAATCCATGATATTGGTTCATGTTTAGATGTTTGGCAATTACAGCAACGTTCCAATACAACATGGCGCATTACTATCCTCACTAAGAAAATAAATAAATACCTTCGAACACCACTAACGACCTCAACCGAAGAGGCTTATTTAAAGACAAGATCTGAACTTAATAAATTACTTAATGAACAAGAAACCTATTGGGCACAAAGATCTTGTAATCTATGGCTTTCCTAGGGAGACAAAAATACTCGTTTCTTGCATGCCTGTGCTACTAACAGACGGAAAAAGAATACCATTACCGGCCTATATGACGCTAACCATAACTAGTGCACTAACGTAAATGACATTATGGATATTGCATCCAACTATTTCCAAAACCTTTTCACATCCTCCAACATTCAATTTTTGGATCAAATTTTATCAAAAATTCCATCCACTGCCACTTCCACTATGAATGAGTCCCTCACTAAGGCCTTCACGGCTGATGAAATCCTTCACGCCTTCCGAGACATTGACCCCCGGAAGGCTCCAAGAATAGATGGCCTCCCTAGTGGGTTCTTTCGTCAGCATTGGGACACTATGGGTATAGATGTTACTACACTCTGCCTCAACCTCCTTAACGGTACAGCCAACATGGCATCGGTCAATAAGACAATTTTGGTCCTTATCCCCAAAATCAAAGACCCAACCACTATGCACCATCTCCATCCTATTAGTCTTTGTATGGTGATCTGCAAAATTGTCGCCAAGGTCCTGGTCAATAGAATGAAGCAAATGATTCCCTTTTGTATTAGTACAAATCAAGCTACCTTCGTTCAAGGACGCAATATCACGGATGACATACTCATTTCCCATGAAATTATACACAACATAAACTCTGGGAACACCAAGTCCTCCCAATGTTCTGCCCTCAAGTCAGACATGGAAAAAGCTTTTGATAGAGTCGAATGGTCCTTTCTTGCAAATGTAATGCACCGAATGGGTTTTGCACCCTCCTGTGTCTCTCTTATCATGTGATGCATCTCCTCGGTATCTTTTTCTATTAAGGTTAATAACTCCTTCTCACCTTTCTTTTAGCCACAACGGGGTCTTCGGCAAGGCGACCCTTATCACCTTTTCTTTTCCTCTTCTATACCAAAGGTCTCTCTACGTATCTCACTGAGGCTCAATAGCTTAATTCCCTTCCTGGCCTTGGTGCTGGTAGACTGAGTCCCAAAGTTAATCATCTTTTTGCGGATGATTGTATGGTCTTTCTCAACACAGACCCAGAGGAAGCGGCACATCTTAAAACGGCTCTCCAAACCTATGCTTCTGCATTAGGACAAGCAGTCAACTTTGAAAAGTCGATTATTTTCTATAATCCACGCACCTCTCGCTCGATTCGTGACGCAATAAATGGCTCCTTGCAGGTTCGTGAGGTCAATAACCCTGATGTCTATTTAGGTGTACCACTCCTCATCGGTAAAAATAAGACTGATTCTTTAGGCTTCATTCGTGATAAAGTTCATGACCGCTTATCTACTTAGGATAAACAACTTCTCTCCTTTAGTGGTAGAGAAATATTTATCAAAGCGGTTTGCAATCTCTGCCCCAGTATGTTATGTCGTACTATCTACTACCCTAGAACATAGTGGATGATATGACTTCTACTATCCGTCGGTACTGGTGGTCTGGCAAGAACAACAAAAAAGGCTGGCACATGCTCCCTTAGGATCAGGTTTACTTACCAAAAGCTGCTGGGGGCATGGGCTTCTGGGATCTCAATAATTTCAACACATCTCTCATTGGGAAGCAGCTTTGGAGGATTATTTGTGAGCCGGAGTCCTTGATGGGTTAAATTTACAAAGTGGAGTACTTCCTCTCTGGCAATATTTTAGATGCTACCCGTCCGCAACGAGGGTCGTTTGCATGGCAAGGACTATACAATGCCATGCAACACCTCTTTGGAGGGTTCCTTTATCGTCCTGGTATTAATAGTAATATTCGTGTCCACAAGGATAATTGGGGAGGCTCCTCTCTTGTAAATCTCTATGCGGAGTACGAGATCTCAGATGAAGTCTATGTTCACTAACGAGATTTTATGATCCGAAACCAGGCTGCCTAGGATCCTGTTAAGGTTCAACGCTATTTTAGTGCTGACGATGCCGATGCTATCCTTAATATTCCCATCATCAATGATAATCGTGATTCCATTCTTTGGAATCCCAATGATTCCGATATCTATTCGGTTCGTTCTGGCTACCAATATCTCCAGCGTCCACTGGAACCTCGAAACCGTCCTGCTCGGATTTGGAAAATCTTGGCTAAAGTTAAGGCTCTTCCTAAGGTTAAAACCTTTGGTTGGCGTATGGGCTCTGAGGCTCTACATGTTGGTTCGAGATTGCAAACTTTTGCACCGAATTCTGGCCCTTATCCTATTTGCGGCTCATATTCAGAATCCACTCTGCATGCACTTCGCGATTGTCCAGGGGCCTCAGAGACCCTCCGTTTAGTAGGCATTCATGTTCTTCTATCTAATAGTTTGGCTGCTTCAGGCCTCCAATGGTTGGAAGAGGGTGCCCGACTTTTATCTCCTGACCTTTTTGAGCTTTTCCTCACTACCGTATGGAATATCTGGAACCAGCGTAATGACTGGGTCCACAATCGCATCTACAACCCTCTTGGCTTACTGCCATAAACTCTATTAGCCTACATAAATATTACTGCAATTCTATCTCTTCACCCCCACTCCCCACCGAATTCCTCTTCACCTTCACCTCCCCGTTGAAGGCCTCCCCCCCGGTGGTTACATTAAGATTAATGTGGATGGGGCTTTTGATCCAGCCACTCGTGCAGCGGCTGTTGGAGTTGTGGCGCGCGATTATTCAGGTACGGTTGTTGGGGGCCTGGATACCCTTTGGGAGGTTGTTTGGATGCTGCTACTTCCAAAGGTGTGGGCCTTCTGGCTAGTATTACTTTTGTTCAGTCCCAGGGTTGGAGGCGGCTGCTTTTCGAGACAGATTGTGCATCTCTTGCGAACAGGCTTAACCATACGAGGCATGACCTCTCTACCTTAGGTCCGACGCTTCTGCATGCTCGAGACTTACTTTCTGCATTTCCTCTTGCACATGTTCTTTTTGTAAGTCGTGAGGAAAACTTAGTAGCTCATACTTTAGCTACCCATGCTCTCCGAACCATGACATCAATGTCTTTTGGTTCTGATCTTCTAGTTTGTATCCGTCACTTTGTACTTGGCGAGCTTTCTTCTAGTTCTTTCAAATAATAATATTAAGGTACACTTTTCCCCTTTTTAGGGATCTCCATGACTTGTTCCTGGAGATATTAGTAGGGGTTTTTAATGAGGCCCACTTTTCTCAAAAAAAAAATTCCGACGGGTCCATTGTTCGGCCCATTTATACTCGTTCGCCAGAAACCTCTACAAAAAGGACCGCAAAACAAGTTTTAATCAAATTGTAGGAGATCATATCCTTGATTTCAATTTTTTTAATACGATTATATTGCAATAATTCAATTTCTGTTCTTTTGACTCAATTAAAAGTCCAACGGGTCCATTTTATGGCCATTTTGACCCACTCGTCTGAAATCTCTACAAAAGAACCGCATAACAAGTTTTAATCAAATTTTAGGAGTTCATATCATTGATTACGAGCTTTTCAATAAGATGATATTGAAAAAAGTTTATTTATGTATTTTTGTTCAGTTAAAAGTCCAACGGGTCTATTTTACCGCTCATTTAGACCAGCTCGCCCGAAACATCAACAAAAAAGACCACAAAACAAGTTTTAATCAACTTTTGGAGTTCATATCATTGATTACGAGCTTTTCAAGACGATTATTTTTCAAAAAAAAAACAATTTATGTACTTTTTACTCAATTAAAAGTCCAACGGGTCCATTTTACGGCCCATTTAGACCCCCTCGTCCGAAATCTATACAAAAAGGACCGCAAAACAAGTTTTAACCAAATTCTAGGAGTTCATGTCATTGATTACGAGCTTTTCAACATGATTATATTGCAAATACACCATTTCGGTACTTTTTACTTAGTTAAAAGTCCAACGGGTCCATTTTACGACCCATTTAGACCCGATCGTCCGAAACCTCAACAAAAAGAACCGCAAAACAAGTTTTAATCAAAACTTAGTAGTTCAAATCATTGATTACGAGCTTTTCAACACGATTATATTGCAAAAACACAAATTCCGTTCTTTTTACTTATTTAAAATACCAACGGCCATTGTTCGGCCCATTTAGACTCGCTCGACTGAAACCACTACAAAAGGACCATAAAATAAGTTTTGATAAACTTTTTTGGATTTCATATCAATTTGTTTACTTTTTACTTAGTTAAAAGTACAACGAGTCCATTTTACGGTCCATTTAGACCCGCACGTCTGAAACCTCAAAAAAAGGATCGCAAAAAAATGATTTAATCATATTTTAGGAGTTCATATCATTGATTACGAGCTTTTCAACATGATTATATTGTAAAAACTCAATTTCTGTACTTTTTAATTAGTTAAAAGTCCAACATGTCCATTTTACGTCCCATTTAGACCCGCTTGTCCGAAACCTATACAAAAAGGACCGCAAAACAAGTTTTAATCAAAACGTAGTAGTTCATAGCATTGATTACGAGCTTTCCAACACGATTATATTGCAAAATCTCAATTTATGTTCTTTTTACTAAGTTAAAATTCTAACGGATCCATTGTTCGGCCCATTTAGACCCGCTCGTCGGAAACCACTACAAAAAGGACCGCAAAACAAGTTTTAATCATATTTTAGGATTTCATATCATTGATTACAACTTTTTCAACACGATTATATTGCAAAAACTCAATTTCTAAACTTTTTACTATGTTACATTTCCAACGGGTCCATTTTACGGCCCATTTAGACTCGATCGTCCGGAACCTCTACAAAAAGAACCGCAAAACAAGTTTTAATCAAAACTTAGTATTTCATATCATTGAGTACGAGCTTTTCAACACGATTATATTGCAAAAATTCAATTTATGTTATTTTTACTTAGTTAAAATTCCAACGAATCCATTGTTTTGCCCATTTAGACCCGTTCGTCCAAAACCTTTACAAAAAGGACCGCAAAACAAGTTTTATTCAAAACATAGGAATTCATATCATTGGTTACGAGATTTTCAACACGATTATATTGCAAAAATCAATTTATGTACTTCTTACTCAGTTAAAATTCCAATGGGTACATATTACTTCCCATTTAGACCGCTCGTCCGAAACCTCAAAAAAAGACTGCGAAATAAGTTTTAATCAAAACTTATGAGTTCATATCATTGATTACGAGCTTTTCAACACGATTATATTGCAAAAACACCATTTCGATACTTTTTACTAAGTTAAAATTCCGACGGGTCCATTGTTCGGCTCATTTAGACCCGCTCGCCCAAAACCTCTACAAAAACGACGAAAAACAAGTTTTAATCAACTTTTAGGAGTTCATGTCATTGATTACGAGCTATTCAACATGATTATATTTAAAAAATTCAATTTTTGTTCTTTTTACTCTATTAAAAGTCCAACGGGTCCATTTTACTGCCATTTTGACCCGCTTGTCCGAAATCTCTACAAAAAGGACCGCAAAAAAAGTTTTAATTAAATTTTAAGAGTTCATATCATTGATCACAAGCTTTTCAACAAGATTATCTTGTAAAAAAAGTCAATTTCTGTATCTTTTACTCGGTTAAAAGTCTAACATGTCTATTTTATCGCCCATTCAGACCCACTCGCCCGAAACCGCAACAGAAAGGACCGCAAAACAAGTTTTAATCAAATTTTAGGAGTTCATATCATTGATTACGAGCTTTTCAACACGATTATATTGCAAAAACCCAATTTCTATACTTTTTACTCATTTAAAATTCCAACGAGTCCATTTTACGGCCCCTTTAGATCCGCACGTCAAAACCTCTACAAAAAGGGCTGCAAAACAAGTTTTAATCAAATTTTAGGAGTTCACATCATTGATTACGAGCTTTATAACTAGATTTTATTGCAAAAACTCAATTTATGTACTTTTTACTCAGTTAAAAGTCCAACGGGTCTATTTTACCGCACATTTAGACCTGCTCGCCCTAAACCTCAACAATAAGGACCGCAAAACAAGTTTTAATCAAATTTTAGGAGTTCATATCATTGATTATGAGCTTTTCAACACGATTATATTGCAAAACTAAATTTCTATAATTTTTACTCAGTTAAAAGTCCAACGAGTCCATTTTACAACGCATTTAGATCCGCACGTCGAAACTTCTAAAAAGGACCACAAAGCAAGTTTTAATCAAATTATAGGAGTTCACATCATTGATTACAAGATTTTCAACAAGATTATATTGCAAAAAGTCAAATTATGTACCTTTTAATCAAATTTTAGGAGTTCACATCATTGATTACCATTTAGACCCGCTCGTCCTAAATCTCAACAAAAAAGACCGCAAAACAAATTTTAATCAAATCTTGGAGTTCATATCATTGATTACGAGCTTTTCAGCACGATTATATTGGAAAACACAATTTATGTTCTTTTTACTCTGTTAAAAGTCTAATGGGTCCATTTTACGACCCATTTAGACCCGCTCGTCCAAAACCTCTACAAACATTACCGGAAAACAAGTTTTTATCAAAACTTAGGAGTTCATATAATTGATTACGAGCTTTACAACACGATTATATTGCAAAACTCAATTTCTATACTTTTTACTAAGTTAAAAGTCCAACGTGTCCATTTTACGTCCCATTTAGACCCGCACATCGAAACCACTAAAAATGACGGCAAAGCAAGTTTAATCAAATTTTAGGAGTTCACATCGTTGATTACAAGCTTTTCAACAAGAATATATTGTAAAAAGTCAATTTATGTACTTTTTAATCAGTTAAAAGTTCAACGGCTCAATTTTACTGCCTATTTAGACCCGCTCGCCCTAAACCTCAACAAAAAGGACCGCAAAGCAAGTTTTAATTAAATTTTGGAGTTCATATCATTGATTACGAGCTTTTCATCATGACTATATTGCAAAAACACAATTTATGTTCCTTTTACTCTGTTAAGAGTCAAACGGGTCCATTTTACGACTCATTTAGACCCGCTCGTCCGAAACCTCTACAAATAGGACCGTAAAACAAGTTTTTATCAAAACTTAGGAGTTGATATAATTGATTACGAGCTTTTCAACACGATTATATTGCAAAACTCAATTTATGTACTTTTTACTCAGTTAAAAGTCCAACGGGTCCATTTTATTTAGTTGAAACTTTAGGAGTTCACATCATTGATTACGAACTTTTCAACAAGATTATATTGCAAAAAGTAAATTTCTGTACTTTTTACTTAGTTCAAAGTCCAACGGGTCTATTTTACAGCCATTTAGACCCGCTCACCCGAAACCTCAACAAAAAGGACAACAAAAAAATTTTTAATCAAATTTTAGGAGTTCATATCATTGATTATGAGCTTTTCAACAAGATTATATTGCAAAAATTAAATTTTTGTACTTTTTACTTAGTTCAAAGTCCAACGGGTCTATTTACGGGTCCATTATATTGCAAAACCGGTTTTAATCAAATTTTAGGAGTTCACATCATTGATTACGAGCTTTTCAACAAGATTATATTGAAAAAAGTAAATTTATGTACTTTTTACTTACTTCAAAGCCCAACGGGTCTATTTTGCAGCCATTTAGACCCGCTCACCCGAAACTTCAACAAAAAGGACAACAAAACAAGTTTTAATCAAATGTTAGGAGTTCATACAATTGTTTATGAGCTTTTCAACAGTAATATATTGAAAAACTCAATTTCTATACTTTTTACTCAATTAAAAGTCCAACGGGTCCATTTTACGGCGCATTTAGACCCATACGTCGAAACTTCTAAAAAGGACCACAAAACAAGTTTTAATCAAAATTTAGGAGTTCACATCATTGATTACAAGCTTTTCAACAATATTATATTGCAAAAAGTCAATTTCTGTACTTTTTAATCAAATTTTAGGAGTTCACAGCATTGATTACCATTTAGACCTGCTCGCCCTAAATCTCAACAAAAAGGACCGCAAAACAAATTTTAATCAAATCTTGGATTTCATATCATTGATTACGAGCTTTTCAGCAGGATTATACTGCAAAAACACAATTTATGTTCTTTTTACTCTGTTAAAAGTCTAACGGGTCTATTTTACGATTCATTTAGACCCGCTCGTCCGAAACCTCTAAAAAAGGACCGTAAAACAAGTTCTTATCAAAACTTAGGAGTTCATATAATTGATTACGAGCTTTTCAACACGATTATATTGCAAAACTCAATTTATGTACTTTTTACTCAGTTAAAAGTCCAACGGGTCCATTTTACTTAGTTCAAATTTTAGGAGTTCACATCATTGATTACGAACTTTTCAACAAGATTATATTGCAAAAAGTAAATTTCTTTACTTTTTACTTAGTTCAAAGTCCAACGGGTCTATTTATAGCCATTTAGACCCGCTCACCCGAAACCACAACAAAAAGGACAACAAAACAAGTTTTAATCAAATTTTTCGGAGTTCATATCATTGATTATGTGCTTTTCAACACGATTATATTGCAGAACTCAATTTCTATACTTTTTACTTAGTTAAAAGTCCAACGGGTTTATTTTACGGTCCATTTAGACCCGTACGTTCGAAACCTCTACAAAAAGGACCGCAAAAAAGTTTTAATCATATATCTGGAGTTCATATCATTCTTTACGAGCTTTTCAACACAATTATAATGCAAAAACATAAATTCTATACTTTTTACTGAGTTAAAATTCAGACGGATCCATTTTACAGCCCATTAAGACCCGTTTGTCCTAAACCTCTACAAAAAAGACCGCAAAATAAGTTTTAATCAAATTTTAGGAGTTCATATCATTGACTACCAGCTTTTCAGCAACGTTATATTGAAAAAAGTCGATTTCTTTACTTTTTACTCTGTTAAAAGTCCAACATGTCTATTTTATCGCCCATTCAGAACCATTCGCCTGAAACCTCAACAAAAAGGACCGCAAAACAAGTTTTAATCAAATTTTAGGAGTTCATATCATTGATTACGAACTTTTCAACACGATTATATTGCAAAAACTGAATTTCTATACTTATTACTCAATTAAAATTCCAACTAGTCCATTTTACGGCCCATTTAGACCCGCACGTCGAAACCTCTACAAAAATGGCCGCAAAACCGGATTTAATCAAATTTTAGGAGTTCACATCATTGATTACGAGCTTTTCAACAAGATTATATTGCAAAAAGTAAATTTCTGTACTTTTTACTTAGTTCAAAGTCCAACAAGTCTATTTTACAGCCATTTAGACCCGCTCACCCGAAACCTCAACAAAAAGGACAACAAAACAACTTTTAATCAATTTTTATGAGTTCATATCATTGATTATGAGCTTTTCAACACGATTATATTGCAAAACTCAATTTCTATACGTTTTACTCAATTAAAAGTCCAACATGTCCATTTTACGGCGCATTTAGACCCGTACATCGAAACTTCTCAAAAGGACCACAAAACAAGTTTTAATAAAATTTTAGGAGTTCACATTATTGATTACAAGCTTTTCAACCATATTATATTGTAAAAATTAAATTTTTGTACTTTTTAATCAAATTATAGGAGTTCACATCATTGATTACCATTTAGACCTGCTCGCCCTAAATCTCAACAAAAAGGACCGCAAAACAAATTTTAATCAAATCTTGGAGTTCATATCATTCATTACGAGCTTTTTAGCACCATTATATTGCAAAAACACAATTTATGTTCTTTTTACTAAGTTAAAAGTCTAACGGGTTCATTTTACGACTCATTTAGACCCGCTCGTCCGAAACCTCTACAAAAATGGCCGTAAAACAAGTTTTTATCAAAACTTAGGAGTTCATATAATTGATTACGAGCTTTTCAACACGATTATATTGCAAAACTCAATTTATGTTCTTTTTACTCAGTTAAAAGTCCAACGGGTCCATTTTACGGCCCATTTAGACCCGCACGTCCGAAACCTCTACAAAAAGGACCAAAAACTGGTTTTAATCAAATTTTAGGAGTTCACATCATTTATTACGAGCTTTTCAACAAGATTATATTACAAAAACTTAATTTCTGTACTTTTTGCTCAGTTAAAAGTCCAACATATTTATTTTACCGCCCATTTAGACCCGATCGCCCAAAACCTCAACAAAAAGGACTGCAAAACAAGTTTTAATCAAATTTTGGAGTTTATGTCATTGATTACGAGCTTTTTTAACATGATTATTTTTCATACGCACAATTTATGTACTTTTTACTCAATTAAAAGTCCAACAGGTCCATTAAGACCCGCACGTCCAAAACCCACTACAAGAAAGACCGCAAAACAAGTTTTAATCAGAACTTAGTAGTTCATATCACTGATTACGAGCTTTTGAACACGATTATATTGTAAAAATTCAATTTATGTTCTTTTTACTCAGTTAAAAGTCCAACGGGTTCATTGTTCGGCCCATTTAGACCTGATCGTCCAAAACCACTACAAAAGGACCACAAAACAAGTTTTAATCAAATTTTTGGAGTTCATATCATTTATTAAGTGCTTTTCAATGAGATTATATTGTATAAACTCAATTTCCTTACTTTTTACTTAGTTAAAAGTCCAACGGGTCCATTTTACGGTCCATTTAGACCCGTACGTCCGAAACCTCTACAAAAAGGAACGCAAAAAAGTTTTAATAATATTTCCGGAGTTCATATCGTTCATTACGAGCTTTTCAATACGATTATATTGCAAAAACATAATTTCTACACTTTTTACTGAGTTAAAATTCCGACGGGTCCATTTTACAGGCCATTAAGACCCGTTTGTCCTAAACCTCTACAAAAAAGACCGCAAAACAAGTTTTAATCAAATTTTAGGAGTTCATATCATTGATTGCGAGCTTTTCAACAAGGTTATATTGAAAAAATCGATCTCTGTACTTTTTACTTGGTTAAAAGTCCAACAGGTCTATTTTATCGCCCATTCAGAACCATTCGCCTGAAACCTCAACAAAAAGGACTGCAAAACAAGTTTTAATCAAATTTTAGGAGTTCATATCATTGATTACGAGCTTTTCAACACGATTATATTGCAAATACTCAATTTCTATAATTTTTACACAATTAAAATTCCAACTAGTCCATTTTACGGCCCATTTAGATCCCGCACGTCGAAACCTCTACAAAAAAAGGGCCGCAAAACTGGTTTTAATCAAATTTTAGGAGTTCACATCATTGATTACGAGCTTTTCTACAAGATTATATTGCAAAAAGTAAATTTTTGTACTTTTTACTTAGTTCAAAGTCCAACGGGTCTATTTTACAGCCATTTAGACCCACTCACCCGAAACCTCAACAAAAAGGACAACAAAACAAGTTTTAATCAAATTTTAGGAGTTCATATCATTGATTATGAGCTTTTTAACACGATTATATTGCAAAACTCAATTTCTCTACTTTTTACTCAATTAAAAGTCCAACATGTCCATTTTACAGCGCATTTAGACTCGTACATCTAAACTTCTCAAAAGGACCACAAAACAAGTTTTAATCAAATTTTAGGAGTTCACATCATTGATTACAAGCTTTTCAACCAGATAATATTGCAAAAAGTCAATTTTTGTACTTTTTAATCAAATTTTAGGAGTTCACATCATTGATTACCATTTAGACCCACTCGCCCTAAATCTCAACAAAAGGACCGCAAAACAAATTTTAATCAAATATTGGAGTTCATATCACTAATTACGAGCTTTTTAGCACGATTATATTGCAAAAACACAATCTATGTTCTTTTTACTCTGTTAAAAGTCTAACGAGTCCATTTTACGACTCATTTAGACCAGCTCGTTCAAAACCTCTACAAAAAGGACCGTAAAACAAGTTTTTATGAAAACTTAGGAGTTCATATAATTGATTACGAGCTTTTCAACACGATTATATTGCAAAAGTAAATATATGTACTTTTTACTCTGTTAAAAGACCAACAGGTCCATTTTACGGCCTATTTAGACCCGCACGTCTAAAACGTCTACAAAAGGACCAAAAACTGGTTTTAATCAAATTTTAGGAGTTCACATAATTTATTACGAGCTTTTCAACAAGATTATATTACAAAAACTCAATTTATGTACTTTTTGCTCAGTTAAAAGTCCAACATGTGTATTTTACGGCCCATTTAGACCCGCACGTCCGAAACCTTTACAAAAAGGAACACAAAACTGATTTTAATCAAATTTTAGGAGTTCACTTCATTTATTACGAGCTTTTCAACAAGATTATAATACAAAAACTCAATTTATGTACTTTTTGCTCAGTTAAAAGTCCAACATGTCTATTTTACCGCCCATTTAGACATGCTCGCCTGAAACCTCAATAAAAGGACTGCAAAACAAGTTTTAATCAAATTCTGGAGTACATAGCATTGATTACGAGCTTTTCAACATGATTATTTTTCAGAAGCACAATTTATGTACTTTTTACTCAATTAAAAGTCCAACGGGTCCATTTAGACCCGCACGTCCGAAACCTTTACAAAAAGGACTGCAAAACAAGTTTTAATCAAAACTTAGTAGTTCATATCATTGATTACAAGCTTTTCAACATGATTATATTTAAATAATTCAATTTATGTTCTTTTTACACAGTAAAAAGTCCAACAGGTCCATTTTACGTCCTATTTAGACCCGCTCGTTCGAAATCTCTACAAAAAGGGCCGCAAAACAAGTTTTAATCAAATTTTAGGAGTTCATATCATTCATTACGAGCTTTTCAACACGATTATACTGCAAAAACTCAATTTATGTACTTTTTACTCAGTTAAAATTCCAACGGGTGCATTTTACGGCCCATTTGGACCCGATCGTCCGAAACCTCAACAAAAAGGACCGAGAAACAAGATTTTACGGCCCATTTAGACCCGATCCTTGAGTACGAGCTTTTCAACACGATTATATTGCAAAAATTCAATTTATGTTCTTTTTACTCAGTTAAAATTCAAACGGGTCCATTGTTCGGTCCATTTAGACCCGCTCGTCCGAAACCACCACAAAGAAGTTTTAATCAAATTTTTGGAGTTCATGTCATTTATTAAGAGCTTATCAACAAGATTATATTGTAGAAACTCAATTTCTTTACTTTTTACTCAGTTAAAAGTCCAACGGGTCAATTTTACGGTCCATTTAGACCCGCACGTCCGAAACCTCTACAAAAAGGACCGCAAAAAAGTTTTAATCATATTTTCGGAGTTCATATCATTCATTACAAGATTTTCAACACGATTCTATTGCAGAAACACAATTTCTATACTTTTTACTAAGTTAAAATTCCGACGGGTCCATTTTATAGCCCATTAAGACCCGTTTGTCCTAAACCTCTACAAAAAGGACCGCAAAACTCAATTTCTATATTTTTTACAAAAAGGTACGTTGAAACCTCTACAAAAATGTCCGCAAAACCGGTTTTAATCAAATTTTAGGAGTTCACATCATTGATTACGAGCTTTTCAACAAGATTATATTGCAAAAACTCATTTTCTGTACTTTTTGCTCAGTTAAAAGTCCAACATGTCTATTTTACCGCCCATTTAGTCCCGCTCACCCGAAAGCTCAACAAAAAGGACTGCAAAACAAGTTTTAATCAAATTTTGGAGTTCATATCATTGATTACGAGCTTTTTAACATGATTATTTTTCAAGCACCATTAATGTACTTTTTACTCAATTAAAAGTCCAACGAGTCCATTTAGACCCATACGTCCGAAACCTCTACAAAAAGGACCGCAAAACAAGTTTTAATCAAAACTTAGTAGTTCATATCATTGATTACGAGCTTTTCAACACGATTATATTTTGATAATTCAATTTATGTTCTTTTTACCCAGTAAAAAGTCCATCGAGTCCATTTTACGTCCCACTTAGGCCCGCTCGTCCGAAATATCTACAAAAAGGAATGCAAAACATGTTGTAATCAAAATTTAGGAGTTCATATCATTGATTACGAGCTTTTCAACACAATTTTATTGCAAAAACTCAATTTATGTACTTTTTATTAAGTTAAAAGTCCATCGGGTCTATTTTACGGCCCATTTAGACCTGATCGTCCTAAACCTCAACAAAAAGGACCGAGAAACAATATTTAACAAAACTTAGTAGTTGATATCCTTGACTACGAGCTTTTCAACATGATTATATTGTGAAAATTCAATTTATGTTATTTTTACTCAGTTAAAATTCAAACGGGTCAATTGTTCGGCCCATTTAAACTCACTCGTCCAAAACCACTACAAAAGGACCACAAAACAAGTTTTAATAAAAACTTTGGAGTTCATATCATTTATTAAGAGCTTTTCAACAAGATTATATTGTAGAAACTCAATCTCTTTACTTTTTACTCAGTTAAAAGTCTAACGGTTCCATTTTACGGTCCATTTAGACTCGCACGTCTGAAACCTCTACAAAAAGTACCGCAAAAAAGTTTTAATCATATTTTCGGAGTTCATATCATTCATTACAAGCTTTTCAACATGATTATATAGCAAAAACACAATTTCTATACTTTTTACTAAGTAAAATTCCGATGACTTACGTTGGCTACCCATGCCCTTAGATCCATGTCTTCTTTGTCTTTCGGATCTATTTACCCTGATTGTATCAAAAATATTGTACTTTGCGAGGTTTAACCTCGTTTTATTAATATAACTTGGGTACTCTTTTCCCCTTCTTAGGTTTCTCCAAGTCTTGTGCTTGGGGATTTTAGTAGGGGTTTTTAATGAGGCCCGTTTTCTTCAAAAAAAATTCTGATGAGTCCTTTTTACAGCCGATTAAGACCCGTTTGTCCGAAACCTCTACAAAAAAAGACCACAAAACAAGTTTTAATCAAGTTTTAAGAGTTCATATCATTTATTGCAAGTTTTTCAACATGATTATATTGCAAATACTCATTTTTTTTCTCTTTACTTAGTTAAAATTCCAACGGGTCCATTGTTCGGCCCATTTAGACCTGCTCGTGTAAAACCACTACAAAAAGGACCACAAAACAAGTTTTAATCAAATTGTAGGATTTTATATCATTGATTATGAGTTTTTCAATATGATTATATTGCAAAAACTTAATTTCTATACTTTTTACTATGTTAAAAGTCCAACGGGTCCATTATACGGCCCATATAGACCCGCTCGTCCGAAATCTCTACAAAAGGACCGCAAAACTAGTTTTAATCAAATTTTCGGAGTTCATATCATTGATTTCAAGCTTTTCAAAAAGATTATATTGAAAAAACTCAATTTATGTACTTTTTACTTAGTGAGAAGTCCAACGGGTCCATTTTACAGCCCATTTAGATCCGCTCGTCTGAAACCTCTACAAAAGGAACGCAAAACAAGTTTTAATCAAAACTTAGGTGTTCATATCATTTATTACGAGCTTTTTAACACGGTTATATTGCAAAAACTCAATTTTTGTACTTTTTACTCAGTTAAAAGTCCAACGGTCCATTTTACGGCCCATGTAGACCCGATCGTCCGAAATCTCAACAAAAGGACCCCAAAACAAGTTTTAATAAAAGCTTAGTAGTTCATATCATTGATCACGAGCTTTCTAACATGATTATATTGCAAAAATTCAAATTATGTTCTTTTTACACAATTAAAACTCCAACGGGTCCATTGTTCGGCCCATTTAGACCCTCTGGTCTGAAACCTCAACAAAAGGACCACAAAACATGTTTTAATCAGATTTTTGGAGTTCATATCATCTATTAAGAGCCTTTTAACAAGATTATATTGCATAAACTCAATTTCCTTACTTTTTACTCAGTTAAAAGTCCAACGGGTCAATTTTACGGTCTATTTAGACCCACACGTACGAAACCTCTACAAAAACGACCGCAAAAAAGTTTTAATCATATTTTAGGAGTTCATATCATTGATTACGAGCTTTTCAACGTGATTATATTGCAAAAACTCAATTTCAATACTTTTTACTTAGTTAAAAGTCCAACGGGTCCATTTTATGTTCCATTTAGACCCAATTGTCCGAAACCTCTACAAAAAGGACCGCAAAACAAGTTTTTATAAAATTTTAGGAGTTTATATCATTGATTACGAACGGGTCCATTGTTCGGCCCATTTAGACCCGCTTGTCTGAAACCACTACAAAAAGGCTACAAAACAAGTTTTAATCAAATTTTAGGATTTCATATCATTGATTATGAGTTTTTCAACACGATTATATTGCAAAAACTCAATTTCGATACTTTTTACTCTGTTAAAAGTCCAATAGATCAAGTTGACGACCACTTTTGACCCGATCGTCCGAAACCTCTAAAAAAAGGACCGCAAAACAAGTTTTAATTAAAACATAATAATTCATATCATTGATTACGAGCTTTTCAACATGATTGTATTGCAAAAATTCAATTTATGTTCTTTTTACTCAGTTATAATTCCAACGGATCCATTGTTCGGCCCAATTAGACCCGCTAGACCGAAACCTCGACAAAAAGGACCTCAAAACAACTTTTAATCAAATTTTAGAAGTTCATATCATTGATTTCGAGCTTTTCAACACGATTATATTGTAGTAATTCAATTTCTGTTTTTTTTACTCAGTTAAAAGTCCAACGTGTCCATTTTACGACCATTTTGACCCGCTTGTCCGAAATCTCTACAAAAGGACCACAAAACAAGTTTTAATCAAATTTTAGGAGTTTATCATTGATTACGAGTTTTTCAACAAGATTATATTGAAAAAAAAGTCAATTTATGTACTTTTTACTCAGTTAAAAGTCCAACGGGTCTATTTTATCGCCCATTTAGATCTGCTCACCCGAAACCTCAACAAAAAGGACCACAAAACAAGTTTTAATAAATTTTATGAGTTTATATCATTGATTATGAGCTTTTCAACACGATTATATTGCAAAACTCAATTTCTAAACTTTTTACTCAGTTAAAAGTCAAACAGGTCTATTTTACGACCCAATTAGACCCGCACGTCGAAACCTCAACAAAAAGGACTGTAAAACAAGTTTTAATCAAATTTTAAGAGTTCACATCATTGATTACAAGCTTTTCAAGAAGTTTATATTGCAAAAAGTCAATTTATATACTTTTTACTCAGTAAAAAGTCCAACGGGTCTATTTTACAGCCCATTTAGACTCGCTTTCCCTAAACCTCAACAAAAAGGACCGCAAAACATGTTTTAATCAAATTTTGGAGTTCATATCAATGATTACGAGCTTTCCAACACTATTATATTTCATTAAAACAATTTATGTTCTTTTTACTTAGTTAAAAGTCTAATTGGTCAATTTTGCGACTTATTTAGACCCATTCGCCCGAAACCTCCACAAAAAGGACCACAAAACAAGTTTTTATCAAAGCTTAGGAGTTCATATCATTTATTACGAGCTTTTCAACATGATTCTATTGCAAAAACTCATTTTCTGTACTTTTTACTCAGTTAAAAGTCCAACGGGTTCATTTTACGACCCATTTAGACATGCACGTACGAAACCTCTACAAAAGGACCGCAAAACTAGATTTAATGAAAACTTAGGAGTTCATATAATTGATTACGATTTTTCAACATGATTCTATTGCAAAAACACAATTTCTATAATTATTATCGAGTTAAAATTGTGACGGGTCTATTGTTCGACCCATTTAGACCCGTTCACCCGAAACGTCTACAAAAAGGACCGCAAAACAAGTTTTAATCAAATTGTAGGAGATCATATCATTGATTTCGATCTTTTCAACATGATTATATTGCAATAATTCAATTTCTTTTCTTTTGACTCAGTTAAAAGTCCAATGGTTCCATTTTACGGCCATTTTGACTCGCTCGTCCGAAATCTCTACAAAAGGACCACAAAACAAGTTTTAATCAAATTTTAGGAGTTCATATAATTGATTACGAGCTTTTCAACAAGATTATTGTTGAGTTATGAGGTGTTGGATTCCTTCAACCGATCTTGCTCACCAAGTGGTGGAGAAGTGGAATTTTTGGTGGATGTGGTGTGGAAGCTAAAACGATAATTGACACAATGATTCTAGAGTGGTTCAACCTTCTAACCAAGGTCTACATCCACTACCTTAGCTTCCCACTAAGGATTTCCAATCAATCCACTATTGATTCGTCTCGTTTCCCAGGCTTAGGAGGAAACCCTTATACACCGATCAAGCTTTCTACCCAAAGCCTTGATCAAACCATCTTTACAAAGAGAAAAGACAAGGAAACTTAAATCCCTCTAGTAGGTGATTGTTTCCACAAATAAGCTCTCACCCAAAACCTAAAACACTTGAGCAAATTTGACAATTTTGGCTCGCTAGTGTTTGTATATACAAAGAAATGACAATTTAAGTACAAAGACAATTCTTGATCATTTGTTTATTGAAAATTGAAGCATTTTTTATATCTTCATGCTTGGAGGTCCCTTTTATACTCCTTAATGAGTCTGTATCCGTTACTAGCCGTTGAGGTTGAATTGGAGCTGTTGGATACATAATTTCCCACCATAAATGTTGTTTTGCTGCTAACCGTATCGATATGCTCTTCAAGTAGAAAGAGTCGTTGCAACACACGTATCAAAACGCCGTTGGCCGTTTTGGAACACCCGTATCGAAATGCCTTTCACCGTATCAAAATGATCTGCATTTAAATGTCAGTTGGGAAATAGCCGTTGGGGTTTATGACCGTTGTGGTTGATGCCACGTAGGCGTATCAAAACGGCATAGCCCGTATCGAAATGCTAGGCAATAATCCTCTTCCAGAAATGACCCGTTTCGAAACCCGTATCGAAATGGTTTGGCATTAGAAGACCCCGTATCGAAACACCTAGATGTCTTTCGAAACGCCTGGAAGGTTTTGTTTAGTTTGGTTTTGAAAACATGTGAAAACCTTTAAAAACATCCCCTAAACATAGTTTCAAGTTGTTTGGACTTTAGAAATAGTTTTGAATTCTTTTTAACTTAGTCCAAAACATTTTTCAATTATTATATCAAAACATTAGTTCTACAATTATATTGAAAAAGTCAATTTATGTACTTTTTGCTCAGTTAAAAGTCCAACGGGTCTATTTAACCACCCATTTTGACCCGCTCGTCCGAATCCTCAACAAAAAGGACCACAAAACAGGTTTTAATCAAATTTTGGAGTTCATATCACTGATTACTAGTATTTCAACACGGTTATTTTTCAAAAAACAATTTATGTACTTTTTACTCAATTAAAAGTCCAACATGTCTATTTTACGGTCCATTTAGACCCGCTCGTCCAAAATCTTTACAAAAAGGACCACAAAACAAGTTTAAATCAAATTCTAGAAGTTCCTATCATTGATTACGAGCTTTTCAACGTGATTATATTGCAAATACACTGTTTCTGTACTTTTTACTCAATTAAAAGTACAACATGTCCATTTTACAACCCATTTAGACTCGATCGTCCAAAACCTCAACAGAAAGAACCGCAAACAAGTTTTAATCAAAACTTAGTAGTTCAAATCATTAATTATGAGCTTTTCAACACGATTTTATTTCAAAAACTCAATTTTCTTTTTTTTACTCATTTAAAATTGCAACGGGTCCATTGTTCGGCCCATTTAGACCCGCTCGTCCGAAACCACTACAAAAGGACCACAAAACAAGTTTTAATCAACTTTTTTGGAGTTCATATCATTTATTAAAAGCTTTTCAACAAGATTATATTGCAGAAACTCAATTTCTTCCCTTTTTACTCAATTAAAAGTCCAACGGGTCCATTTAGGCCCGCACGTTCGTAACCTCTACAAAAAGGACCGCACAAAAATGTAATCATATTTTAGGAGTTCATATCATTGATTACGAG
This sequence comes from Hibiscus tridactylites, assembly GCA_958450335.1. Lineage (NCBI taxonomy): Eukaryota > Viridiplantae > Streptophyta > Magnoliopsida > Malvales > Malvaceae > Hibiscus > Hibiscus tridactylites. The sequence goes on along the minus strand of OY288289.1, from coordinate 34,924,109 downwards.
CTTTTCAACACGATTATATTGTAAAAACTCAATTTCTGTACTTTTTACTTAGTTAAAAGTGCAACGGGTCCATTTTACGTCCCATTTAGACCCGCTTGTCCGAAACCTATACAAAAATGACCGCAAAACAAGTTTTAATCAAAACTTATTAGTTCATATCATTGGTTACGAGCTTTTCAACACGATTATATTGCAAAAACTCAATTTCTGTTCTTTTTACTAAGTTGATATTCCAACGGGTCCACTGTTCGGCCCATTTAGACCCGCCCGTCCGAAAACCACTACAAAAAGGACCCCAAAACAAGGTTTAATCAAAATATAGGGTTTCATATCATTTATTACAAGTTTTTCAACACTATTATATTGCAAAAACTCAATTTCTATACTTTTTCCTATGTCAAAAGTCCAACGAGTCCATTTTACGACCCATTTAGACCCGATCGTCCGAAACCTATACAAAAAGGACCGAAAACAAGTTTTAATCAAAACTTAGTAATTCATATCATTGATTACAAGCTTTTCAACACAATTATATTGCAAAAATTCAATTTATGTTCTTTTTACTCAGTTAAAATTAAAACGGATCTATTGTTCGGCCCATTTAGACCCGCTCGTCCGAAACCTTTACAAAAAGGACCACAAAAAAGGTTTTAGTCAAAACACATGACTTCATATCATTGATTACGAGCTTTTCAACACAATTATATTGCAAAAACTCAATTTATGTACTTCTTACTCAGTTAAAATTCCAACGGGTCCATATTACGGCCCATTTAGACCCGCTCGTCCAAAACCTCTAAAAAAACACTGCGAAACAAGTTTTAATCAAAACTTAGGAGTTCATATCATTGATTACGAGCTTTTCAACATGATTATATTGCAAAAACACAATTTCGATACTTATTACTAAGTTAAAATTTCGACGGGTCCATTGTTCGGCCCATTTAGACCCGCTCGCCCAAAAACTCGACAAAAACGATCGCAAAACAAGTTTTAATCAACTTTTAGGAGTTCATATCATTGATTACGAGCTTTTCAACACAATTATATTAAAATAATTCAATTTATGTTCTTTTTACTCAATTAAAAATCCAACGAGTCCATTTTATGGCCATTTTGACATGCTCGTCTGAAATTTCTACAAAAAGGACCGCAAATCAAGTTTTAATCAAATTTTAGGAGTCATATCTTTGATTACGAGCTTTTCAACAAGATTATATTGAAAAAAGTCAATATCTGTAATTTTTACTCAATTAAAAGTCCAACAGGTCTATTTTATCCCTCATTCAGACCCACTCGCCCGAAACCTCAACAAAAGGACCGCAAAATAAGTTTTAATAAAATTTTAGGAGTTCATATCATTGATTTCGAGCTTTTCAACATGATTATATTGCAAAAACTCAATTTCTATACTTTTTACTCAGTTAAAATTCCAACGAGTCCATTTTACGGCTCATTTAGACCCGCACGTCGAAACCTCTACAAAAAGTGCCGCAAAACCGGTTTTAATCAAATTTTAGGAGTTCACATCATTGATTACGAGCTTTTTAACTAGACTATATTGCAAAAAGTCAATTTTTGTACTTTTTATTAAGTTAAAAGTCCAACGTGTCTATTTTACTGCACATTTAGACCTGCTCGCCTGAAACCTCAACAAAAGGACCGCAAAACAAGTTTAATCAAATTTTAGGAGTTCATATCATTGATTATGAGCTTTTCAACACGATTATATTGAAAAACTCGATTTCTTTACCTTTTACTCATTTAAAAGTCCAACGGGTCCATTTTACGGCCCATTTAGACCCGCACGTCGAAACTTCTAAAAAAGACCACAAAACAAGTTTTAATCAAATTTTAGGAGTTCACATCATTGATTACAAGCTTTTCAACAAGATTATATTGCAAAAAGTCAATTTATGTACTTTTTATTCAGTTAAAAGTCCAACGAGTCTATTTTATTACCTATTTAGACCTCCGCGCCCTATATCTCAACAAAAAGGACCGCAAAACAAGTTTAATCAAAATTTGGAGTTCATATCATTGATTACGAGCTTTCCAACACGATTATATTGCAAAAACACAATTTATGTTCTTTTTACTCTGTTAAAAGTCTAACGGGTCCATTTTATGACTCAATTAGACCCGCTCGTCCGAAACCTCTACAAAGAGGACCGTAAAACCAGTTTTTATCAAAACTTAGGAGTTCACATCATTTATTACGATCTTGTCAACAAGATTATATAACAAAAACTCAATTTCTGTAATTTTTGCTCAGTTAAAAGTCCAACATGTCTATTTTACCATGCATTTAGACCCGCTCGCCGAAAACCTCAATAGAAAGAACTGCAAATCAAGTTTTAATCAAATATTGGAGTTCATATCATTGATTACGAGCTTTTCAACATGATTATTTTTCAAAAACACAATTTGTGTACTTTTTACTCAATTAAAAGTCCAACGTGTCCATTTAGACCAGCACGTCTGAAAACTCTACAAAAAGGACCGCAAAACAAGTTTTAATAAAAACTTAGTAGTTCATATCATTGATTACGAGTTTTTCAACATGATTATATTTCAATAATTCAATTTCTGTTCTTTTTACTCAGTTAAAAGTCCAACGGGGCAATTTTACGTCCCATTTAGACCCGCTCATCTGAAATCTCTACAAAAAGGACAGCAAAACAAGTTTTAATCAAATTTTAGGAGTTCATATCATTGATTATGATATTTTCAACAAGATTATATTACAAAAACTCAATTTCTGTACTTTTTGCTCAGTTGAAAGACCAACATTTCTATTTTACCGCCCATTTAGACTAGCTCGCCCGAAACCTCAACAAAAAGGACTACAAAACAAGTTCTAATCAAATTTGGAAGTTCATATCATTGATTACGAGCTTTTCAACATGATTCTTTTTTAAAAGCACAGTTTATGTACTTTTTACTCAATAAAAAGTCCAACGGGTCCATTTAGACCCGCACGTCCGAAACCTCTACAAAAAGGACCGCAAAATAAGTTTTAATCAAAACTTAGTAGTTATATCATTGATTACGAGCTTTTCAACACGATTATATTTCAATAATTCAATTTATGTTCTTTTTACTCAGTTAAAATTCCAACGGGTCCATTGCTCGGCCCATTTAGACCCGCTCGTCCGAAACCACTACAAAAGGACCACAAAACATGTTTTAATCAAAATTTTGGAGTTCATATCATTTATTAAGAGCTTTTCAACAAGATTATATTGTAGAAACTCAATTTCCTTACTTTTTTACTTAGTTAAAAGTCCAACGGGTCCATGTTACGGTCCATTTAGACCCGGACATCCGAAACCTCTACAAAAAGGACCGCAAAAAATTTTTATTCATATTTTCAGAGTTCATATAATTCATTACGAGCTTTTCAACATGATTATATTGCAAAAACACTGGGACACTGTTGGCGAAGATGTTATTTCCCTATGCACTAATTTGCTAAATGGCTTTGCAGATATGGCCTTGGTCAACAAAACCATACTGGTCCTAATCCCTAAAATTCAGGACCCTACTACTATGAGACAACTAAACCCATCAGTCTGTGCACTGTTCTTTATAAAATAGTTGCTAAAACAATCGTAAACAGAATGAAACAAACAATACCATTTTGCATTAGCCCTAATCATGCAACTTTTGTTCAGGGACGTAACATTTCTGACAACATCCTCGTCGCCCATGAAATTATTCACAATATCAATTCTGGAGCTACTAAATCCTCACTAGGAGCAGCTCTTAAACTAGACATGGAAAAAGCTTTTGATAGAGTCGAATGGTCTTTTTTGGCAAATGTGATGGAACGTATGGGCTTTGCACCTGATTGGATCTCTCTTATCATGCGTTGCATTACCACAGTCTCTTTTTCTGTCAAAATCAATAACTCTTTTTCTTCTTTCTTTCAACCACAACGTGGATTACGTCAAGGTGATCCCCTATCACCTTTACTCTTCCTATTTTGAACACAAGGACTCTCTGCTTACCTGACTGCTGCCCAACAAACAAACATTTTACCGGGGCTTGGGGACTGTAGATACGACCCTAAAGTCAACCACCTCCTATTTGCTGATGACTGCATGGTATTCATTAATAATAATCCAGAGGAAGCTACTCAACTTAAAAGGGCTCTGCAAACATATACTGCGACTTTTGGTCAAGCTGTTAATTTTGAGAAATCGACAATCTTTTACAATCCACGTACCCCATCTTCAACAAGAAGTGTGATCAATAGTTTATTGCAAGTACGTGAGGTTTCTAATCCTGGCGTATATCTAGGTGTCCCACTTCTCATTGGGAAGAATAAAACTGAGTCATTAGGTTTTGTACGTGAAAAAGTTCATGACCGTCTTTCTAGCTGGGATAAACAACTCCTCTCATTTAGTGGACGGGAAATTTTCATTAAATCAGTTCTGCAATCTCTAATAATAAAGGATGGCATATGCTCCCATGGAATCATGTTTGTCTACCAAAGGCTGCGGGAGGCATGGGGTTTAAGGATTTACATGATTTCAATGTTGCCCTCCTGGGTAAGCAATTAAGGAAACTCATCTGTGAACTAGATTCTTTATTGGGTCAAATATATCGAGCTAAATATTTCCCTTCAAGGAATATCCTTGATGCTTCTCGACCTAATCGAGGCTTCTTTGCTTGGCAAGGTCTTTATAATGCTCTTCAACGTCTTTTTCCAGGCTTCTTATATCGCCATGGTATTAACAGTAATATACGTGTGCACAAAGATATCTGGGGTGGTCCTTCCCCCATTACCCTTACTGGGGACTATGAAATCTCGGATGAAGTCAACATTCGATGTCGCGACTTCATGTTTCGTAATCAAACTGCTTGGGACCCTGTAAAGGTCTGAACCTATTTTAACCAAGTTGATGCTGCTGCCATTCTTCGTATCCCCATAATAAATGACCACCGTGATTCTATTCTTTGGGCTCCTAATGATTCGGGTATTTACTCAGTCCGTTCTGGCTATCTTTTTTTACAACGTCCTGCGGAACCACATACGTCACCTACTCGCTTTTGGAAATTTCTGTCCAAAGTTAAGGCGGTTCCTAAAGTTAAAACTTTTGGATGGCGTGTGGCGTCTGCTGCACTTCCAGTTGGTTCAAAATTGCAAGTTTTTTCTCCAAAGTCTGGGCCTTATCCTATCTGTGGGGCCCACTCAGAGTCAATTCTCCATGCCCTTCGAGATTGTGCATGGGCTTCTGAAGCCCTTCACCTCTCTGGTGTTCCCATAGCTCTTTCTAGGAGCTTAACTGTAACTCCTTTACAATGGTTGGAGGAAGCTGCCCACCTCCTTTCCTCTGACCATTTTGGCCTTTTTCTCACAACTATTTGTAACAGACGTAACGATTGGACTCATAATCACCATCTACAACAAACATGGCTTACTGCCATTAACTCCATTAGTCTACATGATGACTTTTGTAAAGCTGCTTCCTCTTCAACCCCATCATCATCTATCCTCTCTCCTCCATGTTGGAGCCCTCCTCCACCTAACCACATCAAAATAAATGTGGATGGGGATTTTGACCCTTCCACTCGTGCAGCGGCTGTTGGCGTCGTGGCACGTGATTCTACAGGCACGGTTGTCGGTGGCCTTGCGTTCCCGCTTGGCACATTATTTGCCTCAAGGTGAAAGTCTTCTTGCCGGGGTCACCTTTGCCAGATCTCGAGGTTGGAATCGGACTTTGTTCGAAACAGATTGTGCTTCTCTTGCAAATAGGATCAACAATCCAGGATAGGATCTTTCTACAATGGGACCTCTTCTACACCATATTCTAGAGTCTCTCCATTCTTTACCTTTTGCTCCTGTAATTTTTGTACGCCGTGAGGCAAATAATGTGGCCCATACTTTGACTACTTATTCTCTGGCTTCTATGTCTTCTTTGTCTTTTACTTCTGATGTTCCACCATGTATCAATCACCTTGTAACGAACTTTTCTTCTATCTAATAAAACTTTAGGCACACTTTCCCCCTTTCTAGGGTCTTCTAGCTCTGCTTGAAGGACATTAGTAGGGGTTTTTAATGAGGCATTTTTATTCGAAAAAATTCCCACGGGTCTATTTTACAGCCCATTAAGACTCGTTTGTCCGAAACCTCTACAAAAAGACCACAAAACAAGTTTTAATCAAATTTTAGGAGTTCATATAATTGATTACGAGCTTTTCAACAATATTATATGGGAAAAAGTCAATTTCTATACTTTTTATTTGATTAAAAGTCCATTTAGACCATCTCGCCGGAAACCTCAACAAAAAGGGCCGCAAAACAAGTTTTAATCAAATTTTAGGAGTTCATATCATTGATTACGAGCTTTTCAACACGATTATATTGCAAAAACTCGGTTTCTATACTTTTTACCCAGTTAAAATTCCAACGAGTCCATTTTACGGCCCATTTAGACCCGCACGTCGAAACCTCTACAAAATAGGCCTAAAAATCGGTTTTAATCAAATTTTAGGAGTTCGCATCATTGATTACGAGCTTTTCAACAGCATTATATTGCAAAAAGTCAATCTTTGTACTTTTTACTTAGTTAAAAGTTCAACGGGTCTATTTTACTGCCCATTTAGACCCGCTCACCCGAAACCTCAACAAAAAGGACTACAAAACAAGTTTTAATCAAATTTTAGGAGTTCATATCATTGAATCTGATCTTTTCAACACGATTATATAGAAAAACTCAATTTCTATACTTTTTACACATTTAAAAGTCCAACGGGTCCATTTTACGACCCATTTAGACCCGCACGTCGAAACCTCTAAAAAGGACCGCAAAACAAGTTTAATCAAATTTTAGGACTTCACATCATTGATTACAATCTTTTCAAAAAGATTATATTGCAAAATTTCAATTTCTGTAGTTTTTAATCAGTTAAAAGTCCAACAGGTCTATTTTACTGCCTATTTAGACCCGCTCGCCCTAAACCTCAACAAATAGGACCGCAAAACAAGTTTTAATCGATTTTTGCAGTTCATATCATTGATTGCGAGCTTTTCAGCACGATTATATTGCAAAAACACAATTTATGTTCTTTTTCTCTATTAAAAGTCTAACAGGTTTATTTTACGACTCCTTTTGACCCGCTTGTTCGAAACGTCTACAAAAAGGACCGTAAAACAAGTTTTTATCAAAACTTAGGAGTTCATATAATTGATTACGAGCTTTTCAACACGATTATATTGCAAAAACTCAATTTCTATACTTTTTACCTAGTTAAAATTCCAACGAGTCCATTTTACGGCCAATTTAGACCCGCACGTCGAATCCTCTACAAAAAAGGTCTCAAAATCGAGTTTAATCAAATTTTAGGAGTTCACATCATTGATTACGAGCTTTTTAACAAGATTATATTGCAAAAAGTCAATTTTTGTACTTTTTACTCAGTTAAAAGTCTAACGGGTCTATTTTACTGCCCAATTAGACCCGCTCGCCCGAAACCTCAACAAAAAGGACCGCAAAACAAGTTTTTATCAAATTTTAGGAGTTCATATCATTGAATACGATATTTTCAACACGATTATATAGAAAAACTCAATTTCTATACTTTTTACACATTTAAAAGTCCAACGGGTCCGTTTTACGGCCCATTTAGACACGCACGTCGAAACCTCTAAAAAGGACCGCAAAACAAGTTTAATCAAATTTTAGGTCTTCACATCATTGATTACAAGCTTTTCAACAAGATTATATTGCAATGTCAAATTTTGTACTTTTTAATCAGTTAAAAGTCCAACGGGTCTGTTTTACTGCCTATTTAGACCTGTTCGCCCTAAACCTCAACAAAAAGGACCGCAAAATAAGTTTTAATCGAATTTTGGAGTTCATATCATTGATTACGAGCTATTCAGCACGATTATATTGCATAAACACAATTTATGTTGTTTTTACTCTAGTAAAAGTCTAACAGGTTCATTTTACGACTCATTTAGACCCGCTAGTCCAAATCTCTACAAAAAGGACCGTAAAACAAGTTTTTATCAAAACTTCGGAGTTCATATAATTGATTTCAAGCTTTTCAGCACGATTATATTGCGAAAACTCAATTTCTATACTTTTTATCCAGTTAAATGTCCAACGAGTCCATTTTACGGCCAATTTAGACCCGCACATCGAATCCTCTACAAAAAAGGTCTCAAAATCGGGTTTAATCAAATTTTAGGAGTTCACATCATTGATTACGAGCTTGTCAACAATATTATATTGCAAAAAGTCAATTTTTGTACTTTTTACTCAGTTAAAAGTCCAACGGATCTATTTTACTGCCCATTTAGACCCGCTCGCCCGAAACCTCAACAAAAAGGACCGCAAATCAAGTTTTAATCAAATTTTAGGAGTTCATATCATTGAATATGATATTTTCAACACGATTATATAGAAAAACTCAATTTCTATACTTTTTACAGATTTAAAAGTCCAACAGGTCCGTTTTACGGCCCATTTAGACCCGCACGTCGAAACCTCTAAAAAGGACCGCAAAACAAGTTTAATCAAATTTTAGGTCTTCACATCATTGATTACAAGCTTTTCAACAAGATTATATTGCAAAATGTCAAATTTTGTACTTTTTAATCAGTTAAAAGTCCAACGGGTCTATTTTACTGCCTATTTAGACCCGCTCGCCCTAAACCTCAACAAAAGGGACCGCAAAACAAGTTTTAATCGAATTATGGAGTTCATATCATTGATTACGAGCTTTTCAGCACGATTATATTGCAAAAACACAATTTATGTTCTTTTTACTCTAGTAAAAGTCTAACAAGTTCATTTTACGACTCATTTAGACCCGCTAGTCCAAACCTCTACAAAAGGACCGTAAAACAAGTTTTTATCAAAACTTAGGAGTTCATATAATTGATTTCGACCCTTTCAACACGATTATATTGCAAAAACTCAATTTCTATACTTTTTTACCCAGTTAAAATTCCAACGAGTCCATTTTACGGCCCATTTAGACCCGCACGTCGAATCCTCTACAAAAAAGGTCTCAAAATCGGGTTTAATCAAATTTTAGGAGTTCACATCATTGATTACGAGCTTGTCAACAAGATTAAATTGCAAAAAGTCAATTTTTGTACTTTTTACTCAGTTAAAAGTCCAACGGGTCTATTTTACTGTCCATTTAGACCCGCTCGCCCGAAACCTCAACAAAAACGACCGCAAAACAAGTTTTAATCAAATCTTAGGAGTTCATATCATTGAATATGATATTTTCAACACGATTATATAGAAAAAACTCAATTTCTATACTTTTTACACATTTAAAAGTCCAATGGGTCCGTTTTACGGCCTATTTAGACCCGCACGTCGAAACCTCTAAAAAGAACCGCAAAACAAGTTTAATCAAATTTTAGGTCTTCAGATCATTTATTACAAGATTTTCAAAAGATTATATTGCAAAATGTCAAATTTTGTACTTTTTAATCAGTTAAAAGTCCAACGGGTCTGTTTTACTGCCTATTTAGACCCGTTTGCCCTAAACCTCAACAAAAAGGACCGTAAAACAAGTTTTAATCGAATTTTTGAGTTCATATCATTGATTACGAGCTTTTCAGCACGATTATATTGCAAAAACACAATTTATGTTCTTTTTTACTCTAGTAAAAGTCTAACAGGTTCATTTTAGGACTCATTTAGACCCGCTAGTCCAAACCTCTACAAAAAGGACCGTAAAAAAAGTTTTATCAAAACTTAGGAGTTTATATAATTGATTTCGAGCTTTTCAACACGATTATATTGCAAAAGCTCTATTTCTATACTTTTTATCCAGTTAAAATTCCAACGAGTCAATTTTACGGCCAATTTAGACCCGCACGTCGAATCCTCTACAAAAAAGGCCTCCAAATCGAGTTTAATCAAATTTTAGGAGTTCACATTATTTATTACGACCTTGTCAACAAGATTATATTACAGAAACTCAATTTCTATACTTTTTGCTGAGTTAAAAGTCCAACATGTCTATTTTACCTCCCATTTAGACCCGCTCGCCTGAAACCTCAACAAAAAGGACTGTAAAACAAGTTTTAATCAAATTTTGGAGTTCATATCATTGATTACGAGCTTTTCAACATGATTATTTTCAAAAACACAATTTATGTACTTTTTACTCAATTAAAAGTCCAACGGGTCCATTTAGACCCGCACATCCGAATCCTCTACAAAAAGGATCGCAAAACAAGTTTTAATCAAAACTTAGTAGTTCATATCATTTATTACGAGCTTTTTAACACGATTATATTGCAAAAACTCATTTTTTGTACTTTTTACTCAGTTAAAAGTCCAACGGGTCCATTTTACGGCCCATGTAGACCCGATCGTCCGAAACCTCAACAAAAGGACCGCAAAACAAGTTTTAATAAAAGCTTAGTAGTTCATATCATTGATTACGAGCTTTCTAACATGATTATATTGCAAAAATTCAAATTATGTTCTTTTTACTTAATTAAAACTCCAACGGATCCATTGTTCGGCCCATTTAGACCCTCTGGTCTGAAACCTCAACTAAAGAACCACAAAACATGTTTTAATCAGATTTTTGGAGTTCATATCATTTATTAAGAGCTTTTCAACAAGATTATATTGCATAAACTCAATTTCCTTACTTTTTATTCAGTTAAAAGTCCAACGAGTCAATTTTACGGTCTATTTAGACCCACACGTTCGAAACCTCTACAAAAATGACCGCAAAAAAGTTTTAATCATATTTTAGGAGTTCATATCATTGATTACGAGCTTTTCAACGTGATTATATTGCAAAAACTCAATTTCAATACTTTTTACTTAGTTAAAAGTCCAACGTGTCCATTTTATGTTCCATTTAGACCCGCTTGTCCGAAACCTCTACAAAAAGGACCGCAAAACAAGTTTTTATCAAATTTTAGGAGTTTATATCATTGATTACGAACGGGTCCATTATTCGGCCCATATAGACCCGCTTGTCTGAAACCACTACAAAAAGCCTGCAAAACAAGTTTTAATCAAATTTTAGGATTTCATATAATTGATTATGAGTTTTTCAACACGATTATATTGCAAAAACTCAATTTCTATACTTTTTACTCTGTTAAAAGTCCAACAGGTCAAGTTGACGACCACTTTAGACCCGATCGTCCGAAACCTCTAAAAAGGACCGCAAAACAAGTTTTAATTAAAACATAGTAATTCATATCATTGATTACGAGCTTTTCAACACGATTGTATTGCAAAAATTCAATTTATGTTCTTTTTACTCAGTTATAATTCCAACGGATCCATTGTTCGGCCAAATTAGACCCGCTAGCCCGAAACCTCTACAAAAAGGACCGCAAAACAAGTTTTAATCAAATTTTAGAAGTTCATATCATTGATTACGAGCTTTTCAACACGATTATATTTCAATAATTCAATTTATGTTCCTTTTACTCAGTTAAAAGTCCAACGGGTCCATTTTACGTTCCATTTAGACCCGCTCGTCCGAAATCTCTACAAAAGGACCGCAAAACAAGTTTTAATCAAATTTTAGGAGTTCATATCATTGATTAGGAGCTTTTCAACATGATTATATTGCAAAAACTCAATTTTTGTACTTTTTACTCAGTTAAAAGTCCAACGGGTCCATTTTACGGCTCATTTAGACCCGATCGTCCTAAACCTAAACAAAAAGGACCGAGAAAGAAGATTTAACGAAACTTAGTAGTTCATATTCTTGACTACGAGCTTTTCAACACGATTATATTGCAAAAATTCAATTTATGTTCTTTTTACTCAGTTAAAATTCCAACAGGTCCATTGTTCGGCCCATTTAGACCCCCTCGCCCGAAACCACTACAAAAGGATCATAAAACAAGTTTTAACCAAATTTTTGGAGTTCATATCATTTATTAAGAGCTTTTCAACAAGATTATATTGTAGAAACTCAATTTCTTTACTTTTTAACCAGTTAAAAGACCAACATGTGCATTTCATAGTCCATTTAGACCCGCACGTGCGAAACCTCTACAAAAAGGACCGCAAAAAAGTTTTAATCATATTTTCGGAGTTCATATCATTGATTACGAGCTTTTCAACACGATTATATTGCAAAAAACACAATTTCTATACTTTTTACACAGTTAAAATTCTGGCGGGTCCATTTTACAGCCCATTAAAACCCGTTTGTCCGACACCTCTACAAAAAAGACCGAAAAACAAGTTTTAATCAAATTTTAGGAGTACATAATATTGATTACGATGTTTTCAACAAGATTATATTGAAAAAAGTCAATTTCTGTACTTTTTACTCGGTTAAAAGTCCAACAGGTTTATTTTATCGCCCATTCAGACCAATTCGCCTGAAACCTCACGTCCGACGGGTCCATTTAGACCCGCACGTCCGAAATCTCTACAAAAAGGACCGCAAATCAAGTTTTAATGAAGACTTAGTAGTTCATATCATTGATTACGAGCTTTTCAACATGATTATATTTCAATAATTCAATTTGTGTTCTTTTTACTCAGTTAAAAGTCTAACGGGTCCATTTTACGTCCCATTTAGACCTGCTCGTCCGAAATCTCTACAAAAAGGACCGCAAAACAGGTTTTAATCAAATTTTAGGAGTTCATATCATTGATTACGAGCTTTTCAACAAGATTATATTGAAAAAGTCAATTTCTATACTTTTTACTCGGTTAAAAGTCAAACAGGTCTGTTTTATCGCCCATTCAAGCCCATTCGCCTGAAACCTCAACAAAAAGGACCGCAAAACAATTTTCAATCAAATTTTAGGAGTTCATATCATTGATTACAAGTATTTCAACAGGATTATATTCCAAAAACTCAATTTCTATACTTTTTACTCAGTTAAAATTCCAACGAGTCCTTTTTTCTGGCCCATTTAGACCCGTACTTCGAAACCTCTACAAAAGGGCCGCAAAACCGGTTTTAATAAAATTTTAGGAGTTCACATCATTAATTACGATCTTTTCAACAAGATTATAATGCAAAAATTCAATTTATGTACTTTTTACAGAGTTCAAAGTCCAACGGGTGTATTTTACCGCCCATTTAGACCTATTCGCCTGAAAACTCAACAAAAAGGACCGCAAAACAAGTTTTATTCGAATTTTAGGAGTTCATATCATTGATTATGAGCTTTTCAACATGATTATATTGCAAAACTCAATTTCTATACTTTTAACTCAGTTAAAAGTCCAACGTGTCCATTTTACGGCACATTTAGACTCGTACGTCGAAAACTCTAAAAAGGACCGCAAAACAAGTTTTAATCAAATTTTAGGAGTTCACGTCATTGATTACAAGCTTTTCAACAAGATTATATTGCAAAAAGTCAATTTATGTACTTTTAATCAGTTAAAAGTCTAACGGGTCCATTTTACTACCAATTTAGACCCGCTCGCCCAAAACCTCAACAAAAGGCCCGCAAAACAAGTTTTAATCAAATTTTAGTGTTCATATCATTGATTACGGGTTTTCCAGCACGATTCTATTGCAAAAACACAAATTTATGTTCTTTTTACTATGCTAAAAGTCTAACGGGTCTATTTTACGACTCATTTATACCTGCTCGTCCGAAACATCTACAAAAAGGACCGTAAAACAAGTTTTTATCAATACTTAAGAGTTCATATAATTAATTACGAGCTTATCAACATGATTATATTGCAAAAACTCAATTTATGTACTTTTTACTCAGTTAAAAGTCCAACGAGTCCATTTAGACCCGCACGTCCGAAACCTCTACAAAAAGGACCGCAAAACTGGTTTTAATCATATTTTAGGAGTTCACATCATTTATTACGAGCTTTTCAACAATATTATATTACAAAAAGTTAATTTCAGTACTTTTTGCTTAGTTAAAAGTCTAACAGGTCTATTTTACCGCATATTTAGACCCGCTCGCCCGAAACCTCAACAAAAAGGAATGCAAAACAAGTTTTAATCAAATCTTAGAGTTCATACCATTGATTACGAGCTTTTCAACATGATTATTTTTCAAAAACACAATTTATGTACTTTTTACTCAATTAAAAGTCCAACGGGTCCATTTAGACCCGCACGTCCGAAACCTCTACAAAAAGGACCGCAAATCAAGTTTTAATGAAGACTTAGTAGTTCATATCATTGATTACGAGCTTTTCAACACGATTATATTTCAATAATTCAATTTGTGTTCTTTTTACTCAGTTAAAAGTCCAACGGGTCCATTTTACGTCCCATTTAGACCTGCTCGTCCGAAATCTCTACAAAAAGGACCGCAAAAAAAGTTTTAATCAAACCTTAGGAGTTAATATCATTGATTACGAGCTTTTCAACACGATTATATTGCAAAATCTCAATTTATGTACATTTTACTCAGTTAAAAGTCCAACAGGTCCATTTTACGGCCCATTTAGACCCGATCATCCGAAATCTCAACAAAAAAGACCGAGAAATAAGATTTAATCAAAACTTAGTAGTTCAAGTCTTTGACTACGAGCTTTTCAACACGATTATATTGCAAAAAATTCTATTTATGTTCTTTTTACAGAGTTAAAATTCCAACGGGTCTATTGTTCGACCCATTTAGACCCGCTCATTCGAAACCACTACAAAAGGACCACAAAACAAGTTTTAATAAAAAATTTGGAGTTCATATAAGTTATTAAGATCTTTTCAACAAAATTATATTGTACAAACTCAATTTCTTTACTTTTTACTCAGTTAAAAGTCCAACGGGTCCATTTAAACCCGCACGTCTGAAACCTCTACAAAAAAAACCCCCAAAAAAGTTTTAATCATAATTTCGGAGTTCATATCATTCATTACGAGCTTTTCAACACAATTATATTGCAAAAACACAATTTCTATACTTTTTTCTGAGTTAAAATTCCGACGGGTCCATTTTACAGCCCATTAAGACCCGTTTGTCCGAAACCTCTACAAAAAAGATCGCAAAACAAGTTTTAAACAAATTTTAGGTGTTCATATCATTGATTACGAGCTTTTCAATAAGATTATATTGAAAAAAAGTCAATTTCTGTAATTTTTACTCGGTTAAAAGTCCAACAGGTATATTTTATCGCCCATTCAGACCCATTCTCCTGAAACCTCAACAAAAAGGATCACAAAACAAGTTTTAATCAAATTTTAGGAGTTCATATCATTTGTTACGAGCTTTTCAACACTATTATATTGCAAAAACTCAATTTCTATACTTTTTACTCAGTTAAAATTCCAAGTTTTAAAATTCCAACGAGTAGTTAAAATTCCAACGGGTGTGGGAATGGGTTCTCTCGATTTTCTCTCAACTTTTCCGATTCTCTCTCGGGATTGGGTGGGGCTTTCTCACTTTTGTGTTTACTTCTGCTATCTCCAGTATTCGCCCCCTTTCACTTTTCCCCTCCCTTGCCTTTCCTTTTCATCTCCCCCTCTTCCTTACCACGCCGACCGCCTGTCTCTACTCTACCATACCATTCGTCGTTCATTTTGAGCAAGAGAACCCTGTACTACGAGGTAGAGTTTTTTTGAGAACCTACCCCTCCCGGTCCTTGTGTTTGTTTTTTTCTGTGATTTGTTGTATTTTTATTCATCTAAACCTAATTTTTTATGTTTTTTGTACTATTATCTCAAGATTTTTTGTCTTTTCTTCCGAGGAATACCACCCGATTTGAAATTTATCACCATCGACGGTCTGCCCTAGATGATGGATCTACGCTCAATCCCTTTGTTTCTCCCCTGTTCGGCGGAAAACTCTCCTCCTTTCCCTATCGCCTTCCCTTTCTATTCTTTTACAGTTCCTTTTTAATGTCTTTTCTCATTTCTGGGTTTCTTTATGCAGATCTCGATTTCCACTCACGGCTTCCTTCGGCGTTATCGCCGATGGTTCCCCCCTTTAACGATCTGGTCTCCTATCGGTCCTGGTTGTGAGCGATATCCATGTTTCTTTGTAGTTTTGTTTTTTCCTCCTATTTTATCAGAGGCTCTTTTTTATCCATGGTTTTTGTCTTTTTTATCTCAGTTTTGGATCAAGCCCCTTTGGTCTGGCTGCTCTCTACCGTCATTGCGACAACACTGCCCCCTGGCTATTATGGTATAACGATTTCTAATCCTTCTCTGTATTTTGTCTTATGTCTCGCTCTCTTTGTTGCTTTACTTACTTATTCAACCTTTTCATTGGTTAATAGTCTCTGTCCGTTTGGTATTTTTCATCATGGATGCTTCTTCTCCTCTGTTTTGATTAACTGCTTAGTTTTTTCGTTTGTACATGTTTTTTGCACTGCGATCTCTTCTTGTTTTCTTACCATCTTCCTCTATTATATGTTTCTAGTTCTGAATGCCATGTTTACCATCATATTTACGTTTTTTCTCCTCTTGCCTTTGATTATATATTTTCTTTGGTTATCTATTATTATTCTCGTCTATGCTTTTTTAAGCATGCCCTTTCTAATTCTCTTGTCTACTGTTTCAAATGCCTTTGTCACTGCCTCTAATTTTACTACCATGTCGTTTCGATCTATCTACATTATCACTACCTTTGTTAATTTTCATTTGTCTGCTTTTCACAATATTTCTGCCTTTTTATTTATGCCCTATCAAACATCTCAGTTTGGATTTTTATTTTGTCAATTTGTAGATCTGCTCATAATTACTACTGAATCATTCTATTGCTTTTACTCTGCATATCTTATTGAGCTTCCTTGGCTCTCTAAATCTCACGCTTGCTATGTGCCTGTTCATTTTTATGGTTATCATTTCCATACACGCTTTGGGCCATGCTCATCTTGAGAAATTATCGACCCCTTTTCGGGGAAAACCTTTCGAAACACTATGTGGGTCTACTCTTATTGCTTTCTGTAATTGCTATATGGAACGTCATTACATCCTGCTCTACCTTTTTTCTCATTGAGCTAATTCTTTTCCGTTACATTGTGCTATGGTTGCATATTATGTTTTTCCCCTCCTTTTGTTTTTTGCGCCATCTTACCAACAATAATATACTCATATCGTCTCCTTTATCACATTTTTTCGTTGTCATCATCTTACTCCCCATTTTGCTCATTTCCATGACTTCTTTACTTTCTAATTCATACTTTTGGGTTCACCTCCTTTATCCTAACTCATCTTCTTATTTTTCTACATGCATTCGAGGACTACAACGCTTCTGGGTAACCCCTGTTCCGGGATCTCCAATTATACTGCCAGTTTCTCTTTTTCAATTTACCAATTTGTAATTATTCTTTCATACCCCCATATTTATTTGCTCTTTTGGTCTGTAATAGTCTTCTTACCCCCTTTCTCTCTCCATCCCTGGGTTGTAATAATTTTCCTTTTATCGCCTTTTCTTTTTGCCTTTCTTATCTTTATGCCTGCTTCTATAGTTTTTATGTCTGCTTGCTATGCATGTCTTACATCCCTTGCTAACAGCAGAAGGAGGAAGAATACTATCACTGGTCTTTTTGACGCAAATAATAACTGGTGTGTTGCCGATTCTGATCTTATGTCCTTTGCGTCTTCTTATTTCCACACTATATTAACCTCTTCCAACCCTTCTATCTCAGAACAAATTCTCTGAAAAATACCTTCTTCCATTACGCCTACCATGAGCGAAGCCCTCACTAGGGATTTCACAGCTGAGGAGGTCCTTGTTGCCTTCCGCGACATCGACCCCAGGAAAGCCCCTAGAATTGATGGCTTACCTAGTGGCTTTTTTCGACAACACTGGGATACGGTTGGGGCAGATGTCACCACGCTTTGCCTAAACCTTCTTAACGGCTCTGCCGATATGGCATCTGTAAACCAAACCATCTTGGTACTTATACCTAAAATACATGATTCAACTACTATGCGTCATCTTAGGCCCATTAGTATTTGCACAGTTATCTACAAAATTATTGCTAAGGTCCTGGAAAACAGGATGAAGCATACCATTCCCTTTTGCATTAGTGACAACCAAGCAGCCTTCGTTCAGGGATGTAATATATCCGACAACATCCTTATTGCTCACGAAATAATTCACTCCATCAATACTGGAACTTCTAAATTTTCTCATGGAGCTTCTCTCAAGCTTGATATGGAGAAGGCCTTTGATAGAGTTATATGGTCCTTTCTAAAAAACGTCATGACCCGCATGGGTTTTGCGCCTTCATGGGTCTCCCTCATAATGCGATGTGTTTCTTCGGTCTCCTTCACTGTCAAGGTCAATAATTCTTTCTCCTTTTTTTTTTTGCACACAATGGGGTCTTCGCCAAGGAGATCCTCTGTCCCCTTTCCTCTTACTCTTTTGCACTCAAGGGCTCTTTGCCTATCTCTCTAATGCTAAGCAACTTAGTCTGCTTCTTGGCCTTGGTGCCAGCAGACTGAGGCCTAAGGTCAACCCTTTTTCGGATGACTGTATAGTTTTTATCAACTCTAAACCAGAGGAAGCTGCTCACCTTAAATTGGCCCTACAAACCTACGCTTCTGCCTCCGGTCAGGCAGTCAATTTTGAAAAATCAACTATCTTTTACAATCCTCGTACCCCCAGCTCAATACGTCATACAATCAATTTCTTCCCTACAGGTACGTGAGGTTAGCAACCCAGATGTCGACCTAGGGTTACCACTTCTTATTGGGAAAAATAGGACATTATCCCTGGGATTTATACGAGATAAAGTTCATGACAGATTGTCCAAATGGGACAAGCAACTTCTTTCTTTTAGTGGCAGGGAAATCTTTATCAAAGCAGTGTTACAATATCTTCCTCAGTATGTGATGTCCTACTATTTATTTCCCCAAAACATCATTGATGATATGACCACTTCCATCAGACGCTATTGGTGGTCTGGAAAAAATAATAAAAAGGGATGGCACATGCTCCCCTTGGAACATGTGTGTTTACCTAAGTCAGCAGGAGGTATGGGATTTAGGGATCTCAATAATTTCAATGTTGCGCTTCTTGGCAAACAATTATGGCGCCTTATTTGGCAACTAGAGTCTCTATTAGGTCAAATTGATAAAGTTAAGTATTTCCCTTCAGGTAATATCCTTGCTGCCTCTCGGCCATCTCGTGGATCTTTTGCCTGGCAAGGTCTCTATAATGCAATGCAGCATCTCTTTGGTGGCTTTCTCTATCGCCCTAGTATTAATAGCAATATTCGACTCCACCAAGATAATTGGGCAGGTTTTTCGACCATTCACCTCTATGGGGATTATGAGATCTCGGATGAAGTCCATGTTCGTTGTCGAGATTTTATGCTTCGGAACCAAGCAGCTTAGGACCCTGCTAAGGTCCACGCTTATTTTACTGCGGAAGATGCCGGTGCTATTCTGTCTATTCCCATTATCAATGATTCTCGTGATTCCATCCTCTAGAGCCCTAACGATTCTAGTATTTATTCGGTCCGATCTGGCTACCAATATCCACAACGTCCTCCGGAACCTAGGTTTCGTCCTCCTCGGATTTGGAAGGTTCTTTATCAACTCAATGCCCTGCCTAAAGTCGAAACCTTCAGATGGCGCATGGGATCTGAGGCTCTACCTGTTGGGGGCCGTCTGCAGGCTTTTGCACTAAACTCAGGCCCCTGTCCTGTTTGTCATTCCGACACAAAATCTATCCTCCATGCTCTCCGTGACTGTCCTGGTGCCTCGGAGGCTCTCCGTTTGGTTGGCCTCCCTAGTTCTTTGATTAACAGCATGGCACCCACCAGCCTCCAATGGCTGGAGGAAGGTGCTTGGCATCTATCTTCTAAACTCTTCGGGCTTTTCCTGACTGCACTATGGAACATCTGGAACCGGCGTAATGATTGGATCCATAACCGCCATCTTCAACCCCCATGGCTAATTGTCGTCAACTCTACCAATCTTCATCGTGACTACTCCGATGCTATTTCTTCCCCTACTTCTTCGCCGGTCTCTCCTCCTCGTTGGAGACATCCCCCTCATGGGCACATTAAATTTAATGTCGATGGGGCATATGACCCTTCCACTCGTGCAGCGGCGGTTGGTGTTGTGGCCTGTGATGCAGTAGGAGCGGTCGTTGGTGGTTTGGCTTACCCTTTGGGCAGTTGCTTGGATGCCATGACTTCTGAAGGGGTGGGCCTTCTTTCTGGTATCACCTTTGCTCAGTCTCAAGGATGGAGCCGCTTGAATTTTGAGACGGATTGTTCTTCTCTTGCGAACAGGCTCTACCTTCTGGGACCTGATCTCTCTACCATGGGTCCGACGATTCTGCAAGCCTATGCAGCTCTGCCCTGTTTTTCTTTTGCACTTGTTTAGTATGTTTGCCGAGAGGCTAATTTAGTTGCACACACCCTGGCTACCCATGCTCTTAGGACCATGACTTATATGTCTTTTGGGTCCATTTACCCTGATTGTATTCGCAATGTTGTACTCTGCAAGGTTTCACCTCGTTTTATATAAATGAACCTTGGCTACTATTTTCCCCATTTAGGTGTCTCCAGGCCTAGTACTTGGGGATGTTAGTATGGGTTTTTAATGAGGCCCACTTTCCTCAAACAAAATTCCAACGAGTCCAATTTACGGCCCATATAGACCCACACGTCAAAACCTCTACAAAAAGGGCCGCAAAACCGGTTTTAATCAAATTTTAGGAGTTCACATCATTGATTATGAGCTTTTCAACAAGATTATATTGCAAAAAGTCAATTTATGTACTTTTTACTCAGTTAAAAGTCCAACGGGTCTATTTTACCGCCCGTTTAGACCCGCTCGCCCGTAACCTCAACAAAAAGGACCGCAAAACAAGTTTTAATCAAATTTTAGGAGTTTATATCATTGATTATGAGCTTTTCAACAAGATTATATTTCAAAACTCAATTTCTATACTTTTTACTCAGTTAAAAGTCCAACGGGTCCATTTTACGGCCCATTTAGACACGTACGTCAAAACCTCTAAAAAGGACCTCAAAACAAGTTTTAATCAAAACTTAGTAGTTGATATCATTGATTACGAGCTTTTCAACATGATGATATTGCAAAAACTCAATTTTTGTTCTTTTCACTCAGTTAAAATTCCAACGGGTCCATTGTTCGGCCCATTTTGACCTGCTCGTCTAAAACCACTACAAAAAGGACAGCAAAACAAGTTTTAATCAAATTTTAGGATATCATATCATTGATTATAAGTTTTTCAACACGATTATTTTAAACTCAATTTCTATACTTTTTACTATGTTAAAAGTCCAACGGGTCCATTTATATGGCCCATTTAGACCGGATCGCCCGAAACCTATACAAAGAGGAGCGCAAAACAAGTTTTAATCAAAACTTAGTAATTCATATAATTGATTACGAGTTTTCAACACGATTATATTGCAAAAATTCAATTTATGTTCTTTTTACTCAGTGAAAATTCCAATGGATCCATTGTTCGGCCCATTTAGACACGATCGTCTGAAACCAAGACAAAAAGGACAGCAAAACAAGTTTTAATCAAAACTTATGAGTTCATATCATTGATTACGCTTTTCAACACAATTATTTTGCAAAACTCAATTTCTGTACCTTTTACTCAGTTAAAATTCCAACGGGTCCATATTACGACCCATTTAGACTCGCTCGTCCGAAACCTCTAAAAAATGACCGCAAAACAAGTTTTAATAAAAAATTAGGAGTGCATATCATTGATTATGAGCTTTTTAACACAATTATATAGCAAAAACACAATTTCTATACTTTTTACTGAATTAAATTTCTGACGGGTCCATTGTTCGGCCCATTTAGACCCGTTCGCCCGAAACATCTACAAAAGGACCGCAAAACAAGTTTTAATCAAAGTTTAGGAGTTCATATCATTGATTATGAGCTTTTCAACACGATTATATTGCAATAATTTAATTTTTTCTTTTTTACTTAATTAAAAGTCTAACGGGTCCCATTTATGGCCAATTTAGACCCGCTCGTCCGAAATCTCTACAAAAATGACCGCAAAACAAGTTTTAATCAAATCTTAGGAGTTCATATCATTGATTATGAGCTTTTCAACACGATTATATTGCAAAAACTCATTTTTTGTTCTTTTTACTCAGTTAAAATTCCAACGGGTCCATTGTTCGGTCCATTTACACATGTTCGTCTGAAAGCACTGCAAAAAGAACCGCAAAACAAGTTTTAATCAAAATTTAGGATTTCATATCATTGATTATGAGTTTTCAACACGATTATATTGCAAAAACTCAATTTCTATACTTTTTACTCTGTTAAAAGTCCAACGGGTCCATTTTACGGCCCATTTAGACCCGATCGTCCGAAACCTCTACAGAGAGGACAACAAAACAAGTTTTAATCAAAACTTAGTAATTCATATCATTGATTACGAGCTTTTCAAAACGATTATATTGCAATAATTCAATTCATGTTCTTTTTACGCAGTTAAAAGTCCAACGAGTCCATTTTATGGCCCATTTAGTCCCGCTCGTCCGAAATCTCTACAAAAAGGACCGTAAAACAAGTTTTGATCAAATTTCAAGAGTTCATATCATTGATTACAAGCTTTTCAACACGATTATATTTCAAAAACTCGATTTTTGTACTTTTTACTCAGTTAAAAGTCCAACGGGTCCATTTTACGGCCCATTTAGACTCGCTCGTCTGAAACCTCTACAAAAAACACCGCAAAACAAGTTTTAATCAAAATTTAGGAGTTCATATCTTTGATTACGAGCTTTTCAACACGATTATACTGCAAAATCTCATTTAATGTACTTTTTACGCAGTTAATATTCCAACGTTGCCATTGTAAGGCCCATTTAAACCCGCTCGTCCGAAACTTCTACAAAAAGGACCGCTAAATAAGTGTTAATCAAATTCTAGGAGTTCACATAATTGATTAGGAACTTTTCAACACGACTGTATTACAATAATTCAATTTATGTTCTTTTTACTCAGTTAAAAGTACAATGGGTCCATTTTACGGTCCATTTAGACCCACTGTTAAAAAAACCGCAAAACAAGTTTTAATCAAAATTTAGGATTTCATATCATTAATTATGAGTTTTTTAACAAGATTTTATTGCGAAAACTCAATTTCTATACTTTTTACTCTGTTAAAAGTCCAATGTGTCCATTTTACGTCCCATTTAGACCCGAACGTCTGAAACCTCTCCAAAAATGACCCTAAAATAAGTTTTAATCAAAACTTAGTAATTCATATAATTGATTACGAGCTTTTCAACTCGATTATATTGCAAAAATTCAATTCATGTTCTTTTTACGCAGTTAAAAGTCTAACGAGTCCATTTTACGGCCCATTTAGAAGCACTCGTCCGAAATCTCTATAAAAAGAACCGCAAAACAGGTTTTAATCAAATTTTAGGAGTTCATATCATTGATTACGAGCTTTTCAACGCGATTATATTTCAAAAACTCAATTTTTGTACTTTTTACTCAGTTAAAAGTCCAACGGGTCCATTTTACGGCCCATTTAGACCCGCTCGTCTGAAACCTCTACAAAAGGACTGCTAAATAAATTTTAATCAAATTCTAGGAGTTCACATAATTGATTAGGAGCTTTTCAACGTGATTATATTGCAATAATTCAATTTCTGTTCTTTTTACTCATTTAAAAGTCAAACGGGTCCATTTTACGACCCATTTAGACCCGCTCGTCCGAAATCTCTACAAAAAGGACCGCAAAACAAGTTTTAATCAAATTTTAGGACTTCATATCATTGGTTACGAGCTTTTCAACACGATTATATTTCAAAAACTAAAATTTTGTACTTTTTACATAGTTAAAAGTTCAACGGGTCTATTTTACGGCCCATTTAGACCCGCTCGTCAGAAACCTCTACAAAAAGGACCTCAAAACGAGTTTGAATCAAAACTTAGGAGTTCATATCATTGATTACGAGCTTTTTAACACGATTATATTGTAAAAACTCAATTTATGTACTTTTTACTCAGTTAAAATTCCAACGGGTCTGTCTTTTATCCATTCCCATCATCTACTTTTTATCCACCGTTTCCCCCATCTAAAGTTCAATTCCTCATTCTATGAATTTTTAGGTAAACTCAATGACGGAGACGTTGCTTCCTTTTACAGATCTCCCTGCTGAGGACGCCAATCCTAATGATGAGATGTTATGTGAGGAATCGTCCCAGCCGCCCATAACCAAAGAGGACCAACAAAAACCTTCACGAGTCACACTCCCTCCTCGTGTTATTGCACCCTAGCCACTAAACACAATATTTCCTATCCCTGAGAATTCTGAGAATGGCGATTGGGATGCACAGGACGATAGAGTTCCAAGCCCTACTGCTCAACAAGTGAACAATCTGGATGCCCAACTAAATAAGCCTTTTCTTCAAACAGGTATTCCACTTTTAGATGCATTTGACTCTTGGCTTCTTAAAAATTATCTCAATGATGCAGCCTCGGCTCCTTCTCCTAAACCCATACCTCCCAACCGTGGCACCAAACGACGCTTCCCTATACAAGTGATCCTCAAGCCGAAGAAATCCAGGCCCTCCCCCTCCTCAACTCCGAAAGATGGGATGAGCAGCGAAAAAAACTCTCCGGCGGCGACTGACTCACAGCCCCTCCGAGGAAAATGATTATTTTATGCTGGAACTATTAGGGTCTCGGGAAGGTCCAGGCAGTTCATCATCTCCAACAATATGTTCGACGTTCTTCACCATATTTTCTTTTTTTATGTGAAACGAAACTAAATAAAACGACATGTAGTCGTCTTAGCTCTATTTTAGGAATGTATGAAGTTTTTTCTGTAAAACCAAGTAAACATTGTTCTGGCCTTGCTTTATTCTCTACAAATAATTATAATATCACGTTGCTTTCGTATTCAGATCATTTTATTCATACTCAAATACATCGCGACTCTTACTCTTTTTATTTCACTTGTATACATGGTTTCTCTAAAACTAGTCATAAAACTAAAACTTGGGATCTAATTTATTCTCTAAATAACAATGACAGTCTTCCTTGGCTTCTAGGAGGCGACTTTAACGAAATTCTTTCTGATAATGAGAAACAAGGAGGTTGTCGTCGCGCAAGATCTCAAATTAATAATTTTCAACAATGCCTCTCGCGCAACAACCTTTTTGACTGCAAATAAACTACAGGTTGGTTCACATGGTCCAAACTCGGGCCCAATACCCCTACACTGTTTGAGCGTTTAGACCGCTTCATATGCAACATGGCATGTAAAGCCACTAACCCCCATTATAACATCATTTCTAATTTTGATGCTAAATCAGACCACTGTTTTCTTCTTTTAAATACAGAGGCCACCTTTCAAACCAATCAGCGACCACCTCCCGCCAAGTTTCGCTTCGAAAATTGTTGGGCAACCAATGAATAAGGCATCTCTGTTGTTAAACAAACTTGGGATTCTACGAAGGGCCTTACACTGGATAAAATTCAAGCTATAGGCTCATGCTTAGGGATTGGCAATCTCAACAGCGCTATAAAACTACTAGACGTATTCACACTCTCTCTAAGAAAATTAATAAATTCCTACAACGACCCTTCTCGGCCTCTGCTGAGAAAGCCTACATTGCAGCTAGATCTGAACTCCATTAATTACTAAATGAACATGAAGTTTAGTGGGCGCAACGCTCTCGTAACTTATGGTTATCGCAAGGAGACAAAAATACCCGATTTTTTCATGCCTGTGCTAATAACAGAAGAAAGAAGAATACTATCACTGGCCTTTTGACGCAAATAATAACTGGTGTGTTGCCGATTTTGATCTTATGTCCATTGCGTCGTCTTATTTCCATACTCTCCTCACCTCTTCCAACCCCTCTTTCTCAGAGCAAATCCTTTCAAAAATACCCTCCTCCATTACGCCTACTATGAACAAATCCCTCACTAGAGACTTTACAGTCGAGGAGGTTCTTATTGCCTTCCGAGATATCGACCCCAGGAAAGCCCCTGGTATTGATGGCTTACCTAGTGGCTTTTTTCGACAACACTGAGATACGGTTGGGGCAGATGTCACCACGCTCTACCTAAATCTTCTCAACGGATCTGCAGATATTGCAACCGTAAACCAAACCATCTTAGTTCTTATACCTAAAATAAAGGATCCAACTACTGTGAGGCACCTTAGGCCCATTAGTCTTTGTACAGTTATTTACAAAATTATTGCTAAGGTCCTGGTAAACAGGATGAAGCATATTATTCCCTTTTGCATCAATGATAACCATGCAGCCTTTGTTCAGGGACGTAACATATCCGACAACATCCTTATTGCTCACGAAATAATCCATTCCATCAATACTGGTACCTCTAAATTTTCTCAGGGAGCTGCTCTTAAGCTTGATATGGATAAGGCCTTTAATAGAGTCGAATGGTCTTTTCTTGAAAATTTCATGACCCGTATGGGATTTGGCCTTCATGGGTCTCTCTCATAATGCGATGTATTTCTTCAGTCTCCTTCACTGTAAAGGTCAACAATTCTTTCTCTCCCTTTTTTCGCCCAGAACGGGGTCTTCGCCAAGGAGATCCTTTGTACCCTTTCCTCTTCCTCTTTTGCACTCAAGGGCTTTCAACCTATCTCTCTGACGCTAAGCAGCTAAGTCTGCTACATGGCCTTGGTGCTAGCAGACAAGGGTCTAAGGTCAACCATCTCCTCTTTGCGGATGACTGTATAGTTTTTATCAACTCTAAACTAGAGGAAGATGCCCACCTTAAATTGGCCCTTCAAACTTACGCTTCTACCTCCGGTCAGGCAGTTAACTTTGATAAATCAACTATCTTTTACAATCCTCGTACTCCCTGTTCAATACGTCATGCTATCAGTTCGTACCTACAGGTACGTGAGGTTACTAATCCAGGTGTCTACCTTGGGGTACCTCTTCTTATTGGAAAAAATAAGACATTATCCCTGGGATTCATACGCGATAAAGTTCATGACAGATTGTCCAAATGGGACAAGCAACTTCTTTCTTTCAGTGGTAGGATAAAAAACTGCCCCAAAACATCATTGATGATATGACCACTGCCATCATACGTTATTGGTGGACTGGAAAAAATAACAAAAAAGGATGGCACATGCTTCCCTGGGAACATGTTTGTTTACCTAAGTCAGTAGGATGTATGTGATTTAGAGACCTCAATAATTTCAACATTGTGCTTCTTGGTAAACAATTGTGGCGCCTTATTTGCGAACCAGAGTCTCAACTAGGTCAAATCTATAAAGCTAAGTACTTTTCTTCATGTAATATCCTTACTGCCTCTCGGCCATCTCATGGATCTTTTGCCTGGAAATGCCTCTACCATGCATGCAACATCTCTTTGGTGGCTTTCTCTATCATCCTAATATTAACAGCAATATTTGACTCCACCAGGATAATTGGGGAGGCTCTTCGATCATTCATCTCTCTGGGGATTATGAGATCTCGGATGAAGTCCATGTTCGCTGTCGTGATTTTATGCTTCGGAATCAAGCAACTTGGGACCCCGCTAAGGTCCGTGCTTATTTTACTGCAGAAGATGACGATGCTATTTTGTCTATCCCCATTATCAATGATACTCGTGACTCCATCCTCTGGAGTCCTAACGATTCTGGTATTTATTCGGTCCGATCTGGCTACCAATTTCTACAACGCCCTCTGGAACCTAGATTTCGTCCTTCTCGGATTTGGAAGGTTTTTTCTAAGTTTAATGCCATGCCTAAAGTCAAAACCTTTGGATGGCACATGGGATCTGAGGCTCTCCCCGTTGGGGCCCGTGTACAGGCTTTTGCACCAGACTCAGGCCCCTGTCCCGTTTGTCACTCAGATATGGAGTCTACCCTCCATGCTCTCCGTGACTGTCCTGGTGCCTCGGAGACCCTTCGCTTTATTGGCCTCCCTATTTCTTTGATTAACAGCATGGCACCCACCGACCTTCAATGGCTGGAGGAAGGTGCTCGCCATCTATCTTCTGACCTCTTCAGGCTTTTCCTGACTACACTGTGGAACATCTGGAACCGGTGTAATGATTGGGTCCATAACCGCCATCTTCAGCCCCCGTGGTTAATTGTTGTCAATTCTATCAGTCTTCATCGTGACTACTCTGATGTTATTTCTTCCCCTACCTCTTCACCAGTCTCTCCTCCTCGCTGGAGACATCCCCCTCGGGGGCACATTAAAATTAATGTGGATGGGGCTTTTGACCCTTCCACTCGTGCAACGGCGGTTGGTGTTGTGGCCCGTGATGAAGCAGGTACGGTCGTGGGCAATTTGGCCTACCCTCTAGGCAGTTGCTTGGATGACGTTACTTCTAAAGGGATGAACCTTCTAGCTGGTATTACTTTTGCTCAATCTCAAGGTTGGAGCCGCTTGATTTTTGAGACGGACTGTGCATCTCTTGCGAACAAACTCAACTTTCTAGGACCTGATCTCTCTTCTATGGGCCCGACGATTTTGCAAGCCCATGCAGCTCTGTCCTGTTTTTCTTCTGCTCATGTTCAGTTTGTTTGCCGTGAAGCTAATTTAGTTGCACATACCCTGGCTTCCCATGCTCTTAGGACCATGACTTCTAGGTCTTTTGGGTACATCTACCCTGATTGTATTCGCAATGTTGTACTATGGAAGGTCTCACCTCGATTTATATAAATGAACCATGGGTACTCTTTTCCCCTTTTAGGTTCTCCAAGCCTTGTGCCTGGGGATGTTAGTAGGGGTTTTTAATGAGGCCCACTTTCTTTAAAAAAAAAAATTCCAACGGGTCCATATTACGACCCATTTAGACTCGTTTGCCCGAAACCTCTACAAAAAGGACCGCAAAACAAGTTATAATAAAATTTTAGGAGTTTATATCATTGTTTACGAGGTTTTCAACACAATTATATTGCAATAATTCAATTATGTTCTTTTTACTTAGTTAAAAGTCTAACGGGTCCATTTTTCGGCCCATTTAGACCCGCTCGTCTAAAATATCTACAAAAAGACCGCAAAACAAGTTTTAATATAATTTTAGGAGTTCATATCATTGATTACAAGCTTTTCAACACGATTATATTGCAAAAACTAAATTTTTGTTCTTTTTACTCAGTTAAAATTTCAACGAGCCCATTGTTCGGCCCATTTACACATGTTCGTCTGAAACCACTACAAAAAGGATCGCAAAACATGTTTTAATCAAAATTTAGGATTTCATATCATTGATTATGAGTTTTTCAACACGATTATATTGCAAAAACACAAATTCTATACTTTTTACTCTGTTAAAAGTCCAACGGGTCCATTTTACGGCCCATTTAGAACCGATCGTCCGAAACCTCTACAAAGAGGACCGCAAAACAAGTTTTAATCAAAACTTTGTAATTCTTATCATTGATTACGAGCTTTTCAACACGATTATATTGCAATAATTCAATTCATGTTCCTTCTACGCATTTAAAAGTCCAACGAGTCCATTTTACGACCCATTTAGACCCGCTCGTCTGAAATCTCTACAAAATGGACCATAAAACAAATTTTAATCAAAATTTAGGAGTTCATATAATTGATTACGAGATTTTCAACAAGATTATATTTCAAAAACTCAATTTTTTATACTTTTTACTCAGTTAAAAGTCCAACGGGTCCATTTTACGGCCCATTTAGACCCGCTCGTCTGAAACCTCTACATAAAAGACCACAAAACAAGTTTTAATCAAAAGTTAGGTGTTCATATCATTGATTACGATCTTTTCAACACAATTATACTCCAAAAACTCAATTTATGTACTTTTTAAGTATTAAATATTCCAACGTGTCCATTGTAAGGCCCATTTAGACCCGCTCGTCTGAAACCTCTACAAAAAGGACTATTAAATAAGTTTTAATCAAATTCTAGGAGTTCACATAATTGATTAGGAGCTTTTCAACACGATTATATTGCAATAATTCAATTTCTGTTCTTTTTACTCAGTTAAAAGTCCAACGGGTCCATTTTACGGCCCATTTAGAACCACTCGTCCGAAATCTCTACAAAATGACCGCTAAATAAGTTTTAATCAAATTCTAGGAGTTCACATAATTGGTTACCAGCTTTTCAACACGATTATATTTCAAAACTCAATTTTTGTACTTTTTACTCAATTTCAAATGACTATTGCTTCTACATAATTTCAAAATCTCTTTACATCATCCAACCCCCAAATTTCAGATAATATTCTCGATAAAATTATGCCTTCTATCACCCAACCAATGAACGATACTCTTTTAAGGTCCTTCACAAAAGAAGAAATTCTCCATGCCTTAACCTACTAAACGGCATCGCTGAACTACCAAGTTGGCGATGAACTACCAAGTAGTTTTTTTCAACAACATTGGGACACAGTTGGCGAAGATGTCATTAATCTTTGCCTTAACCTACTAAACGGCATCGCTGATATGGCCTTAGTCAATAAAACTATTCTGGTACTAATCCCTAAAATCCAAGACCCAACTTCCATGAAACAACTAAGACCTATCAGCCTTTGTATTGTCCTTTATAAAATAGTTGCTAAAACCATCGTCAATAGAATGAAACAAACAATTCCCTTCTGTATCAGCCCTAATCAAGCAGCTTTTGTCCAGGGACACAACATCTCGGATAACATCCTTGTTGCCCATGAAATTATTCACAACATCAATTCAGGAGCAACTAAATCCTCCCAAGGAGCTACTCTTAAATTAGACATGGAAAAAGCCTTTGATAGATTTGAATGGTCCTTTCTAGCAAATGTTATGGAACGCATGGGCTTCGCCTCAGAATGGATCTCCCTCATAATGTGTTGCATTACCACAATCTCCTTTTCAGTCAAAATTAATAATTCCTTCTCCCCTTTTTTTCAACCTCAACGTGGCTTACGCCAAGGTGACCCCTATCTCCTTTCCTATTCCTCTTTTGCACACAAGGGCTTTCTGCTTACCTATCTGCTGCCCAACAAACAAACATTCTACCGGGACTTGATGCCTGTAAATATGGGCCCAAAGTCAACCATCTGCTTTTTGCTGATGACTGCATGGTCTTCATGAATAATACTCCAACCGAAGCTTCTCATCTTAAAAGAGCTCTGCAAACTTATGCTTCTGCTTCCGGTCAAGCGGTTAATTTTGAGAAATCAACAATTTTTTATAATCCGCGTACCCCATCCTCAACAAGAATTGCGATCAATAGTCTTTTGCAAGTACGCGAGGTATCTAATCCTGGTGTATATCTAGGTATCCCACTTCTCATTGGGAAAAATAAAACTGAGTCACTAGGATTTGTGCGTGATAAAGTTCATGATCGTCTTTCTAGCTGGGATAAACATCTCCTCTCTTTTAGTGCTCGGGAGATTTTCATCAAAGCAGTCCTACAATCCCTACCTCAATACGTTATGTCTTGTTATCTTCTTCAACAAAACATTATCGATGACATGACTTCATCAATCCGATAATACTGGTGGACTGGCAAATCCAACAAAAAAGGATGGCATATGCTTCCATGGAATCATGTTTGTTTACCTAAGGCTGCCGGAGGCATGTGATTTAAGGATTTGCATGATTTCAATATTGCTCTCTTAGATAAGCAACTATGGAGACTCATTTGTGAACCAGATTCTTTATTGGGACAAATATATCGTTCCAAATACTTTCCTTCCGGAAATATCCTAGATGCCCCCAGGCCCAATCGTGGCTCCTTTGCATGGCAAGGTATGTATAACGCTCTTCAGCGTCTCTTTCCAGGCTTTCTATACCGTCCAGGTATTAACAGTAACATCAGAGTACACAAAGATATATGGGGTGGTTCTTCCCCGATTAATCTCACTGGGAATTACGAAACCTCGTATGAATTCCATATTCGTTGCCGTGATTTTATGATTCGTAATCAAACTGCCTGGGATACGGAAAAGGTCCGGCGTTATTTTAACCCAACTGATGCCACTACTATTCTAAGTATTCCTATTATAAATGATCACCGTGATTCTATACTCTGGTCTCCTAATGACTCGGGTATTTACTCGGTCCGCTCTGGTTATATTTTCCTACAACGGTCTATATACCCACATTCGTCCCCTACACGGTTTTGGAAATTATGTCCAAAGTCAAAGCCTTACCCAAAGTCAAAAATTTTGGTTGGCGTATGGCGTCCGATGCTCTCCCAGTTGGGGCCAAAATGCAAGCCTTTTCTCCAAACTCGGGGCCTTGTCCCATCTGTGGAAGCCACTCGGAATCCATTCTCCATGCTCTTCGTGATTGCTCTGGGGCTTCTGAAGTCCTCCAACTTTCTGGTATTCCCATAAATCTTTCTAGGAGCTTGGCTATATCCCCACTACAATGGTTATAGGAAGCTGCCCACACCCTATCCCCTGATAAGTTTGGCCTTTTCCTCACTGCTATTTGGAACGTCTGGAATAGACGTAACGATTGGGTCCACAACCACCATCTACAACCACCTTGGCTTATTGCCATTAATTCCATTAGTTTACATGATGACTTTTGTAAAGCCTTTTTGGTTACTACCCCAACTCCCTCTATCCTTTCTACTCCACGATGGAATCCTCCCCCACCTCACCATATCAAAATAAACGTGGATTGTGCTTTTAATCCATCAACTCGTGTAGCAGCTGTTGGCGCTGTTGCTCGTGATTCTACAGGTGTAGTCGTGGGCGGCCTTGCGTTTCTGCTTGGTAGCTGTTTGGACACAGTTACCTTTGAAGGCGAAAGCCTTCTCGCTGGTCTCACCTTTGCCCGATCTCAAGGATGGAATTGGATCTTGCTTGAAACTGATTGCGCTTCTCTCGCGAATAGGATCAACAATCCCGCCCAGGACCTTTCTACCATGGGACCTCTTCTTCATCAGATTCAAGAGTCTCTTCATGATTTTGATTCTGTTTCATTTGTACGTCGTGAGGCAAATCATTTGGCCCATACCTTGGCTACTTTTTCTTTGAGTTCTATGTCTTCCGTGTCATTTAATTCTGATGTTCCAACTTGTATCCAACATCTTGTAACAAATTCTTTATGATTTAATAAAACTTAAGCACTCTTTTCCCCTTTTTAGGGTCCTCTAGCTCTGCTTGAAGGACATTAGTAGGGGTTTTTAATGAGGCCTTTTTCTTCAAAAAAAATTCCAAAGGGTCAATTTTACGGCCCATTTAGACCCGCTCGTCTGAAACCTCTACAAAAAGGACCGCAAAACAAGTTTGAATCAAAACTTAGGAGTTCGTATCATTGATTACGAGCTTTTTAACACGATTATATTGCAAAAACTCAATTTCTATACTTTTTACTCAGTTAAAATTCCAATGGGTCCATATTACGGCCCATTTACACCCGTTCGCCTGAAAACTCTACAAAAAGGACCGCAAAATAAGTTATAATCATATTTATGAGTTCATATCATTGATTACGAGCTTTTCAACACAATTATAATGCAATAATTCAATTTATGTTCTTTTTACTTAGTTAAAAGTCCAACGGCTCCATTTTACGGCCCATTTAGACCCCGTTCGTCTGAAATCTCTACAAAAGGACCGTAAAACAAGTTTTAATCAAATTCTAGGAGTTCATATCATTGATTTCGAGCTTTTCAACACGATTATATTGCAAAAACTCAATTTTTGATATTTTTACTCTGTTAAAATTCCAACGGGTCCATTGTTCGGCCCATTTACACTTGTTCGTTTGAAACCACTACAAAAAGGATCGCAAAACAAGTTTTAATCAAAATTTAGGATTTCATATCATTGATTATGAGTTTTTCAACACGGTTATATAGCAAAAGCTCAATTTCTATACTTTTTACTATGTTAAAAGTCCAACGGGTCCATTTTACGGCCCATTTAGACCCGATCGTCCGAAACCACTACAAAGAGGACCGCAAAACAAGTTTTAATCAAAACTTAGTAATTCATATCATTGATTACGAGCTTTTCTACACGATTATATTGTAATAATTCAATTCTTGTTCTTTTTACGCAGTTAAAAGTCCAACGAGTCCATTTTACGATACATTTAGACCCGCTCGTCCGAAATCTCTACAAAAGGACCGCAAAACAAATTTTAATCAAATTTTAGGAGTTCATATCATTGATTACGAGCTTTTCAACAATATTATATTTCAAAAACTCAATTTTTGTACTTTTTACTCAGTTAAAAGTCCAACGGGTCCATTTTACGGCCCATTTAGACCCACTAGTCTGAAACCTCTACAAAAAAGACCGCAAAACAAGTTTTAATCAAAACTTAGGAGTTCATATCATTGATTAGAAGCTTTTTAATACGATTATACTGCAAAAACTCAATTAATGTACTTTTTACATAGTTAATATTCCAACGTGTCCATTGTAAGGCCCATTTAGACCTGCTCGTCCGAAACCTCTACAAAAAGGACCGCTAAATAAGTTTTAATCAAATTCTAGGAGTTCACATAATTGATTAGGAGCTTTTTAACACGATTATATTGCAGTAATTCAATTTATGTTCTTTTTACTTAGTTAAAAGTCCAACGGGTCCATTTTACGTCCCATTTAGACCCACTTGTCGGAAATATCTACAAAAAGGACCGCAAAACAAGTTTTAATCAAATTTTAGGAGTTCATATCATTGGTTACAAGCTTTTCAACACGATTATATTTCAAAAACTCAATTTATGTACTTTTTACATAGTTAAATTACATCGGGTCAATTTTATGACCCATTTATACTCGTTCGTTTAAAACCTCTACAAAGGACCACAAAACAAATTTGAATCAAAACTTAGGAGTTCATATCATTGATTACGAGCTTTTTAACACGATTATATTGCATAAACTCAATTTCTAAACTTTTTACTTTGTTAAAATTGCAATGGGTCCATATTACGGCTCATTTAGACTCGCTCGTCCGAAACCTCTAAAAAGGACCACAAAACAAATTCTAATCAAAACTTATGAGTTCATATCATTGATTACGAGTTTTTAAACAGGGTTATATTGCAAAAACTCAATTTCTATTCTTTTTACTAAGTTAAAATTTCGACGGGTCCATTGTTTTGCCCATTTAGACCCGCTCATCCGAAACCACTACAGAAAGGACTGCAAAACAAGTTTTAATCAAATATTAGGATTTCATATCATTGATTACGTGCTTTTCAACACGATTTTATTGCAAAAACTCAGTTTCTGTACTTTTTACTCAGTTAATATTCCAACGGGTCCATTTTAAGGCCCATTTAGACCCGCACGTCCGAAACCTCTACAAAAATGACCGCAAAACTAGTTTTAATCAAATTTTTGAGTTCACATCATTTATTATGAGCTTTTCAACAAGATTATTTTTCAAAAACTCAATTTCTGTACTTTTTGCTCAGTAAAAAGTCCAACGGATCTATTTTACCGTCCATTTAGACCCGCTCGCCCGAAATCTCAACAAAAAGAATCGCAAAACAAGTTTTAATCAAACTTTTGAGTTCATATCATTGATTAGGATCTTTTTAGCATGATTATATTGCAAAAACACAATTTATGTTCTTTTTACTCAGTTAAAAGTCTAACTGGTCCATTTTACGATTCATTTAGACCCGCTCGTCTGAAACCTCTACAAAAAGGACCGCAAAACAAGTTTTTATCAAAACTTAGGAGTTCACATCATTGATTACGAACTTTGCAACACGATTATATTACAAAAACTCAGTTTCTGTACTTTTTACTCAGTCAATAGTCCAACGAGTCCATTTTAAGGCCCATTTAGACCCGCACGTCCAAAACCTCTACAAAAAGGACCGCAAAACTAGTTTTAATCAAATTTGGCAAGAATCTCAACATAATTTATTATGAGTTTTTCAACAAGATTATTTTACAAAAAAACTCAATTTTTGTACTTTTTGCTCAGTTAAAAGTCCAATGGATCTATTTTACCGCCCATTTAGACCCGCTCGCCTGAAATCTCAACAAAAAGAACCGCAAAACAAGTTTTAATCCAACTTTTGAGTTCATATCATTGATTACGAGCTTTTCAACGGGATTATTTTTCAAAAACACAATTTATGTACTTTGTACTCAATTAAAAGTCTAACGAGTCTATATTACGACCCATTTAGGCTCGAACGTCTGAAACCTCTACAAAAAGGACCGCAAATAAGGTTTATTCAAATTTTAGGAGTTCATATCATTGATTACGAGCTTTTTAACACGATTATATTGTAAAAACTTAATTTTTGTATTTTTTTACTCAGTTAAAAGTCCAAGTGGTCCATTTTACGGCCCATTTAGACCCGATCGTCTGAAACCTCAACAAAAAGGATCGCAAAACAAGTTTTAATCAAAACTTAGTAGTTCATATCAATGATTACGAGCTTTTCAACATGATTATATTGCAAAAATTCAATTTATGTTCTTTTTACTCAGTTAAAATTCCAACTGGTCCATTGTTTAGCCCATTTAGACCCGCTCGTCCAAAACCACTACAAAAGGACCACAAAACAAGTTTGAATCAAATTTTTAGAGTTCATATCATTTATTAAGAGCTTTTACACAAGATTATTGTAACACCCCGAAAACTGGTCTAGTCGAAAATAGGTTCCGATGATCGGAATATTGGCATTAAAATATTGAAATCTTGTTTCCTTGATATAGATTATGTTGTTATAATGTTACAAGACCTTAAGTAAACCAAGTCCCTAGTTAAGATTGCTTGGAGAATGCCTATTTGATGTTTTGAGCTAGGCGTTTCGGTACAGTCAGACACGTACCGAAACGATCTGGATAAGGCGTTCCGAAAAGATTAAAGGCGTATCGATATAGTGTAACGGTAATAACTAACTTTTTAGACTTTTGCTTACCCGTGCCAATACGGCCTCGAGCGTATCAGAACGATACCGTATAGAAATCAGGGTAGGTGCTCCCAAAGTCAAAAGTTGCAGCCCTTGGTGAGTCACCTGCTTGATTGGCATCTCCCCTCATGTTCTTAAGCTGAATTAGTGGTTGTATGTCAGCAAGTATGATGTGAATTGATAAGATTATTTAAATAAGAAATATTTGAAGAAAGGAAATGTTTTTATTGGTTCTTGATGAGGTGTGTTGGGCTTAGCAAACCCTCAAGTAAGGGAAACTTTCTTATTAGTTGTTAGAGAAGGTGATTAGTAATTCTCTAATCCTCTATAAATAAGGAGAGAATGAAGAGGAGTGGGGCTTTTGATTTTCTACCGAGCTTAGATTCTCTTCTTTACAAAAACACGCAAGCTTTTCCATTTCCATCTTCAACCTCAAGCTTTAAGCAAGCACCTCCATTGAAGACAAAAACAAAGCTTTGTCTTTCTTCGTTTAAGAGTTTCGTTTAATCCATACAAGTACAAGAAAGAGGATTTAAGTACCGAACAAGGTATTATCAATCATAAAGCCTTAACCGAGCAAGGTGAGTGTAGTAGCGTCTCAGGTTTGGGCAAGGGCCTACCCGAATCTGTTGTTATTTTTAATACTAACCTTGACTTAGAAGTTTTATATCATTGATCATGTGTTGGTAAGTATATGGTAAGTGTTGCATTGATTCCACATTCATAGCATGTCTAGCATCGACATGAAAATCATTGAAAGCATTGACATGTAAGAAGCTTGACATGAATCATTGTTATTGTTCATTTATATGAAATATTGTTTATGAATCATGAATATTGAACCATTGTTATTGGACCTTGGATTCAAAGTATTGGATACAATTGGCATGCCATAGAATTCATGAGCTCATTGGTACGGGTGGACTACGGTCCTAGGGCTACGGCCTATATGATATGGCGAGGCGGAGGGATGTATTGTGTATTGGTCTTTGGCGATGTCGGTGGGATGACCATATAGGGATTTGGCGAGGAGGTGGAATTCGTGTATCCATAAACCATGAATCGTTCCAAGGGAACTATTGATCAAAGATATTGATTTGCCATGAAACTATGATATTGACATACATGATATGATTTTATGCTTTGTTATGAAAAATAAGCATGCCATGTCATTGCATCATTAGTATTATGAATACCTTGGAGCATGTTACATGACATAATATGTTCATTCATGGTTATGTGACTACCTCACTCGGCAAAGCATTCCTAATGCATTCCATTGCATCCATTTCAGGGTGAACAAGTATTGGGATCAATATCGAAGAATGTAACATCCCGATTTAGGGTCTAGAAGATCCGATGAGATTTCGAGGTTTGAAAGATCGATGTTGGGTGTTTTGAGTAAGTTCAGGGAGAGAGGTCTTCGAGTGTTGGGAAAATTATGGAATAAATCTTTAAAATCCTTTTTAAATATATGAAAGGTTTTGGTAAAAAGCGATTTTGGAAAAACAATTTCTAAACCGTGACATTTTGGTTTAGTGACCAAAATGTAAAGTTTGTAAAATCTGTTTTTAGTGACCATTTTGTAAAAGAGTCAAAACATTGAATCTTTAAGGAGCTATTTTGGCTGGACCAATTTGGTTATTATCCCCTTTTTATTTTGACTATTCAAATATTTTAAAATAGCTTTTATGATTTAATTAAAATAGGGTTTATCCAAAATCTCATTTTACGTCAAAAACCATTTTCAAGCTTTCTTACCTCCTCTCTTCAGCAAAACAACATTTGAGCTTGATTTCCTCAAGGTAAAAGTGTTTTCTTATTAATCTATTATTGCTAAATGGTTCTCCTACCCTAATTTCCTATAACCCAAGTCTATTTCATTGTTTTCCTCAAGGATTTTTGCTAAATGATTCTCCTCTAATGTAAGTGTTGCGTGTAAAAGAGTCTATCGCAATTGTAGTGCAAGTGTACACGACGCAAGTAGTAAAGTGATACTAAGTATCGGATATCGTCTCCACAGGGATTGGGCTAATGACTTCACCTTGATTTACTGCACGAAAGTAAAAGAAATATTTGAGAGTTGTCACGAGAATAATAAGATAAAAACGCAAATAAAAGGATTGAGTTATCAAGATAGAGAGAATGTGCTGGTATTGAATTGCTCGGTAGTGCAGGTATTGAATTGCTTAGGATCTCCAGTTCTGTCGTCGCTCCCGTCGCCGACAGCACCTATCGCGGCGTCTGTCCGTTGGCTGTCGCGGCAGCAGACACACCAACTCCGTACTTCAAGTTTGGCAAGAATCCCAGATCTGCCTTGCCCTATCCCTAGGCACAAGTCTGTCGATGAACACGTCTTTGATGATACCTCCCGGCGTAAATCGAAGGATGAACACCGATGTGTATGAATTCTTCCTTAGCCACTTAACCTCGCCCTATCCCTAGGCACGAGATGGTTCAACTATAAACTAGAGAACGCGCTCTTATTTCTTTCGTATACTTAACTCTCCCGATGCTAAGTAAATGGATAACCTCACAATGCTCTCCCGATGCTCTTGCAAGATATTAATAACCAAAATAAGAGAACTTGAAGTTTATTTTATTGAACTAAAAAATTCCTAAAACAAAACAACCCTTGCAACTACTTTACAAAACAACCCGTAGCCCTAGGGGGAATTTAGAACATGTCGGTGACGGGTGGACGGCAGGGGTTTGGTTTCGGTTATGGGGTAATCGGTTGTCCTCCTAGGTTAAATCTATGCCCTTATATAAGCTTTGGGCTCAAGTCATCTAAGGTAACAAGGATTACAACTTTAATTAAAAGTAAGATTCTAATAAAGACTAAATCTCTAAAGTCTCCTACTTTCCAGCCGCATCCTTGCTTTTAGGAATTTCTTCTCCTTGAGCTTTGGCTTGACATATCTTTCGATCCGGGTCTTGGAAAAATATGTGGCTTTCACACGACAGACGAGCAGATTTTTCTCTATCTATCGAGGTCCACTTTGCTTTTCCTCTTCATAAATCTGCTGTCACC
Organism: Hibiscus tridactylites; assembly: GCA_958450335.1. Lineage (NCBI taxonomy): Eukaryota > Viridiplantae > Streptophyta > Magnoliopsida > Malvales > Malvaceae > Hibiscus > Hibiscus tridactylites. The sequence goes on along the minus strand of OY288289.1, from coordinate 34,884,363 downwards.
ATGCTGTCACGACAGGTCCATGACAGCTTCGTCTTCTTCGTCTGCTTGTCCAGTTCAGCTCTCCTGCTTCTCTGCCCTGCGCCTGCCTTCATCGTCTACTATGACAGATACCTGCAAAAATAGCCATCTTTCAGTAGAATCCGTGCTTTTAATCCTTTTGTGATGTTTTACTAAAAATAACCTAAATGCAATGCAATGATGCTTGAATGCAGCAGAAATATGGGTTAAAAAGGGTGTAAATAATAGAACTTTTACACACTCAACACACCCTCAAACTCAAGTTTTTGCTTGCCCTCAAGCAATGAAGAAAGAAAAATGAAAATTTTTGTGTTGGCCTTCAAACAGTGAACTGTCCCTTACCCGTCGCTCATTCTCTATGGCGGCAGCAACCTGTCGGAAAAGTTAGGATCTGTCCGGAATCTCCCTATAGCTCTCGTGCAGTGTGTGCATGCTTGTGAACAGTTATATGCTAAGACTCTCTTAGTTTCACTAGAATATTCAACTTCTTAACTCGAATTTTTATGCCAAAGTTTATTTTTTTAGAAGGCACATTTTCATGCTTCTTTTTCTTCTATTTTCAAGCTAAATTTTTCTAGAGCCAGTTTCGGGCACCTCTAGTTAGCTTCCTAGAGCCGGTTTCGGGCACCTCTAGTTTTTTTTTTTCTTTTGCTAAACTTCTTTCCTAGAGCCAGTGTTAGGCCCCTCTAGGGGCTATTCAAGCTCTAAGCTTCCTATTCTAGTTTGGCTAAAAGAAATCTAAGCAATATAATAGTCACAAAAGTGTTTAAGTTTTCAGAACTATAGAAAGGCTCTAAACTTTTCCTTAACCTGTCCTAAAGATGCTGCCACGACAGAGCCATCATGACAGGTAAGTTAACTTCACAGTTTTAAGCCAACAGTTTAATATTTTTCTGATTTTTTTAGATAAAATAAATAAATTATAAGACACAACAAATAATAAAAAGATGTGCTAAAGACTCCATTAAAGATGGAGGGTTGCCACCCCCAAACTCAAGGGTTGCATTGCCCTCAATGCAAAATGAAATGAAAAATAAAAGAAAGAAAAAGTACATCACAAAATATAAAAGCAGGCAGCAATAAGAGGAAAATAAAGACTTAAATTTTCAATCGCTGTCCTCGCTGCTACTGCTGACGCGGATCTGATGGCGGCGTCAGCGCTGTGGAAGGGGCTGGGCAGGTTCAGGAGCAGGTTGAGGGGCAGGTTGCTCCACTAGCCGGACGTCAGAACTGCTGCCACTATCCCAGCTGCTGCTAGTTGTGGTGCTGGCTTTGGGCAGCCGTTTCTTGTCTGCCACGTGCTTAATTCTTTTCACCCTCGTAAAGTCCCTCTCCAAATTCCTCCGGAGAAGAGGGCTGTCATCAGTGGCACGTCTTTTGGTTCCTCGAGGGGAGGTGTCTGCCGGAGGGCTGCCTGCTGCCGTCGGGGCAGGGGATGGTGTGGAGGTGGCAGAATGGGTACGGGGGGAAACAGATGGTGTAGGTGTGGGGGAGGGGATATGGAAATAATGGGAGGGGAAGGTGGGGAAGATGACATCCGAATAATGTAAAGTATTAGTAATGAAATTTACCGTTGCATTTGAGAAATCTCGGATGAAGGTCATCAAACCCATTTGCCGCTCCTCGAACCGTAGGATTGCAGCAAGGATGTGTGCCGACTGGTCTGTCGGAGCAGAGGCGGTGGCAGCTTCAGGGGCAGGCTCGGTGGCAGGTTGCTCATCCGAGTCTGCAGGTGGTGCATTTGGATTGAAGGCGTTGATGGGAGTTGCAGCTACGACCTCCATGAGGCTGGAGATGTTACTGTCGGTCCAGCCATTACCTTGGTGTAGTTTGTCGGAGGGGTCCTCTGGGATAGCTGCACATCGGCAGAGGGCAGTGATGGTGAACGGCAGGCAGAGTCGTGAGTCATAGCAGAAGGCACAATCAATGATGATGTCCCTCATGTACCTGCCCACATTGATGGGCCTGTCATGCATGATAGAGTGAATGAGGGTCGGCCGCTGTCGGTTGACTGTCGTGTGGTGGGACGAGGGCAGGATACGCTTTTTGATGAAAAGCGTTCCACAGTTTTGCTTCTGGGAGGAGCTGCCCCCTATTGACAGAGTGGGGGTTCTTCTTGCTGGTTGTCCATGTCGTACCAGCTTCTGTCAGCTCCACCATGATGGCATCATAGGCAGCAGCGTCGAGGGTGTCCAGAAATTGTTGGTGAGCATCATCATCGGGGCCAAAGAAGAGGCCGAACATATGGTTGATGTTGTTGGCGGTAAAGGGCACTTCCACTCCTCGGACAGTGACAGATGTCGCTGTTTTGCTGTCGATGGCCTCGTAAAACTCCCGGACCAACGTATCATTTAGCTCTGCCGGCTGCTCGGCAAAGTCCTTACATGCTGTGACATTATGGCCTTCACAATGAACGGTCGGAGTCCCATATGGGGGGGGCATCTCTGTTGTAAATGAAGCCACGCTCCTCCCATAGTTCCTTGTTGGTGAAGGGGGATGCTGCTGCTGAAGAAGAAGCGGCAGCAGCGTTACGACGGGTTTTTCTCGACGACATTTTGCTTGCAAGGGCTGTGAAAGAAAGAAAACAAATAAAACTAGAGGAGAAAACAAGAGAGAAAAAATCAGAAGTGATGAAAATGAAAGGGAGAACGGGGTTATATAGCTGTTGGGTATCTGCCCATTTAATGCCGCAACGGCAGGCGAGAATAACGGGGCGGCAGATTGGATGTAGCGTGTCTGACGCGTCTGACACGCATTTATGCGTCTGCTGTGCGTCTGCCGCACGCTTCTGCGTCTGCAGTGTCAGTCTGTTGACAGCCTGTCAAGTCCGTCTGCGCCGGCAGCCGAAACGACAAGTTATCATAAATGGGCTTTATTGGGCTGGTGGATGGGCGGTGGTCTTGGGCCACTTCTTCTTTCCTTCTTGACTCCTTTATTTCCTAAAAACTGAAATTATAAAAACAAAACATTATTCGAATAAAATAAATCTAATTCCTAATAAATAATATTAATAATAATAAAATAAAAATAAAACTTAGGTTAAATTAGGGGTGCCTTGTGGGGCATCTCCTAAAGTAACCACTTCCTGAATTCCTGGGGCTTCAGTCCCCTGATAGTGCTTGAGGTGCTGTCCATTGACTTTGAATTGGTGCCCGTCTTTTAATGATTGAATTGTGATGGCACCATGGGGAAAAACTTGAACTACTTGAAACGGACCAGACCATCTAGACTTTAGCTTTCCTGGGAAGAGTTTAAGTCTAGAATTAAATAACAACACAAGCTGCCCTGGGCAGAACTGTCGTGGCAGCAGTTTCTTGTCGTGCCACTTCTTAGTCTTTTCCTTGTATATCCTTGCGTTGTCGTAGGCCATTGTCCGTAATTCTTCAATCTCGTTCAAATCTAATAACCTTTTCTGGCCAGCCTTGTCCAAGTCCATATTCACTGCCTTGATTGCCCAGTATGCTTTATGCTCGATCTCGACGGGCAAGTGACAGGTTTTCCCATAGATTAGTCGGAATGTAGACATGCCCAATGGAGTCTTGAAAGCTGTCCTGTATGCCCATAATGCATCATTCAGAAGTAAAGACCAATCTTTCCTAGTTGGTTTAACCATCTTTTCAAGAATGTTCTTCACTTCCCTATTGGATATCTCAGCCTGTCCATTGGTCTGTGGGTGGTATGCTGTCGCGATCCTGTGCTTGACACCATATTTCTTTAAGGCGGCAGCAATTACCCTTTTATCAAAATGTCTCCCTTCATCACTGATAATCGCTCTAGGGATGCCAAATCTAGAAAAAATGTTTTTGTGCAAAAACTTTGGGACCGTTTTGGCATCATTCTTTTGAGTTGCGATTGCTTCTACCCACTTGGAGACATAATCCACTGCTAGGAGGATGTAAAGATTTCCACACGAAGATGGAAAAGGTCCCATAAAATCAATCCCCCAAACGTCGAAGATCTCGACTTCTAAAATATTCTACAGTGGCATATCGTTTCTCCTTGAGATGTTACCTGTCCGCTGGCACCTGTCACAGTTTTTGTAAAATTCCTGTGCATCTTTATATAGTGTCGGCCAGTAGAACCCTGACTGCAGCACCTTGGCAGCAGTTTTATTGCCTCCTAAGTGACCTCCATATTGTGAAGCATGACAGTGATGGAGAATGTCTTCTTGTTCTTCTTGTGGTATACACCTCCTTATAACCTGATCTGCGCACATTTTGAAAAGAAGAGGTTCGTCCCAATAATAATGTTTAACATCATTTTGAAACATCTTCCTGGCTTGATAAGTAAGATCAGAAGGTAATATTCCGCTAACTATAATATTAACGAAATCAGCATACCAGGGAAGGTTAGAAAACTTACCTGCCGCCATGGCTGTCGTGACAGCTATTGCGGCAGCAAAGAGCTGCTCATCTGGGAAGGTCTCCAGTATGTGTGTCTCATCTAAAGGTAGACTCTATCCCGTTTCCAACCTCGACAAGTGGTCTGCCACCTGATTTTCTGTCCCCTTTTTATCTTTGATTTCAAGATCGAATTCTTGTAATAGCAAGATCCATCGTATCAACCTAGGCTTTGCATCCTTCTTTGCAAACAAATACTTGAGGGCAGAGTGGTCGGTGTGTATTATAACCTTCGTTCCAAGTATGTAAGAACGAAACTTGTCGATGGAGAACACCACAGCTAACAGCTCCTTTTCTGTGGTGGTGTAGTTCACTTGGGCATCATTTAACGTCTTGCTGGCATAGTATATGACGTGAAACAACTTATCTCTGCGCTGCCCAAGTGCTGCCCCGACAGCATAATCACTGGCATCACACATGATCTCAAATGGCTGTGTCCAGTCTCGTGGCTGTACTATGGGGGCTGCCACTAGCTTTTCCTTCAGAACCTTGAATGCTTCAGTACATTCCTCATTAAAGTCAAAGGGTCGGTTCTGCTCTAAGAGATGGCATAGAGGCTTGGTGATTTTGAGAAATTTGCAATGAATCTCCTATAAAAACCAGCATGCCCTAAAAAACTCCTAATGCCCTTGACTGTGGTTGGCGGCGGCAGCTTCTCAATGACCTTTATTTTTGCCCTGTCGACTTCTATCCCACGGCAGCTAATCTTATGGCCTAAAACTATCCCTTCATCTACCATAAAATGGCATTTTTCCCAATTAAGAACAAGATTAGCTTTTTCACATCTTTCAAGTACCTTTTGAAGGTTGTCGAGACAGCTCTCAAAATCGTCTCCAAAGACGGAAAAATCATCCATGAAAATCTCAAGGAAGTCCTCTACCATGTCGGAGAATATAACCATCATGCACCTTTGGAAGGTGGCAGGTGCGTTACAGAGGCCGAACGGCATCCTCCTAAATGCGTATGTTCCATAGGGGCATGTGAAAGTCGTTTTCTCTTGATCCTCCGGTGCAATAGCAATTTGGTTATAACCTGAATAACCATCCAGAAAACAATAATAAGATTTACCCGCTAATCTATCAAGCATTTGATCAATAAAGGGTAAAGGAAAGAGGTCCTTTCGGGTAGCTTTGTTAAGCTTCCGATAGTCCATACAAACCCTCCAACCGGTCACAGTCCTGGTTGGGATTAGCTCATTGTTCTCGTTGGTTATTACTGTCATGCCTCCTTTCTTTGGAACACATTGCACCGGGCTTACCCATTTGCTGTCGGAGATGGCGTAAATAATACCAGCATCTAACCATTTAATTATCTCTTTACGCACTACCTCCTTCATTGCTAGGTTTAACCGCCTTTGGGCATCAATAGTCGGCTTATGGTCTTCCTCTAGGAGGATTTTGTGCATGCAGATTGCCGGACTAATGCCCTGAATGTCTACTATCGTCCAGCCTATCGCCCTTTTATGCTGCTTCAACATGTCGATCAGCTGTCGTTCCTGTTTCTGCGGCAGCTTAGCAGAGATGATTACGGGCAGTGTGTCATTACAACCAAGATAAGCATATTTAAGCTGCCCTGGCAGGGGCTTAAGTTCTAAGCCAGGTGGTTCAACAGTAGAGGGTTTTTGGATTAAGTGGTTATCCGAAGTGTAATTCAAGGGTTCTAATAACTTACCTAGACGATGGTCTAACCAGTTTACCTCCTCATGACCTTCAGTATCAGATGTATCGGATTCAGAGGAGTTGCTGTCGTCGATGCTGTCGTCATCGCTGTCGTCGTCACTGTCGTGACAGGTCTTTAAGTGGCTGTCGCAGCAGTGACCAAATTTTATATCACGGCAGCCCGACCTGATGCAGGGGTAATCAAAGGTCACCTCAATGATGGCTTTGCATTCCTCGTCCACATCAGCATGTTTCATTGCTTGGAGAACATTCAACTTAATTTCTTGATCGTTCACGCGCATGGTGAGTTCTCCTTTCTCCACATCAATCAATGATCTTCCCGTGACTAAGAAGGGTTGTAACGCCCCGGTTTTGGGCTTAGAAGTCTTGGGCGTTGACCGGTTGGTCAAAGTGCTGTTCGAATCGTAAGTGGTTAAATTAGGAAAACCTAGTTCGGGTTGCATTAAAAATATGGAAAAATGTTCTAAAATCATCTTTTAATATAAATTGATGAACTGTGAAAACAATTTTGGAAAATGAGTTTTGGAAGGTTGACATTTTGGCTAGTGACCAAAATGTAATTTTCGCAAATTTGGTGGCTGTTTTAAAAAGGATTGAAACTTTGAATCTTTAAGGAGCTATTTGCCCAAAAGTGAATTCTCCAGATTTTTCTAAGATATTTTAATCCTAAAATCTGATTTTAAAGGTTTGATAAAAGGAGGGAAACTCATTTTACTATTTTTCTTTCCTAACTTCCTATTTTCTCTTCTCCTTTTTCTCTCCAACCAAACATCACCATTTTCAGAGATTTTGATCTGATTTCTTCACCTAAATTCATCTTTTCAACTCACAATTGTTAGCAAATCATTGTGTAATCAAAACCTACTCAATTGCTACAAGTTTCAACAAAGTTTTCATTCCAAAAAGTGGAGAAATCACAAGTTTGGAGGTATGAACGATTCTCCTCTGAACTTTAAGTTCTTTAATGAAATTCCTAAAGTTTTCAATCCTAAATGTATGTTTAATTAAAGGTTTTCAAGTAGATTTATGGATCTTGGCTAATTATGCAAGATTTTGGTGTTTTCATTTGATTTTCGTTTGATCTGTTAAATCTGAGTTTTGAGAAGTGTTTTTGATGATAAATGATAATTAAATTGATGTGGAAGTGAGTCTTGATTAATGCAATCCCGGATAGGTTGTGTTTCCTAAGTTTAGCTTGTGTTTTAAGGTTGTTTTTGAGGTGATTTTGGTGTTCTGGTGTTGCTGGAGGTATAAGGTTGCTTTTAGGTTGTTTTTAGATGTGTTTTGGTGTTAATAGAAGTGTTGTTTTGCTGGTTTATGGCTGGGCTTTGTTTGGAAGTGTTTTGGATGCAATTTCGGTTGTGTTTGGTGGCCGAAATTGGAGGTTGATTGAGAGCAGCGAGTTTAGGTGCTTTCATTGAAGCAATTAATGCAAGATGATGCATTAATCCTCTGCTTTGATGTGTTGAAACAGGGGAGGCATCATTGGATTCAAGTTCGGTTGTTTTGGAGGCTTGATTTGGTGCTTAGGCTTGAAGCTAAGTGGTTTTTGGTGAGTGCAACTTTGGAATTGGATTTTCAGCTTTTTAAACAATGGTTTGAAGGTTATGGGAGCTTAGTTTAAGTCTAAACAACTTTGCTAAGCTCAAGTGTAAGTTTTCGGATTTTCTCTCTAGTGGTGGCCATGACTTGATATTTTGCTAAATGATGATTTGCATGTTTTACTTACTGTTTTGAAAGCATGTTTTAGCATGGATTATGCTGTTGATTTAAGCCATGTGTTGAAGGTAACTCTAGGTAGGAGTTCCTTGATTTGTACATTGTTTAAATGTGGATTTGATGCGTGAAATGCATGACGAAATGGCTTGGTTTAAATGCTTTAAAACAGTGGATATTATGATGAAATTGATGCATATTGGCAAGTGATGGTTTTGAAAAAGTGGAGGTCACTAAGGTGGTTAAAAGTCCTTGAGTGAGCCTTGTTACATGAACATCAAGGTGGTTAAAAGTCCTTCGATGTTGCGGACTCTAAGGTGGTTAAAAGTCCTTAGGTGCTCCTTTCCATGGTGGTTAAAAGTCCATGGGGCCAAGGTGGTTAAAAGTCCTTGGGGCCAAGGTGTTTAAAAGTCCTTGGGGTGATTCAAGTTACGGACACAAAGGTGGTTAAAAGTCCTTGTGTGGTCCATGATCATGGTGTTTAAAAGTCCATGGCCAAGGTGTTTAAAAGTCCTTGGGGTCAAGGTGTTTAAAAGTCCTTGACAAAGATGTTGATCTTGTTCATCAAAAATGGAATTTGTCACTTGTGCCAATATGACATGGAAAGTATGTAAGAAGCATGTGATGCTTGGTTTGATTATGTTATAAGCATGTGGTTACATGGTTTTAAGAATGCTTTGAACTTATGCATGGATTGATTTAAAGCATGTTTTGTAAATGGTTTTAAATGCGTTATTGAATTGTTTTAAATGAGCATGCCTCACTAAGCTTTTGCTTACGCTCTCTACGTTTTCTTAATTCAATAATGCAGAGAATTAGAGCATCTTGTGGGCTGCAAGGGAGGGCAAGCAATCAAGTTCTACTTAAGCTCAATGTATGAGGTTTTACAAGCACTTTTAGCTTTTTGGTTGTTTTGGCAATGGGGAACCAATGTATATGTTTTGGGAGGTGTTTAAGACTCCCTAAGTCTGTTAAATGTTGTTGAAAATGTTGGTTTTTGATTTGGAACCTTATATGCTTGTTTTGCAAGTTTGGAGTTGAATGGATAGCTTAACTAGGAAGCATGCCATATAAATTGGGGTTTTTCTTATGTGATGTTAATGTGTTAAATTGATGATGCAATTGAGGTTCTTGCATGTTGATTGACTTTGTGTAATGGTTTGGTGATGTTAATTTGATGTTTGGAGCATGTTTGATGCTGTTTTGGAGTTGTCTGCAGACAGGGGTATCGATACTTGGGCTTGGGGTATCGATACACCTGAGCCAAATTTGCAAGTTTCAGGCCAGGGGTATTGATACCTGATGAACGAGTATCGATACCATATGAGTGGAGTATCGATACCTGATGAACGAGTATCGATACCCTTGCTTGAAATTGTTTTGTTTTGTTTATATTTTGGTCCTGAATCTTGTATGATCAATTGTATGAGCTGTGGATGTCCTTTTGAGCTGAAATTTCACAGAGATGCATGTAACCTGACTAATTTCAAGTTGGTAACCTTAATTTGGGTTAAGTCCTTTAATTTATCAGAAATTACAATTTGGTCCCTAAAGTTGTAATTTGTTCAATTGGGTCCTTGTTTGATCTCTGATGGATGTAATCTTTTAACATGTTGTTTGTATGGTCACACATAGGAGTTATGTGCATCTAGATAAGATTAAAAAGAAAAAAAAAGGGTCGTTAATCAAGGTTGACTTTCGGGTTGACTTTGGTTTTCCCCGTGTAATCTCCGTAGTTCGGGTCGGGCGTCTAGGCCGGGCTACGGGGGTTACATTTGGTGGTATCAGAGCTGAGTTCTTGAGTAATTGGGAATGTTGTTGTGCATGATTGAAGCATGGTTTGGTTTGTATGCTTGTTGGGTGAAAGCATGTTCAATGATTTATGTTGATGATGTTTTTGTGAAGTATGTTGTGATGATGCATGATAAGGGTACCCATTGCCAAACAAAAGCTAAAGAAATGATGTTGTTTTTGAAAGAGATTGAGCTTGAATACTTGAAATTGCTTACCTTGCTGGGCCTGACTTGTTTTATTTTGCATTGTTATTGCATGGTAAGTATGGCACCACGTAGAGAGTTAAGGAGTAACGTAAGAGCTACGACTCCTGAAGGGAATGTGAATGATGAGCACACTGGTAGTGCTGTGCTACCTCCTCCTCCACCTGGTGGTGGTGCGGAGAGGGGAAGAGCTGGAGCTGAGGCAGCTGGTGCTGGAGCTGCAGGACCTGAGGTTGGTCAGGGACAAGCGATGCCTGACATGTCTGCTTTGGTACAAGCTATTGCGGGTGCTTTTAGAGCAGCGGTAGCTGGAGCTCAAGGAGCTGGGCATCAGGGAGATGCTGGTGTAAGACTACCCTTAGAGCGTCTGCGCAGTCTTGGTGGGACTGAGTTCAGAGGTATGTCAGCCGAGAGGTCGGAAGCTTGGCTAGAGAGTACCAAACGTGTCTTGGGACAGATGAGCTGCACTGATGTGAAAAAGTTGGGCTGTGTGGTATCTTTGTTGCAAGGTGATGCCTATACGTGGTGGACGACCACAATCTCTGGGATGGCCGAAGCTGACATCACTTGGACATTCTTCCTGAATGCATTCAAGAGGAGATATCTGGGAGTGAGATATCTGGATGAAAAGAAGCGTGAATTCATGTCTCTGACTCAGGGGAACATGAGTGTGGCTGAGTATGAGGTACAGTTTGTACGCCTTAGCCAGTATGCACCGGAGCTGGTACCTGATGAGCGAGAGAGGTGTGAAAGGTTTCGTTATGGCTTGGTGCCGGATGTTAAGACCTATATGTTGGCAGCTGAGTACAATGATTTTGATGTGTTGGTTGGTCGATCCAAGGATATTGAGATGAATTTGAGTTTGTCTGCGAAAGGTGCTGGAGCTAGTTCTGGGAAGAGAGCTGCCGAGTATAGTTCCGGAGGTGGACGGAACAAGAGAGGACGTGATCAGAGGTTTCAGTCTTCAGCTAAGAGAGGTGGAGGTGCACCTGCTAGAGGAGGTTTTGCTAGGGCTGAGCTTAGTGCTTGTTGGATTTGTGGTTCTCGTGGTCACTTGAAGCGTGACTGTCCTCGTGCTGGTAGGGAGGTGCAGGCTCCTGTTGTGGCAGCTGGTAATGTTGGTTATGAGTGCTGGAATTGTGGTTCTGCTGACCACTTGAGACGTGATTGTCCGAGGATGGCTGGTGGCCAAGAGCGTGCTCCTGCTGTTGCGGCACCGCAGAGAGGTCGTGGGCGCGGCCGTGGTAATTTCCAGAGGCGTGAGGAAGGTGGCCGAGGAGTAGCTCATGTTGTAGCTATTCAACCTGAGGGTGGAGGCCAGGCGAGGGTGTATGCTCAGCGCGAAGGAAGGAATGATGCTGATGTGATTGCAGGTACCTTTACTTTGCAATCCATGTCTTTGCTTTCCTTGATTGATTCTGGATCTACTCATTCATACATTTTGTGTGAGCATGCTGAGTTGCTTGGTTTGCCTGTTGAGTCTTTGGATGTCGGTGTTAGAGTCACTAGTTCTTTTGGTGAAACTGTTGTGACTCGTAAGCTGTATAGAAGGTGCCCTTTGGTTGTTCAAGAGCATGTCTTTCATGTTGATCTTATGGAGTTGCCCTTTTATGGTTTTGATGTGATCCTTGGTATGGATTGGCTTGCTGAGCATCGTGCTGTTGTGGATTGTGAGAATAAGCGGGTGTCGCTTAGGCTTGCGGATGATTATGAAGTAGTGGTGGTTGGTGAGAATGTGAAGTTTCTTGCCAATGTTGTTTCTACCTTGGAGGCAAGTAGGATGCTGAGGCAAGGTTGTGAAGCCTATCTTGCCTTTGTGATGAATCTTAGCTCTAAGGAGTTGAGAGTGCAAGATATCCGCGTGGTGAAGGAGTTTCCTGGTGTTTTTCCTGAGGAGTTGCCCGGTTTACCTCCTAATCGCGAGGCGGAGTTTGGTATTGAGCTGTATGAGAATACCACTCCTGTGTCCATTACTCCCTATAGAATGGCACCTAAGGAGCTGAAGGAGCTGAAGACGCAGTTGCAAGAGCTGCTTGATCGTGGTTTTATCCGGCCGAGTGTGTCGCCTTGGGGTGCTCCTGTCTTGTTTGTGAAGAAGAAGGATGGCACTATGAGGATGTGCATTGATTACCGTCAGCTGAACAAGTTGACTATCAAGAATCGGTATCCTTTGCCGAGGATTGATGATCTCTTTGATCAATTTCGGGGAGCTGCTGTGTTCTCTAAGATTGACTTGAGGTCAGGGTATTATCAGTTGAAGGTGAAGGATGTGGATGTGCCTAAGACAGCTTTCAGGACAAGGTATGGGCATTATGAGTTTCTTGTGATGCCGTTTGGTTTGACAAATGCTCCTGCTGCTTTCATGGACATGATGAATCGCGTTTTTCATGAATACCTGGACAAGTTCGTTGTGGTGTTCATTGATGATATCCTCGTGTACTCGCGTACTGAGGAGGAGCACGAAGAGCATTTGCGGGTGGTTTTGCAAGCTTTGTTGGAGAATCAGCTTTATGCTAAGTTGAGCAAGTGTGAGTTCTGGCTTAAGGAGGTGGTGTTTCTTGGACATGTCGTTTCAGCTGAGGGGATTCGTGTTGATCCTCAGAAGATTGAAGCGGTGATGAGCTGGAAGGTTCCTAAGTCTGTTCAGGAGGTCCGTAGTTTCCTTGGTTTGGCGGGATACTACCGGAGGTTTGTGGATGGTTTTTCCAAGATTGCTGCTCCTTTGACGAAGCTTTTGCAAAAAGATGTTAAGTATGAGTGGACAGAGGCGAGGCAGCAAGCTTTTGAGAAGCTGAAGTTGGCTTTGACGCAAGCTCCTATCTTGATTCAGCCTGAATCAGGGAAAGAGTTCGTAGTCTACAGTGATGCATCCTATGTTGGTTTGGGGTGTGTGCTGATGCAAGAGGGTAAGGTTGTGGCTTATGCGTCGCGGCAGTTGAAGGTGCATGAGCGCAATTATCCTACGCATGATATAGAGTTGGCTGCAGTGGTTTTTGCTTTGAAGATCTGGAGGCATTATCTGTATGGTGAGAAGTGTACTGTGTACACGGATCACAAGAGTTTGAGGTATCTGATGTCTCAGAAGGAGTTGAATCTTAGGCAGCGACGTTGGCTGGAGTTGCTCAAGGATTATGATTTGACGATTGAATATCATCCTGGAAAGGCCAATGTTGTTGCGGATGCTTTGAGTAGGAAGGTAGCTGTTGAGCTGAGGGCGATGTTTGCTAGCTTGAGCATATCGCGGGATGGTGGCCTTGTTGCTGAGTTGCAAGTGAAACCTTCGTTGGTTCAGTTGATCAAGGATAAGCAGTTGTTGGATGATTCCTTGGTGTCTCATGTTCAGGATATCGCGGAGGGTAGACCTTCAGATTTCTGCTTTAATGAGGATGGAGTGTTGTGCTTTGGTAGTCGGATAGTTGTGCCTGCTGATGTTGAGTTGAGGCGTGCTATTCTGACTGAAGGTCATAGTAGTCCTTTTGCTATGCACCCTGGTAGTACCAAGATGTATCGTGATCTTCGCGATGAGTACTATTGGGTTGGTTTGAAGAAGGATGTGGCAGAGTTCGTGAGCAAGTGTTTGGTGTGTCAGCGGGTTAAGGCTGAACATCAGGTTCCTTCTGGTTTGTTGCAACCGTTGAAAATCCCCGAATGGAAGTGGCAGAGGGTTACCATGGATTTTGTGTCTGGGTTGCCTTTGTCTCCGTCGAAGAAGAATTCTGTTTGGGTGATTGTTGATCGCCTGACGAAGTGTGCACATTTCTTGCCTGTGCATACTACGTTTTCTTTGGATAAGCTGGCAGAGCTGTACATTGCTGAGATAGTGAGGTTGCATGGTGTGCCTAAGTCGATTGTGTCGGATAGGGATCCGAGGTTCACATCGCGTTTTTGGCAGTGTTTGCATCAAGCTCTGGGTACAAGGTTGCATTTCAGTACATCCTATCATCCTCAGTCGGATGGTCAATCTGAGCGGGTTATTCAGATTTTGGAGGATATGTTGAGATGCTGCGTGATTGAGTTTCAAGGTTCTTGGGAGAAGCATCTGCCTTTGGTTGAGTTCGCTTATAACAATAGTTATCAGGCAAGTATACAGATGGCACCTTATGAGGCTCTGTATGGGAGGAAGTGTAGGACTCCTCTTTGTTGGGCTGAAACTGGTCAGAAGTTGGTTTCTATGCCTGCTTTGTTAAAGGGGACCACCGAGAAGGTGAAGCTCATATGTGAGAGGTTGAAGGCTGCCTCTGACCGGCAGAAATCTTACGCGGATTTGAAGCGTAAGGAGATAGAGTTTGCGGTGGGTGACCGTGTGTTCTTGAAGGTTTCGCCTTGGAAGAAGGTGATGAGGTTTGGTCGGAAGGGTAAGTTGAGCCCTCGGTACATTGGACCGTATGAGGTGGTTGAGCGAGTGGGTCCTGTTGCGTATCGGTTGAGGTTACCTCAGGAGCTAGAAAAGATTCATGATGTGTTCCATGTTTCTATGCTCAGGAGGTATAGATCTGATCCTTCGCATGTGATGCCTGTTGAGGATGTGGTTTTGAATCCGGATTTGACCTATGATGAGGAACCGGTGAAGGTTCTGGATTCAGATAGCAAGGTTCTTCGTGGCAAGACCATTGAGTTGGTGAAGGTGCTGTGGAAGCATTGAGGTGTTGAGGAAGCCACGTGGGAGCGGAAGGAAGACATGCTGAAGCAGTTTCCTTATCTCTTTCCTTCAGGTAAATTTCGAGGACGAAATTTCTTAAGGGGGGGAGAGTTGTAACGCCCCGGTTTTGGGCTTAGAAGTCTTGGGCGTTGACCGGTTGGTCAAAGTGCTGTTCGAATCGTAAGTGGTTAAATTAGGAAAACCTAGTTCGGGTTGCATTAAAAATATGGAAAAATGTTCTAAAATCATCTTTTAATATAAATTGATGAACTGTGAAAACAATTTTGGAAAATGAGTTTTGGAAGGTTGACATTTTGGCTAGTGACCAAAATGTAATTTTCGCAAATTTGGTGGCTGTTTTAAAAAGGATTGAAACTTTGAATCTTTAAGGAGCTATTTGCCCAAAAGTGAATTCTCCAGATTTTTCTAAGATATTTTAATCCTAAAATCTGATTTTAAAGGTTTGATAAAAGGAGGGAAACTCATTTTACTATTTTTCTTTCCTAACTTCCTATTTTCTCTTCTCCTTTTTCTCTCCAACCAAACATCACCATTTTCAGAGATTTTGATCTGATTTCTTCACCTAAATTCATCTTTTCAACTCACAATTGTTAGCAAATCATTGTGTAATCAAAACCTACTCAATTGCTACAAGTTTCAACAAAGTTTTCATTCCAAAAAGTGGAGAAATCACAAGTTTGGAGGTATGAACGATTCTCCTCTGAACTTTAAGTTCTTTAATGAAATTCCTAAAGTTTTCAATCCTAAATGTATGTTTAATTAAAGGTTTTCAAGTAGATTTATGGATCTTGGCTAATTATGCAAGATTTTGGTGTTTTCATTTGATTTTCGTTTGATCTGTTAAATCTGAGTTTTGAGAAGTGTTTTTGATGATAAATGATCATTAAATTGATGTGGAAGTGAGTCTTGATTAATGCAATCCCGGATAGGTTGTGTTTCCTAAGTTTAGCTTGTGTTTTAAGGTTGTTTTTGAGGTGATTTTGGTGTTCTGGTGTTGCTGGAGGTATAAGGTTGCTTTTAGGTTGTTTTTAGATGTGTTTTGGTGTTAATAGAAGTGTTGTTTTGCTGGTTTATGGCTGGGCTTTGTTTGGAAGTGTTTTGGATGCAATTTCGGTTGTGTTTGGTGGCCGAAATTGGAGGTTGATTGAGAGCAGCGAGTTTAGGTGCTTTCATTGAAGCAATTAATGCAAGATGATGCATTAATCCTCTGCTTTGATGTGTTGAAACAGGGGAGGCATCATTGGATTCAAGTTCGGTTGTTTTGGAGGCTTGATTTGGTGCTTAGGCTTGAAGCTAAGTGGTTTTTGGTGAGTGCAACTTTGGAATTGGATTTTCAGCTTTTTAAACAATGGTTTGAAGGTTATGGGAGCTTAGTTTAAGTCTAAACAACTTTGCTAAGCTCAAGTGTAAGTTTTCGGATTTTCTCTCTAGTGGTGGCCATGACTTGATATTTTGCTAAATGATGATTTGCATGTTTTACTTACTGTTTTGAAAGCATGTTTTAGCATGGATTATGCTGTTGATTTAAGCCATGTGTTGAAGGTAACTCTAGGTAGGAGTTCCTTGATTTGTACATTGTTTAAATGTGGATTTGATGCGTGAAATGCATGACGAAATGGCTTGGTTTAAATGCTTTAAAACAGTGGATATTATGATGAAATTGATGCATATTGGCAAGTGATGGTTTTGAAAAAGTGGAGGTCACTAAGGTGGTTAAAAGTCCTTGAGTGAGCCTTGTTACATGAACATCAAGGTGGTTAAAAGTCCTTCGATGTTGCGGACTCTAAGGTGGTTAAAAGTCCTTAGGTGCTCCTTTCCATGGTGGTTAAAAGTCCATGGGGCCAAGGTGGTTAAAAGTCCTTGGGGCCAAGGTGTTTAAAAGTCCTTGGGGTGATTCAAGTTACGGACACAAAGGTGGTTAAAAGTCCTTGTGTGGTCCATGATCATGGTGTTTAAAAGTCCATGGCCAAGGTGTTTAAAAGTCCTTGGGGTCAAGGTGTTTAAAAGTCCTTGACAAAGATGTTGATCTTGTTCATCAAAAATGGAATTTGTCACTTGTGCCAATATGACATGGAAAGTATGTAAGAAGCATGTGATGCTTGGTTTGATTATGTTATAAGCATGTGGTTACATGGTTTTAAGAATGCTTTGAACTTATGCATGGATTGATTTAAAGCATGTTTTGTAAATGGTTTTAAATGCGTTATTGAATTGTTTTAAATGAGCATGCCTCACTAAGCTTTTGCTTACGCTCTCTACGTTTTCTTAATTCAATAATGCAGAGAATTAGAGCATCTTGTGGGCTGCAAGGGAGGGCAAGCAATCAAGTTCTACTTAAGCTCAATGTATGAGGTTTTACAAGCACTTTTAGCTTTTTGGTTGTTTTGGCAATGGGGAACCAATGTATATGTTTTGGGAGGTGTTTAAGACTCCCTAAGTCTGTTAAATGTTGTTGAAAATGTTGGTTTTTGATTTGGAACCTTATATGCTTGTTTTGCAAGTTTGGAGTTGAATGGATAGCTTAACTAGGAAGCATGCCATATAAATTGGGGTTTTTCTTATGTGATGTTAATGTGTTAAATTGATGATGCAATTGAGGTTCTTGCATGTTGATTGACTTTGTGTAATGGTTTGGTGATGTTAATTTGATGTTTGGAGCATGTTTGATGCTGTTTTGGAGTTGTCTGCAGACAGGGGTATCGATACTTGGGCTTGGGGTATCGATACACCTGAGCCAAATTTGCAAGTTTCAGGCCAGGGGTATTGATACCTGATGAACGAGTATCGATACCATATGAGTGGAGTATCGATACCTGATGAACGAGTATCGATACCCTTGCTTGAAATTGTTTTGTTTTGTTTATATTTTGGTCCTGAATCTTGTATGATCAATTGTATGAGCTGTGGATGTCCTTTTGAGCTGAAATTTCACAGAGATGCATGTAACCTGACTAATTTCAAGTTGGTAACCTTAATTTGGGTTAAGTCCTTTAATTTATCAGAAATTACAATTTGGTCCCTAAAGTTGTAATTTGTTCAATTGGGTCCTTGTTTGATCTCTGATGGATGTAATCTTTTAACATGTTGTTTGTATGGTCACACATAGGAGTTATGTGCATCTAGATAAGATTAAAAAGAAAAAAAAGGGTCGTTAATCAAGGTTGACTTTCGGGTTGACTTTGGTTTTCCCCGTGTAATCTCCGTAGTTCGGGTCGGGCGTCTAGGCCGGGCTACGGGGGTTACAAGGGTCGCCCGAGGATGACTGGTGCGTTCTCATCTGCTTCACAATCTAAAATAAGAAAGTCAGCAGGAAAAATAAGTTTATCCACTCTTACCAAAATGTCTTCAATTTTTCCTTCGGGGTGAACGTAAGAGCGGTCGGCTAGCTGTAGGGTAACTGTTGTGGGTCGCGCCTTCCCAATACCTAATTTCTGAAAAACAGATTTGGGCATTAGATTAACACTAGCTCCAAGATCACAAAGTGCCTTACCCACAAATTTGTCGCCGATTACGCAAGGTATGATGAAGCTCCCCGGATCCTTCTTTTTCTGGGGTGGCTGCCGATGAAGAATACTCATGCAACCTTCTTGCATCCTTACCGTTTCAAATTCCCCAAGTTTAGATTTTTTTGACATAACATCCTTGAGAAATTTAGCATAACCGGGCATCTCCCTAACAGCATCTAACAACAGAATATTAATATGAACCTGTTTAAAAATATCATAAATCTTTTTAAGTTGAGATTCATGCTTAGCTTGCTGTATCCGTTGGGGAAAAGGTGGTGGAGGACGATAATCAGCAATGCGTCCTTCCCACTGCATGTGAATCTGAGGACGATAATCTTCTTTTTTCTCCTCTATCGCTTCTGCTGTCGTGACAGGCTCATCGGCAGCAGTCTGTTTATCACCTGTCGGGGCAGCTTCCTCGGCAGGTTTATCCAAGGCAGGTTCCTTTTCTGTATCAGCTTCTTTTTCCGGCCCTGGCAGTTTCTTCCCACTCCTAGTAGTAATCGCCTTACATTGCTCATGTGGGGGTGGTCTAGCATTTTCAGTATTGCTAGGGAAACCTCCATTCTGCCTCGGCTTAATATGTTTTGATACCTGACCCATTTGTGTCTCTAGAGATTTCAATGTAGCTTCATGGTTTGTCATCCTCATCTCGGTTTTATCTATAAAATTTTCCGTCTTCTTGACAAACTGATTTATATTCTCCATATACGTACCGGTCTGAGACATAAAAGTGGCCAAAGTCTGTTCCAATACACTACTCGTGGCAGGTGGTGGCTGCTGTTGCTGCTGCGGCGGCAGGTGCTGCGGCAGGTTCTGCGGCAGCAGTTGCTGTCGCATCAACAATCTAGGACCCCCCTGATTCTGATGATGTGCTTGTGGATTCAGGGCATTGTTAGGGTTACTCAAGGAAAATTTGGGATCCTTCCTCCAATTAGGGTTGTAGTTGTTGGAATTGTAGTTTGGCTTGTAATTTCCAACATATTTTCCCTCTTCTATATTTATAGGGCACTCATCCCTACTATGATTTCCCTCACAAGTAGCACAAACTTCCTCGACAGCAAATCCTCGTACTTCCTCTTCACTCAATAAGTGTTTCATGGCTTTAGTGAGGAATGTTACCTGAGATTTCATAGTGCTGTCGGCCTCATAGTCCTTGACAGCAAGTACTCGTTTACCCCCTCTTCTAGCTGTCGGGAACTGCTCCTCATTCTTGGCTAGATTTTTCAGAACTTGCAATGCCTCGTCCGGATCTTTATCCAATAATAGTCCATTTGCTGCAGAATCAATCCGAATACGAGTTTGTAAGCATTATAGAATTTCGTTACCTGATTCCAGACAGGGAATCCATGCATTGGGCAGTTCCGTAGAAGAGTAGTAAATCTGTCCCAGGCCTCGTGCATCGGCTCGTCATCTTCCTGTTGAAAAGTAGCAATTTCATTACGTAACCGCTTAGATAAATGCGAAGGATTAAAACGAGAAAAAAATTCACGAGTTAGATCTGCCCAAGTCATAATGGAACCCGGTGTAAGTTTATTCCACCACGTTTTAGCTCTGTCCCTCAATGAATGGGGGAATAACCGAAGCCTTAGTATCTCCGGACTAACTCCAGGAAGTCTAAACGAACCACAGATCTCCTAGAACGTTTTGAGATGCTCCCTAGCATCTTCTGTCGCAGAACCACCAAACTGCCCGGCGTTGTTGATCATACTAAACATGACAGGTTTAAGCTCAAAGTTGTCAACGTCAATATCCGGCAGTGTGGTCTCCAGCTCTACATGATCGTTCAGCATGTAGTCACGACATGACCGTCGTCTATTTGCCCCAGACGGGTCGACGACAGGTGGGTTATTATCGCCAAGGGGTGGTATGAAACCACCAGCAGGTTGGTTATGTGCCATCTGCTCTAGCTGTTCCTCGAGGTATTCGTTCCGGTCTAAAAGGCGGCGAAGTTGTTTCTTGAGATTGAAGGAACGTTCGATCTCCGGATCTAGTTTATACTCGGGATCTTCACCTCTTTTAGATCTGTGCATAAACAAGAAAACCTCGTGAAAAGCAAGAGTTCAAAACACAAAAGAAAAATTAAAGAAAAATTAAAACGAAAACAAAAATAAAAATAAAAATAAAAGTAAAAAGTGCAATAAAAGAAAGATGTAGTTATGTTGCCAATCCCCGGCAACGGCGCCAAAAACTTGTTGCGTGTAAAAGAGTCTATCGCAATTGTAGTGCAAGTGTACACGACGCAAGTAGTAAAGTGATACTAAGTATCGGATATCGTCTCCACAGGGATTGGGGTAATGACTTCACCTTGATTTACTGCACGAAAGTAAAAGAAATATTTGAGAGTTGTCACGAGAATAATAAGATAAAAACGCAAATAAAAGGATTGAGTTATCAAGATAGAGAGAATGGGCTGGTATTGAATTGCTCGGTAGTGCAGGTATTGAATTGCTCGGTAGTGCAGGTATTGAATTGCTTAGGATCTCTAGTTCTGTCGTCGCTCCCGTCGCCGACAACACCTGTCGCGGCGTCTGTCCGTTGGCTGTCGCGGCAGCAGACACACCAACTCCGTACTTCAAGTTTGGCAAGAATCCCAGATCTGCCTTGCCCTATCCCTAGGCACAGTTCTGTCGATGAACACGTCTTTGATGATACCTCCCGGCGTGAATCGAAGGATGAACACCGATGTGTATGAATTCTTCCTTAGCCACTTAACCTCGCCCTATCCCTAGGCACGAGATGGTTCAACTATAAACTAGAAAACGCGCTCTTATTTCTTTCGTATACTTAACTCTCCCGATGCTAAGTAAATGGATAACCTCACAATGCTCTCCCGATGCTCTTGCAAGATATTAATAACCAAAATAAGAGAACTTGAAGTTTATTTTATTGAACTGAAAAATTCCTAAAACAAAACAACCCTTGCAACTACTTTACAAAACAACCCGTAGCCCTAGGGGGAATTTAGAACATGTCGGTGACGGGTGGACGACAGGGGTTTGGTTTCGGTTATGGGGTAATCGGTTGTCCTCCTAGGTTGTCATCTAAGGTAACAAGGATTACAACTTTAATTAAAAGTAAGATTCTAATAAAGACTAAATCTCTAAAGTCTCCTACTTTCCAGCCGCATCCTTGCTTTTAGGAATTTCTTCTCCTTGAGCTTTGGCTTGACATATCTTTCGATCCGGGGCTTGGAAAAATATGTGGCTTTCACACGACAGACGAGCAGATTTTTCTCTATCTATCGAGGTCCACTTTGCTTTTCCTCTTCATAAATCTGCTGTCACCATGCTGTCACGACAGGTCCATGACAGCTTCGTCTTCTTCGTCTGCTTGTCCAGTTCAGCTCTCCTACTTCTCTGCCCTGCGCCTGCCTTCATCGTCTACTATGACAGATACCTGCAAAAATAGCCATCTTTCAGTAGAATCCGTGCTTTTAATCCTTTTGTGATGTTTTACTAAAAACTAACCTAAATGCAATGCAATGATGCTTGAATGCAGCAGAAATATGGGTTAAAAATGGTGTAAATAATAGAACTTTTACACACTCAACAGTAAGGTTCTTTAATGAAATTCCCATGCTTCAATTCTTTTAAATGCTAATGTTTTATTCTCTTGTCTTATACTTAATGAAATTTGGCTAAAATTGATGAAAATGAGCTTTTGGTAAGATTTTTGGGTAAGATCTGTTAATTATGGGTTTTTTGATGTTGTTACCTTTGTTTCGATGTGATTATTGTGTTGAGATGATGGATGAATGGTGGGAATCCCGAAATGGGGTTGGGTGTTAAATTTTGAAGTATGAAAAATGGGTTTTTGGGTGGATTTTGAGCTAAATCAATAGTTGGTGTTGATATGATGTCGGGATGATGTTTGTAGATGTTTATCTATGTGTTTTGATGTTATCTAATGATAGGTTTTGCTAGAGATTATCCGAATTGGGTCTTTTCGATGTTAACGTCTTGTATCAGATTTATTCGATAGATGTTTTGGTTGGGTATTTGAATCTTTGCTTTCCAACAAATTTGTGTGTTGAAAATATCTCTAAATCCTCTGTTTTGGGTTGGTTAGAGGCAGGGATTGATGATCTAGATTTGTTGAACTCAATTGTGGGCGAACCAGAAATCTAGAAAAGGGGTTTTGGCTTGTTTTGGTAACCGCTGGTGAGTGGAAATGATTTTTACTGTTTTATCAAGGTTGATGAAGTGTTTTAAGGGTTTGGGTTGAAACATTAGGCCAATCCAAGCTCAAGGGTAAGATTTGGTGTTGTTTCGACTTTTCGTATGTCTATTTTTGATCATATTTTGGATCATGTGCATGTCACCTTAAATGATGCTTTCTCTCTTGTTGTTATGCAATAAATGCATGTTTTTACTGTCCCATATGAATGTCATGTTATATAATGAATGTTGGCTGAGTTCATGCTATGCTTGAGCTTGTGATTATGGATTTTGGGATGTCCTTTGGGGAGGTGGTTATCCCTGGTTAAAATCAGTGGTTTATGATGTTGCGATGAGTATATTGACACATGGGTTATATCGAATAGATTGATCAATAAATAGGATGTGAAGTGCAAACTCAATTTGTATACTTTTTACTCAATTAAAAGTCCAACAGGTCCATTTTACGACCCATTTAGACCCGCTCGCGCGAAACCTCTATAAAAAGGACCGAAAAACAAGTTTGAATTAAAACTTAGGAGATCATATCATTGATAACAAGCTTTTCAACACGATGATATTGCAAAAACTCAATTTTGTACCGTTTACTTAGTTAAAAGTCTAATGTGTCAATTTTACGGCCTACTTAGACCCCTCGTCCGAAACCTCTACAAAAAGAACTCCAAAACAAGTTTTAATCAAAGTTTAGAAGATCATATCATTGATAACGAGCTTTTCAACACGATGATATTGCAAAAACTCAATTTTGTACTGTTTACTTAGTTAAAAGTCCAACGGGTCCATTTTACGGCCTATCTAGACCCCTCGTCCGAAACCCGTACAAAAAGAACTACAAAACAAGTTTTAGTCAAAATTTAGGAGATCATATCATTGATTACAAGCTTTTTAATTTGATTAAATTGCAAAAACTTAATTTATGTACTTTTTAATTAGTTAAAAGTCCAACGAGTCCATATTATGTTGCATTTAGACCCGCTCGTCCAAAACCTCTACAAAAAGAAGCGTGAAACAAGTTTTAATCAAAGTTTAGGAGTTCATATCATTTATTACGAGCTTTTCGACACGATTATATTGCAAAAACTCAAATTTTGTTCTTTTTACTTAGTTAAATGTCCAACGAGTCCGTTTTACGACCCATTTAGACCCGCTCGCATGAAACCTCTACAAAACGTACCGCAAAACAAGTTTTAATCAAAACGTAGGAGTTCATATCAATGATTACGAGCTTTTCAACACGATTATATTGCAAAAACTTAATTTATTTACTTATTTACTCAGTTCAAAGTCTAACGGATCCATTTTACACCTCATTTAGACCCGCTCGTCCGAAACCTGTACAAAAAGAAGCGCGAAACATGTTTTAATCAAAGTTTAGGAGTTCATATAATTTATTACGAGCTTTTCAACATGATTATATCGAGAGAAAAAAAACTCAATTTCTGTACTTTTTACTCATTTAAAAGTACAATGGGTCCATCATACGGCCCATTTAGACCCACTCGCGTGAAACCTCTACAAAAAGGACCGCAAAACAAGTTTTAATCAAAAATTAGAAGATCATATCATTGCTTACGAGCTTCTCAACACGATTATATTGCAAAAACACAAATTATGTTATTTTTACTTAGTTAAAAGTCCAACGTGTCTATTTTACGACCTATTAAGACCCCTCGTCTGAAACCTCTGCAAAAAAGACTAAAAAATTAATTTTAATCAAAACTTAGGAGGTCATATCATAGATTACGAACTTTTCAACACGATAATTTTGCAAAAACTCAATTCCTATACTTTTTACTCAGTTAAAAGTCCAACGGGTCCATTTTACGGACCATTTTGACCCGCTCGCGCGAAACCTCAACAAAAGGACCACAAAACAAGTTTAAATTAAAACATAGGAGATCGTATCATCGATAACGAGCTTTTCAACACGATGATATTGCAAAAACTCAATTTTTGTACTGTTTACTTAGTTAAAAGTCCAACGGGTCCATTTTTCAGCCTATTTAGACCCCTCGTCCGAAACCCGTACAAAAAGAACTTCAAATCAAGTTATAGCCAAAATTTAGGAGATCATATCATTGATTACAAGCTTTTTAACTTGATTAAATTGCAAAAACTTAATTTATGTACTTTTTACTTAGTTAAAAGTCCAACAGGTCCATATTACGCCTCATTTAGACCCGCTCGTCCAAAACCTCTACAAAAAGGAGCGTGAAACATGTTTTAATCAAAGTTTAGGAGTTCATATCATTTATTACGAGCTTTTCGACACGATTATATTCCAAAAACTCAAATTTTGTTCTTTTTACTCAGTTAAATGTCCAACGGCTCCATTTTACGGCCCATTAAGACCCGCTCACGCAAAATGTAACCCTCTTAGCCTGGCCTAGACGATTGACCCGAACTACGAAGATTACACGGGGAAAACCAAAGTCAACCCAAAAGTTAACATTGATTAACGACCCTTTTTCTTTTTCTTTTTAATCTTGTCTAAGTGCATATTAACCCTAAGCTTACCCTTGAGGAAAGCATACATGGAAATCACAGCGATCGGAAAGCAATAAGGGACTCAATTGCATAATATACAAAGTTAGGGACCAAAACGTAAATTGTGGAAAGATAAGAAACTTTTCTGATTTTTAAATTACCAAAATCAAATTAGTCATACTACATGATTCCCTGTCAAATTTCACTTTAAACGGACATCTCAAACTCAAGCAATTGCATATACAAAATTCAGGACTAAAAGGTAAAGCTTGCAAAACATAAACCATTCAAATTTGTGCCCAACGATCAAGTGTTTCGGAACGAGGGTTGACCGTTCCGAAACACGGGTTCGTTTCGAGACCTGTTACGAAACAGGCCCTGGCAGTAGCAAAAGTGTTTCGGAACGGCCTCTACCTGTTTCGATACACAAGGGCCATTACAGGCCCCTGTTTCGAAACGGTAGTGCCCGTTTCGATACAGACTGCCCAGTAAGTGCAGATTTTTCTGGTTTAACATACATTTAACCATTCAAACACATTCCAATGACTCCCTAATCATGCCAACAAGTCATTATACATATTAGGTACATGTTTGCATCATCAAAACACGATAATGGCATCAAATAGGGAAATTCACAAGACTATAGGCATGCATCCTAATGTCCAAAGCAAACATTCACCAAATCATCAAAGCAAGCACCAAAATGGCCAATTACATATCCCAAAACATTTAAGGCATCATGCCACAACTAGGGAGTTCATAAACATCTCCCAAACACAACTTATATTCCCATTGCCAAATATCAAAATCTAATAATGTTGTGAAATAGTCACCATACATAAGCTTAGTCCTTCCCTTGGATTCTTAGCCTCCTTGCTGCCCTCAAACACCTCAATTATCTGCATTATTGGTTCAAGAGAGAGAGCGTAAGCACAAATGCTTAGTGAGACATGCTCTAAAGAAACAACACAATAATGCACTTTATAAAAACATTTTCCACATTGCCATTAACATTTAAACATCATTATCCATGCAACATTGCATTCACAACAAGCATCTCATGCTTCAATATCAATAACATGTCATATTGGCTTTCAAGTGATAATCCATAACCCTTTTCAACATAAAACACAATCGGATACGTGGATTACAAGCGTTGTCCCATACGCTTCATACACACTACCAAACACACAAGGTGGAGTTTACCGGTACAATCTCAACCCATCAACACCCGTGATGGAGTTTAACGGTACAATCACAACCCCTCCACATCACTCATTGGTAGTTGTATAACATCACTAACGAGAACACGGGACACTCAACACAAGATCCACACATGGACTTTTAACCACCATTGTGATCTTAAGCATCTCGTTAGTGTACTTGGATGGAGTATACGGTACAATTACAACCCCTCAACATCCAAGGTGACTTTATTCACGGTGCACCCAATCCTATAGCCGGCTAACTATATCCGATTCAAGCACTTTAAAACCTCCCATCACTTGCCAATATACATCATTTAACATCACTAATCCACTGTTTTAAAGCATTAACCAAAGCCATTAAACCATCATGATCACTATGCACCAAACCACAATTATCAATATGAAACCAAGGATCTCTTACCTTGAGCATCCTTCAACACATGTCTTTTAATACCAACAGTAATCATGCTAATACATGCTTTCAAAACAGAATTTAAACATGCAAATTAAACACATTGCATCCAACAATTTCATGGTTCACTCAAGAGAGTTTTTCCGAAAACTTACTCTTGAGCTTAGTTAAGTTGATTAGACTTAAACTAAGCTCTCAAACCTTCAATTATTTGTTACAAAGCTGGTAATCCAACTCCACTCACCAATTCCGTTTCAAAAGCTTGCCGAAACGCCAATCACGCCTCCGGATAAACACCACAAGGATCCGAAGATGTCTCTCATGTTTTAAACACATCAAATCAGAGGATTAATGCATCATCATGCATTAAAATCTTCAGCCATTACACCTAAACTCGCTGCTCACACCAAATCTAATATTTCGGCTACCAAACACAACCGAGATCATCTCCAAACTCCTCCACAACATTACCCAACCAAGATCCACCACTTCTAAACATTCTTAGACATCAATTAACATCCAAAAAGAACCTAAACTCGTCCTTATACCTCCAGCTATAACAGAACACCAATATCACCCCAAAAACCACCACTTTCACAAGCAAAAACTTAGGAAAATCAACCTATTCGGAATTGCATTGATTAAACCTCAATTACACATCATTAGACAACCAAAATACATTAAAAATCCATCTCAAAACAGAGCCTAAACAAACACTACGAATTTCTTTAAGATTTAATCCAAATCTTGAGTTTTAAGCCAAAATCAAGATCACAACACTAAAACATTTAATAAAACTTAATTTAAGGATTGAGAACTTGGGAATTTCAGTAAAGAACTGAGTATTTAGAGGAGAAGGACATCCTTACCTCTAAATGTATATTTCTCCTTGTTTAGAGCCAAAATCCTTGAAAATTCAATAAGCAAATGAAGAGGATTTGTTGTAGAAATGATTAGGAATCATTTGAGGATTGAAATCTCATCATTTGGTGTGAAAATCAGAAGAAAAGCTGTTGTAGAAATGTGTTAGGCTGAGGGAATTTTGAGAGAAAATGAGATGAGAAAGTTTTAGCAAAAATTAGTTATGAAAAGCTAAAATATGATTTCCCTCTTTTCTTTAAATTAATTAAACATTAAATGAGTCATTAAAATTAAGAAAAATTTGGAGAAATCCTTCCTTTGGTAAATTAGCTCCTTAAAGATTCAAAGTTTCAATCCTTACAAAACAGTCACCACTGAACTTTTCAAAAATTACATTTTAGTCACTATTTCGAAATGTCACACTTCCAAACCTTATTTTGTAAAATTGATTCCACCAATATCTTATATATATTAAAATAGGATTTTTAGATATTTTTCCATATTTTTAATGCAACCCGAACTAGGCTTTCCCTAAAACCACCTTTTATATTTGAACCGAAAATTAGACATGTCCGGTTAAGACCTTAAACTTCCAAGCCCAAAATTGGGGTGTTACAACTCTCCCCCTTAAGAAATTTCTTCCTCGAAATTTACCTGGAGGAAAAAAGTACGGAAACTGCTTCTTCATGTCATCCTTCTGTTCCCACGTGGCTTCCTCAACACCACGATGCTTCCACAACACCTTTACCAACTCAATGGTCTTGCCTTGAAGAACTTTACTGTCTGAATCCAGAATTTCCACCAGTTCCTCATCATAGGTAAAATCTGGATTCAATTCCACTTCCTCCACAGGCATGACATGCGAAGGATCTGATCTATACTTCCGAAGCATAGAAACATGAAACACATCATGAATCTTTTCCAACTCTCGTGGCAATCTCAACTTGTACGCAACAGGACCCACACGCTCAATCACCTCGTATGGTCCAATGTACCTAGGGCTCAGCTTACCCTTTCGGCCAAACCTCATCACCTTTTTCCAAGGCGAAACTTTCAAAAACACACGGTCACCTACCGCATACTCGATCTCCTTACGCTTCAAATCCGCGTAAGACTTCTGCCGATCAGAAGCTGCCTTCAATTGCTCACAAATGAGCTTCACCTTCTCGGTGGTCCCTTTCAACAAAGTTGGCATCGAAACCAACTTCTGACCTGTTTCAGCCCAACAAAGAGGAGTTCTGCACTTCCTCCCGTACAAGGCTTCATAAGGTGCCATTTGAATACTCGTCTGGTAGCTATTGTTATAAGCAAACTCCACCAAAGGCAAATGTTTCTCCCAAGAGCCTTGAAACTCAATCACACAGCACCTCAACATATCCTCCAGCACTTGGATAACACGCTCAGACTGTCCATCCGACGGTGGATGATAAGAAGTACTGAAATTCAACCGTGTACCCAAAGCCTGATGCAAACACTCCCAGAAACGCGATGTAAACCTCGGATCTCGATCTGACACTATAGACTTTGGCACACCATGCAGTCGCACAATCTCAGCAATGTACAGCTCCGCAAGCTTGTCCAAAGTATACGTAGTATGCACAGGCAAGAAATGCGCACACTTCATAAGGTGATCCACAATCACCCACACCGAATTCTTCTTCGATGGCGACAAAGGCAAACCAGACACAAAGTCAATGGTAATCCTTTCCCACTTTCACTCAGGAATCCTCAACGGTTGCAACAACCCAGAAGGAAACTGATACTCAGCCTTAACTCGCTGACAAACCATGCACTTGCTCACATACTCAGCAACATCTTTCTTCAAACCCACCCAGTAGTACTCATCTCTAAGATCTCGATACATCTTAGTACTACCAGGGTGCATAGCAAAAGGACTACTATGAGCTTCAGTCAGAATAGCACGCCTCAACTCAGCATCATTGGGCACTACTATCCGACTCCCAAAGCATAAAACCCCATCATCATTAAAGCAAAAACCCGATGGCCTATCCTCAGCAATATCCTGAACATGTGGCACCAAGGAATCATCCAACATCTGCTTATCCTTTATCAACTGAACCAAGGATGGTTTCACTTGCAATTCAGCCACAAGACTGCCATTTTGCGAAATACTCAAGCTGGCAAACATAGCTCTCAACTCTACTGCCACCTTCTTACTAAAGGCATCCGCTACAACATTAGCTTTTCCCGGATGGCACTCGATCGTCAAATCGTAATCCTTTAGAAACTCCACCCAACGTCGTTGCCTAAGATTCAACTCTTTCTGAGACATCAAATACTTCAAACTCTTATGATCCATGTACACAGTACACTTCTCACCATACATGTAATGTCTCCAAATTTTCAAAGCAAAAACTACCGCAGCCAACTCAATGTCATGCGTAGGATAATTGCGCTCATGCACCTTCAACTGTCGCGATGCATAAGCCACCACCTTACCCTCTTGCATCAACATACACCCCAAACCAACGTAGGATGCGTCACTATTTACTACAAACTCTTTCCCTGATTCAGGTTGAACCAAGATAGGTTGAACCAAGATAGGAGCTTGCGTCAAAGCTGCCTTAAGCTTCTCAAAAGCATGTTGTCTCGCTTCCGTCCACTCATACTTAACATCCTTCTGCAACAACTTTGTCAAAGGTGCAGCAATCTTCGAAAATCCATCCACGAACCTCCGATAGTATCCCGCCAAACCAAGGAAACTATGGACTTCATGAACAGACTTAGGAGGCTTCCAATTCATCACTACCTCGACCTTTTGAGGATCAACACGAATCCCCTCAGCAGAAACCACATGACCAAGGAACACAACTTCCCAGAGCCAAAACTCACACTTACTCAGCTTAGCATAAAGTTGATTCTCCAACAGAGCCTGCAACACAATCCGCAAATGCCCCTCATGCTCCTCCTCAGTACGAGAGTACACGAGGATATCGTCAATGAACACCACAACAAATTTGTCCAAGTATTCATGGAACACTTTATTCATCATGTCCATAAAAGCTGCAGGAGCATTCGTCAAACCAAATGACATCACAAGAAACTCATAATGCCCATACCTCGTTCTTAAGGCTGTCTTTGGCACATCCACATCCTTCACCTTCAACTAGTAATACCCTGACCTTAAGTCAATTTTAGAGAACACAGTCGCTCCCCGAAATTGATCAAAAAGATCATCAATCCTCGGCAATGGATACTGATTCTTGATAGTCAACTTGTTAAGCTAACAGTAATCGATGCACATTCTCATAGTGCCATCCTTTTTCTTGACAAACAAGACCGATGCACCCCAAGATGACACTCTCGGCCGAATGAAACCACGATCAAGCAAATCTTGAAGTTGCGTCTTCAGCTCCTTCAACTCTTTAGGTGCCATTCGATAAGTTGT
This sequence comes from Hibiscus tridactylites, assembly GCA_958450335.1. Lineage (NCBI taxonomy): Eukaryota > Viridiplantae > Streptophyta > Magnoliopsida > Malvales > Malvaceae > Hibiscus > Hibiscus tridactylites. The sequence goes on along the minus strand of OY288289.1, from coordinate 34,853,829 downwards.
AATGGACACTGGAGTTGTGTTTTCATACATCTCAATTCCAAACTCCACTTCACGATTAGGAGGCAATCCAGGCAACTCCTCCGGAAACACACCAGGAAACTCTCGCACAGTCCTGATATCTTACACTCGCAACTCCTTAGAGCTAGGATTCATCACGAAGGCTAGGTAAGCTTCACAACCTTGCCTCAGCATTCGACTTGCCTCCAAAGTAGACACCACATTGGCAAGAAACTTCACATTCTTACCAACCACCACTACCTCATAATCATCCGTAAGCTTCAACGAAACTCGCTTGTTCTCAAAATCCACCACAGCTCGATGTTCAACAAGCCAATCCATACCAAGGATTACATCAAAACCATAGAAAGGCAATTCCATAAGATCAACATGAAAAACATGGTTTTGCACAACCAAGGGACATCTTCTATAAAGCTTTCATGTCACAACGGTCTCACCAAAGGAACTAGTTACACGCATACCAACATCCAAAGACTCAACATGCAAACTAAGCAATTGAGCATGTTCACGCAATATGTATGAGTGTGTAGATCCAGAATCAATCAAGGAAAGTAATGACAAGGATTGCAAAGTGAAGGTACCTGCGATCACATCCGTGTCATTCCTCCCCTCTCGCTGAGCATACACTCGAGCCTGGCCTCCACCTTCATGTTGGACAGCCACCACATGTGCTACATTCCTTCCACCATCATCCCTACGCTGGAAGTTACCACGGACGCGCCCACGGCCTCTCTGTGGTGCAGCAACTCTAGGAGCACGTCCCTGACCGCCACCAGCCAACAAAGGACACTCCCTCCTCATGTGGTCCGCCGAACCACAGTTCCAGCACGAATTATCGGTCACTACAACAGGAGCCTGCACCTCTCTCGCTGTCCGAGGACAATCAGGCCTCAAGTGACCACGCGATCCACACGCCTAGCATGTGTTTTGATCAGCTCTTGCCTTGTCTCCCTGCACAGGCGCACCATGCCCTCCACCACCATGCCTAGCAGAAGACTGATACCTCCTATCTCATCCTCTCTTGTTCCATCCACCACCGTAACTATATTCAGCAGCTCTCTTGCCCGTGCTAGAACCAGCACTCTTAGAGGACAAACCCAAATTCAGCTCAATATCGTTCGCCCTAGTAACCAACACATCAAAATCAGTGTACTCAGCGGCAAGCTTAAAGGTCTTTACATCCGTCACCAAACCATACCAGAAACGTTCACACCTTTCCCGCTCATTAGGAATAAGCTCAGGTGCGTATTAACTGAGACGGACAAACTGGATCTCGTACTCAGCCACCGTCATGCTCCCTTGAGTAAGAGATATGAACTCTCTTTTCTTTTCATCCAGGTATCGCACACCTAGATACTTCCGCTTGAACGCGTTCAGAAAGAACGTCCAAGTCACATCAGCTTCCTCCATTCCGGAGACAGTGGTCGTCCACCAGGTATACGCATCATCATGCAACAACGATACCACACATCCTAGCTTCTGCACATCATTGCAGTTCATCTGTCCCAATATCCTCTTGGTACTTTCCAACCAAGATTCAGAACCCTCAGCAGACAAACCTCTGAACTCAGTCCCTCCCAGACTGCGCAAACGTTCCAAAGGTAACCTTGCATTAGCATCACCCTGATGCCCAGCTCCATGAGCTCCAGCTACTGCTGCCTGGAAGGCTCCAGCAATAGCCTGTATCAACACTGTCATGTCAGGAGCAGCTTGCCCCTGCCCAGCTTCAGGTCCAGCAACCCCAGCACCAGCACCAACACCAGCTCCATCACCTCCAGCATCACCACCACCGGGCGGTCCACCACCAGGAGGAGGAGGTAAATCCACAACATTTTCAGCATTATTCTCATTCTCATTCTGAGCCATAGCTCGCGTGTTAATCCTCGTCTCTCTACGAGGTCCCATTCACTAAACAATGCACTAACACAAATGCAATAAACATAATTAGGCTCAGCAAGGTAAGAAATCCAAGCACTCAAGCCCATTTCCAATAAAAACAAATCATTTCATTAGTTTTGATATGGCAATGGGTCCCTCTAACATGCTTCACCACAGCATACATCACAATTGCAACATACTTACAATTCACACATCATACTTTCATTCAAAAAGGCACATCATGCATTCATACATACATTACCCACATAACCATTCCCAATTACACGAGAACTCAGCTATGATACTACCAAATGTAACCCCCTTAACCTGGCCTAGACGATTGACCTGAACTACGAATATTACACGGGGAAAACCAAAGTCAACCCGAAAGTCAACCTTGATTAACGACCATTTTCTTTTTCTTTCTAATCTTGTCTAAGTGAATATTAACCCTAAGCGTACCCTTGAGGAAAGCATACTTGGAAATCACAGCGATCGGAAAGCAATAAGGGACTCAATTGCACAATATACAAAGTTAGGGACCAAAACGTAAATTCTTGAAAGATAAGGGACTTTGCTGATTTTTAAATTACCAAAATCAAATTATTCATATTACATGCTTCCCTGACAAATTTCATCTTAAACGGACATCACAAACTCAAGCAATTGCATATACAAAATTCAGGACTACAACGTAAAGCTTGCAAAACATAACCATTCAAATTTGTGCCAAACGGTCAAGTGTTTCGGAATGGGGGTTGACCGTTCCGAAACACGGGTTCGTTTCGAGACCAGTTTCAAAACAGGCCATGGCAGTAGCAAAAGTGTTTCGGAACGACCTCTACCCGTTTCGATACATAAGGGCCATTACATGCCCTTGTTTCGAAACGGTAGTGCCCGTTCCGATACAGACTGCTCAGTAAGTGCAGATTTTTCTAGTTTAACATACATTTAACCATTCAAACACATTCCAATGACTCCCTAATCATGCCAACAAGTCATTATACATATTAGGTACATGTTTGCATCATCAAAACAAGATCATGGCATCAAATAGGGAAATTCACAAGACTATAGGCATGCATCCTAATTTCCAAAGCAAACATTCACCAAATCATCAAAGCAAGCACCAAAAAGGCCAATTACATATCCCAAAACATTTAAGGCATCATGCCACAACTAGGGAGTTCATAAACATCTCCCAAAACACAACCTAGGTTCCCATTGCCAAATATCAAAGTCTAATAATGTTGTGAAATAGTCACCATACATGAGCTTAGTCTTTCCCTTCGATTCTTAGCCTCCTTGCTGCCCTCAAACACCTCAATTATCTGCATTATTGGTTCAAGAGAGAGAGCATAAGCACAAATGCTTAGTGAGGCATGCTCTAAAGAAACAACACAATAATGCACTTTATAAAAACATTTTCCACATTACCATTAACATTTAAACATCATTATCCATGCAACATTGCATTCACAACAAGCATTTCATGCTTCAATATCAATAACATGTCATATTGGCTTTCAAGTGATAATTCATAACCCTTTTCAACATAAAACACAATCGAATATACGAATTACTAGCGTTGTCCCATACGCTTCATACACACTACCAAACACACAAGGTGGAGTTTACCAGTACAATCTCAACCCCTCAACACCCGTGATGGAGTTTAACGGTACAATCACAACCCCTCCACATCACTCATTGGTAGTTGTATAACATCACTAACGAGAACACGGGACACTCAACACAAGATCCACACATGGACTTTTAACCAACATTGTGATCTTAAGCATCTCGTTAGTGTACTTGGATGGAGTATACGGTACAATGACAACCCCTCAACATCCAAGGCGACTTTATTCACGGTGCACCCAATCCTATACCCGGCTAACTATATCTGATTCAAGCACTTTAAAACCACACATCACTTGCCAATATACATCATTTAACATCAATAATCCACTGTTTTAAAGCATTAACCAAAGCCATTAAACCATCATGCATCACTATGCATCAAACCACAATTATCAATATGAAACCAAGGATCTCTTACCTTGAGCATCCTTCAACACATGGCTTTCAATACCAGCATTAATCATGCTAAAACATGCTTTCAGAACAGAATTTAAACATGCAAATTAAACACATTGCATCCAACCATTTCATGGTTCACTCAAGAGAGTTTTTCTGAAAACTTACTCTTGAGCTTAGTTAAGTTGATTAGACTTAAACTAAGCTCCAAAACCTTCAATTATTCGTTACAAAGCTGGAAATCCAACTCCACTCACCAATTCCGTTTCAAAAGCTTGCCAAAAACGTCGATCAAGCCTCCGGATCAACACCACAAGAATCCTAAGATGTCTCCCATGTTTTAAACACATCAAAGTAGAGGATTAATGCATCATCATGCATTAAAATCTTCAGCCATTACACCTAAACTCGTTGCTCACACCAAATCTAATATTTCGGCTACCAAACACAACCGAAGTCATCTCCAAACTCCTCCACGACATTACCCAGCCAAGATCCATCACTTCTAAACATTCTTAGACATCAATTAACATCCAAAAAGAACCTAAACTCGTCCTTATACCTCCAGCTATAACAGAACACCAAGATCACCCCAAAAACCACCATTTTCACAAGAAAAAACTTAGGAAAATCAACCTATTCGGAATTGCATTGATTAAACCTCAATTACACATCATTAGACATCCAAAATACATTAAAAAGCCATCTCAAAACAGAGCCTAAACAAACACTACGAATTTCTTTAAGATTTAATCTAAATTTTGAGTTTTAAGCCAAAATCAAGATCACAACACTAAAACATTTAATAAAACTTAATTTAAGGATTGAGAACTTGGGAATTTTAGTAAAGAACTGAGTATTTAGAGGAGAAGGACATCCTTACCTCTAAATGTAGATTTCTCCTTGTTTAGAGCCAAAATCCTTGAAAATTCAATAAGCAAATGAAGAGGATTTGTTGTAGAAATGATTAGGAATCATTTGAGGATTGAAATCTCATCATTTGGTGTGAAAATCAGAAGAAAAGTTGCTGTAGAAATGTGTTTGGCTGAGGGAATTTTGAGAGAAAATGAGATGAGAAAGTTTTAGCAAAAGTTAGTTATGAAAAGCTAAAATATGACTTCCCTCTTTTCTTTAAATTAATTAAACATTAAATGAGTCATTAAAATTAAGAAAAATCTGGAGAAATCCTTCTTGGGTAAATTATCTTCTTAAAGATTCAAAGTTGCAATCCTTACAAAACAGTCACCACTGAACTTTTCAAAAATTACATTTTAGTTACTATTTCGAAATGTCACACTTCCAAACCTTATTTTGTAAAATTGATTCCACCACTCTCTTATATATATTAAAAGAGGATTTTTAGATATTTTTCCATATTTTAATGCAACCCGAACTAGGCTTTCCCTAAAACCACCTTTTATATTCGAACCGAAAATTAGACCGGTCCGGTTCAGACCTTAAACTTCCAAGCCCAAAATTGGGGTGTTACACAAAACCTCTACAAAAAGGACCGCAAAACAAGTTTTAATCAAAACGTAGGAGTTCATATAAATGATTACGAGTTTTTCAACACGATTATATTGCAAAAACTTAATTTATGTACTTTTTTACTCAATTCAAAGTCCAACGGATCCATTTTACACCTCATTTAGACCCGCTCGTCCGAAACCTCTACAAAAAGAAGCGTGAAACAAGTTTTAATCAAAGTTTAAGAGTTCATATCATTTATTACGAGCTTTTCAACACAATTATATTGAAAGAAAACTCAATTTCTGTACTTTTTACTCATTTAAAAGTCCAATGGGTCCATCTTACGACCCATTTAGACCCACTCGCGCTAAACCTCTACAAAAACAACCGCAAAACAAGTTTAAATCAAAAATTAGAAGTTTATATCATTGCTTACAAGCTTCTCAACACGATTATATTGCAAAAACTCATATTCTGTTATTTTTACTTAGTTAAAAGTCCAATGTGTCCATTTTACGACCTATTAAGACCCATTGTCTGAAACCTTTGGAAAAAAGACTGCAAAATGAATTTTAATCAAAACTTAGGAGGTCATATCATTGATTACGAACTTTTCAACACGATTATTTTGCAAAAACTCAATTTTTGTACTTTTTACTAAGTTAAAAGTCCAACGGGTCCATTTTGCGGCCTATTAAGACCCCTCCTCCAAAACCTCTACAAAAAAGACATCAAAACAATTTTGAATTAAAACTTATGATATCATATCATTTATAACAAGCTTTTCAACACGATGATATTGCAAAAACTGAATTTGTGTACTGTTTACTCATTTAAAAGTCCAACAGGTCTATTTTACGTCTCATTTAGACTCTCTCGTCCGAAACCTCTACAAAAAGGAGCGCGAAACAAGTATTAAAAAAAACTTAGGAGATCATATCATTGATTACAAGCTTTTAAACAAGATTATATTGCAAAAACACAATTTCTTTACTTTTTACTTAGTTAAATGTCCAACGGATCCATTTTACGCCTCATTTAGACCCGCTCGTCCAAAACCTCTACAAAAAGGACCGCAAAACAAGTTTGAATTAAAACATAGGAGATCATATCATTATTAACGAGCTTTTCAACATGATGATATTGCAAAAACTCATTTTTGTACTTTTTACTCAGTTAGATGTCCAACGCGTCCATTTTATGGCCCATTTAGACCCACACGCGCGAAACCTCTACAAAAAGGACCGCAAAACAAGTTTTAATCAAAGTTAGGAGTTCATATCATGATTACAAGCTTTTCAACATGATTATATTGCAAAAACTTCATTTATGTACATTTTACTCAGTTAAAAGTCCAACGGGTCCGTTTTACGCCTCATTTAGACCCACTTGTCTGAAACCTCTACAAAAAGGAGCGCAAAACAAGTTGTAATCAAAACTTTGGAGATCATATCATTGATTACATGCTTTTCAAAAGGATTTTATTGCAAAAACTCAGTTTCTGTAATTTTTACTCAGTTAAAAGTCCAACGGGTCTATTTTACAGCCTATTAAGACTCCTCGTCTGAAACCTCTACAAAATTACCACAAAACAAGTTTTAATAAATACTTAGGAGTTCATATCATTGATTACGAGCTTATCAACACGATTATAATGCAAAAATTAATTTGTATACTTTTTACTCAGTTAAAAGTCTAACACGTCCATTTTACGACCCATTTAGACCCGCTCGCGCGAAACCTCTACAAAAAGGACCACAAAACAAGTTTGAATTAAAACTTAGGAGATCATAGCATTGATTACAAGCTTTTAAACATGATTATATTGCAAAAACTCAGTTTCTGTACTTTTTACTCAGTTAAAAGTCCAATGGGTCCATTTTACGGACCATTGACATCCGCTCGCGCGAAACCTCCAAAAAAGGACCGCAAAAATTGTTTGAATTAAATCTTAGGAGATCATTATTATTGATTACGAGCTGTTCAACACGATTATATTGAAAAAAAAAACTCAATTTCTGTACATTTTACTAAATGAAAAGTCCAATGGCTCCATTTTACGGCCCATTTAGACCCGCTCACGAGAAACCTCTACAAAAAGGAACGCAAAACAAGTTTGAATTAAAACTTAGGAGATCATATCATTAATAACAAGGTTTTCAACCCGATTATATTGCAAAAACTCAAATTTGTATTGTTTACTCAGTTAAAAGTCCAACGGGTCCATTTTATGGCGTATTTAGACCCCTCGTCTGAAACCTTAACAAAAAGGACCACAAAACAAGTTTTAATCTAAATTTAGGAGATCATATCATTGATTACGAGGTTTTCAACATGATAATATTGCAAAAACTTAATTTATGTACTTTTTACTCAGTTAAAAGTACAACGGATCCATTTTACGCCTCGTTTAGACCCGCTCGTCCGTAACCTCTACAAAAAGGACTGTGAAACAAGTTTGAAATAAAAACTAAGGAAATCATATCATTGATAACGAGCTTTTCAACATGATGATTTTGCAAAAACTCATTTTTTTTTATTTTTTACTCAATTAAATGTTTAACGCGTCCATTTTACGGCCTATTTAGACCCGCTCGCGAGAAACCTCTATAAAAAGGAACGCAAAACAAGTTTTAATCAAAACCTAGGAGTTCATATCATTGATTACGAGCTTTTCAACATGATAATATTGCAAAAACTTAATTCATTTACTTTTTACTCAGTTAAAAGTCCAACGGGTCCATTTTACGCCTCATTTAGACCCGCTCGTCCGAAACCTCTACAAAAAGGAGCGCGAAACAAGTATTAATCAAAACTTAGGAGATCATATCATTGATTACGAGGTTTTCAACCATATTGTATTGCAAAAACTCAATTATGTACTTTTTATTCAGTTAAAAGTCCAACTGGTCCATTTTACATCTCATTTAGACCCGCTCGTCGGAAACCTCTACAAAAAGGAGCGCAAAACAAGTTTTAATAAAAACTTTGGAGATAATATCATTGATTATGAGCTTTTTAATAGGATTATATTGCGAAACATAATTTCTGTATTTTTTACTCAGTTAAAGCTCCAACGGAACCATTTTACGGACTATTAAGACCCCTCGTCCGAAGCTTCTACAAAAGACCGCAAAACAAGTTTTAATCAAATTTTAGGAGTCATATCATTTATTACGAGCTTATAACCATGATTATAATGCAAAAACTCAATTTGTATACTTTTTACTGAGTTAAAAGTCCAACGGGTCCATTTTACGACTCATTTAGACCCGCTCGCACGAAACCTCTACAAAAGGACCGTAAAACAAGTTTGAATTTAAACTTGGGAGATCATATCATTGGTTACGATCTTTTCAACATGATTATATTGCAAAAAATCAATTTATGTATTTTTTACTCGGTTAAAAGTCTAATGGGTCAATTTTACGGCGCATTTAGACCCGCTCACGCGAAACCTCTACAAAAAGGACAACAAAACAAGTTTAAATCAAAACTTAGGAGATCATATCATTGATAACGAGCTTTTCAACACGATGATATTGCAAAAACTCAATTGTTGTACTGTTTACTTAGTTAAAAGTCCAACGAGTCCATTTTACGGCCTATTTAGGCCCCTCGTCTAAAACCTCTACAAAAAGAACTGCAAAACAAGTTTTAATCAAAATTTAGGAGATCATATCACTGATAAATAGCTTTTCAGCACGATGATTTTGCAAAAACTCAATTTTTTTACTGATTACTTAGTTAAAAGTCCAACGGGTCCATTTTACAACCTATTTAGACCCCTCGTCCGAAACCTCTACAAAAAGAACTGCAAAACAAGTATTAATCAAAATTTAGGAGATCATTTCATTGATTACGAGCTTTTAGACACGATTACATTGCAAAAACTTAATTTATGTACTTTTTACTCTGTTAAAAGTCCAACGAGTCCATTTTACGCCTCGTTTCGACCCACTCGTCCAAAACCAATACAAAAAGGAGCGCGATGCAAGTTTTAATCAAAGTTTAGGAGTTCATATCATTTATTAAGAGCTTTTCAACACAATTATTTTGCAAAAACTCAATTTTTGTACTTTTTACTCAAATAAAAGTCCAACGGGTCCATTTTACGGCCCATTTAGACCCACTCACGCGAAACATCTACAAGGACCGTAAAACAAAATTTAATCAAAACTTAGGAGCTCATATCATTGAATACGAGCTTTTCAATACGACTATATTGCAAAAACTTAATTTACGTACTTTTTACTCAGTTAAATGTCCAACAGGTCCATTTTACGCCTCATTTAGACCAGCTTGTCCAAAAACTCTACAAAAAGAACCACAAAACAAGTTTTAATCAAAATTTAGGAGATCATATCATTGAATATGAGCTTTTAAACATGATACTATTGCAAAAACTTAATTTGTGTACTTTTTACTCAGTAAAATGTCCAACGGGTCCATTTTACGGCCCATTTAGACCCGCTCGTGCAAAACATCTTCAAAAGGACCTCAAAACAATTTTGAATTAAAACTTAGGAGATCATATCATTGATAACAATCTTTTCAACACGATAATATTGCAAAAACTCAATTTTTGAACTGTTTACTCAATTAAATGTCCAACGGGTCCATTTTACGGCCTATTTAGACCCCTCGTCCGAAACCTCTACAAAAAAGACCGCAAAACAAGTTTTAATCAAAATTTAGGAGATCATATCATTGAATAGTGATTTTCAACACGATTATATTGCAAAAAAACTTAATTTATGTACTTTTTACTAAGTTAAAAGTCCAACGGATTTATTTTACACCTCATTTAAACCCCCCTCGTCTGAAACCTCTACAAAAAGAAGCGCGAAACAAGTTTTAATTAAAGTTTAGGGGTTCATATCATTTATTACGAGCTTTTTAAAATTATTATATTGCAAAAACTCAATTTCTTTACTTTTTACTTAGTTAAATGTCCAACGGGTCCATTTTACGCCTCATTTAGACTCGCTCGCCCAAAACCTCTACAAAAAGGATCGCAAAACATGTTTGAATTAAAACTTAGGAGATCATATCATTGATAACGAGCTTTTGAACACGATGATATTGCAAAAACTCATTTTTGTACTTTTCACTCAGTTAGATGTCCAACGCGTCCATTTTATGACCCATTTAGACCCACTCGCGCGAAACCTCTACAAAAGGACCGCAAAACAAGTTTTAATCAAAGTTAGGAGTTCATATCATGATTACAAGCTTTTCAACATGATTATATTGCAAAAACTTCTTTTATGTACATTTTACTCAGTTAAAAGTCTAACGGGTCCATTTAATGCCTCATTTAGACTTGCTCGTCTGAAACCTCTACAAAAATGAGCGTGAAACAAGTATTAATCAAAACTTTGGAGATCGTATCATTGATTATGAGCTTTTCAACAAGACTATAATGCAAAAACTCATTTTTTGTTCTTTTTACTTAGTTAAAAGTCCAACGGGTCCATTTTACGCCTCATTTAGACCCGATCGTCCGAAACCTCTACAAAAAGGTGCGCGAAACAAATTTTAATCAAAACTTTAGAGATCATATCATTGATTACGTGCTTTTCAACAGGATTTTATTGCAAAAACTCAATTTTTATAATTTTTACTCAGTTATAAGTCCAACGGGTCTATTTTACGGCTTACTAAGACTCAACACGATTATATTGCAAAAACTCAAATTTTGTTATTTTTACTTAGTTAAAAGTCCAACGTGTCTATTTTACGACCTATTAAGACCCCTCGTCTGAAACCTCTGCAAAAAAGACTACCAAATTAATTTTAATCAAAACTTAGGAGGTCATATCATAGATTACGAACTTTAAACACGATTATTTTGCAAAAACTCAATTTCTGTACTTTTTACTCAGTTAAAAGTCCAACGGGTCCATTTTACGGCCCATTTAGACCCGCTCGCGCGAAACCTCTACAAAAAGGACCGCAAAACAAGTTTGAATTAAAACATAGGAGATCATATCATCGATAACGAGCTTTTCAATACAATTATATTGCAAAAACTCAATTTTGTACTATTTACTTAGTTAAAAGTCTAACGGGTCAATTTTACGGCCTATTTAGACCCCTCGTCCAAAACCTCTACAAAAAGAACTACAAAACAAGTTTTAGTCAAAATTTAGGATATCATATCATTGATTACAAGCTTTTCAACACGATTATATTGCAAAAACTTGATTTATGTACTTTTTTACTCAATTAAAAGTCCAACGGGTCCATATTGTACCTCATTTAGACCTGCTCGTCCAAAACCTCTACAAAAGAAGCGTGAAACAAGTTTTAATCAAATATTTGGAGTTCATATCATTTATTACGAGCTTTTCGACACGATTATATTGCAAAAACTCAAATTTTGTTCTTTTTACTCAGTTAAATGTCCAACGGCTCCATTTTACGGCCCATTAAGACCCGCTCGCGCAAAACCTCTACAAAAAGGACCGCAAAACAAGTTTTAATCAAAACGTAGGAGTTCATATCAATGATTACGAGTTTTTCAACATGATTATATTTCAAAAACTTGATTTATGTACTTTTTTACTCAGTTCAAAGTCCAACGGATCCATTTTACACTTCATTTAGACCCGCTCGTCCGAAACCTCTACAAAAAGAAGCGCGAAACAAGTTTTAATCAAAGTTTAAGAGTTCATATCATTTATTACGAGCCTTTCAACACGATTATATTGAAAGAAAACTCAATTTCTGTACTTTTTACTCATTTAAAAGTCCAATGGGTCCATCTTACGGCCCATTTAGACCCACTCACGCGAAACCTCTACAAAAAGAACTGCAAAACAAGTTTTAATCAAAAATTAGAAGTTTGTATCATTGCTTACGAGCTTCTCAACACGATTATATTGCAAAAACTCATATTCTGTTATTTTTACTTAGTTAAAAGTTCAACGTGTGCATTTTACGACCTATTAAGACCCCTCGTCTGGAACCTCTTGAAAAAAGACTGCAAAATAAATTTTAATCAAAACTTAGGAGGTCATATCATTGATTACGAACTTTTCAACACGATTATTTTGCAAAAACTCAATTTTTGTACTTTTTACTCAGTTAAAAGTCCAACGGGTCCATTTTACGGCCTATTAAGACCCCTCCTCCGAAACCTCTACAAAAAAGACATCAAAACAATTTTGAATTAAAACTTAGGATATCATATCATTTATAACAAGCTTTTCAACATGATGATATTGCAAAAAACTGAATTTGTGTACTCTTTACTCAGTTAAAAGTCCAACGGGTCCATTTTACGTCTCATTTAGACTCTCTCGTCCGAAACCTCTACAAAAAGAAGCGCGAAACAAATATTAAAAAACATAGGAGATCATATCATTGATTACGAGCTTTTAAACAAGATTATATTGCAAAAACTCAATTTTTGTACTTTTTATTTAGTTAAAAGTCCAACGAGTCCATTTCACGCCTCATTTAGACTCGCTCGTCTGAAACCTCTACAAAAAGGAGCGCAAAATAAGTTTTAATCAAAACTTTGGAGATCATATCATTGATTACGAGCTTTTCAATAGGAATATATTGCAAAAACTCAATTTATGTACTTTTTACTCAACTAAAACTCTAACGGGTCTATTTTACGACCTATTAAGACCCTTCTCTGAAACCTCTACAAAAGGACTGCAAATAAAGTTTTAATAAATACTTAGGAGTTCATATCAATTATTAAGAGCTTATCAACACAATTATAATGCAAAAGCTCAATTTGTATACTTTTTACTTAGTTAAAAGTCCAACAGGTCCAATTTACGACCCATTTAGACCCGCTCGCGCGAAAACTCCACAAAAAGGACCGCAAAACAAGTTTGAATTAAAACTTAGGAGATCATATCATTGATAACAAGCTTTTCAACACGATGATATTGCAAAAACTCAATTTTTGTATTGTTTACTCAGTTAAAAGTCCAACGGGCCCATTTTACTGCCTATTTAAACCCCTCGTCCGAAACCTCTACAAAAAGGACCGCAAAAAAGTTTTAATCAAAATTTAGGAGATCATATCATTGATTACGAGCTTTTCAACACGATTATATTGCAAAAACTTAATTTATGTACTTTTTACCCAGTTAAAAGTCCAACGGGTCCATTTCACACCTCATTTAGACTCACTCGTCCAAAACCTCTACAAAAAGAAGCACAAAACAAGTTTTAATCAAAGTTTAGGAGTTCATATAAATTATTACGAGCTTTTCAACATGATTATATTGCAAAAACTCAATTTTAGTTCTTTTTACTCAGTAAAATGTCCAACATGTCCATTTTACGGCCCATTTAGACCCGCTCGCGCGGAACCTCTATAGAAAGACCACAAAACAAGTTTTAATCAAAATTTAGGAGTTCATATCATTGATTACGAGCTTTTCAACATCGATTATATTGAGAAAAAAACTTAATTTATGTACTTTTTACTCAGTTAAAAGTCCAACGGATCCATTTTACACCTCATTTAGACCTGCTCGTCTGAAACCTCTACAAAAAGAAGCGCGAAACAAGTTTTTAATCAAAATTTATGAGTTCATATCATTTATTACGTGCTTTTCAACACGATTATATTGAAGAAAACTCAATTTCTATATCTTTTACTCATTTAAAAGTCCAATGCGTACATTTTACGGCCCATTAAGATGCGCTCGCGCGAAGCCTCTACAAAAAGTACCGCAAAACAAGTTTTAATCAAAACTTAAGAGTTTGTGTCAGTGATTATGTGCTTCTCAACACGATTGTATTGCAAAAACGCAATTTCAATACATTTTAATCAGTTAAAAGTTCATTGGGTCCATTTGACGGCCTATTAAGACCCCTCTTCTGAAACCTCTACAAAAAGGACCACAAAAAAGTTTTAATCAAAACTTAGGAGATCATATCATTGATTACAAAGTTTTCAACAAGATTATATTGCAAAAACTCAATTTCTGTACTTTTTATTCAGTTAAAAGTCCAACGGGTCCATTTTACGCCTCATTTAGACCTGCTCGTCCGAAACCTTTACAAAAAGGAGCGCGAAACAAGTTTTAATCAAAACTTTGGAGATCATAACATTGATTACGAGCTTTTTACTTAGTTAAAAGTCCAACGGGTCCATTTTATGTCCTATTAAGACCCCTCATCCGAAACCTCTACAAAAAGACAGCAAAACAAGTTTTAATCAAAGTTTAGGTGTTCATATCATTTATTACGAGTTTATCAGCACGATTATAATGGAAAAACTTAATTTGTATACTTTTTACTTAGTTAATAGTCCAATGGGTCCATTTTACGGCTCTTTTAGACCCCTTCACGCAAAACCTTTACAAAAGGACTGCAAAACAAGTTTGAATCAAAACTTAGGTGATTATAACATTGATAATGAGATTTTCAACACAATGATATTGCAAAAACTCAGTCTTTGTATTGTTTACTTAGTTAAAAGTCCAACGAGTCCATTTTACGGCCTATTTAGACCCCTCGTCTGAAACCTCTACAAAAAGAACTGAAAAATAAGTTTTAGTCAAAATTTAGGAGATCATATCATTCATTACGAAGCTTTTCAACACGATTATACTGCAAAAACTCAATTTATGTACTCTTTACTCAGTTAAAAGTCCAACGAGTCCATTTTACGCCTCATTTAGACCCGCTCGTCAAAAACCTCTACAAAAAGGAGCGCGAAACAAGTTTTAATCAAAGTTTAGGAGTTCATATCATTTATTACGAGCTTTTCAACATAATTAAATTGCAAAAACTCAATTTTTGTACTTTTTACTTAGTAAAATGTCCAACGGGTCCATTTTACGGCCCATTTAGACCCGCTCGCGTGAAACCTCTACAAAAAGGACCGCAATACAAGTTTTAATCAAAACTTAGGAGTTCATATCATTGATTACGAGCTTTTCAACACAAATATATTGCAAAAACTTAATTTATGCACTTTTTTACTCAGTTCAAAGTCCAACGGATCCATTTTACACCTCATTTAGTAGACCTGCTCATCCAAAACCTCTGTAAAAAGAAGCGTGAAACAAGTTTTAATCAAAGTTTAGGAGTTCATATCATTTATTACGAGCTATTCAACACGATTATATTGAAAGAAAACTCAATTTCTGTACTTTTTACTCATTTAATAGTTCAATGGCTCCATTTTTCGGCCCACTTAGACCCGCTCGCGCGCAACCTCTACAAAAAGAACTTCAAAACATGTTTTGATAATAAAAATTAGGAGTTCATATCATTGATTACGAGATTCTTAACGCGATTATATTGCAAAAAATCAATTCTTGTTCTTTTTACTTAGTTAAAAGTCCAACGGGTCCATTTTACGACCTATTAAGACCCCTCGTCTGAAACCTCTACAAAAAGGACCACAAAACAAGTTTTAATCAAAACTTAGGAGATCATATCATTTATTACAAGCTTTTCAACACGATTATATTACAAAAACTTAATTAAAGTACTTTTTACTCATTTAAAAGTCCAACGGGTCCATTTTACGCCTCATTTAGACCCGCGCGTTCGAAACCTCTGCAAAAAGGAGCATGAAACAAGTATTTAAAAAAACTTAGGAGATCATATCATTGATTACGAGCTTTTTGACAAGATTATATTGCAAAAACTCAATTTACGTACGTTTTATTCAATTAAAAGTCCAACGAGTCCATTTTACGCCTCATTTAAACTCGCTCGTCAAAAAACTCTACAAAAAGGACAGCAAAACAAGTTTTAATCAAAATTTATGAGACCATATCATTGATTACGAGCTTTTAAACATGATACTATTGCAAAAACTTAATTTTTGTACTTTTTGCTCAATAAAATGTCCAACGAGTCCGTTTTGCGGCCTATTTAGACCCGCTCTCACGAAACCTCTACCAAAGGACCTCAAAACAATTTTGAATTAAAACTTAGGCGATCATATCATTGATAACAATCTTTTCAACACGATGATATTGCAAAAACTCAATTTTTATACTGTTTTCCCAATTAAATGTCCAACGAGTCCATTTTACGGCCTATTTAGACCCCTCGTCCTAAACCTCTACAAAAAAGACCGCAAAACAAGTTTTAATCAAAATTTAGGAGATCATATCATTGATTACGAGCTTTTCAACATGATTATATTGCAAAAACTTAATTTATGTACTTTTTACTAAGTTAAAAAGTCCAACGGATTTATTTTACACCTCATTTAGACCTTCCTCGTCCGAAACCTCTATAAAAAGAAGCACGAAACAAGTTTTAATCAAAGTTCAGGTGTTCATATCATTTATTACAAGCTTTTCAAAATGATTATATTGCATAAACACAATTTCTTTACTTTGTACTTAGTTAAATATCCAACGAGTCCATTTTACGCCTCATTTAGACCCGCTCGTCCAAAACCTCTACAAAGAGGACCACAAAACAAGTTTGAATTAAAACTTAGGAGACATTATCATTATTAACGAGCTTTTCAACATGATGATATTGCAAAAACTTTTAGACCCACTTAGTTAGATGTCCAACGCGTCCATTTTATGGCCCATTTAGACCCACTCGCGCGAAACCTCTACAAAAAGGACCGCAAAACAAGTTTTAATCAAAGTTAGGAGTTCATATCATGATTACAAGCTTTTCAACATGATTATATTGCAAAAACTTCATTTATGTACATTTTACTCAGTTAAAAGTCCAACGGGTCCATTTTACGCTTCATTTAGACCCACTTATCCGAAACCTCTACAAAAAGGAGCGCGAAACAAGTTTTAATCAAAACTTTGGAGATCATATCATTGATTACGTGCTTTTCAAAAGGATTTTATTGCAAAAACTCAATTTCTGTAATTTTTACTCAGTTAAAAGTCCAACGGGTCTATTTTACGGCATATTAAGACTCCTCGTCTGAAACCTCTACAAAATGACGCAAAACAAGTTTTAGTAAATACTTAGGAGTTCATATCATTGATTACGAGCTTATCAACATGATTATAATGCAAAAATTAATTTGTATACTTTTTACTCAGTTAAAAGTCTAACAGGTTCATTTTACGGACCATTTAGACCCGCTCTCGTGAAACCTCTACAAAAAGGACCGCAAAACAAGTTTAAATTAAAAATTAGGAGATCATGTCATTGATTACAAGCTTTTAAATAGGATTATATTGCAATAACTCAATTTCTGTACTTTTTACTCAGTTAAAAATCCAATGGGTCCATTTTACGGACCATTTACACCCGCTCGCGCGAAACCTCTAAAAAAGGACCGCAAAACAATTTGAATTAAATCTTAGGAGATCATATGATTGATTACAAGCTTTTCAACACGATTATATTGAGAAAAAAAACTCAATTTATGTACATTTTACTAAATTACAAGTCCAATGGGTCCATTTTGCGGCCCATTTAGACCCGCTCGCGAGAAACCTCAACAAAAAGGAACACAAAAAAAGTTTGAATTAAAACTTAGGAGATCATATCATTAATAACAAGGTTTTCAACCCGATGATATTGCAAAAACTCAATTTTGTACTGTTTACTCAGTTAAAAGTCCAACGGGTCCATTTTATGGCGTATTTAGACCCCTCGTCTGAAACCTCTACAAAAGGACCACAAAACAAGTTTATTCTAAATTTAGGAGATCATATCATTGATTACGAGGTTTTCAACATGATAATATTGCAAAAACTTAATTTATGTACTTTTTACTGAGTTAAAAGTCCAACGGATCCATTTTACGCCTCATTTAGACCCGCTCATCCGTAACCTCTACAAAAAGGACCGTGAAACAAGTTTGAAATAAAAACTAAGGAAATCATATCATTGATAACGAGCTTTTCAACATGATGATTTTGCAAAAACTCATTTTTTTTTTATTTTTTACTCAATTAAATGTTTAACGCGTCCATTTTACGGCCTATTTAGACCCGCTCGCGAGAAACCTCTATAAAAAGGAACGCAAAACAAGTTTTAATCAAAACCTAGGAGTTCATATCATTGATTACGAGCTTTTCAACATGATAATATTGCAAAAACTTAATTCATTTACTTTTTACTCAGTTAAAAGTCCAACGGGTCCATTTTACGCCTCATTTAGACCCGCTCGTCCGAAACCTCTACAAAAAGGAGCGCGAAACAAGTATTAATCAAAACTTAGGAGATCATATAATTGATTACGAGGTTTTCAACCAGATTATATTGCAAAAACTCAATTCTGTACTTTTTATTCAGTTAAAAGTCCAACAGGTCCACTTTATGCCTCATTTAGACCCGCTCGTCGGAAACCTCTACAAAATGGAGCGCAAAACATGTTTTAATAAAAACTTTGGAGATAATATCATTGATTACGAGCTTTTAATAGGATTATATTGCAAAAAATAATTTATGTACTTTTTACTCAGTTAAAACTCCAACAGAACCATTTTACGGCCTATTAAGACCCCTCGTCCGAAGCCTCTACAAAAGACCGCAAAACAAGTTTTAATAAAATTTTAGGAGTCATATCATTTATTACGAGCTTATAACCATGATTATAATGCAAAAACTCAATTTGTATACTTTTTACGAGTTAAAAGTCCAACGGGTCCATTTTACGACTCATTTAGTTCCGCTCGCGCGAAACCTCTATTAAAACGACCGCAAAACAAGTTCGATTTAAAAATTAGGAGATCATATCATTGATTACGAGCTTTTCAACATGATTATATTGCAAAAAATCAATTTCTGTACTTTTTACTCAGTTAAAAGTCCAATGGGTCCATTTTACGGCGCATTTAGACCCGCTCACTCGAAACCTCTACAAAAAGGACCGCAAAACAAGTTTAAATCAAAACTTAGGAGATCATATCATTGATAACGAGCTTTTCAACACGATGATATTGCAAAAACTCAATTTTGTACTGTTTACTTAGTTAAAAGTCCAACGGGTCCATTTTACGGCCTATTTAGACCCCTCGTCCGAAACATCTACAAAAATAAACTGCAAAACAAGTTTTAATCAAAATTTAGGAGATCATATCATTGATAAATAGCTTTTCAACACGATGATATTGCAAAAACTCAATTTTCGTATTGATTACTTAGGTAAAAGTCCAACGAGTCCATTTTACGGCCTATTTACACCCCTCGTCCGGAACATCTAAAAAAGAACTACAAAACAAGTTTTAATCAAAATTTAGGAGATCATATCATTGATTACGAGCTTTTCAACACGATTATATTCCAAAAACTTAATTTATGTACTTTTTACTCTGTTAAAAGTCCAACGAGTCCATTTTACGCCTCATTTAGACCCACTCGTCCAAAACCACTACAAAAAGGAGCGTGAAACAAGTTTTAATCAAAGTTTAGGAGTTCATATCATTTATTATGAGCTTTTCAACACGATTATATTGCAAAAACTCAATTTTTGTACTTTTTACACAAATAAAAGTCCAACGGGTCTATTTTATGGCCCATTTAGACCCACTCACGCAAAACCTCTACAAGAAGGACCGCAAAACAAAATTTAATCAAAACTTAGGAGTTCATATCATTGAATACGAGCTTTTCAATACGATTATATTGCAAAAACTTAATTTATGTACTTTTTACTCAGTTAAATGTCGAACAGGTCCATTTTACGCCTCATTTAAACCCGCTTGTCCAAAAACTCTACAAAAAGAACCACAAAACAAGTTTTAATCAAAATTTAGGAGATCATATCATTGATTATGAGCTTTTAAACATGATACTATTGCAAAAACTTAATTTTTGTACTTTTTACTCAGTAAAATGTCCAACAGGTCCATTTTACGGCCCATTAAGACATGCTCGTGCGAAGCCTCTACAAAAAGTACCGCACAACAAGTTTTAATCAAAACTTCAGAGTTCGTATCAGTGATTACGAGCTTCTCAACACGATTATATTGCAAAAACTCGATTTCTATACATTTTACTCAGTTAAAAGTTCAACGGGTCCATTTTACGGCCTATTAAGACCCCTCTTCTGAAACCTCTACAAAAAGGACAACAAAAAAGCTTTAATCATAACCTAGGAGATCATATCATTGATTACAAAATTTTCAACAAGATTATATTGCAAAAACTCAATTTCTGTACTTTTTATTCAGTTAAAAGTCCAACGGGTCCATTTTACACCTCATTTAGACCTGCTCGTCCGAAACCTTTACAAAAAGGAGCGCGAAACAAGTTTTAATAAAAAATTTGGAGATTATAACATTGATTTCGAGCTTTTTACTCAGTTAAAAGTCCAACGAGTCCATTTTATGTCCTATTAAGACCCCTCGTCCGAAACCTCTACAAAAAGACAACAAAACAAGTTTTAATCAAAGTTTAGGTGTTCATATCATTTATTTAGAGTTTAACAGCACGATTATAATGAAAAAACTATATTTGTATACTTTTTACTTACTTAAAAGTCCAACGGGTCCATTTTACAGCCCTTTTAGACCCACTCGCGTAAAACCTTTACAAAAAGGACTGCAAAAAAACAAGTTTGAATTAAAACTTAGGTGATCATAACATTGATAATGAGCTTTTCAACACAATGATATTGCAAAAACTCAATTTTTGTATTGTTTACTTAGTTAAAAGTCCAACGAGTCCATTTTACGGCCTATTTAGACCCCTCGTCTGAAACCTCTACAAAAAGAACTGCAAAATAAGTTTTAGTCAAAATTTAGGAGATCATATCATTGATTACAAGCTTTTCAACACGATTATATTGCAAAAACTTAATTTATGTACTCTTTACTCAGTTAAAAGTCCAACGAGTCCATTTTACGCCTCATTTAGACCCGCTCGTCCAAAACCTTTACAAAAAGGAGTGCAAAACAAGTTTTAATCAAAGTTTAGGAGTTCATATTATTTATTACGAGCTTTTCGACATGATTATATTGCGAAAACTCAATATTTGTACTTTTTACTCAGTAAAATGTCTAACGAGTCCATTTTACGACCCATTTAGACTCGCTCGCGTGAAACCTCTACAAAAAGGACGGCAAAACAAGTTTTAATCAAAACTTAGGAGTTCATATCATTGATTACGAGCTTTTCAACACAATTAAATTGCAAAAACTTCATTTATGCACTTTTTTACTCAGTTCAAAGTCCAACGGATCCATTTTACACCTCATTTAGACCCGCTCGTCCGAAACCTCTGCAAAAAGAAGCGCGAAACAAGTTTTAATCAAATTTTAGGAGTTCATATCATTTATTACAAGCTATTCAACACGATTATATTGAAGGAAAACTCAATTTCTGTACTTTTTACTCATTTAATAGTTCAATGGGTCCATTTTTCGGCCCACTTAGACCCGCTCACGCGCAACCTCTACAAAAAGAACTTCAAAACATGTTTTGATAAAAAATCAGGAGTTCATATCATTGATTACGAGATTCTTAACGCGATTATATTGCAAAAACTCAATTCTTGTTCTTTTTACTCAGTTAAAAGTCCAACGGGTCCATTTTACGACCTATTAAGACCCCTCGTCTAAAACCTCTACAAAAGGACCACAAAACAAGTTTTAATCAAAACTTAGGAGATCATATCATTTATTACAAGCTTTTCAACACGATTATATTACAAAAACTTAATTAAACTACTTTTTACTCATTTAAAAGTCCAACGGGTCCATTTTACGCCTCATTTAGACCCACACATTCGAAACCTCTACAAAAAGGAGCGCGAAACAAGTATTTAAAAAAACATAGGAGACCATATCATTGATTACGAGCTTTTCAACAAAATTATATTGCAAAAACTCAATTATGTACTTTTTATTCAATTAAAAGTCCAACGAGTCCATTTTACGCCTCATTTAGACCTGCTCGTTCAAAAACTCTACAAAAAGGATGGCAAAACAAGTTTTAATCAAAATTTAGGAGATCATATCATTGATTACGAGCTTTTAAACATGATACTATTGCAAAAACTTAATTTTTGTAGTTTTTACACAGTTTAGGAGTTCATATCATTTATTACGAGCTTTTCAACACGATTATATTGCAAAAACTCAATTTTTGTACTTTTTACTTAGTTAAAAATTGAATGGGTCCATTTTACGACCCATTTAGATCCGTTCGCGTGAAACCTATACAAAAATGACCGCAAAACAAGTTTTAATCAAAACATAGGAGATCATATCATTGATTACGAGCTTTTCAACACAATTAGACTGCAAAAACTGAATTTTTGTACTTTTTACTATGTTAAAAGTCGAACGAGTCCATTTTACGGCCTATTAAGACCTCTTGTCTGAAACCTTTACAAAAAGGACTGCAAAACAAGTTTTAATCAAAACTTTGGAGATCATATCTTTAATTACGAGCTTTTCAACACGATTAGATTGCAAAAACTCATTTTATGTACTTTTTACTTAGTTAAAAGTCTAACGGGTTCAGTTTACGCCTCATTTAAACCCGCTCGTCCTAAACCTCTAAAAAAGGAGCTCAAAACGAGTTTTAATCAAAGTTTAGGAATTCATATCATTTATTACAAGCTTTTGAGCACGATTATATTGCAAAATCTCAATTTCCGTACTTTTTACTCATTTAAAAGTTCAATGGGTCCATTAAACGGAATATTTAGACCTGCTTGCGCGAAACCTCTACAAAAAGAACTGCAAAACAAGTTTTAATCAAAACTTAGGAGATCATATCGTTGATAACTAGCTTTTCAACACGATTATATTGCAAAAACTCAATTTCTGAACTTTTTTTTAGTTAAAAGTTAACGGGTCCATTTTACGGCCCATTCAGACCCGCTCGCGCGAAACCTCTACAAAAAAGACCGCAAAACAAGTTTTAATGAAAACTTAGCAGATCATATAATTGGTTACGAGCTTTTCAGCACAATTATATAGAAAAAAAAAATCCAATTCATGTACTTTTTACTGAGTTGAAAGTCCAACAAGTCCATTCTACGCCTCATTCAGACTCACTCGTCCAAAACCTCTAAAAAAGGAGCGCGAAACGATTTTTGATCAAAGTTTAAAAGTTCATATCATTAATTACATGCTTTTCAACACGATTATATTGCAAAAACTCAATTTTTGTACTTTTTACTCAATTACAAGTCCAATGAGTCCATTTTACGGCAAAATCAGCCATCTTTTAGTAGAATCTGTGCCTTTAATATATTTGTGATGTTTTGCTGTAAACTAACCTAAATACAATGCAATGATGCTTGAATGCAAAAGAAATATGGGTTAAAAAGGGTGTAAATAATAGAACTTTTACACACTCAACAATTGTATTGCAAAAACTGATTTTATGTACTTTTTACTTAGTTAAAAGTCCAACGGGTCCATTTTACGCCTCATTTAAACCCGCTCGTCCGAAATCTCTTAAAAAGGAGCTCAAAACGATTTATGTACTTTTTAGCACGATTATATAGCAAAAACTTAATTTATGTACTTTTTACTCATTTCAAAGTCCAATGGATCCATTTTACGGTCCATTTAGACCCGCTTGCGCGAAACCTCTACAAAAAAGACTGCAAAATAAGTTATAATCAAAACTTAGGAAATATATCATTGATTACGAGCTTTCCAACACGGTTATATTGCAAAATATCAATTTCTATACTTTTTACTTAGTTAAAAGTCCAACGGGTCCAATTTACGGCTCATTTAGACCCGCTCGTCTGAAACTTCTACTTAAAGAACCGCAAAAAAAGTTTTAATCAAAACATAGGAAATAATATCATTAATTACGAGCTTTTCAACATGATTATATTGCAAAAACTCAATTTTTGTACTTTTTACTCATTTAAAAGTCCAACAGGTCTATTTTACGGCCCATTCAGACCCGCTCACGCGAAACCTCTACAAAAAAGACCGCAAAACAAGTTTTAATGTAAACTTAGGAGATCATATCATTGATTACGAGCTTTTAAACACAATTATATTGCAAAAACTCAATTTTTGTACTTATTACTTAGTTCAAAGTCCAACGGGTCAATTTTACTACCTATTAAGAACCCTCGTCCGAACCTCAACAAAAAGGACCGCAAAACAAGTTTTAATCAAAACTTAGGAATTCGTATCATTGATTACGAGCTTTTCAACACGATAATATTGACAAATCTCATTTTCTGTACTTTTTACTCGGTTAAAAGTCCAACTGGTCCATTTTACGGCCCATTTAGACCCGCTCGTCTGAAACCTCTATATAAAAGACCGCAAAACAAGTTTTAATCAAAACATAGGAGATCATATCATTGATTACGAGCTTTTCGACACGATTATATTGCAAAAACTCAATTTTTGTACTAGTTACTAGGTTAAAAGTCGAACGGGTCCATTTTACACCTCATTTAAACCCGTTCTTCTGAAACCTCTAAAAAGGATATCGAAATGAGTTTAAATCAAAGTTTAGGAATTCATATCATTTATTACGAGCTTTTCAACATGATTATATTGCAAAAACTCAATTTCTATACTTTTTACTCAATTAAAAGTCCAATGGGTCTATTTTAGGGCCCATCTAGACCTGCTTGCGCGTAACCTCTACAAAAAGGACTGCAAAATAAATTTTAATCAAATTAGGAGATCATATCATTAATTACGAGCTTTCCAACACGATTATATTGCAAAATCTCAATTTCTATACTTTTTACTCAGTTAAAAGTCTAACGAGTCTATTTTACGCCTCATTTAAACTCGCTCGTCTGAATCTTCTAAAAAAAGGAGCTCGAAACGAGTTTTAATCAAAGTGTAGGAATTCATATCTTTTATTACGAACTTTTCAGCACGATTATATTGCAAAAACTCAATTTCTGAACTTTTTACTCAGTTAAAAGTCCAACATGTCCATCTGACGGCCCATTTAGACCTGCTCGTCTGAAACCTCTAAATAAAGGACCGCAAAACAAGTTTTAATCAAAACATTGGAGATCATATCATTGATTACGAGCTTTTCAACACGATTATATTGCAAAAACTCAATTTTTGTACTAGTTACTAGGTTAAAAGTCGAACGAGTCCATTTTACAGCCTATTAAGAACCCTCGTCCGAAACCACAACAAAAAAGACCGCAAAACAAGTTTTAATCCAAACTTTGGAGATCACATCATTGATTACGAGCTTTTCAACACAATTATATTGAAAAAACTCAATTTATGTACTTTTTACTCAATTAAAAGTCCAACGGGTCCATTTTACGCCTCATTTAAACCCGCTCTTCTGAAACCTCTAAAAAAGGAGCTCGAAACGAGTTTTAATCAAATTTTAGGAATTCATATCATTTATTACGAGTTTTCAGCGTGATTATATTGCAAAAACTCAATTTCTGTACTTTTTACTCAATTAAAAGTCCAATGGGTCCATTTTACGGCCCATTTAGACCCGCTTGCGCGTAACCTCTACAAAAAGGACTGCAAAATAAGTTTTAAC
The DNA here is from genome assembly GCA_958450335.1 of Hibiscus tridactylites. Classification (NCBI taxonomy): domain Eukaryota; kingdom Viridiplantae; phylum Streptophyta; class Magnoliopsida; order Malvales; family Malvaceae; genus Hibiscus; species Hibiscus tridactylites. The sequence continues at coordinate 34,828,023 of OY288289.1, read as the reverse complement.
CAAAACTTAGGAGATCATATCATTAATTACGAGCTTTCCAACATAATTATATTGCAAAATCTCAATTTCTATACTTTTTACTCAGTTAAAAGTCCAACGGGTCCATTTTACGGCCCACTTAGACACGCTCATCTAAAACCTCTACATAAAGAACCGCAAAACAAGTTTTAATCAAAACATAAGAGATCATATCATTGGTTACGAGCTTTTCAGCATGATTATATTGTAAAAACTCAATTTCTATACTTTTTACTCATTTAAAAGTCCAACAGGTCCATTTTACGGCCCATTCAGACCCGCTCGCGCGAAACATCTACAAAAAAGGCCGCAAAATAAGTTTTAATGAAAGCTTAGGAGATCATATCATTGATTACGAGCTTTTCAACACAATTATATTGCAAAAACTCAATTTCTGTACTTTTTACTGAGTTAAAAGTCCAACGGGTCCATTCTACGCCTCATTTAGACCCACTCGTCTGAAACCTCTAAAAAATGATCGCAGAACGATTTTTGATCAAAGTTTAGGAGTTCATATCATTTATTACGAGCTTTTCAACATGATTATATTGCGAAAACTCAATTTTTGTACTTTTTACTCGTTTAAAAGTCCAATGGGTCAATTTTACGGCCCATTTAGACCCGCTTGCGCGAAACCTCTACAAAAAGGACCGCAAAACAAGTTTTAATCGAAACTTAGGGGTTCATATAATTGATTACCAGCTTCTCAACATGATTATATTGCAAAAACTCAATTTCTGTACTTTTTACTCAGTTCAAAGTCCAACGGGTCCATTTTACGGCCTATTAAGACCCCTCGTTCGAGACCTCTACAAAAAGGACCGCATAACAAGTTTAATCCAAACTTAGGAATTTATATTATTGATTACGAGCTTTTCAACACGATTATATTGAAAAATCTCAATTTCTGTACTTTTTACTAAGTTAAAAGTCCAACGGTCCATTTTACGGCCCATTTAGACCCGCTCGTTTGAAACTTCTACATAAAGGACCTCAAAACAAGTTTTAATCAAAACATATGAGATCATATCATTGATTACGAGCTTTTCGACACGATTATATTGCAAAAACTCAATTTTTGTACTTTTTACTCATTTAAAAGTTCAATGGGTCCATTTTACGACCCATTTAGACCCGCTTGCTCGAAACCTCTACAAAAGACTGCAAAACAAGTTTTAATCAAAAGTTAGGAGATCATATCATTGATTACGAGCTTTCCAACACGATTATATTGCAAAATCTCAATTTTTGTACTTTTTACTCAGTTAAAAGTCCAACAGGTCTCAATATGTAATGTCCTGCTATCTTTTACCTAATAATATTGTGGATGACATGACCTCAACTATCCGTTAATACTAGTGGTCTGGGGATCCAATAAAAAAGGTTGGCACATGCTCCCTTGGAATCGAGTTTGTTTACCCTAATCCGCTGGGGGCATGGGCTTTCGAGATCTCAATGATTTTAACATTGCTCTCCTTGAAAAAAAACTTTGGTGGCTAATTTGTGAGCTGGAATCATTGATGGGTTAAATTTATCGTGCAAAGTATTTCCCCTCTAGCAATATCTTAGATGCTACCCGTCCGCAACGGGGATCGTTTGCCTGGCAAGGCCTTTACAATGCTTTGCAGCACCTATTTGGTGGGTTTTTGTACCAACCTGGTATTAACAGCAATATACGTGTCCATAAAGATAACCGGGGAGGCTCCTCTTATATCATCATATCCGGGGATTATGAAACCTCTAATGAAGTACACGTTCGTTGTTGTGACTTTATGATCAGGAATCAGGCTGCTTCGGATCCTCTCAAGGTTTAACGCTATTTCAACTCTGCTGATGCAGATTCTATCCTCCGTATCCCGATAATTAATGATTCCCGTGATTCTATTCTTTGGTCTCCCAATGATTCTGGGATCTATTCGGTTCACCCTGGTTACCAATACCTCCAGCGGCCTGCGGAACCTCAAAACCGCCTAGCTCGGATTTGGAAAGTTCTGGCTAAAGTTAAAGCTCTCCCTAAGGTCAAAACTTTTGGCTGGTGTATGGCCTCCGAAGCCCTACCTGTTGGCTCGAGACTTCAGGTTTTTGCCCCTAATGCTGGCCTCTGCCCTATTTGTGGTTTCTCTTCGGAATCCATTCTTCACGCTCTTCGCGACTGTTTTGGGGCCTCTGAGGCCCTACGTCTTTATGGCATCCCCAATACCCTATCCAACAGTTTGGCTTCTTCTGGAATCCAATGGTTGGAGGAGGGCGCCCGCCTTTTATCTCCTGACCACTTTGGTCTTTTCCTCACTTCTATTTGGAATATATGGAACAGGCGTAATGATTGGGTCCACAATCACCACTTAGAACCCCCTTGGCTTACTACAATCAATTTTTTTTAGTCTACATAATGATTACTACAATTCTATCTCTTCCGCATTCCCTACCGAATTCCTCTACGACGTCACCTCCACGTTGGAGGCCCCCACCCAATGGTTATATTAAGATTAATGTGGATGGGGCTTTTGACCCAGCCACTCGTGCAGCGGATGTTGGTGTTGTGACACGTAATGATTCGGGTGCGGTTGTTGGGGGCCTTGCTTACCCCTTGGGCAGTTGTTCGGATGATGTTACTTGCGAAGGTTTGAGCCTTCTTGTTGATCTTACCTTTGCTTAATCCCAGGGCTGGCGAAGACTGCAATTTGAGACACACTGTGCCTCCCTTGCGAACAGGCTCAACAATCCAGGGCCAAACCTCTCTACATTAGGTCACCTACTTTTACAAGCTCGTGAAGCTCTTTTTTCTTTGCCTTTTGCACATGTTTCTTATGTAAGCTGTGAGGTAAATTTTGTGGCTCATGCAATGGCTACCCTTGCTCTCCGAACTATGTCTTCCATGTCCTTTGGATCTGACTTTTCTTCTTGTATCCGTCACCTTGTACTTGGCGAGTTCTCAACTTAATAAAATTTGGGCACTCTTTTCCCCTTTTTAGGTTTCTCCAAGACTTGTGCCTGGGGATATTAGTAGGGTTTTTAATAAGGCCTTTTTTCTTAAAAAAAGTCCAACGGGTCCATTTTACGGCCCATTTAGACTCGCTCGTCTAAAACCTCTACATAAAGAATCGCAATGCAAGTTTTAATCAAAAAATAGGAGATCATATCATTGATTACGAGCTTTTCAACATGATTATATTGCAAAAACTCAATTTCTGTACTTTTTACTAATTAAAAGTCCAACGGGTCCATTTTACGGCCTATTAAGTCCCCTTGTCCGAAAGCTTTATAAAAAGGACCGTAAAACAAGTTTTAATCCAAACTTAGGATAACATATCAATGATTACGAGCTTTTCAACATAATTATATAGCAAAAACTCAATTTCTGGACTTTTACTATGTTAAAAGTCCAACGGGTCCATTTTACGCCTCATTTATACCTGCTCGTTCGGAACCTCTACAAAAAGGACCGCAAAACAAGTTTTAATCAAAGTTTATGAGTTCATATCATTTATTACGAGATTTTCAACACGATTATATTGAAAAAAAACTCAATTTATGTACTTTTTACTCATTTAAAAGTCCAATGGGTCCATTTTAAAGCCCATTTTGACTCGCTCTCGCGAAACCTCTACAAAAAGGACCGCAAAACAAGTTTTAATCAAAACTTAGGAGTTCATATTATTAATTACGAGCTTCTTATCACAATTTTATTGCAAAAACTCAATTTTTGTACTTTTTACTCAGTTAAAAGTCGAACGGGTCCATTTTACGGCCTATTAAGACCCCTCGTCTAAAACCTCTACAAAAAAGACCGCAAAACAAGTTTTAATCGAAACTTAGGAGTTCATATCATTGATTACCAGCTTCTCAACATGATTATATTGCAAAAATTCAATTTCTATACTTTTTACTCAGTTCAAAGTCCAACGGGTCCATTTTACGGCCTATTAAGACCCCTCGTCCGAAACCTCTACAAAAAGGACCGCATAATAAGTTTTAATCAAAACTTAGGAATTTATATCATTGACTACGAGCTTTTCAAAACATCAATTTCTGTACTTTTTCCTAAGTTAAAAGTTCAGCGGGTCCATTTTTCAGCCCATTTAGACCCGCTCATTTGAAATCTCTATATAAAGGACCGCAGAAAAAGTTTTAATCAAAACATATGAGATCATATCATTGATTACGAGCTTTTCTACACGATTATATTGCAAAAACTCAATTTTTGTACTTTTTACTAGGTTAAAAATCAAACGGGTCCATCTTACGGCCTATTAAGACCCCTCATCTGAAACCTCTACAAAAAGGACCACAAAACAAGTTTTAATCAAAAGTTTGGAGATCATATCATTGATTACGAGATTTTCAACATGATTATATTACAAAAAGTCAACTTATGTACTTTTTTCTAAGTTAAAAGTCCAACGGGTCCATTTTACGCCTCATTTAAAACCGCTCGCACGAAACCTCTAAAAAAGGAGCCCGAAACGAGTTTTAATCAAAGTTTCGGAATTTATATCATTTATTACGAGCTTTTCAGGTCGATTATAGTGCAAAAACTAAATTTATGTTCTTTTTACTCATTTAAAAGTCAAATGGGTCCATTTTACGACCCATTTAGACCCGCTTGCGCGAAACCTCTACAAAAGGACTGCAAAACAAGTTTTAATTAAAAGTTAGGAGATCATATCATTGATTACGAGCTTTCCAACATGATTATATTGCACAATCTCAATTTTTGTACTTTTTACTCAGTTAAAAGTCCAACGGGTCCATTGTACGGCTCATTTAGACTCGCTCGTCTAAAACCTCTACATAAAGAACCGCAAAACAAGTTTTAATCAAAACATAGGAGATCATATCAATGATTACGAGCTTTTCAACATGATTATGGTTCAAAAACTCAATTTTTGTACTTTTTACTAGTTAAAAGTCCAACGGGTCCATTTTACGGCCTATTAAGTCCCCTTGTCCAAAACCTCTACAAAAGGACCATAAAACAAGTTTTAATCAAAAATTAGGAGATCATATCAATGATTACGAGCTTTCCAACATGATTATATAGCAAAAACTCAATCTCTCTGCTTTTTACTATGTTAAAAGTCCAACGGGTCCATTTTACGCCTCATTTAAACCTACTCGTCCGAAACCTCTACAAAAAGGACCGTGAAATAAGTTTTAATCAAAGTTTAGGAGTTCATATCATTTATTACGAGATTTTCAACACGATTATATTGTACATACTTAATTTATGTACTTTTTACTCAGTTAAAAGCCCAACGGTTCCATTTCCGCTCGTCCGAAACCTCAACAAAAAGGAGCGTGAAACAAGTTTTAATCAAAGTTTAGTAGTTCATAACATTTTTCGGCCTATTAAGACCCCTCGTCCAAAACCTCTACAAAAAGAACCGCGAAACAGGTTTTAATCAAAACTTGGGAGATCATATCATTGATTATGAGCTTTTCAACGCGATTATATCGCAAAAACTCAATTTCTGTACTTTTTTCTCTATTAAAAGTCCAACGGGTCCATTTTAAAGCCCATTTAGACCCGCTCGCGTGAAACCTCTACAAAAAAGACCGCAAAACAAATTTTAATCAAAACATAGGAGTTCATATCATTGATTACGAGCTTTTCAACACGATTATATTACAAAAACTTAATTTATATACTTTTTACTCAGTTAAAAGTCCAACGGTTCCATTTTATGCCATATTTAGACTCGCTCGTCCGAAACCTCTACAAAAAGTACCGCGAAACAAGTTTTAATCAATGTTTAGTAGTTCATAACATTTATTACGAGCTTTTCAACATGATTATATCGCAAAAACTCAATTTATGTACTTTTTACTTAGTGAAAAGTCCAACGGGTCCATTTAACGGCCCATTTAGACCCGCTCGTCGGAAACCTCTACAAAAAGGACCGCAAAACAAGTTTTAATCAAAACTTAGGAGTTCATATCATTGATTACTAGCTTTTCAACACGATCATAATGCAAAAACTTAATTTATGTACTTTTTACTCAGTTAAAAGTCCAACGGGTCCATTTTACACGTCATTTAGACCCGCTCGTCCGAAACCTCTAGAAAAAGGAGTGTGAAACAAGTTTCAATCAAAACCTAGGAGATCATATCCTTTATTACAAGCTTTTCAACATGATTATATTGCAAAATTACAATTTCTGTACTTTTTACTTAGTTAAAAGTCCAACGGGTCCATTTTACGTCTCATAAAGACCCGCTCGTCTGAAACCTCTACAAAAAGGACCGCAAAACAAGATTTAATCAATGTTTCAGAGTTCATATCATTTATTACGAGCTTTTCAACACGATTATATTGAAAAAAAAACTCAATTTCTGTACTTTTTACTTATTTAAAAGTCCATTGGATCCATTTTAAAGCTCATTTAGACTCGCTCGCGTGAAACCTCTACAAAAAGGACTGCAAAACAAGTTTTAATCAAAACCTAGGAGTTCATATCATTGATTACGAGCTTTTCAACACAATTATATTGTAAAAACTTAATTTATGTACTTTTTACTCAATTAAAAGTCCAACGATAACAAGTGGGTGGGATGGCTCTCGAAATTCTCTCATCTCTCTCGGGTCTCTCAAGCGTTCGGTTTTCCCCCTTTTCAATTCTCTCAATTTTTTCACCCTTTCCGCACTGGCCTTTCCTCTTTTTGTGTTTGGTTTGGCCTGTTCCCCTCCCCGCCGTTGTTTTCTCTTCAACCACCATGCCTATTGTCACAATTTCAACCGCATTTTTTTACGATCGCGAGACCCAAGATCATCAAGGTATAGAGATTCTGAGAAGCCTTCCCACCCTACCGTATTTTGTTTTGATCTATTTTTTATTATTGTTCTGTATTTTCATTATTTCCCTTTCATTTTTTTCTCTGTGATGATGCTCATCTGTTATCTAACCATTTTTCTTTTGGGTTTATTGCAAGGGTTTTCAACCCCAATCAAGGATCTACCCATAGTCGTCTCAGATCCCCAATCTCGGAGCCGGGTAACCTTTATACCAAAAATTTCATGGCTTCACCAATCCAGTGATGTAGCCTTTGAGAGGCCAAAGCGACGCCCATCTCTTCTCACTTTCACCGTCGGATTGCTCCTTTTCTGATCAAAAATCCTTCTCCCCTCGCCCCCTATCAGATTTTAATAACCCCAAATCTATTTACGGATTTGTCTAATTTTTTGGGTTTTGTTTTTCCCTTTGCAGATCTAGTTCGAGCATCCCAGGGATGTCGTATGTGCAAAGCGTTTCATCTTCTCCATCAAATCGACCTACCTCCGATTCACATCCCCATCCCTCACCATCCCTTTCTGATTTATATTATTAGGGTTTTATCTAATTTCTTAGGTTCTGTCCTTTATTTCCTAGATCTGGTTCAAGCACTCCCCTTGGTCAGGCCATCCACTACCGTCGCTGCAAAGGCGTTGGTTCCTCGGCACCTCTGGTAAAACAGTCCTTTACCCCCTTTTTGTTCCTTTGTATGTATGCTCATCTCAATTATTATTTGATAGCCTCTGTTTAGTTGATGCCTTTTACTTAAATCACTGTAATTTCCCCGTTTTTATTAATTTCTTAGACTCTCATTATGCTCTGGTTTATAGTATTTCGGATTGTAATGTTTGTTTCCATGGTAATTGCCTACTCGTGTTTCTTTTCTGGTTTGATATCTCTGGATATTCTATGTCTATCCTTAATTATCTGCTAAGCATTTTTTTCTGCATCGATGGGTTTGAATCACTGCTATGCTTGCTTTTCTTTCTCCTAGCCTTAACTTTGAATTTATCTTCAATCTGCTGGACTGAGACTACTATCCTTATGGCTTATGCTTACATTATTTCTGTCAATCCTCAATCCCTATTAGGGAACTTATTATCGACCCACCATGTGGGACTCCATTTCGTCCTACTTGACTATGCTCTCTTAGGCTATCGAATATGGAGTATACCCGTCTCTGTTCTACTTTCTTTTTTTTTCTTTTTTTGGTTCCAATTATATGCCTTATTGTATAATTTGGATTCTTTTGATTTCATTGTCCCGTGATGTGGGATGGCTGGTAGATTAAGTTGGGTTGTCCCCCTCCCCTTTCAGATTACTCCTTTTCTTTCCGGGCTACTTCTTATGCTAATTATGTTTTCTCTCTTTTACAATGTTATTCCCATTATGGTGACCGCCTTGCATCTATGGTGTGTTTTTCACCGCTGCAAGGTAACTATCCCTCTCTCCCACATTGATTATCGGCTGCTTACCCATAGTTCTCTTTTGCCTTTTAAATTCTCTCAATTACCTTGTTATTATTTCATCTGGCTGAACGGTTTATATGGACCAACTGCTTACAATTTTCCGCATACATTATTCTTGTGCATCTTGCTATTGTTTTACTGGTCTCGGCTCATTTGGTATATGTGTTCTCCTTTTACGCTTTTTTATACTGCTATCTGGATTAGTTTCATACTGATTGCTCTTTCTACTAACACATATCGATCCCTTTCAAGGGAATTTTTATCGACCCACTTAGTGGGAAATTCTCTAATAACCTCTGATACAATTTCTATGCTTCTCCTTTTTCATTTCAGTCTTGCTTTGATTTCTTTTCACACACTTTATTGTATGGATCTACTTTTGCTAACTATCTTGTGTTTCCTCTTATTTCATCGAGTAATCATGGCCATTTCATGGGAGCTGCCCCTCCAGCATACCAGATTACCAGTCTAAGTCAACTACGTTCAACATTTATTTTATTTCCATACAATGGTCTATATTTATTCTTTTATTTCTTCCCCTATTTATTTTCTCTTTTAGTCTATATTAATTTTCTTGCCACCTCTTCTTTATATTCCTTGGGTTGTAATTTATTTTCTTACCCCCTCTTCCTGCGTGGTTTATTTGTTTCTTTAGTTTCTGCTCTATCTTTTTGCATGCCTGGGTTCTCTATGCTCCATATTTATTGGTCAAAGACTACCTTTGCCTATGATTGTTTCCTCTATGCTTGTCTGGACCTACATCATTTCATGCTTACGTTTTATCTTATACCTCTGTTGAACACTAATACTATCCACTACACCTCCTTGGGTGCTTTTACTCAAGCCCTTTCTAGGGATTTCTCCGCAATCACCTTAATGGTGAAAAAGTTTTTGTCTTATTACATAATACAACAACGTTAATTAGCAACGAATACAACAGACTTAGTCCCTCAATTACAATATTGAATATGTATCGCATGCTTTTATTCCTTTTAAAGACTATATATTTTGGACGTTTTTTAAACTTCCCCAATTTACATCTCTACGCCTCTCAAGGTATAATTCCTTGAGGCCTTCTTCGGGTATTTCATACAATCACCCTTATGGTGAAAACCTTTCCACCCTCTCAAAACTTATGGTCTTATTTATGGCTCACCCTTAAATACAATATCATACTCCGAATCACTACGCAAAGTGTAACAGTCTTCTGTCTTTCCCTAAACTATCAGTTCGCAGCTCTACACTATCTCCATTTAACACTAATGACGAGCTTACCATATATCAACCCTCTACTGCGTATATATTTTAATTCTCTCCCTACTATTCCCAGATTAATCCCCCCCCCCCCTTCTAGGGCTTTAATTCCGTCAATTCAAACATTTTTTTAAGAATCTAACTCCCTTTCCAAACCAACCTACTCACGCTCTCCATCTTACCTTATTTACACAAATTTCTTTATTATTAATAAATGTCCCTTTAAATACCTTTATCCTATTTTTAAGGACTCCCAATTTTAATCTAAATCAAAAACTTCAAATACTTACTAAGAACTTAAATACTAACCCAAATCTACCCACTTACTTTTTCACTCCTGCCTTATATACGCAAACCCATTTTATTTTCTTACATACTCTTTCAATCCTGTGTTTAAGGAATTTACTTTTTATTCTTACCCCAATCCGTCCTATTATGTTTCCAATCATACCTTATATAAACAACATTTTTGGTCTTTATTATATATTCCTTTAATTTCTTCTATAATTCCACGAATTCCTTTCCTAATTTTAAGGAATCTTAACATTAATTTAAATCAAAGAGTTAAAGTATTTCCTTTTGACATTATCGATCTCTTTCCAAAATTCCCTAATTGGTACCTTATATATTTCGACTATCATCACCCCTCGATTCTCCATCGCTCACCTCTTTTCTTTTCCTCAATCTCTCTGCTTCTATTCTTGTCTCTTCTTACATTTTTCATCCATGGCAAACCACGCCCTCCCACAATTCAACCAACTAAACTTAACCAATGAAGAGGCTGCCCTCCTATACACTCCTGACTTTGGTTGGGACTTTGAAGAGGAAGACCCTCAGTTTTTACTCCTTGGCTGCTTTATTCCATCAAAACCCATTGATACTCATGTTGTACTAAGTGCCTTTGAAGGCATCTGGAAGTCAAGTAACCTGATCTCCATCTCGATCATTAAGGAAAACTACTTTAAGATCAAATTCAAGGATGTTAAGAATCGCTACGAGGTTCTCAATCGAGGGCCATGGTTATACAATGATGAATGGCTCGCCCTGACAGAGTGTGACCCTACCAAAATATTGATGAGTATACTTTTACACTAATGCACATTTGGGTCCGAATCTTTGGTCTTCCTGCCCCCATCTATGAAGACATCGATCGTGCACATCTTGTCGGGCAATTGCTCGGAGCAATGGTTGGAACCGTCCTTCGTATAGATACGCGTGAACTCGAAGGGAATATGTCTGATTTCTTGAGGGTTGAAATTATGCTTGATGTATCACGTCTTGTGACTTGATTCCTCTTTATTGGGAATGGAACTAATAAGAAGATGTGCCGATTGCAATACGAACGCCTACCTTCATTGTGCCATGATTGTGGGATTATCAGTCATATAATTGAGAATTGTCCGATCTAGTCATCACTCGACCTTTCCAAACTACAATATGGGGAATGGGTGCGCTATTTACCCCCTCGACGACGTATCCAAGGCCCGCGGGGAAGAATTAGAACTGTTGGAATGGAAAGTGCTGATGCAAATACGACTTCGTTGGGTATGTTAGAATTTTCTTACATTTGCTTATGTTCAACCTTCTTTACTCAATTGTTTTCAATCTTTCCTTTAATTTCTCCCTTGATCGTATATAATCAATTTTCCTTTTCTGTTCCAAAACCAGATCCGATTGCAACAGGGAACACTAATGCTGAATCGAACAACATAGGTCTCCCATTCATCTCTTCTCAACTCTTTTTATTTTTTAATCGATTCTCGCATCTAAACCTAATTCTGCTATTTTTTAGTTACTTAGGCAATCTAAATGATGGAGATGTTGCCTCTTTTTCGGAACAGCCCATTGAGGAGAACCCTCAACCTGATGCGACCATGGGCGATGCTTCACCCTTGCCGAAAGAGCACAACGGCCCTGGGCCAAAGGCAATAGATCCCTCTCCCCGCTCAAACCCACAAGTCACACTACCCCCTAGAGTTATGGCACCACAGCCTCTGAATACAATCTTCCCCATTCCGGAAGAATCCACTGAGGGTGGTTGGGATGTTCAGGACGACAGTGTGTCGAGTCCTACCGCCCAGCAAACAATACACTTGGATGCCCAATTACGTAAGCCCCTCCTTTAAACTGATATTCCGCTTATTCATGAATTTGACCTTTGGTTACTGAAAACCTATCCAAATGATGCAGCTTCTGCTCCTGCTCCAGCTCTAGCACCTCCCAATCGTGGTACTAAACGTTGATCCCCTATTCAAGTGGTCCTCCAGCCCAAGAAAGCTAAATCCTCCTCCTCGTCTACCCCAAAAGCTGGGATGAGTAGCTCAAAAACTCTCCAGCGGCAGTTGATTCTCAACCCCTCCGTGGGAAATGATAGTGTTATGTTGGAATTGTTAGGGTCTTGGGAAGGTCCAGCAGTTCATCACCTCCGGCAATATGTTCGACGTAACTCCCCGGATATTTTATTTTTATGTGAAACAAAATTAAATAAATAGGCATGTAGTCGCCTTAGTGTTTCATTAGGGATGATTGAGGTTATTACTTTAGCCCCTAGTAACAATTGTTCCGGACCTGCTCTATTTATCTCTAATAACATTAATATTTCCTTGCTTTCGTACTCGGATCGCTTTATTCACACTTACATTCAACTTGAATCCTCTTCGATGTATTTCACTGGTATACATGGATTCTCTGAAACTAGTCAAAAAAATAAAACATGGGATATAATCGACTCTTTAAACAATAATAACAACCTTCCTTGGCTTCTAGGCGACGACTTTAACGAAATTCTATCTGATAATGAGAAACAAGGGGGCTGTCGTCATGCAAGATCCCAAATCAACAATTTTCGTAATTGTCTTTCACGTAATAATCTTTTTGCTGTAAACCGACTACTGGATGGTTCACTTGGACCAAAATCGGGCCTAATACCCCAACCATCCTAGAACGTCTTGATCGTTTTGTAGGCAACTCGGCTTGGAAAGCTTCTAATCACTTTTATCGCATCATCTCAGACTTTGATGCCAAATCAGATTGCTGGTTCTTACTTTTGGACACATCCCCACTTTACAAAATATTACTCGACCATTAACCTCTAAATTTCACTTTGAAAGTTGCTGGGCAACCAATGAAGAAGGAATTTCTCTGGTTAAACGAACTTGGGCCACTACCAAGGGTCATATTGTTGACAAAATTCAAGTTATTCGTTCTTGCTTAGGGGACTGACAATCACAGCAACGCTATAATACTACAGGGCGTATCCACCTTATTACTAAGAAAATTAACAAGCACCTCAAGAGGCCCCTAACGACTTCCACTAAGGAAGCTTACCTTAAAGCAAGATCTGAACTCAACAAGTTACTCAATGAACAGGAAATCTACTGGGCGCAAAGATCACGCAACTTATGGCTTTCTCAAGGGGACAAGAATACTCATTTCTTTCATGCTCGTGCTAACAACAGACGAAATAAGAACACTATCAATGGGTTATATGACACTAACAATAACTGGTGTGTTTCCGAGAACGATCTAATGACTATAGCATCCACATATTTCCGAACCTTATTCACTTCCTCAAATCCTCAACTTTCATATCAGATTCTCTCCAAAATAACTGCCTCCATTACACCAGCTATGAATGAGTCTCTCACTAGGGCTTTCACCGCTGATGAAATCCTCCACGCCTTCCGAGATATTGATCCTCAAAAGGCCCCGGGAATTGATGGCCTCCCAAGTGGGTTCTTTAGACAACACTGGTACACGGTAGGTGTGGATGTTACCTCACTTTGTCTGAACCTCCTCAATGGCTCAACCGATATGGCATCGGTCAATCAAACCATGTTGGTCTTATCCCAAAAATTAAGGATCCAACTACTATGAGGCATATCTGGCCTATTAGTCTCTGTATGGTGATTTACAAAATTGTGGCTAAGGTCCTGGTTAACAGAATGAAGCAAACGATACCTTTTTGTATTAGTAACAACCAAGCTGCCTTCGTTCAGGGACATAATATCACTAATAACATCCTTATTGCTCATGAAATTATACACTCTATTAATACTGGGAACATTAAATCTTCCCATGGTGCTGCTCTTAAGGTAGACATGGAAAAGGCCTTTGATCGAGTGGAATGGTCTTTTCTTGAGAATGTTATGAACCGAATGGGCTTTGCACCTTCTTGGGTCTCAATCATCATGCAATGTATCTCTTCGGTATCCTTCACTATTAAGGTTAATAGTTCATTTTCCCCTTTCTTTAAACCATAACGAGGTCTTCGACAAGGCGACCCCCTATCACCTTTTTGCTTCCTCTTTTATACTCAAGGTCTCTCGGCGTACCTCTATGAGGCTCAACAACAAAATTTGCTCTCTGGCCTTGGAGCTAGTAGGTTGGGACCTAAAGTCAACCATCTCCTCTTTGCAGACGATTGCATGGTCTTTATCAACACCAACCCAGAGGAAGCGGAACATCTTAAAACAGCTCTCCAAACCTACACTTCCACCACTGGGCAAGTAGTCAACTTTGAAAAATCGACTATTTTCTACAATCCACGTACCCTCCACTCAATTCGAGAATCAATTAATAATTCCTTCCAGGTACGTGAGCTCAATAACCCAGGTGTCTACTTGGGTGTCCCACTCTTTATTGGTAAGAATAAAACGGAATCCCTAGGCTTCATTCGCGATAAAGTTCATGACCGGTTGTCTAATTGGGATAAACAACCCATGTCTTTTAGTGGCAGAGAAATTTTTATCAAAGTTGTTTTGCAATCTTTGCCCCAGTATGTCATGTCGTGTTATTTGCTTCCCCAAAACATAATCGATGATATGACATCCGACATTCGTCGTTATTGGTGGTCTGGTAAAAACAACAAAAAAGGTTGGCACATGCTCCCTTGGGATCAGGTTTATTTACCTAAATCCGCGGGAGGTATGGGCTTCCGGGATTTAAATAATTTCAACATTGCGCTACTGGAAAGCAGCTATGGCGGCGTATTTGCGAACCGGAGTCTCTGTTGGGTCAAATTTACAAAGCAAAATATTTTCTATCTAGCAACATCCTTGACGCTATTCAACCGCACCACGGATCATTTTCTTGGCAAGGGCTTTACAATGCTATGCAACATCTTTATGGTGGTTTCCTCTATTGCCCTGGAATTAATAGTGGTATTCGTATCCACAAGGATAATTGGGGCGATTCTTCTCCTGTACATCTCTATGGGGAATACGAGATCTTCGACGAAGTGTTTGTTCGCTATCAAGATTTTATGATACGGAACCAAGCTGCCTGGGACCCTACCAAGGTCCGCAACTATTTCACTACGGAGGACGCCAATGCTATCCTGAATATTCCCATCATTAACGATAAATGTGACTCCATTCTTTGGAACCCCAATGATTCTGGTATTTACTCAGTCCGATTCGGTTACCAATTTTTACAACAGCCACCGGAACCTTGAAATAGGCCTACTCGGATCTGGAAAGCTCTGGCTAAATTAAAGGCCCTCCCGAAGGTTAAAAACTTTGGTTGGCGCATGGGCTCTAAGGCTCTACCTGTTGGATCCTGATTGCAAGCTTTTGCGCAGGACTCGAGTCCTTGCCCCATTTGTCGATCAAGCTCGGAATTTATCCTTCATGCTCTTCGCGATTGTCCTAGTGCCTCGGAGGCACTCCGTTTAGTGGGCATTCCTACTTCTTTAATTACTAGTGCGGCCCCTACTGGTCTCCAATGGTTAGATGAGGGTGCTCGCCAATTACCTCCTGATCTCTTTGGGATTTTTCTTACCACTCTTTGGAATATTTGGAACCGACGCAATAACTGGATCCACAATCGCAATTTACAGCCCCTCTAGCTAATTGCCATCAACTCTCTAAGTCTTCATCGTGACTACTCCAATGCTATATCTTCTTCCCCAATGGGTCCTCCACCACTCTCTTCTCCTCATTAGAGGCATCCCTTTCTCGGCTACCTTAAAGTTAATGTGGACGGGGCTTTTGATACGGCCACTCGCGCGATAGCAGTTGGAGTTGTGGCCCATGATGTTTCGGGTGCAGTCGTTGGAGGTTTGGCTTACCCGTTGGGCAGCTGTCCGGATGTTGCCACTTTTGAAGGTGTAGGCCTACTTGCTGGCATCACTTTTGCTCAGTCTCAGGGATGGAGCAACTTGTTCTTTGAGGCAGACTGTGCATCCCTTGCGAACAGGATCAACCGTCCGGGGCCTGAACTCTCTACCTTGGGTCCTATGCTATTACAAGCATGAGATTCGCTTTCATCTTTCTCTTTTGCCCATGTTCACTATGTAAGCCGCGAGGCCAATCAAGTTGCTTATACTCTGGCCACCCATGCGCTTAGAACCATGACATCTGTTTCTTTTGGTTCTATTTATCCGAATTGTATTCGAAATTATATACTTGGCGAGATTTCTTGTCGATCTAGCTAATAAAACTTGGGTACTCTTTTCCCCTTTTTTGGGATCTCCGGGCCCTGGGCCTGGGGATGTTAGTAGGGGTTTTTAATGAGGCCCACTTTCTTCAAAAAAAAGTCCAACGGTTCCATTTTACGTCCCATTTAGACCCGCTCGTCCGAAACCTCTACAAAAGGACTGCAAAACACGTTTTAATCAAAATTTAGGAGTTCATATCATTGATTACGAGCTTTTCAACATGATTGTATTACGAAACTCAATTTTTGTACTATAAACACAATTAAAAGTCCAACAGGTCCATTTTAAAGCCCATTTAGACCCGCTCGCGCGAAACCTCTACAAAAAGGACCGCAAAACAAGTTTTAATCAAAACATAGGAGTTCATATCATTGATTACGAGCTTATCAACACGATTATAATGCATAAACTGTATTTGTATACTTTTTACACAGTTAAAAGTCCAACGGGACCATTTTACGGCCCATTTAAAGCCACTCGCGCGAAACCTCTACAAAAAGGACCACGAAACAAGTTTGAATTAAAACTTAGGAGATCATATCACTAATAACGAGCTTTTCAATACGATGATATTGCTAAAACTCAATTTTTGTACTGTTTACTCAATTAAAAGTCCAAGGGGTCCATTTTACGGCCCATTTAGACCCGCTCACGCGAAGCCTCTACAAAAAGGACCGCAAAAAAAGTTTTAATCAAAATTTAGGAGATCATATCATTGATTAGGAGCTTTTCAACACGATTATATTGCAAAAACTTAATTTATATACTTTTTACTCAGTTAAAAGTCCTACAAGTCCATTTTAAAGCCCATTTAGACCCACTCGCGCGAAACCTCTACAAAAAGGACCGCAAAACAATTTTTAATCAAAACTTAGGAGTTCATATCATTGATTACGAGCTTCTCAACACGCTTTTAATGCAAAAACTTAATTTATATACTTTTTACTCAGTTAAAAGTCCAACGGTTCTATTTTACGCCATATTTAGACTCGCTCGTCTGAAACCTCTACAAAATGTACTGCGAAACAAGTTTTAATCAAAGTTTAGTAGTTCATAACATTTATTACGAGCTTTTTAACATGATTATATTGCAAAAAAACTCAATTTATGTACTTTTTACTCAGTTAAAAGTCCAACGGGTCCATTTAACGGCCCATTTAGACCCGCTCGCCGGAAACCTCTATAAAAGGATCGCAAAACAAGTTTTAATCAAAATTTAGGATTTCATATCATTGATTACGAGCTTTTTAACATGATTATATTGCAAAAACTTAATTTATTTACTTTTTACTAAGTTAAAAGTCCAACGTGTCCATTTTACGCCTCATTTAGACCCGCTCGTCCGAAACCTCTACAAAAAGGAGCGCGAAACAAGTTTTAATCAAAACCTAGGAGATCATATCCTTTATTACGAGCTTTTCAACATGATTATATTGCAAAAACTCAATTTCTATACTTTTGACTCAGTTAAAAGTCTAACGGGTCCATTTTACGCCTCATTTAGACCCGCTCGTCCTAAACCTCTACAAAAAAGACCGCAAAACAAGATTGAATTAAAGTTTTGGAGTTCATATCATTTATTACGAGCTTTTCAACACGATTATATTGAAGAAAAACTCAATTCATGTACTTTTTACTCATTTAAAAGTCCAATAGGTCTATTTTAAAGCTCATTTAAACTCGCTCGCGCGAAACCTCTACAAAAAGGACCGCAAAACAAGTTTTAATTAAAACTTTGGAGTTCATATCATTGATTACGAGCTTTTCATCACAATTACATTGCAAAAACTTAATTTATGTACTTTTTACTCAGTTAAAAGTCCAACGGTTCCATTTTACGCCCCATTTAGACCCGCTCGTCCGAAACCTCTATAAAAAGGACCGTGAAACAAGTTTTAATCAAAGTTTAGGAGTTCATATCATTGGTTACGAGCTTTTCAACATGCTTATATTGCGAAACTCAATTTCTGTACTTTAGACACAATTAAAAGTCCAACAGGTCCATTTTAAAGCTCATTTAGACTCGCTCGCGCAAAACATCTACAAAAAGGACCGCAAAACAAGTTTTAATCAAAACTTAGGAGTTCATATCATTGATTACCAGCTTATCAACACGATTATAATGCATAAACTTAATTTTTATACTTTTACACAGTTAAAAGTCCAATGGGTCCATTTTACGGCCCATTTAGACCCACTCGCGCGAAACCTCTACAAAAAGGACCGCGAAACAAGTTTGAATTAAAACTTAGGATATCATATCATTGATAACGAGCTTTTTAACACAATGATATTGCTAAAATTCAATTTATTTACTGTTTACTCAATTAAAAGTCCAAGGGTCCATTTTACGGCCCATTTAGACCCACTCACGCAAAACCTCTGCAAAAAAGACCGCAAAACAAGTTTTAATCAAAATTTAGGACACCATATCATTAATTACGAGCTTTCCAACATGATTATATTGCAAAAACTTAATTTATATACTTTTTTACTCTGTTAAAAGTCCAACGGTTTCATTTTACGTCAAATTTAGACTCGCTCGTCTGAAACCTCTACAAAAAGTAGCGCAAAACAAGTTTTAATCAAAACATAAGGTATCATATCATTTATTACGAGCTTTTCAAAATGATTATATTGCAAAAACTCAATTTTTTTTTCTTTTTCTTAGTTAAAAGTCCAACGGGTCCATTTAACGGCCCATTTAGACCCGGTCACATGAAACCTCTACATAAAGGACCGCAAAACAAATTTTAATCAAAACTTAGGAGTTCATATCATTGATTACGAGCTTTTCAACACGATTATATTGAAAAAAACTTAATTTATGTACTTTTTACCTAGATAAAAGTCCAACGGGTCCATTTTACGCCTCATTTAGACCTGCTCGTCTGAAACATCTAGAAAAAAGAGCGCGAAACAAGTTTTAATCAAAATTTAGGAGTTCATATCATTTATTACGAGCTTTTTAACTCGATTATATTGTAAAAACTCAATTTCTGTACATTTTACTCAGTTAAAGTCCAACAGGTCCATTTTTATAGCATATTTAGACCCGATCGTGCGAAACCTCTACAAAAAGGACCGCAAAACAAGTTTTAATCAAAACTTAGAAGTTCATATCATTGATTACGAGCTTTTCAACATGATTATATTGGAAAAAAAAACTCAATTTTTGTACTTTTTACTCATTCAAAAGTCCAAAGGGTCCATTTTAAAGCCCATTTAGACTGGCTCGCGCGAAACCTCTACAAAAAGGACGACAAAACAAGTTTTAATAAAAACTTAGGAGCTCATATCATTGATTACGAGCTTCTAAACATGATTATATTGCAAAAACTTAATTTATGTACTTTTTACCTAGTTAAAAGTCAAACGGTTCCATTTTACACCCCATTTAAACCCGCTCGTCCGAAACTTTACAAAAGGACCGAGAAATAAGTTTTAATCAAATTTTAGGCGTTTATATCATTGATTACGAGCTTTTCAACAGGATTATATTGCAAATCTCAATTTCTATACTTTTGACACAATTAAAAGTCCAACAGGTCCATTTTAAAGCCCGTTCAGACCGGCTCGCGTGAAACCTCTACAAAAAGGACAGCAAAACAAGTTTTAATCAAAACATAGGAGTTCATATCATTGATTGCGAGCTTTTCAACACGATTATATTACAAAAACTTAATTTATGTACTTTTAACTCCGTTAAAAGTCCAACGGGTCCATTTACGCCTCATTTAGACCCGCTCGTCTAAAACCTCTACAAAAAGGAGCGCGAATCAAGTTTTAATCAAAAGTTAGGAGATAATATCATTAATTACGAGCTTTTCAACACGATTATATTGAAAAAACTTAATTTATGTACTTTTTACTCAGTTAAAAGTCCAACGGGTCCATTTTACTCCTAAATCAATATTTTGGAGGGCAAATCATTGATTATCAACAGGATTATAATGCATAAACTCAATTTGTATACTTTTTACTCATCTAAAAGTCCAACGAGTCCATTTTACGACCCATTTAGACCCACTCGCGCGAAACCTCTACAAAAAGGAACGCGAAACAAGTTTGAATTAAAACTTACAAGATCATATATATGATAACGAACTTTTCAACACGATGATATTGCAAAAACTTAATTTTTGTATTTTTTACTCCATTAAAATTCCAACGGGTCTATTTTACGGCCCATTTATACCAGCTCGCGCGAAAACTCTACAAAAAGGACCGCAAAACAAGTTTTAATCAAAATTTAGGAGATCATATCATTGATTACGAGATTTTCAACACGATTATATTGTAAATACTTAATTTATGTACTTTTTACTCAGTTAAATGTCCAACGGTTCCATTTCCGCTCGTCCGAAACCTCAACAAAAAGGAGCGTGAAACAAGTTTTAATCAAAGTTTAGTAGTTCATAACATTTATTACGAGCTTTTCAATAGGATTATATTGCAAAAACTCAATTTTTGTACTGTTTACTCAGTTAAAAGACCAACGGGTCCATTTAACGGCCAATTTAGACCCGCTCTTCGAAAACCTCTACAAAAAGGACCGCAAAATAAGTTTTAATCAAAACTTAGGATATCATATCATTGATTACGAGCTTTTCAACATGATTATAATGCAAAACATTAATTTATGTACTTTTCACTCAGTTAAAAGTCGAAGGGGTCCATTTTACGCCCCATTTAGACCCGCTCGTCGCAAACCTCTACAAAAAGGAGCGCGAAACAAGTTTTAATCAAAACTTAGTTAAAAGCTTTTCAACATGATTATATTGCAAAAACTCAATTTATGTACTTTTTAATCAGTTAAAAGTCCAATAGGTCCATTTTACGCCTCATTTAGACCTGCTCGTCTAAAACCTCTACAAAAGGATTGCGAAACAAGTTTTAATCAAAGTTTAGGAGTTCATATCATTTATTACGAGCTTTTCAACATGATTATATTAAAAAAAAACTCAATTTCTGTACTTTTTACTCATTTAAAAGTCTAATGGGTCCATTTTAAAGCCCATTTAGACTTGCTCTCGCGAAACCTCTACAAAAAGGACCGCAAAACAAATTTTAATCAAAACTTAGGAGTTTATATCATTGATTGCGAGCTTCTCAACACGATTATATTGAAAAAACTCAATTTATGTACTTTTTACTCAGTTCAAAGTCCAACAGGTCCATTTTACGGCCTATTAAGACCCCCCGTCCGAAACCTCTACAAAAAGGACTGCAAAACAGGTTTTAATCAAAACCTAGGAGATCATATCATTGATTACGAGCTTTTATACACGATTTTATTGCAAAAACTCAATTTCAGTACTTTTTATTCAGTTAAAACTCCAACGGGTCCATTTTACGGCCCATTTAGATCCGCTCGCGTGAAACCTCTACAAAAAAGGACCGCAAAACAAATTTTAATCAAAATTTAGGAGATCAAATCATTGATTACGAGCTTTTCAACACGATTTTATTGCAAAAACTCAATTTCAATACTTTTTGTTCAGTTAAAAGTCCAACGGGTCCATTTTACGACACATTTAGACCAGCTCGTGTGAAACCTCTACAAAAAAGGACCGCAAAACAAGTTTTAATAAAAATTTAGGAGATCATACCATTGATTATGAGCTTTTCAACACGATTATATTGAAAAAAAACTTAATTTATGTACTTTTTACCTATTTAAAAGTCTAACGGGTCCATTTTACGCCTCATTTAGACATGCTCCTCCGAAACTTCTACAAAAATGAGCGCAAAACAAGTTTTAATCAAATTTTAGGAGTTCATATCATTTATTACCAGCTTTTTAACACGATTATATTGCAAAAACTCAATTTTTGTACTTTTTACTCAGTTAAAAGTCCAACGGGTCCATTTTACGGCACATTAGACCCGCTAGCGCGAAACCTCTACAAAAAGGACCACAAAAATTTTTTTTATCAAAACTTAGGAGTTCATATCATTGATTGCGAGCTTTTCAACACGATTATATTGCAAAAACTTAATTTATGTACTTTTAACTCAGTTAAAAGTCTAACGGGTCCATTTTACGCCTCATTTAGACCCGCTCGTCTGAAACCTCTATAAAAATATAGGAGATCATATCATTGATTACGAGTTTTCAACACGATTATATTGCAAAAACTCAATTTATGTACTTTTTACTCAGTTAAAAGTCCAACAAAGGTCAACCGAAGCATTCCTATTATTTCCAAAATAGTATTTTGCCGAGATCCCTGCCAACCGATCACCCAGAGAAGACAATGACGGAGGTGAAGATGAGGAAGAGAATGAAGAAGGAAGTGAATAAAGAAGAGAAGAAGAAGAAGAAGAAACTCCTTTAGTTCTCCGACTACTGCTGCCAGGACAAGAAAGGGGAAGACCAGCCCTCTTATGTCTGCTCCCCGCCGACTGAGTAAGCGGACGAGAGCCTAAGACAAGGGCAAGGCACCCATTCACCCTGAACCATCTACTCCCACTAGCCCGGTTCACCTATTCAGTGACAATTCTTTAGAGGTGCAACAGCCAACTGGCTAGGCCATTCCCCCTCCCGTTCAAACATCACCAACTCCAACTGCTACTATCCCTAAGATTCGTACAAAGGTGTTCGTCAGACGAGTCCTTGAGCTCATTGAGGAGCTGCAAGCACATTTGGGGCGACAACCTCGCTATCTAAATCCTCCAGCTCCTTGGCATCAATTGTCCCCCATGTTTAGAAGAACGCAGCTACCTCTCCAGCACCCCCCGAAATCCAAAAGCCTTCACTGGTACATGTACGTCCGGTCCACCACACTGGAAAAAGAACAAAGATCCAAGCCCGTCGTGCACCACCACCCCAGTAACTTCCGGGGTTAGATTTTCATTTCTTTTAAATTTTAGTTCAGTTACATTTTTTCATTTTTCTATTTTGCATTTTTAGTTTCTCTTTTAGCATTGGGTACAATTCTCTTCTCAAGTTTGGGGGAGTACATACCCATGTAGATTAGGTAAAATTAAAAATTAAAAAAATAGGACTGTAATTAGCCTAATTTGTCCAATAGGTTCCCTTTGGTATGATTCCCTTGATTCTCAATCTGTTGCTGCACTGATTATGACTTCCTATGATGATTCTATTTTGATGTTTTGCAAGGTGTTAAGAGCTTTCTAGTTTTTGAACTTAATGATAAATATGTTGTAGCCCTTAAAAACCAAAAGTTGCATGCAATCAAACACTTAAGAAATCTTAAGGATGCTCTAGGTCAACTTTTTGATGCTTAAGCATGAATCAAAAAGAAAAGAACTTAAATGCTCAATGTAGTAAAACAAAGGCTAAAAACTCTCAGAAAAATCAAGAAAATAAATTAAGACTTGATAATTTAAACAAAACTGTTGAGGGACACTCTTCTATGCATCTTGTTTTCTTGGTACACTAGATGAGTTGTGTTTGCTCCATTTAACTTTCCCTGGTAGGAATGATAGTACTGGAAAAGTGTGAATGAAAGCCTTCACGGGATGACACTGCTTTTAGGGCTCGGGGATGCGTTGTTTGCTCCACTCCATCTTCAGGTATCGAAGGGTAGTGTGATAAGTTGAAGACATAAGGATACATTTTTCAAACTTAAAAAGAACAAGGAGTAAAATTGTGCTTAAAAAGAAAAATCAATATGCCAAAGAAGAAAAAGAAAGTAGCCCTTAAGCTTCTCTAAGACTATTAAGTGATGAATGCATGTAACCAAGCACACACTGCACTTACAGTAGATTTAATCTTTTGAATAAAACTGTAAGCTCTAATATCCTTGCTTACCATCGACATAGCTGAGGAATGAATTACTGTTGTAACATAACATGGAATCACTTTAATCATAGCTTAGTGGAACCTTAGGACTTATGGGATGTTTATTGTTCTTATTTATGTTTTTATTTTTCTTGCTTTCATTTTGCATCGTTTAGGGACAAGCAATAGTTCAAGTTTTGGGGTATTTGACAAGTGCTTAATTGTTCTATTTTATGTGCCTATATTCCTTGACTTTTTCATGTTTTCAAGCTCATAAAGGTTGCATTTAGGTTAGATTGTATATATTTGAATGTAGATAGGGAGTTAAACCGCTTGTGCTTAAATTGTCATATATATTGTTGTTTTTCACGGAAAGTTGGTGTTTTGTGGTGTATGTGCAGGATTCTGGTTGCTGTTGGAGGATCACTGGAGCAGGAGAGGAGAAGATTGCATGGATGGAGTTGGCGAGGCATAAAGGGTTGGAGATGAATCTACCTTTTACCTACATGGACTTTCTCACAGATACGAAACATTTAATAAAGTGGGAAACAATTGGTTTTCTTTAATGAAGCCACACAACTTTAGGGTACTGAAGCGCTAGTTTTACCGCCTATATAAAGAAGACTTAGACGTTACTCAAAGGGGAGGTTGATCAATAGAGAACACGATTCAGACGACAGTCCTAGTATGAGATTATGGAGAACCATCGAGGCGAAGCTAGACGATGCTCCTCATCGAACAAATCCATCGAGAGTGGCTGACAGAGAGGAGGCCTGCAACATAATTGGAGAGAACGAAGGGAGTTTTGTCGAGGACGCTCGACTTCTTTCTTTTCTAGCTTGATAAGCTGTCGTATTTTATACTTTTAATTATGGTTGCTTTAGACTCAGATATGAGCTAAATTTTTTAGTTGGGATTATTGCGTCCCAAGATTTTATGTTTTGATTATTATATTTTAATGCTTTAGTTGTTTTCATCTTCATCTATTATGTTCATGTGCTTGATGCATAGTTAATCGTAAGAGCTATTCCAGAGAGGCCTATTAACTATTGATTTGTGGCTTAATATTCGAGAGAGTTAAGTTATACAAACATGCGCAATAGAGCTAAGTTGTCAACTTAGTTCTAATCCGACTTAGACATAAGTTTAGGGTTTCCATGACTAAAAGGGAGTTCTTAAACAATTAATAGAGTAGTTAGGGTTAACGCAGACATGTATCACGTTAATTATAAAGTTATTAACTTTTAGGCATCGGGAGAGTCAGAAGTTTATTAGAAAATCCTGTCGAGTAGATGAAGTACCTTAGGGTTTCCGCAGACATGTATCACCTATTGCTATAGCATTGAGATAGATAATCAAACATATATTCTTAGAAATAATCCTAACCTCCATAATTAATTGTTAAGTCAATGCAGTTGTTTGTCTTTATCATTGTTATCTTTGGATTAGTTGATTTAGTTTACTTAAACCAACCTTCACCAATACTTACAAACATATTCCTAAGTATACAAACCTCGTATTTATTAATTCAATCATTGTGGGTTCGACACTCTACTCTCATTTTATTACTTGATACGATGAGTATATTTGCTCTAAAGTGGATCACTATTCGACAAGCATCATGGAGTTTTATACGCAGTACGAATAGCCTACAAAGAATCATCCAAGCGTGAAGACCAGTCTCCCTAGTGGTTTTCACCACTTTTTCCAAGATATTTTTTATAGCCAGGTTAGATATTTCAAATTTTCTATTAGACTGAGGATGATAAGTTGTAGTGAGTTCATAATTCACTCCCTATCTTTTTAACAAAGCAGCCACTTGACTGCAATGAAAATGCTTTCCTTTGTCACTAAATAATGCCCTCGGTGTCCCAAAACGGGTGAGTATATATTTGTGGAAGAACTTTAAAATTGTCTTGGCATCATCCTTCAACACAGCTACAACTTCTACCCATATGGAAACCTAATCCACAACAACTAAAATGTAGAAATTACCGAAAGAATTCAGAAAAGAACCCATGAAATCCAAGCCCCAAACATCAAATAATTCAATTTCTATAATTGGTTGTTGTGGCATCTCATTTCGTCTAGATATTGATCATGTCCACTGACAACGATCACACTGTTGTGCAAACTCATGGGCGTCCTTGAATAGTGAAGGCCAATAGAATCCCAACTGAAGGACTTTCGTGGTAGTTCTCATACCACCAAAGTGACCTTCATACGACACATCATGACTATAGTGTAAAATTGGTATCATTTCTTCCTCATGAACACAAAGTTGAATGATAATATCATTGCAAACCTTGAACAAAAAAGGTTCATCCAATGATATTTAGATGCATCGCGAAGGAATCTTGCTTTCTTATGCCTAGTGACACCTAGAGCAGTCTTTCCGTGTACTAGGTAATTGACAAAATCAACATACCAAGGTGTTGCATCCATAGCAAAAAGCTTTTCATCTAGGAATGCGTCAAGATTTTGAACTTCATTTCCATCATCGTTGCCTGATTCTAATCTTGAAAGATGATCGACAACTTCATTTTCTGAACCTTTTTGGTCTTTTATCTCAATTCCAAACTCTTGTAACAACAAGATCCATCGAATCAATCTTGGTTTTGTATCTTTCTTAGCAAAAAAGTATCTTAAAGCAGAATGATCAGTGAATACCATAACCTTTGCACCAACATGGTAGGAACGAAACTTGTCAAAAGCAAAGATTACTGCTAATAGCTCTTTATCTGTAGTTGTATAATTAATCTAAGCTTCAGTTAGTGTATTACTAGCATAATATATTGCATGAAATACCTTGTCTCTTCTTTGGCCTAGAACTGCCCCAACATCGAAATCACTAGCATCACACATGAGCTCAAATGGTTGCTCTCAGTTGGGTGCAACGACGATAGGTGCCTTCACAAGCTACTTCTTAATTCTATTGAATGCATTCTGACATGCATCATCAAAGACAAATTTCATGTTTTGCTCCAATAATAAACATAATGGCTTTATGATTTATGAAAAATCACGAATAAATCTTCTATAAAATCAAGCATGGCCTAGAAAACTCCAAATGCCCCTTATATTAGTTGGTGAATGCAATCTTTCAATCACATCCACCCTTATCTTTATCGACATCAATTCATGCTTTAGAAATTTAATGACCTAAAACAATTCCCTTTGTAACCATGAAATTTCTCCCAGTTCAGAACGAGATTAGTGTCTTCACATCACAGTAAAACTCTCTCAAGATTGTCGACGCAATGGTCAAAATCATTCCCATAAACCGAAAAATCATCCATAAAAATTTCCAAGGAATTGTCAATCATGTCTGAGAATATTGCCATTATGAACCTTTGAAATGTAGCTGGTGCATTGCAAATACCAAAAGGCATGCGACGAAAAGAAAACGTACCGAAAAGGCATGTAAATGTTGTCTTTTCTTGATCTTTAGGTGCAATAACAATCTAGTTGTAACCAAAGTACCCATCTAGAAAACAATAATACTCATTGCCGGCAAGCCGATCGAGAATTTGATCAATAAAAAGAAGAGGAAAGTTATCTTTTCTTGTGGCCGCATTGAGTCTCATGTAATCCATACAAATCTGGCACCCCGTAGGAATACGAGTTGAAATCAATTCATTAGTATCATTAGGGACACAGTGATGCCACTTTTCTTGGGAACACAATGGATTGGACTAACCCCAGCACTACCAGAGATTGCATAGATAATACCAGCATCCAACCATTTAAGAATTTTTTTCTTGACCACTTCTTTCATCTACTCATTAAGTCGGCATTGAGGCTCAATAGATTGTTTGCTATCATCATCCAACTTGATCTTATACATGCACAAAGATGGGTTAATGCCTCTTTAATGTCCGCAATGGTCTAGGAAATAGCACGATTGTGCTGCTTAAGAATATTGATCAACTTAACCTTTTGAATTCCATCCAGAGTTACGGAGACAATGACTGGGAGTGTATCCGCATCACCCATGAATACATACTTGAGATTAACTAGTAATAATTTCAGTTCCAGAGTAAGAGCTTCCTCAATAGATGGTTTGAAGGTAGGAATAGTACGGTGTGCCAAATCTAAGGATTCAAACTGTCATTTATGTTGAAAAACAACAATAAGCACTTCAACAATGTTGTCACAATTTGGGAGATTGTCTTCAACAGTTGTTAGCGCAACATCCTCAACAGTGAGTATACTACAATGATTTAAGTATTCTTGGATGATCTCATCTAGAACAACAAGATGATGACATCCCTCTGTATTTCTCCCAAGATCGGCATTAAAGATCCAAAAAGTAACTTGATCATTATCAACTCGCATTGTGAGTTTTCCTTTTGAGACATCAATAATAGCCTTTCCGGTTGCTAAAAATGGCATGCCAAGAATAATTGGGACATCTTTGTTTGCCTCACAGTCAAGAATAATAAAATCTGCTAGAAATACGAACTTATCCACACGAGCAAGCACATCTTTAATTTGTCAATCCGAATGAGTCAAAGATCTGTCCGCAAGTTGCAATGTGACCGCAGTAGGTTTTATCTATCCAATGCCTAACTTCTGAAAAGTTGATAATGGCATCAGATTAATATTACCTCCGAGATCACAAAGAGCTTTGCTGAAGTAGTGATTTCCAATAGAATATGGAATGATAAAGCTGTTAGGGCCTTTCATTTTTCTTGGTAAAGAATTAGAGATAAGGGAACTACATTCTTCTGTGAACGCAATGGTCTCTATGGCACTGAGCTTTTTCTTCTTAGATAAAATTTCCTGTATGAACTTTGCATAATTTTGAATTTGCGTAAGAGCATATATCAAGGGGATTTGCACCGTGAGCTGTTGCAAAATATCTTGAATGAATTGAAATTGATTATCATACTTAGTATTCTCGAATCTCTGTGGATAAGGTGGAGATGGAGTATCTTCTTGTTGCGTCAACGGCTAAAATTGCGCCGACAACTTAGTTTGCAACATTGGTGGTAATGGAGTAATAACTGAAGGAGCGTCATCCGCCATGCCATCCTGCATTCCATCTTTCAACATCACACGTAACCGACTCTCAAACCCATTTTTGTATTTTCGCAAACCAAAATTGTTGTTTTAATAAAAAATGTTTTGTTAAAATAAATTGTTTTTAGTTGATCCAATCACACCTCGAAAAAATATTAGTGACGATTCTGTTATTTTTTATGTCGAGCTTGAAAATAGCCGTGTCACCTAGGGGAAAATTAGACTAAACTAAATTGAACATTCAGCATCCGAAAAGATCCAATATGAGCACTATAGCAAGAAAATCGATTTATTTGGAATCGAACCTGCTTCTGTTGGCTCCATTTTTACTCTAGCTACCTTTACTGTCTTGTTGACCTTTCAATTCTCTCTATTTTTGTTTAGGACTAAGCTATCATCATGAGGAATTCACTCCTCACGTTGTCTCGTAAGACTGCTATGTGGATTTGATGACCTTCATAATCAACAATGTGAAAAATAAACAGTTTGCATAAGTATGGACATGAGAAAAAATTAACAGATTATGATACAAATAAAACATCTTTAATTCTAATAATTTAGCTCACATCTTCACTGGTGGATTTCTTGCTCAGATGTGATGGAGATCCGGAAAAAAAGTGACAACTTTCCAAACATTCTGCATTATACACTTTAGCCCCTTAATAAATCTAAGATGTTTAAAATTGACAAAATTTGTAGGAACAAGATGTCATCATATCATTGTCTTCCTCTAGGAAAAAGCAAAAGTGATATTTGATCCTTCTAAAACCTCCTAACCGGTGAGGATCCACGTTGCACAAGAGAGGCAGAACCATAGTTACCTAGAATGTGAAACATTCTGCGTTTTAGAAATGTCGACCCAAAATGTGAAATAAACGGTGCGTGGCACGACTCGAAACATCCAAAGAGTTTTCCAGCTAATTCTTCTCTTTTTTTTCTTCCTCTTTTTGATCTCTGCAACACCTTCTATTCCTTCTTTTAGTTCAGTCGTCGTTGCTAGTCAGTCTTTCGGTAGATGACGCTCTGATCATCCGGAAATAACAAAAATCAAAAAACTCTTTGAACATTCTAAGTCGCATCCCACACCGTTCAATTCACATTTTGGGTCGATTTTCCGCATTCCGAGTAACTATAAGTATTACCATTTTCCTCAATCTCTCTTGTTCAAGTTCTCTACTTTCCTTATCTTTCTTCTTCTGAATCTCATTTGCTACCCAATCTGACCCTACCTGCAGCCACCTATGCTAACATTGTTAAACGAGAAAAGACGAGTACTACTAACACAGATGCAAACTGGGATCTTAGATATTTTGAACCTTTCACATCCTAGTTTCTTCTTTTTTGGCATCTAAGAATTGTTGAGGAACACCACTAGAATTTCTCTGCGCACTAACCAACATAGTCCAAACTTCTTTCATGAATTTTTCAGTATTCTTCTCCTATGTTGAACTCATACGATACGAGCACGGGGACGAGAACAGATACGAGGACGAGGATGGGGGCGGATACAAGAATACCAAATGATAATTTTAAAATTACAAAGTACGAATATGAAAAATATAATAATAATAATAATAATAATAATAATAATAATAAAGCAATATAATTCATAAATCAATAAAGAATTGTCTATGACTTACAGTGCTTATATGGTTGAGTCACATAATTAGTTTACATCAAAATTAGTATTAAAATTAAACTTCTAGATTGAGATTAAGAGTTTGAGTCACAAAATTAATAAAAATTTGTCTAACCTATGCCTACATACATAGGTTAAGGATCATTCAATATTCTAAAATCTAAATTAAATCAAATATACTTCTTGAAAATTCATCTCATTTAACACGACATAAATAACTTTTTCCATTAATTCTCTCATTTAATATTTGAATTTCTCTCGCATAAACCCTAAACCCTAAAATACTAAATCCAAGACCTTAAAACTTAAGGGCGGAGCCAGTATCAAATATTAGCAGGGACCAAAATATTGAATTTAAAAAATACAAGGGCTTATTACGTATTTAAACTCAAAATTCATGGGACAATGCCTAATTTGTCTAATATTTAGATTTATAAAGACCTAAATTGTTATTGGACAAAAAAATGAGGATACATGCTCATTCTTCTTTAGTTCAACCTAGATGTGTAAATGAACAGAGTGTTCGGCGAATTGTTAGTGAACCGTTCTTATATTAAGCTAAATAAACGAGTATGGACAAATTTTTTATGTCTTTTTAATAAAAGAATGAACACAAAAAAATGTATATTCTTTTCATTTATGTTCATGAAAAACGCTCGTTTATTGGCTCGTTTATAAGTTCATTTACTTTGTTTTCCTTTTATTTTATTTTTTACATTTTAAATAGGGAAAACTACACCACTGACCACCAAACAAATTGGGGATACCTATTTGAACCACCGAACTATAAAAAACGTCAATCACACCACCGAACTTATAAAACCAACCTATTTTGACCACCGCCGTTAAAAACTTAACGGTGGAGTGACGGAACTGCCACGTGGCAATTGATGGGTATATTTAAAAATTACACATTTGGTCCCTGTTATTTACACATTCTTTCAATTTAGTCCTAATTTTCAATTAATAAAATAATAAATTATTTAATTAAGCGGTGACACATGTCAAGACCTTATTGGAGGATTTTAATTATTTATATTTAATTTTATTAATTTATTTTCCCCCTCCAATCAGGTGGTGACACGTGTCACCACCAATTTAGATGAGAAAAATTAATTTTTCCTCACATGCGTTGGGGAGGATTTAAACCTGGGTCTCCCAGGGGTAAAGCCAATGGCTTTGCCACTGCACCAAGCACAACTTTGTGCTATAATTCTCCTGATATAATATATATATCTCTTATTAGTTTCTACATTTATAAGCCAAAAGCTCAAACCATAAACACTAATTTCACATATATAAATCCTAAACTCTAACCCTAAATATTTCAAATTAATTTCACGTTAAATATTTCAAATTAAACCTCAAACCCTAAAAATTTCAAATTAATTTCACGCTAAATATTTCAAATTAAGCCTTAAACCCTAAACCCTAAATATTTCAAATATTTTTAAGGCTTAATTTGAAATATTTAGTGTGAAATTAATTTGAAATTTTTAGGGTTTGAGGTTTAATTTGAAATATTTAGCGTGAAATTAATTTGAAATATTTAGGGTTATAGTTTAGGGTTTAGGATTTATATATGTGAAATTAGTGTTTAGGGTTTGAGCTTTTGGCTTATAAATGTAGAAACTAATAAGAGATATATATTATATTAGGAGAATTATAGCACAAAGTTGTGCTTGGTGGGCAAAGCCATTGGCTTTACCCTTGGGAGACCTAGGTTCGAATCCACCCAAGCGCATATGAGAAAAAAATAATTTTTCTCCTCTAAATTGGTGGTGACACGTGTCACCACCTGATTAGAGGGGGAAAATAAATTAATAAAATTAAATATAAATAATTAAAATCCTCCAATAAGGTCTTGACACGTGTCACCACTTAATTAAAGAATTTATTATTTTATTAATTGAAAATTAGGACTAAATTGAAAGAATGTGTAAATAACAGGGACCCAATGTATAATTTTTAAATATACCCATCAATTGCCACGTGGTAGTTCCGTCACTCCACCGTTAGGTTTTTAACGGAGGTGATCAAAATAGGTTGATTTTATAAGTTCGGTGGTGTGATTGACGTTTTTTATAGTTCGGTGGTTCAAATAGGTATCCCCAATTTGTTTGGTGGTCAGTGGTGTAGTTTTCCCTTTTAAATATTGGTGAATGTATAGACTAAATTAAACACATGGTGAACTTTTGAGTTCAAATTGTGAAGCCTAATAAGCTTAAAGACTAGTGGTGTAATTTCACCATTTTGGTGAACATTTAATGAACATGTTAGCGGTCATATAAATGAACATGACGAACATTACACGGATATGTTCACGAACGTTAAACGAACATGTTCGTGTACATTAAACAAACGAGCACGAACACCATCAAAAATAAATAAACGAACACAAACATAATATTAAAAATTTAAACGAACCGAACATGCACACCTTCAAATATAAATAAACGAACACGAACAAAACCTTACTCGTTCAAGCTCGATTCATTTACACCTCTAGTTCAACCTTAATTGATATTTAATAAACTCTTATATTTTTTAATTTAAATAATTATTTTTCACTAGGACCAAATTGATATTAAACCAAAAGTATAAAAGGCCCCTTTGGGCCTCAAGGGAGTTTCGCCCCTGCCTAAAACCATAAATCATAAACTTATAATCCTAAACACTAAACCCTAAACTTATAATCTATAATCCTAAACAATAGATCCTAAACATAGTACCTAAACTCTAAACAATAAATCTTAAACCCTAAATCATAAACCTATTAATTATTGTTAATTGTTGAATGATGTAGGTTAATTAATAATGTAAACCTAAGATTAATAGTTTTTGTAGTACAATAAATGAGTGAGTATTTTAAAAGGGAATATTGTATTTAATCTAAAAAAAATTTAAAAATATTTAATCCTAATTTTTAAATGATCATTAAACTGTTTGTAGACAAATGTTAGATAAAGCCAATTAATAATAGGATCGTTTTATAATAATAATAATAATAATAATAATAATAATAATAAAATCCTTATAAAAAGTTAAAAGTAAGAAAACCCTATTTTTAAGGGTAAACTATTGTAATGATCACTTTTGTTTCAATTTTGTACACTTTTGGTTTAATTTTGTATATTTTTAGTCACTGATTTAAAAATTTTAACGTTTTTGTCACTTTTTCGTTTTATAAACTTTTAGTCACTCGGGTGTTAATTGTCGTTAAGCAACTGATGGCGTGCTGACTTGACACTGTAAAAGGAAGGAAATTACCTAGATAGTCACTAAACTATTACTTCACTCCTATTTTAAGCATCAAACTAAAAACAATTTGTATAATTATAAATTTAATCCCTCATATTTACACATACAATAAATTTCGTCCTAATTTTAATATGAAAATAATTTTAATCCATCAATCGGATGGACACTTTTGGTTCCAATGCGTTTCACTTGGCCTTATGGGGGAGATTGAGTGTTTCTAACCGGCTCCTTTACAAGGTGAGAGCCAAAAAGGATCAAATTCAGTTTGTCCTACACTTATATTTTTAATTTTATTAAGGATTTTTCAGGAATTTAGGTTAGAAATGGCAATTGATTGAATCCTATGTGGGGATGGTCAGATCCTATACCTATGTCTCCAAATGGAGGTTTGCCCCACTGTATTTAAAGTAATTTAAAGCAACATATTTAATCCTATTCACCTGTAAAGAGCACTTGATACTGAATTTTGTTTCCTTCTTCCCCGATTGAGTACTTGTTTGTGGCATCACTCTGGAATGCACATCTGTTCCCAACTCTGAAACTGATTTCACTTTTATCTCTGTTTGCTGACAGTATAAGTTTTTTGTTGATGGTGAATGGAGGTATGGTGAGCGGCAAATGGTCATTATGGTCACCATATGATTAAAATTATTTTTCATATTAAAATTATGTCTAAATTGACTGTATCTGTAAATATGAGAGACTACATGTGTAATTATACATTTTTTAATTCAGTGGTCAAAATAAAAGTAAAGTAGTAGTTTAGTAACTATCTAGATAATTTATCTTTCTTTTAACAGTATCAAGTGTCTAACGAGAATTAACACCTAAATAATTAAAAGTTAAAAAAAATCAAAATATTAATTCTTTTGCTGAAATGAAAATAATCATTACAATAGTGTACCTTTTTTAATAAGAAGATGATAGTTAATTCAAACA
This sequence comes from Hibiscus tridactylites, assembly GCA_958450335.1. Taxonomy (NCBI): domain Eukaryota; kingdom Viridiplantae; phylum Streptophyta; class Magnoliopsida; order Malvales; family Malvaceae; genus Hibiscus; species Hibiscus tridactylites. Next base: position 34,793,458 of record OY288289.1, on the reverse strand, counting down.
AGAAAGAAGTGATAGGTCACTAAAATATTCTTGGACTCACTAAAGTCAATTAATCAGAAATAAATTAAAATAAAAAGACTTTTTCTTTGTCCACGTAATTTCTTCTTCTTCAACTTATGCAACTCTTCTTCTTTTCTGAAACGTCCCTTTCGATCTTTCAACGTTTTCAAATAATTTTTAACCGTATCTCATAAAAATGAGACATTCTTAATATGTATACCAACCGTACTTGTCTTGGAGACCAGGGGTAGATCTTTGTAACACATAGTAAGGGGATTATTTAAAAATTTTAAAAATTTAAAATGCTTAAATTAAAATTTAAATATTTTTTTATGGATTTAATTTAAAATTCTTTAAAATTTTGGGGTTTAAATAAAAGTTTTAAATATTTTTAGCTTTGATGATAAATTTTAAAAATTTTAGGTGGGGATTTAGTTAAAATATTCAAAAAAATAAAATATAATAATAATTTTAAAATTTTTTGAAGGGCCAAATTAAAAAATTTAATACTTTCAAAGGGTTAAAAACTAATTTTTCAGATTTTGAGGAGACCAAGGCCCCCACCGGCTAGAATTACAGTCCGCCTCTGCCGAAAACGTATCGGGCACGTGGAACGGCCTTCAAGTGTCGTAGCCGTGCTTCTTAGTTCTTCTCCATGAATCCAGTGAGGGATATCTGAACTTCCTGCAAAAGAATAAGCAACAAGATCAATTATAAATAGCATTGTTGGATTACCAAAAGCCCAAACTAACATACACTCAGCAGGAAACCCATATGATAAAATATACTGCCTACAACTCAGTAAAAGATTTAATGAGCGACCATCCATTGGTGTGCAGTTTCTAGCTAATACGAAGTACGTCTTCAAAGTTTCTAATCCCACTGACAGCAGTATAACTTTCGAGCCACGTCAAACTATACAGCTACATAATTATTAGTTATTACTATAGAAAACAAAAACTATAGGGGAAAATGCAATAAAACCTTTCCATCAAGAAGACCAAGGTCATGTTTGATAAATAGCTTTTTGAGCTAAAATTAGAGGTTTGAAAACTTTTTAGAGGTTTGATCAGTCAAATTCACTAATTTAGATGTTTGATAAATATAAGATTATAATAACCGATTGGGATAAAACCTCTAATTTTGAAAAAGCTCATTTTAGGAGCTTTTTGAGTTTGAGGTTTGAACAAAAGACTTGTAAGGACTCTTTTGTCCTCAATAATTATACATTTTTTTCTTCTAAATAACATAAATTTTAATAACTAATAAAATTATAAAAATTCATAAATAAAAAATAAATAAAAACATATAAATTTAATAATTAATAAAATTATATTCAAAATATAATTTCATAAATAAGAAATTAACATATACATCTAAATTTAATAATTATTAAAAAAATAATTTCACAAATAAAATTTAATATATACATCATTTATACATGCTTAATAATGATATTAAAAAATATTTTTCATAATCTAATTAATGTTAACATATACAAAATATTAATAACTAATAAATTATTCAAACAAGTATTGAATATAATCATGTCCTTATATGTCATTTTGCTTGCTCAAGTAATAAAACAGCTATAAACTATCAATTAATTTTACCAAACAGTTCTATACAATCAGCTAATGCAATCCGCTAGTCAAATCAGTTAATGCTATCAGTTATCCGCTATCAGCTAATGTAATCCGCTATCAGTTATCCGTTAATTGTCAAACATGGCCATAAAAAATTTCATCTTCAAAATCAAGAAGCTCAATTACCTTGGAAAAAAAGTAACAATGTTCTTTTTCTTCAAAAAAACTAAACCTTGAATATAGAACCTTAACGCAAATATGGCAAAGAAATTATGGCAGAAAATGATGCATCTAAAAGCGAACCATATGCTCCAATTCGGGAGCGAATTTCCGCGATTTCAGTAGCTTCGCCTGCTTATTTGAGAACCGAGTGTCTAATCAGCATAAGTATCGATAAAAATTCTTTGCTCTTTTTAGGTGTCATTTTATATGTCCGTTCAATACTAAAAAATTAAATTTTAAATTTTAACTTTAAAATCTAAATCTTAAACTCTACACCTTATACTCTAAAAAATATACCTACTCTAAATCCTAAATATACTTATCCTAAACACTAACCATAACTCATTAACCCCTAACCTTAAATCCTAAATCTAATTTTTAGTATGATGTATAAATAGTAACACCGAAAAAAAATAAAAATTTCTATTCCAAAAGTACCCTAAAATTTTAAAAAATAAATTAGCCGGAAATTATGAAGATCTAAAGAATACAGTATACACAAGGAAAAAAATATTTGAAAATTTACCAGTAAAAATCCACCGACATTTATAGGGTTTGAATAACGATTCCTTGTTTAATGTGACGAGTGAGATAAATATGTGTTACAGAAAATGAGAGATTAGTACTTTAATTTTACGCCATGAAAAAAAATGAAATTCTAGGTTTGGGAATTTATAGAGTTTAACGGGAAGGTAGAATAAAGGAAGGCTTAAAGATCACTCAAGTGTCACGCTCGGGCAGATATAATTTAATTTTATATCAGAAAAGAAAAATAACTCTTGAGATGTATAAATAGTGATGTTGTATATATTATTGACATGTTTTTTTAAGAGTAATGACTCTATGACAAATTATAATATTAAAGTGACCTTTTAATTGTCGAATTTCACGTCGAGCGCCCATGAGTAGAGTAGACAGAGTAGATAACCGTGACAATAGCACATCACGAGTGGGGTAGGCAGGGTGAACAACCGTGACAATAGCCAATCACAAGTGGGGGTATGCAAGATGGACAACTGTGATAATGGCTCATCACGAGTGTGATTGAGTGGGGCAGAATGTCACGCCTGAGATGAGACGAGGACATTAATCTCACATCGAAAAAGAAAATGAAAATTTTGAGATATATAAGGGATGACATTGCACATACTATCAAACATGTCTTTTGAGAAGAGAATAATTCAAATTTATTGTTTCATTTTAAAAAAACAAGTATAAAAATTAACAACCAAACATATTGAATTTTCAAATGTTTGTATTTCTAATTATTATGTAAATGGAACGAATCATCTTTGATGTTCGTTCTCTGTCAAATGAGTTTTTTTTTTTCTCATAATAATATCAGAAAGGAATCAAGAATGAGTTTTAAGGTGAGAAAAATAATATGGATTTCTAAGATGAAAGAGAAATATATATTTTTTTATCCGTGTGTCTAGTTAGTAGAAAAGAAAGAAAAAAATAAAAAGTTGAAGATTTTATCATAAAAGAATGTTCAGTCATAGAGAAGGAAGGGAGAATAGAAAAGAAAGTTAATATGTCACGTCATTATTTTTTAATGACAATTAATGAGAGTGACTGTAATAAAAGCGAATTGATAACTATATTATAATTTTTAAAAATTTAGCGACCAAAATATAAGCGCCTTAAAAGTTTAATGACTGTTTATAGTTTACCCTACTATTTATTTATCAAATGATTTTAAGTTGTGAATGAAGTAAATTAAGCCGGAGGGTCGCCTTACAAGAAGTCTTTATGATACATGTTCTCAATTAAACAATCAATACCGAAAAAAACCAACGAGAAAACATTCAAGCAACCTAGTTAAGGCCATATTGGTTGAAAATCCATCCAACCAGGACACAAAAGAAGGGCTAAATTTGGAGAATATGTCATTTTGAATTATTATTTTGGGATACAAGGTTCTTCACGGGATGTTTGATAAAGTAGGCAAAAAATTACAGTGAAAGGAGGACCCCGCCATCTGCTCCTAGCGAGGTTAGAAGCTCGCCACCTCCACATGGCAAGGCGTTACGAAAATGGTCAGCGTGCGCAGCGACTCAGCGTGCAGTGCTCAACATGGCCTAGATTGGTGCAGGGGACCACGCCACCTCGACATGGCAAGTTTTTGTGCACGCCAGACTCCATGCATGCAAACAAACTCACACATTTCATTTTCTATTTGGCGAATGCACATTAACTCTAGATGATGTAGCAATACAGCTTGGTGTCCCAACAAATGAGAAAGCATTGGTTGGAAAAAATAAGTATAATGCATATGAGCTTTGCATGCAGTACTTGGGCAAAGCTTCTCCCGAGTCACGTGTGGACGGTCTACGTCTCAAATTTTTTTGGTTGCAGCGGGAATTTATGGTAACTGATGAATATGGTCGCCAAGAACTTAAATGTGCAGCTCGAGCGTATATACTACAACTTATTGGTGGGGGTATTGATGCGAGATACATCTGGTAATATGGTTCACACACAATATATGTCGTTCTGAAAAAAAAATTTACCGAATTTGATGAGAAACCGTGCAAATGTGTTCTTAAGTCTTCAACAATAAAAAAATAATTATCATCCGAATATATCTTCATTCACACAAAAAAATCTACAAACCCTCTAAAATTAAAAAAAAAATAACAACAAACTAATTAAAAAATCACTTACTTACTCTTGAGAAACCGAGAAAAACACACTTCAACAATTTCACCGTCTTCGAATATATCTTAAAAAATTATCACCTAAATTTTCAACTCAAACTCTTTTAATTTTTTCTCAACCCCTACACACTCATCTTATATGTATCCTATATATATACATATAATATAACATTTAAATTTAATCAACCCACCACCTACCATCTGACGTACCTGCATGCATGCATGGTAACAACACCTTGCTACCTCCACATGGCGAGGTTTGACTCTCCTTTTACAAGCGCCAAGTCACTCTGCCTGCCAAGCCAGCTGCGAAGTCGGCTGCTCAGTACTCCTGCACCTCGTCATTTGCATATAATGAGGTCTTACCACACCAGCTCCACATGGCGCGCCACTATAAATTTTAACCTACTTTGTCAAATATCTCGTGAAAAACCTTATATTCTTAAATAATAATTAAAAATAGCCTATTTGCCAAATTTTGCCCGAAAGAAGACTACATTTTTATTTATCCAACCAAAGGTCTATCGAATCTGATCCGTTATTGCAATTAACGTCGAGATGTGTCAATGTTGGATCTTGGTTGAACCAAATCCTTTTTTTTTTATCTGTATAACTTGATAACGTTTTCTTTTTCTCGGAAATGTCAGCCTAGTATTGTATTATGAAGGCAAAACCATTAGACGTTGAAGGATTTCAATTATTGGAAAGTAGAGGAAAACAAAGCAGGAAGAGGATAATAAAAGCGGGAAATCTTCCTACCAACCGTCAGATATTTTTCTTCTTTTTTGGTTTTCTGATATTTTCTCTTCCAATGGCTTGCAGTGTCACTGCTGAGCCTCTGTTGAACCTCGAGCTCTCACACTCGCAACAACCAAAGAGACATTACTCTTTCTCTCTGTGTTCCTTCACTACCAAGTCACGACTTTCCCCAAAGCCTTTCTCTTCTCAGTCCAAAGACCACACCACGATCAACATTTTCTCAAGTCCATCACTGTTTTCTAGGCAGAAACCCAGATCCCATGTAAGATTTCAACAATTAATCATCTTTTCGACTTTGGGTCGTTTCTTAATCATGGAATGTGTTTGATTGTTCTTTTAGGTTGCTGCCCAGAGTGATTATTCTTCACTCTTACCCGACTCAGCTTACCAAGAGCCCTTTTCTTGGTCTTCAGTGATTGTGCCGTACGTTTTTATCTCATTTCATTCCTTTTCCTGTGTTTTGTTTACTTCTCCATTTCTGGGTTTGAATTTGCCTGTGTTTTTCCAATTATTATTTGCTGGGTAAACGGTGCATTTTAGAAAATTTGAAGAGAGGAATGATAATGGGTAGATCATAGATTATTTTCAGATTTACTGATGCGAGTAATTGTGATTCTTGCAATCAGATTTCTGTTTCCAGCTCTGGGAGGGTTATTATTTGGCTATGACATAGGTGCCGCCTCTGGTGCTACAATCTCTTTGCAGGTGCTTCATCAAATTTCTATTTTTTGTAGGCAGCCTTATCCGATTAACTTGCCATTTAATTTTTAGTTAGCATTACCTACATTAGAATATTCTTTATAGTATCTAATGTCTTATGTCGATAATGGCAGTCACCTGAGCTTAGTGGCACTACATGGTTCAACCTCTCAGCTGTTCAGCTGGGTTTTTTAGTGGTATGATTTCTTGGTGATACTCAGAACAATTGATGCATCATTTGTGGATATTTGCACTTATTTTCTTTCAAATACTCTGTGATAATGTATATTCCTTTTTAGTGCAGGTCAGTGGTTCTCTTTATGGGGCCCTTCTTGGTTCCCTCCTTGTCTTTCCGATTGCGGATTTCCTCGGTACTCAACTTTGTCATCATACTTGGAGATTTAACATATGAATTTATCTTATCATATAATCTTCATTTGTGCGTGAAGGAAGGAGGAGGGAACTCATCATTGCTGCTCTACTATATTTGCTTGGTGGGGCGCTGACTGCTTATGCTCCAGGCCTTAGTGTTCTCTTAGTAGGACGGCTACTCTACGGCCTGGGTATTGGATTAGTGAGTCTTGCAGAAGAAACTGCCGGTATTTCTGGTAGATTTATTATACCGTGCTTACTTGTAACATTCTTGCATGTATGTCATTTGACTGGCCATGCATGGGGCTCCGCTGTACATAGCAGAAACTTGCCCGTCTCAGATACGCGGTACCCTTATATCTCTAAAGGAACTATTCATAGTTCTGGGGATTTTGGTAAGTTGTTAAATGCTGTGTTATTACCTAAGTTATTTCTTCTTAGACATGCTCAGCTGAAGTGTAGATTCATCTGTAGTTGGGCTATTTTGTGGGAAGCTTCCAAATTGATGCTGTTGGGTGATGGCGATACATGTATGGGTGTAGTGCCCCAGTCGCATTACTAATGGGACTAGGAATGTGGAGTCTTCCACCATCACCACGGTGGTTAATTCTCAGAGTGGTTCAAGGTAAAGCATCTTTACAAGAATACAAAGAGAAAGCAATTCTTTCCCTAAGCAAACTACGGGGTCGGGCTCCGGGTGATGAAGCATCCGTGAAGCAAATAGAAGATACCCTAACCTCGGTGAAGTCTGCCTATATGGAACAGGAATCTGAAGGCAATATCTTGGAGGTACTTCAGGGGCCAAGTTTGAAAGCCTTCATAAGTGGTGGAGGTTTAGTCCTTTTTCAACAGGTATCTCTTCCTCCTTGCTGAACAATACTGTTTATTGATTTGTTTGTTATTTTTTCTGTTTCTTTTTAGGGAACACTAAAAATGAAGAATTTTATGTTTAAGGGTTTATTTACAACCTGATTATGACAGATAACCGGTCAACCGAGTGTTCTGTATTATGCTGGTCCAATTCTACAGGTAACTGATAATTGAAACTTCCATTTCTTTTTCTTGTTCTAAATGGATCGTCTTATGAAATACAAATTATCCGAACTGTATAATAGCATGAATAAATTTGTTTCTCCAGAGCGCTGGATTCTCTGCGGCTGCTGATGCTACTCGCCTTTCTGTCGTAGTAGGTTTGTTCAAGGTAATTTTTAATAGCACTTGCTATTTAACTTTTGAATCAGGTTCTATCGAGTTACCTTCTTCACGATGCTTATTAAGTACCGTTCGAAATATGCCTCTGTGTAGTTACTGATGACATGGATAGCTGTTGCAAAAGTTGATGATCTTGGTAGAAGACCTTTTCTGATTGGAGGTGTTGGTGGGATTGTATGTAACCTATTCCTATCATTTCTGTTTTAACTGTTTAACGGATTGGATATGTTAGTTTCCATGGAAGTTCTTATTTTCCTTAATAAACTCGTTGCACTGCAGGCCCTTTCTTTGTTTCTGCTTTGTGCTTATTACAAATTTCTCGGAGAATTCCCGTATGTTGCTGTAGCCGCACTACTTCTCTATGTCTGGTTGCTATCAGGCCAGTATTCTTTTTGTTTGCTTGTTGAGAGTGTTCCCGGGAGACCTAGGATGAGAGATATTTATTTTTTCTTTCCATCTACTCCTAAATGCTTACATATTGAAGGAACTATAGATCTTCCACATAGAAATTGGAGAAAGAAAGAAAAAAAATCAGATTCTTAAGTGAGCTAATATTGTTCATACACTTTCGATGTTGGTGAGATCAAGTTTCCTCCATACATGGTGTTGCAGATATCATTTGGGCCTGTCAGTTGGCTGATGGTGTCCGAAATTTTCCCACTGCGCACAAGAGGGAAAGGCATTAGTCTTGCAGTTACCAACTTTGGTTCAAATGCCATCGTTACCTTTGCATTCTCACCATTGAAGGTATTGGTTCAATAGACAACAGGCTACTTCTTTAAAAGTAGCTTTCCTCTAATTCTGTCATGATTCTGCAGGAGTGTTGGGAACTGAAAATCTTTTCCTTCTTTTCGGCGTTATCACTTTTGTTCGTGGCGCTCTACGTCCCGGAGACTAAAGGCTTGAGCTTGGAAGAGATTGAATCCCAGATCTTGAAGTGAGAAAGCTCCATGTAATTAATAACCTTACTATGGTTATTTGTAAGACTGTCATTTAAGATACTTGTACACACAACGTACAGATAGATTCTGTGTGATTGTCCCATATGTTTAGTTTATGAATCACCACCAACACTTTGAAATAATACCAGGACAAAGTGTTCAGTTTGCAGTTCTATAAAGTGTGGGATTTGAATCTTTCTTATAGCAATGAAATGGGACAAGGGAGGAAAATAATACCGGTACTACATTTAGTTTATTGTTTAAGATTTCAAGGGGTTTGTTCACGAGTTTTAACAAGTATCTTAGTTTTAGGGTTTAAAGATCTAATTTAAGGTTTAAGTTTAGGGATTTAGAATTTAAGGTTTGTGGTTAGAATTTAGGGTTTAAGTTTTGGGTAATATGGTTAGGGATTTAGGTTTTAACATATAATTTTTAAATATCAATCTTACTCCCTAAGTTCTAACCATAATCCTTAACCTCTAATCTCGTGAAAACACACCCATAAATCTTAAACAATAAATTAAATTTCTAAACTTAAAAATTAAGATGCTCGTGGAATTTTTTTTTTGTTATCACCGCCAATCCACCGTCTGAAAACATTTACCTCCGGTTCTATTTATATTCATTGATCTACACCTATGGACAATGGTAGGAGCTGAAGATTACGTTCCTCTTGATTTTATCTTACTTAATCTCACTATAAAATAAAATATTATTTTACAATTTTTTTTTAATTTTCTAATATTATTAAAATCACTGATATATTTTTACAAATCTTATGATATTCGTATTTTATTTTTTTTAATTTTTTAAACTTTTTAAAATCCTAATAGCCTATTTTTTTTTTTAAATAATTATTTATGTTATTATAAATTATTTATGTACTTTAATAAAATTTTCGTAGAATACATAAAATGAAATAATGACCACTAAACTTTGATGTATAAGATATTATAAAAATATTTTTATAACATAAATTTTAATTTTTATACAAAAAATATTTACAGCTTGTTATAAAAATAAAGATCGAAGAATATGAGTAGAAAATGTAAGGTAATATACATTGGAGGTCTCTTTTGTTTGGGGAGTGTTCTATTTTGTTTACTTGATTTGAAAAAAATTAAAATGACCACTTATGTTTTAATCGTTACTATTTTGGTCACCCAATCGTTAACCTCTATTAATAAAAATGTTAATTTTAGTTTTGACCACTAAACTTTTGAAATTTTATTTTTTTCACCTTTCAAACAAACACCTAAGAAACACTTCCTTTCCTCTAACACAAACTGTACACTTGTTGCCACAGGAAAGACACCCGGAAAATCGCAAATGGTTCTGATGTCCTGCACACGTACATCCTTTATACCAGGATTCATCACATAAGCAAGATAAGCATCACAACCCATCCTTAGCATACGGCTTGCTTCCATAGCCGAAACCACATTAGATAAGAATTTCACATTCTCGCCTACTATCACCACTTTATAATCATCAACAAGCTTTACGATGACTCGCTTAACTTCAAAGTCAACCAATGCTCTATGCTCAGACAACCAATCCATACCAAGGATCACATCAAATCCTTAAAAGGATAACTCCATCAAATCCACAAGAAAAACATGACTCTAAACAGATATGGGACACCTCCGATACAACTTCTTAGTGACTATAGTCTTACCAAAAGAACTAGTCACTTGCACCCCTACTTCAAGCAACTCAACAGGTATATCAAACAAATGCGCATGCTTACTCAAGATATAAGAATGCGTGGATCCAGAATCGATCAAAGCCAACAATGATAAAGACTGTAGAACAAAGGTACATGTGATAACATCAGTGTCCTTGCGCTCCTCGCGCTGAGCATAGACCCTCGTAGGATCGCCTCCCTCAGGCTGAACTGCTACTACATGAGCGATGTCACGCTGACCCTCATCTCTTCTCTTAAAATCTCCTCGGCTGCGCCCACGACCTCTCTAAGGTGCAGCCACAGCAGGTGCACGTCTCTGGTCTCCACTGGCCAGTAGAGGACACTCACGCCTCATATGATCTGTTGAACCACAGTTCCAGCAAGAATTCCCAGTCACCGCAACAGGAGCATGTGCCTCTCTAGCCGCTCCGTTGATCGCCTGAACTAGTGGCGCTAGATCACCCAATCTTGGACCAGCCTGTCCATGTTGCTCCGGCTCTCCAACTCCAGGTGGTGGTGGAGGTAGAGTCTCATTAGACGGGTTCTCAACCCCTAATTACCCTACTCATGCGTAGGCACGATCATATCGATCTAAGCTCTCTCCTCGAATCCATTGTGCTATTTTTAACAAGGCATAACAACAAAAACAAATCAAACCATGATATAGGCCTGCCTCAAGCAAGGAACCAAGTTCACAAAAACATTTACCTAGTGTAATAAGGCAATGGGCACCCCAATTTCCCTCAAGCATAACATATCATACAATAGCATATCATATACATCATGCTTTACATTATCCGAAATCAGTACACATTCTTATCACTTCATCATCATACAATCATATTTAACTCACATATGATTCATAACTACCAAGCATAGCATAAACACCAACATTCAACCAAAAACATGCCTTTTCAAACAACATGCCATTTAACACTGAATCAAGCATCAAAACATACCAATTTTCACTTACCATCATCCCCAATTCTTTTTTAACCTGGCTCTGATACCAACAAATGTAAACCCCCTTAGCCCGGCCAAGACGCCTGACCCGAACTAAGAAGATTACAAGGGGAAAACTAAAGTCAACTCGTTAAAGTCAACCTCGATTAACGACCCTTTTTTCTTCTTATCTTCTCTAGATGCACATTATTATCCTATATGTTCAACAAAGCGATTAGGAGAAAACGGCACAACGATCAGAGTTCGATTAGGGGTTTAATTACATACATTTGACTTTTAGGGACTAAATTGTAATTTCTAGAAAATATAGGGACTTTTAATATTTTAAAGTTACCAATCCTTAATTAGTCATGTAACATGCCAACATGCCAAATTTCAAATCAAACGGATCATCCAAACTCATCCAATTGAACATACAACATTCAGGGACCATGATGCAACAATTCAGAACGTAAAAAGATTCCATTAACTGAAATTAACGAACCCGTATCGGTACACCTCAGCCTGTATCGATACGCAAATTGATAGTAGAGAGTTTTGGGAAAAAGGTATCGATACGCCCGAGCTCGTATCGATACGGCCTTCAATCTTTTGCCTAGGCGTATCGATACGCGGGCAAATCATATCAGTACACCTAAGCTGAAAAGCCTGAATTTGGCCTTAGTGTATCGATATTCCTTCCCGAGTATCGATACGCAAACCAGACTTGCACATTCAACAGCCATTTAAACACATTTAACAACATCTAAACATGCTTAAAACATACATACATGTTATAAACAACTTACCAAACACATAAGCATCAATAAGCAACATAACAAAATCATCAAGCATATCAAATCATGGTGAAAATATTATCTACTCAAGCATGCTTTAGAATATAAGCCATAGCATATTCAAAACACTATAAGCAAGACCATAAACCAATTAGAGACCATTTACAAGTCCAAAAACAAAAACTAAACATGCCCAAGGTGTTTAACATCACCAACAAAACCAAGTGTAGAAATCCCACCCATTGCCTCTTATTACACTAAAGTAAAACCACATACATTGCTTAGCCAAATACTTGGATTTCCCCTTGCTTTCCTGTACCCTCTAATGCTCAATTCTCTACATTGATGAAACAAATGAGCGTAAGCATAAAGCTTAGTGAGGATCGCTACAAACCAAATATTCATCAATGCATTTTGTAAAACCAAAACATCATTATTTGTCAACATATGCCTTCCTTTAAAACTTGCGGTTTAAAGCATCAATGAACTTTTAAAACCACATGCTCATATCATCATTAAAATAACAGCAAAATCCTTTGCTCATGCTTAAACCAAGCATCACATGCATTCTAGCATATTTCCCAAGCATCACATGCTTAATTCATTTCTCAATATCATTATATTGGCTCGCAAGTGATCATTAACAATCCATATCAAAACCAACAATTTATATAATCGGATACGGGGATTACAAGCGTTGTCCCACACACTTCATACACACTACCAGACCCTCAAGGCTCACACACGGGATTAAACCATCAACCGTTGTGACACCCGTGGTGGAGTTTAACGGTACAATCACAACCCCTCAACACCACTCATCGGTTGTTGTATAATTCCACTAACGAGAGCACGAGACACATACCACAAGATCCAAACACGAGATTAAACCATCCACTGTTGTGATCTTAATCTCGATCGTTAGGGTACTTGGATGGAGTGTACGGTCAATTACAACCCCTCGACATCCAAGGTGACTTTATTCAAGGTGCATCCAATCCTATAGTTGGCTAACTATATCCGATTAAAGTAACCAAAAACCATTTCCATCACTTGCCAATATAATCATTTACATCATTATTTCATTATTTTACAAGCATAAATCACAATGTCATTTACACAAGCATAACATGCTTAATACCAAATGCATTAATCACATAAATCCAAGGATAACTTACCATGTGCATCCTTAACAAAATGGCATTAAAAACCAGGAGCATCAATGCTCAAAACATGCTTTAAAACAATAATCAATCCACATTTAGTTCAAGTGCATTTCCAACAAAAACATAGCACAATCCGAGAGAGACTTTCGATTTACTTACTCTTGAGCTTAGCTAAGTGTTTCAAACTTACACTAAGCTCCCAACACCACGCTCTAAGCGTTACAAAGCTGGAAAATCCATTTCTACTCACCGATACGCAAAACATCGCTCGCCGGCGCGAAGATCACCCTTCCGAAGCCTCCAAAAATGCTTTGTTTGCTTCCGAATTAAGATCTCCTATTTTTAGAGCATCAAAACAGAGATCCAAATGCATTAAAATGCATTTCAACACCAGCAACTAAACAAAAACTCGTTTCTCACCAAAACTACACCAATTTACCCATCTGAAACAATCGAAAACTCAATCGATTGCTCCCTAAACCAAGCCCAACCAACATATATCACTTCCAACCATTATTAAACATCAAAACACACCTAAAAACAACATAAACCCTTCCCTATACCTCCAACAAGCATAACACCATCAAATCACCACAAAAACCCAACTAAAGCCATCAAGAAACTCAAGGATCTCTAGGATTTCGGGATCTATATTATCAAAACTTTTTTCCAAAATAATAATCATCTCAAAACTTAATTAAAATCAATCCAAAACATAAAAACTCCGAAAATAAATATTTAAACCATGATTTTGTAGGATTTTGATCTTAAATCAAAACTATAAACAAAACTCAGCCAAAAACAACATTTAGGAGCTAAAGATCTTCGGAATTTCAATAAAGAACCTAGAATGAAGGTTGAGAACGAGATTTACCTCCAATCCTTGCCTTCCTTAAGGATTGACAAGTTTTTGCTTCACAAAACTTGAAGAACTTGAAGAGATTTTTTGGGAGAAAAGAAATCTGGAGAAAGAGTTGAGAAAATGAATTTTCCTAAAATGAGAGTTAGTTACGTCAAAAACTCCTCATTTTTTTATTTTAGCAATTTAATAAAATAAAATCCTTTTTATTTTAATCATCTAAAATTCATTTTAGAACACATGTCAGTTTAAGGAAGGTGTAATTGCACCAAAGCTCCCTAAAGATTCTAATATTTTTTACTCCTCTTTTGAAATTGCATTTTCCACAGTTTTGAAACTTTACATTTTTGTCACTACCCAAAATGTACCACTTCCATAGCTCTTTTTGTAAAATTGATTTGACCAACCTTTTAAACATGATTTTAGCAATTTTATCCTAGTTTTATCATTTCTCGATTCTTGATTTCCCTAAACAACCTATTACGATTCAAAATGTTTCTGACCGGTCCAATCCGATGTCTAAAACATCTAGGTCCAAAACCAAGGCGTTACATAAAGACTTAATTATAGAGAGTTTTCTTGAATGGAATTACAGAGAATTCAACTTGAGTTAGAAGACATCTAGATTTACAACTCTTATCTCTTTGTCTAGAGATCTAGTTTATCTAAACTACTTTAGTTTATCTACAATAAAAAATAAACTTTAAATTAAACTTATCATATCTACGTCTAACAAGATAGTCATCATTCTTTTTTTATGTAAATGACTTATTGATTTTCTAGAAATGGTAGCAATATGATTAAAGATCATAAAATTGTTCTGCATCAGAACTTTAAGATGAATGACTTGAAAAAATTAAAATACTTTCTTCGATTAGAAATTCATAGGTCTAAAGAAGCTATTGTCTTGAATCAAAGAAAGTATGCATTATAGTTAATCAAAGATACATGAGTTAGTGGAGCAAATCCAGCTTCAACACCCTTGGACTAGAATATCAAGCTAACTTTTATAGAGTTCGATATAAGTCTGAATCATGAGATGAAAACTTAATTGACAGAACAATGTTTCAAAGACTTATAGGGAGACTGATTTACCTAACTCACACAAGGCTTGATATTGTCGCAGCAAGGGCTCGGCGTGACCTTTTAAATAAATAAATGGTAAATAAAAACAACAGAGTCGCCACCAATCTCTTTTAAAAGGTGTGATAGGATCACCTAAAAATGTGTCATTTTAATAAAATCATTTTTATTTTATTTGAACAACCATTTTGGTCTGCGAAAATACAAAAACGGGTTCGGGAGTCGGTTACGCGTGGGGAAGGGTGAGCATCCCCACAACGCCAAAAAATCAGTACCGATCCAATTACAATTTGTCTTTTTTTTTTCCGTAATTTTCAAGTTCATTCGAAATTTAATTTATTTTCCATTTATGAATATGATTACGTTTTAACGGCCCCACCATTCGGAGAGTGAACTTTAATCACCGTCAATATTTTTGGCGCTAACCCGTCACCTTCTTTTTGATGAGACACCGCGTTGCAATTTATGTCCCGTTATTTATATCAATAAAGAGAAAATATGTAAAGATAGATATAAATATTAAAGCGCGGAAATAAGAGGAAAGGGATGAACAAAATAAATGTAAAAGGAAATGAGTAAAACATGACATTTTTTAAACGTATCCTTCCTTGAATTTGGTCAACATCTTAGTAATTCAAGTCAATTAAAAAGATGTTATTTTTTATAAGAAGAATAAAAAATGAAAGAGATTTAGTAAAAAAAAAAGATGTGAAAAGGAACTAAAAAGGTGACTGGATTGAGATAATGTCTAAATCGAAGGCCAAATTCACAAAAAATGCAGTGGTTGTTTTTTTTCTTTTGTTGAGAAACTATACTTTGATCTTTAAAAACATAAAACCACTTTCCCTATAGTGTTTTTTTTTCTGGTTAAAAGCTTAAAATCCCCAAGAACACATTTGAATGTTTTCCCTTTTTTCCAAAATGTTAGAAACATGAATACAAACAAATAAAATAAAAATAGTAAAAGAAGGAATACATAAGGATTTGAAAGCTTTATTCTTTTATTTCCTCAAAACTTGTAGTACAAACTTGTAGATTGATTCATTTGTAAATAGTGTAGTGAGTATTTACAATGGTTAGTGTTGTCGTGAATGGTGAAGTGAATGGTAGATGTGATTACAAAGGGGTATGGGGATTGTATTTATAGGTATTTTCATACCTAAATTACAATGAAGAATAAAATTAATAATAAAATCCCTAATTTTTGTGATTGCTTCCCAAATCTGAGCTGATTTGGATTCCCCTTTCTCTTTTGTTTTTTTGACTAATTTCGTTACCCCTTTAATTACTTGAATTGTGGGCTGGTTTCTACTATTTTTCCCAATCGATTCAATTCTAATTTGGGAGCTGATTTTCCCCTTATTTTTCATATTTGATGCGATCCCTTTCCATTTTTATGTTGAGCTAAAAACCAGTGACAGCAACTGCCCTTCTTTGCTCATTTTGGTGAAACAAGAATCGAGAAAAGAACAAAAGGCACTGATTTTAGCCAATCACACTGCAAATTAGTTGATGGACATCAAAGCAAGGTTCCATTCTCCTCGCGTCAGAATGGATAGTGGTTGTTGAAAAATAAAGGTTCCATTCTCCTCGCGCCCAAACAAATAGATGTTGTGATGAAAAATAAAGGTCCCATTCTCCTTACGTCTAGACGAATAGACAATTTGCGAAAAAGCGATGTTCCATCCTCCTCATGCCTGAACAAATATGAAATTTGCTAAAAAGCAAGGTTCTATTCTCTTAATGCCTGAACGGATAGGCAGTTTTTAAAAAACAAGGTTACATTCTCCTCATGCCCGAACGGATAGGCAGTTTGTTGAAAACCAGGTTCTATTCTCCAAGAGCCTGAACGGATAGGCGGTTTGTTGAAAATAAGGTCCCATTCTCCTTATGCATGAACATATAGGTGGGTTCCATTCTCCTTATGCATGAACAGATAGACGAGTTCCATTCTCTTTACGCCTAAACGGATAGGCAGGCTCCATTATCCTTATGCCTGAATGGATAGGCGAGCTTCATTCTCCTTATGCATGAATGGATAGGCGGGTTCTACTATCCTTATGCCTGAACAGATATATGAGTTATATTCTCCTTATGCCTAAACGAATTGGTGACTTCCATTCTCCTTATGCCTAAATGAATAGACAAGTTTCATTCTCCTTATGCCTGAACGAATAGGCGAGTTACATTCTCCTTATACTTGAACGGATAGGCGGGTTCCATTCTCCTTATGCCTAAATGGATAGATGGGTGCCATTCTTCTTATGCCTGAACGGATAGGTGAGTTGCTAAAAAGCAAGGTTCCATTCTCCAAGAGTATGGACGGATAAATAGTTTGTTGAAAACAAGATTCCATTCTCCTTATGCCTGAACGTATAAGCGACTATGTTACTTCAAACCCGAGGGTGCTGAATCAAAAAATGATCTACTCCTTTTGGGGTATGGGGAGTTTTGCTCCTCATCTTCGATGTGATATAAGGTGTATTGCTCCTATGGACTCTTCCAAAAAATGATGTGGTTGTCTTTCCCCTAAAACGACATATGGTGTCTTGCGCCTATGACATAGGGTGTCTTGCCCCTAATGTGGTGTAAGGTGTCTTTCACCTATTATTCCCGTTAAAGACAGTGTCGAAGCGATAGGTGGAAATCAACTATTGTTGTTGGTGGAAACGAAGTGGCAAGGAAACAACATCAACAACTTCCCTCTTTGGAAGATAAACTTCTTTGGCCTCCTAGAGTGACCTAGTATCACCTGTCGCACAAAATGAAGTCATAGCTTTTTCCTGAAATAATGAAATGTCGTGATGAAAAGGCGAGGCCGCATGCCTCATGTTCGAGAATGAAGTGGCATGGGGACGTAACCAACTAATGCCATCTTCGGAAGATAGTGATAGGAACAGAGTCAACTGATCACTTTAAAAGCGGGGCATGAGGACATAACCAACTAATGCCTCTAGGTTGAAAACAAAGTGACATGGGGACGTAACCAACTAATGTCATCTTTGTAAAGTAGCGATAGGAACGGAATCAACTGATCACTTTAAAAGTAGGGCATGGGGATGTAACCAACTAGTGCCTTCTGCTTGATGTGGCATGTGGACGTAACCAACTGATGCCATCATCTGAAGATAGTGATAGGAACGAATTCAGCTGATCACTTTAAAAATATGGGCATGGGAACGTAACCAACTAAAGCCTCCAGCTTGAAAACAAAGCGACACGGGGACGTAACCAACTAATGACATCTCCGATAAGTAGCGATAAGAATGAAGTTAACTAATCGCTTTAAAAGCAGGGCATAGGACGTAACCAACTAATGCCTTCTGCTTGATGTGGCATGGGGACGTAACCAACTAATCTCATCATCTGAAGATAGTGACAGGAACAGAGTCAATTGATCACTCTAAAAACGGGGCATAGGGATGTAACCAACTAATGCCTCCAACTTGAAAACGAAGTGGTATGGGGACGTAACCAACTAATGTCATCATCGCGGGATAATCCAAAATCCTGCAGAAATGATAATGTTTATGATGATTATGCTTATGGGAATACCTAGTGCGTGTCTTTGTTCTTTCCCTTTTTCGTTTTTAATTTTTTCCTTTCTATTTTTTTATCTTTTTTCTCCTTTGGGGGTTTTCCTCTTTGCTTCTTTGCACATTTGCTCGTTCAACAAAGATAGATAGCCTTACTTTGTTGTTTCATTCTTTGTATCTCTTTGCTTCAAAGAAAGCATCTGATCTTGTAAATTCGATCCAGACGTTTATCAAAATAATTTTCTTTACCATTCAAGTGTTTCTTAAAATAATATCAAACACCTTCAGTGCTTCTTGCGAGCTCTTAAATTCTTGGCCCTATAGGGCACCTTGAAGCGCTTGCATGTAAATCCTCGTAGCAAAGCTTATTTCTACCTTGAATATCTTCAAATGATAAATGCGTCTTCTTTTCTTCCTCTTGCGCTTATTAACGTTGAGGGTCTTAAATCCTTGGCCAACGCAAACTGCCCCAATCTGATGGCATGGTTCACTTATCATGTGTTATTTCAATGAAAGATGCTTTTAATACCAAGAGAATCATTTTTTAAAAAAAGAAAATAGAATAGGATGCCCCAGATATTAAGTGCATGAGTGTCTCTGACTCAACCTTCCAGTAATCACTTTAAGCATAGCCTAAGTCTTTGAAGACTTTGAATGTTGTAGTGATATTTCGAAATTGTAAATTTTCTCTCAGACTGCTCGGTCCATCCACATGATTATCGCATTATATGATCCAGTCGAAAACAACTCCTTTTCAGTTCTCATCATTCTTCTCCATTCAAAATGTGTTCATGCTTCTTAGACTTGCTTAACCAAGGGCGTGCAAAAATGTCTTTCTAAGGATAGAACTCTATGAGTGCATGCGTGCGTTTCTGATTACAACTAGCCACTATTTTATCAGCTTTTTTTTACCTCATCGAAAGTTCATATCGTTAATTTGTTTGACTTTTTCATAATTTGAAAATCACTTGTAAAGCCAAGGCATTGAGCAGATAGAGCATTGTTATCTTATTAGATACTCGGCCTCACAGCTACAGCGGAGTGCCCTCGAGGTTTTCTTTTCACCAGTCATTTTTACTTATCTCGGGATTTCATCTCATTAAATATTTGAGTTTGTCAGGATTTGAAAACCACATTAAGCCAATGTATAAAATTGGTGGAACATTGCTTCCTTATTAGATATTCAACATTATAGCTTCAACGGAATGCCCATGAGATATTCATTGAGCTACTAGTTACAATCGATGTGTCTTTATTAGGGTATAGAATACTATCATTAAAATTTAAATTTCAAGCAACTCTCATTTGTTAAACTTTCCCAATTCACAATTACACATTTTATGAATTTCTGAGATTTTCTCATAATCGAACATCATCAAAGGCATGACAGTCTCTGTTTTCTTAGTTTTCCGACCTGAGTAGTTTGAGAGGCAAATCATACTTTATTGTTTTCGCAACGATCAATTGATCACTATATTGGAATCAACGTCACAATATGTCGTTGTTATCCAGGGACCTAGATATGTATATATGTACATTCAAGGTTTCACGGTTAAAGATGCATCTTTCATTGAAATGAAAATCATACAGACCTAACATGTGCCCCTACAAAAAGATCTTTGATATAGCCTTTATCTGGCTAACAACATCTTGTTGAGCTTGCGCGATTCTATCGAGCATTTTTGAAGTTGACAACTTATCTTCAATGGTTGTTGCTTGGGTTTGAGTAGCATACTTGTGTGCTATTTTAGGTTTTCTAAAATTAATTTTTCTTAAAGGTGTGAATGAATACAATAATGTAAACTACTAATGCAAAAAAAAAAAAAAATGCAAATGCATGAATGCAGGCGAATGACCATCAATTCCATTAAGGTATTGCTCTATAAATAGTTTTCATTGGATGTCGAAGTTCCTTATTACAAAAGATTTTGAATTATATCACGAGTACATCTCATCTCGAGCACCCAACTCTTTTATCTCTTCTAATACCCACAAGAGTCTCGGCCCTACCTCCCCAATTGGCCTAACATATTGGCGTAGAGCTGCATCTTCTTTGGCCAACGTCATCACATGCCTGGCTACATCCTGGACTGGGTCATAACCCTCTTGTCAAACTCGTTCCTCTCCAGGAATCTCATGACATTTTCCCTAAGACGAGTAAACCAATACTCATTGCCCCTTCATTGATATCTTCAAGGACTAGGATCCTTGTCATGTATTCTTGAATGTTGTTCTCCATGTGCCCAGTGGTTGACCTCGGACCAGTGACGTACACTCGTATTATCTTCCTCTTTTTGAAGGAGTCTTCTAAGCATTACGAAAAATTGTTTTCTACTTGAGTAACGTGCTTTAGACTTGACCCCCTATAGATATGACATGCATGCAAAACAAGATAAAAAAGATAGAACGCCTAAAAAGGTTAAAATTATTTCATTGTAGGAATAATAACTGGGAAGCACATTCCAACATTTCTGGACACGCTCTTCCTCGGACTATTCTTACGAAAAAAAATCTTGACCAAATTCTACTTCTAAGGTTTTCCACATGGCTATAACGAAGTGGACTCCAAACGCACACAAAAGGTTAGGTTCTAGAAAGGTCTTCGAGCTGTCCTCGTTGTCCCCTACTGAGGGTAGCAAGGCCCCTAATCCTCACCCATTATGGGCTCTTATGAATCAGGTTCAACTCAAGGTGGGGGGCATTTTCCTATGTTCACGCGAAAAATCAGTATTCTCATGAAGACACAGGGCATATGAGCCCCGAAGGTGCTTGCTAGGCCCATACGGAGAATCAGTATTCCCATGAGAGCAAAAGCGTTTTCCCCTCACTTAAACGGTCGGGACGAAGCTCGGGTATAACGCTTATAACCGAGCTTTAAAAGCGTAAAATGAGATCATATTCATAAATGGACAATTAAATTAAATTTTACATGAGCTTCACAAATTCCGACATTAAGACAAAGTGTAATCAGCTTGTGGCCTGAGTCTCTTTTTTTGTAAAAAAAAATCAAAAAAAGTTGTCCCCAACGAAGTCGTCAAGTTGTCGTAGCAAGGGCTCGGCGCGACCTTTTAAATAAATAAATGGTAAACAAAAATTACGGAGTCACTACCAATCTTTTTTAAATGGTGTGATTGGAACACCTAAAATGGGTCATTTTAATAAAAACCATTTTTATTTTATTAAAACAACCATTTTGGACTGCGAAAACACAAAAACGGGTTCGAAAGTCGGTTGTACATGGGGAAGGATGAGCACCCCCACAACGCCCAAAAATTGGTACCTAACAGATTACAAGTTGTCTCTTTGTCAAAATTTGCAAGTTCGTGCGAAATTTAATTTATTGTCCATTTATGAATATGATTCTGTTTTAACGGCCCCACCATTCGGAGTGTGAACTTTAATCACCACCAACATTTCTGGCGCTAACCCATCACCTACTTTTGATGGGACACCGCATTTCAATTTATGTCTTTTTATTTATATCAATAAAGAGAAAAATATATACAAAAGAGATATAAATTTCAAAGCATGAAAATAAGAGCAAAGGGGTGAACAAAATAAATGTTAAAGAAAAGGAGTAAAATGTGACAGTTTTTAAATGTAACCTTCCTTGAATTGGGTCAACATCTTAGTAATTCGAGTCGATTAAAAAGAGGTTATTTTTTATAAGAAGGGTAAAAAATAAAAAGGATTTAGTAAAAAAATAATTTGAAAAAGATCTAAAAAGGAAACTAAATTGAGATAATGTCTAAATCGAAGGCCAAATTCACAAAAAGGGAAATGGCCATTCTTTTTCTTTTGCTGAAAAAGTATACTTTGATCTTTAAAATGATAAAATCATTTTTCCTTTGGTTTTTTTCCGATTAAAAGGTTAAAAACCCCATGACACATTTAAATGATTTCCTTTTTTTCTAAAATGTTAGAAACATGTATACGAAAAAAATAAAAATAATAAAAGAAAGAATACCTAAGGATTTGAAAGCTTAGTCTTGTATGTCCTCAAAATTTGTAGTACAAACTTGTAAATTGATTCATTTTATAAACAATGTAGTGAGTATTTACAATGGTGAGTATTGTGGTGGATGGTGAAATGAATGGTGGATGTGATTACAAAGGGTATGGGGTTGTATTTATAGGTACTTATCATACCAAAGTTACAATGAAGAATAAAATTAATAATAAAATCCTAAATTTTGGTGATTGCTTCTCAAATCTGAGTTGATTTGGATTTCTCTTTCTCTTTTGTTTTTTGACTGATTTCGTTCCCCTTTTAATTGCTTGAATTGTGGGCTGATTTTTCTTTTCTCACTCGATTCAACTCTGATTTGTGTGTTGATTTTCTCCTTATTTTTCATATTTGGTGCGATCCCTTTGTTTTTTTATGTCGAGGTAAAAATTAGTGACAACAGATATTAAATATTTTGTTTAACTTTTAAGTCAGTTGTGCACCAGCCAAAGAGAAGTCACATGAAAACTACTTTAAGAGTGGTTAGGCAGATAAAAAAAATATAGGACAACACATTTTACTAAATGCATTTAGTGCATGTTGTCACGGTCCGTTTGCGTGATAGGCAAGACCGTGACGAGATGCTTGCTGGTTGTGCTTAATGCATGATGCGATATAGCAATAAGGGTGTAGTACGTGCCGTACAGCCGTCTAGTCCTGGGACGGGCGTGCTGGTTAGGCACCACACTGGTCGGGAGCTGTCCCCGCTTCCCTAATGAGCCCATGGGAGGGCGAAACCAGTAAGCATCAGCGTGGAATAGGCTGAACCTCGGGCTTGTGGGAGCCCTGAGGTGCCGCACGGGGGAGATGTCCCTGCACCAAGACTCTGACCCCGTGACAGATGGTATTAAAGCAGGACTGTGTGCTAGCTGTGAGCTTACCAACGCTCCTTGTGCTGCATAGCGAGTCAAGTGGATGAGCGTGTGCCTCGCACCCTAAAGAGAAGGGGTGTTCGTGAGTGGGCCCTCTATAAAGAGATTGAGATGAGGTCGTGTAGGCAGGAAGCCGCAGCGAAAGTTCGCAAAGCACTCGAAGCCGCATGTGTCGGAGCCTCAAGTTAAGAGGTCGAGCAGGCAGGAATTGCACACGAGATCTGTGCTAATTCCTCGTAGAAGAGGGAAAGAGTTTTTCTCCCCATGCACGAGGGCGTGAATGAATTGAGTGGGGGAGATTGTCACGGTCCGTTTGCGTGATAGGCAAGATCGTGACGAGATGCTTGCTGGTTGTGCTTAATGCAGGATGTGGGATAGCAATAAGGGTGTAGTACGTGCCGTACAACCGTCCAGTCCTGGGACGAGCGTGCTAGTTAGGCACCACACTGGTCGGTGTGGAATAGGCTGAACCTCGGGCTTGTGGGAGCCATGAGGTGCCGCACGGGGGAGATGTCCCTGCACCAAGACTCTGACCCGTGACAATGTCAATTAACTGCATTTTGTGGCTCAGATTAGACTTCTTGCCTTATTACTAGGAGTTCAATAACTGAATTTTGCATAAAATTGGGAAATTTAATGTTTTTCTAAAGAATTAAAAGAAACAAAATATTGTGGCAAAGTCTTCTATAGAAGCTGAATAAAAGCATGACCACAAGAGCTTGTTTGGTTGGATGGATTACTGTTAGAGGTTGGGATCAAAAGAAGGTAGCCTACAAAGCTTTTTTGTGATAACAAATCAACATTATAAATAGTATCAAATCTAATTTTCATGAACAAACCAAGTTTATAAAAATTGATTATCATTTTGTCAGCAAAATATACAAAAATGATTCATAATTACTATATAAAAAATATTAATTGATTAGAGCGACTCCAATAGGAAATGAAGAAAACATTGTGAAGGATATTGCTCAAATTATAGAAAAGCACGAGCAAAAACAATAGCGAGTATAGATACAAGTAATGTCCTGAAATACTCGGGGTTGGTGTATGCAGCAAAGAAAAAGCGATTCATAATTTGTTGAGGTGTTACTTTTGCGATATGTTGTTTATTCAGGAACCTAAGATGGAAATGTTAACTTGGGCGATTGTTCGTATGATTTTGTTTTTTCTTCTCATTCCATTAGCAATATGATTTCAGATACATTGAATTTTGTTTTTTCTTCTCATTCCATTAGAAAATGTAGCGGAATGCTTGTGGTGTGTGAGTCCTATCGTTTTAATTTGATTGATTCATTGGTGATTTTGAATTGATTTGGATAAGGGATTTTTTCGTATCGGTGGATGCCTGGAAGTCATGAGTTAAGATTGGTGTTAATTCTCTCTGTCTGTGACACTTATTGCGTTTTGAGGAGAGGAGTTGTGCAATATTTGTAAGAAAAAACAAATAAATCTAATATTTATGCATAGCTTCCGAAGAATCTAAATTAATTAGTCAATTTATTCCAAATAATTGGGTAGTCAGTCTCAGTCACGTCATATATTGGAAATTGGAAAAAGGAGCGACCATTGCGCTATCCAAAGGTAAAGTATCCTCACCTAATTGCACTCCTTTAATTTCCATTTTAAAAAGAAATGCACTCCTTTTCTTATCCTTTGACAACAAAGCAATGTTGTAACATTAGTGACCCACCGTTTCCATCACAGGAGGCGAACCATAAGAAATCATAAATTTTAAGTCTTATTAGAATTTTTTTTATTTATTCAAAGGTCAGTCTACCACAAACACAAGTCAATAAACATACATATATATTTTAAAAAGACTTCATTTTTATTAAATTACACAAATGCCTTCGATCTTTGAATTATCCCTGGTTTTGGGTTCAACATAAAATTTGAGCCTGCCAATTACTTCCGGCTCAAGCCAATTGAAAAAAAATGAAAAAGTTCTCTAAAAGGAAAAAAGTCATAAAGTCATATACAGTATTTGCTTTTGTTCTATGGCCAAAACAATAAAAAAGGATTAATATATTGAATAATACACAAGTTAATGATAATTATCAAGTGAATAATAAGTTTCCCTAATGCTTAATTAACTCAAGAAACCAATAATACCCTGAGAGTGAGAGGTTTGGTTATCTCTTTGTCGACTCTCATTCACATCATACCTGGGGATTCTCCACCTAAATATACTCCAACTTGTCTTTCTCTGTCTGTCAAAAACCATAAGAACCCACAGCCATTTCAGAGTGCCAAAGTGAACACCAAGTTCATAAAAAAAGAATAATTTGGGATGCAAATATTTAATGAAATTTTAATCTACAAAGTCCAATGATCAGTGAACATAAGAAACATAAAATCGATGCCCTCTAAGACCGTCGTTTTAAGAAACAGGAAAAACTATGGTTTCATCACCAGTAATCAAAGAGCAACCAACCTGGAGCAAAACCACTTCACAGACGATTACCAAACCAGTGGCAATAAATTAATAACGTGCGAGCAAAGAACGGTAGAAAAGATAAGGAAAATAGAAGCAATGACAATGGTAAATGAATGCAGACAGTACTATATTCAAAAGTACAAATAAAGGTATAAACAAATGTAGATAAAAAGCAGGTGAGAAATACATATACAGGAGCTGCATAAAGCTAGAAGAAGCAATACCTCAAAGATAGTGTTGACTGTCCAATGCACACATAAAGTAAGAGGATAAACTAAAACTACCCGAAAAGGGATAAATTTTCAAAAGTATACATGAACTTTGATTCAATGCGTGTACTATATGAACCTTGATTTGATGTATCATGTATGAGATTTTGGGTTTGATTCAATTTTCTCAAAGAACTAACAACAATTATAAGGGTGATTTGTATTTTAGGTCACTTAAAATGCATCAAACTTTATATAAATCACAAACCTTTAGTTCCATTAAGTTACATCAGTAAACTTCTATTATTAATACCTTAGTTCACTTATACTAACTCCTTTAAGCAATTATCATCAGAACAATTGATTCAAAATGCTTACATAACTCTACACGAAATCCTAATGTTGATTGTAGTTAAGATATAAATCATGTATGTATGCTAAGGTTCATCTTAAAAGTTCAGTGATTTAATTTGATGAAACTAAAAGATTGTGAAATACATGAAAATTGATATTAAGTTTTGTGACACCATGTTACATTTACTTATTGTATGCACAAACTATTAGATTTACCCAACATGAAGTATCTGGATTTATTTGATTTTTAATATATAAACAACTAAATCAAATGAAAGTTTCATGTATATAACTGCACCAAATCAAAATCACAAATAAAATTGCACATTAAATCGAAATTTCTTACCATAATACAATAATTTCGTATGATTGCCAACTAACAACTCACAGCAAGCCTAGACAATCATACAGTAATTCTTTATGCAGAACATGCATCAATCATAATAGAGTAACATAAGAGGAAAATTGATTCCTTTTCTTCTAGATGAGCACAAATACGAAATTATTGCCGCTTAATCCTGTTTAAACCACATTGTCACACCTATGCAAGTTCCAAAGCCGACAATATTGTACATCACAGTATACCTCAAGATTGCTTTACTTGGAAGAACCAAAATTTCCAAACAAATTAGCATGGTATATACAATTACAAGTTTGTAACTAATATTCAACCAGACAATAAAGCTGAAATCCTTTTGAACAAAAAAAAAAAAAGAAGAAGAAAGAAAACAATAAAGCTGAAAAAAGAAAGAAAGGAACTAACCTTTGTACAAAAGAACCAGCTAATTTAACTTATCATTGGGAGCCATATGGTTGGGATACGACATCACGGATCCATATTTATTATTCCCACCAGGCCAATCTCTCGGCTGCGTCCCGTAAGAATTCGCCTCATACCCATTCTGCTGATGATGGAACCCTCCTTGATGCATACCCATGTGTCCGTACATCGGCATTGCTACAGGCACCAAAGGCGCCCCATAAGGCATCGGTATAGGCATTCCAACATGCCCATTGCCATTCGCACTACCACCAACAAAACCACTTCCTACTCCTCCGCCGCCGACGCTTCCACTCTCACGAAGACTCTGAGGCACGGGAGTTGACGCAAACAGCTGATCGGAAGCCGATGGTCCTTCGTTGCTTAACCCTTGCATTCTTTTCAAGTAAAGCCGGTATTTCTGCAAATGGCTGGCGACGTTCTCGCGGGTCAAGCCTTCTACGTTCATTAGCTGCATGATTGTTTTAGGAACCGCGTTTTTTATGCCTAAATGGGCCACCACATCAACGAATCTCTTATGCAGCTGCGGCGTCCACACTAAACGCGGCCGTTTCAATGTCCTCCCTGATGGATCCTCTGAATTCTCCGTTGTCCTAACCGCTGAATCCGCTTCCTCTGCAATACCAACATCCGTCTTCCTCATCTTCTTTGGTTCAGATCCAGAACCGGAACCCGATCCGTTACCTTCCGGTTCCACTATCATCGGGTCATTAAAAGAATGAAGATCGTTACTGTTGTTTTTATTGTTATTGTTAGTGAAGAAGTGGGCTCCGCTTGATCGGAGGGAGGAGAGGGTATCGTGAGAGGCGCGGTTGACATCGAGAGACGTCCGACGAGGTTCCGGCGAGATGCTGAAAGCGGAGGCGAGTTCCGGTGGGATTAAGGATTGAGATAACGGAGTTAAATCATCGCAGTCGGGTAATCCAATCTCCCATTCGAGAACTCTTTGGTCAGCATCATCTTCTTCGTCAACGATGGCGGTGTTGACTGTTGCGGTAGCTCCTTCGTCGTCTCCGCCGTTAACTTCAAATTCACTCATCCTCACTTCTTCTCCCATGTTTTTACCTCCAAATCAGGGATCTTATTTGTCTTTTTTGAGCGATTCTTCAAATTTTGTTGTTTGGATCGGAAGGAATAGTGTAAAATCTAAAGAGATTTTTAGATATCTGCGTGGAAATCGGGCGGCTGTTTGGGACCAAGGAAAAAAAAGAAAATTTCTTTTTCTGAGGGAAAAGAAAAGGGGAAAAGAAAAAAGTGCAACGCCAGATTCCAGATCGATCTGCCAACGTGGACGACTTAGCCAGATATTTTTGATCTGCTAAATATCTCAACATCCTAAATATATCCAGTAATATTTTGCCACGTAAATTATTTGCGGGTCGTACGGGTGGAACCGGTCGCGGTGGATCGTAGATGGTGGGGAATTTATTTACTGAAATGGGCATATTATGGTTGAGAGCCAAGTAAAGAGAAGGTGCACTTTTGATGGTGTTTTTGGAAATAGAGGGCTTATTTCTTTATAGCGGACTAACCAATAGGAGAAGTGAATGTTGGTGAACAGCTGGGATGAATATAATATGGACATCGTGGAATATTGGGGACCGTTTGATGGAAAACTATGAAGTTAACAATGGGCTTATCCACTTTATTATCAATGTTTTATTATAATAAGATTCATAATAAATTATTTTATAAAAGACAAATCCCAACTCAGCACAAATAAACAAAGGTGATATAAGAGAAATTAAATCCACATAATTTGAATTTTAAACTCCCACTATTTACAATTGTGTTGTTGATGGTGAAACGGTGCCGTTCTGGACTTGAACAAGCCTGTTAGAATACTTACAAATGTAGCGAGACGATAACCTATCAAATATGTTCTTACATTCATTGTAAGAAATGTTTTTTTTAATGAATGTGTCGGTATCCATTGAACAAGAACACAAATAAAAAGAAGAACAATGGTAAAACATACCCAACAAACAAATAGCACAAGGCAAAGCGACAAGCATGACCAGAAAAACACGTAAGGAAAAGAAGATAGAGAACATGATAAAGGAAAAAAAACAGTCACAACAATCTCCATAAAACCAAACAAGGAAACCGAGCAAGAAATAGAGCCAACCATCGATCTTCAACTACATGACATATCGTGGGTCACTGCTAGATAAAACATGTGGAGGAATGCAACAAGACAATGCCATCATCGGCCGTCGCTTCAAAGATTAAAGATTGTTAAGTATAACTCATATATTGTAAAAGGACAGATGTTAGCTACTTTAACTAAGATTATAATTGTTCTAATCCTTCGGAGAGTAGTATTCCTTATCCTAGTTAGAATAGGACTTGGATGTAGGGGACTATATAAAGAGGCTTACCCCCACCTCATTAGGCACTTCATCAATTATTCTTTATGCTTTGCGGAGCAAGAGCATCTGTCCATCAAAATGAGTACTCGAGTTTTCGGTGGGCTCGAATTAAGTGGGTTGGGAGTGCGGGGGCGAACCCCCCGCGGTACGGTACGAGGTATCTTTGTAATTGTACCGGATCTATAAATAGATGTGTAATTTGTAACCTAAGGACCATTGATTGAATAAAAGAAAACAACCGCTCTTTGCTCCCCGAGGACGTAAGCATACTGCTGAACCTCGTTAAATCTTTTGTGTTCTTGCTTTTTTTATTTTCTTTTTCTTTTGTCTTGTGCACAACAACTGGTATCAAGAGTCTGGTTGCAATGGCTATGTCCGGTGCGAAATTTGAAGTGGACAAGTTAAACAGTGAAGGTATCTTCGGATTGTGGCAGATGAGGGTAAATGATCTGTTGGCACAACAAGAGATTTTAAAGGCTTTATGATCTACAAAACTAGCGTCGATGGAGGACGATGATTGAGATGAACTGTAGCAACAAGTGACTGGAACCATACGGTTATGTTTGATAGATGATATTATGTGTCACATTATGGATCTGACGTCTCCAGGAGAGATGGAGCAAGTTGGAAAGTCAATTTATGTTCAAGTCTCTGACAAATAAATTGTATCTAAAGCAGAGGTTGTATGGGCTGAAGATGCAGGAAGGTCGGGATTTGGCACATCACGTGAATATCTTCAATTAAATAATCACCGATTTAACTCAACTTGATGTGAAGATTGAAGATGAAGACAAATCAATGATTCTGTTGTGTTCGTTGCCTTCTTCTTATGAACACATGGTGACTACTCTTACATATGGGAAAGAAACAATCAAAGTTGAAGAGATTAATGCAGCCTTGTAGGCCCACAACCAACGAAGGCAGAATATAGGCAAAAGCACTCACGCTGATGGTTTATATGTTAAGGGTAATCATGACCGTGGAAGGAAATCAGAGAATGAGGGTTTTGGAAGACGAAATTCTAGATCAAAGTCTAGAGGCAAGAAGACGTTTCGTTGCTACAAGTGCAAGGAGCCAGGACATATGAAGCGAGACTATTCAAAGTGGAAAAGGAGTCAGATGATAAACATGATGCATCATCCAAAACTGTGAATGTGATGCAGAATGAGAATTCGGATTGTAGTGATGGTGATATGCTTTCTATTTCAACAACTCCGTTCACGGATGCTTGGATTCTTGATTCAGGATGCTCTTATCATATGACACCTAACAAGGAGTGGTTTTCTACCTATATGCCTGTTAATTTTGGTTCTGTCTATTTAGGTGATGATAGATGTTGCAATATTATTGGTATTGGTGAAGTCAGAATTAAGATGTATGATGGTACTGTTAGAACATTATGTGATGTTACCCTTACGTCCAAACCTCATCACCTTCTTCCAAGGCGACACTTTCAAAAACACGCAATCACAAACCACAAACTCAATCTCCCTACACTTCAAATCTGCATAGGATTTCTGACTATCTGAGGTAGCTTTTAGACGATGAAAAATAAGCTTCACTTTCTCATTTGTGCCTTTCAACATATCAGACTAGGAAACATGCTTTTCCCCAACCTCACCCCAACACAAAGGTGTACGACATCTTCTACCATACAAAGCCTCATACGGTGACATTCGTATACTACCTCGATAACTGTTATTATATGCAAACTCCACCAAAGGTAGCTATTTCTCCCAACTTCCTTGGAACTGAATAACACAACATCTCAACATATCTTCCAAAATCTGAATCACACGGTCAGATTGACCATCCGACTGAGGATGATACGAAGTGTTGAAATTCAACTGTGTACCCAAAGCACGATGCAAGCGCTCCAAAAACCTCGCTATAAACCGTAGATCTCTATCTGAAACTATAGACTTGGGCACTCCGCGCAACCACACTATCTCAGCAATATAAAAATTTGCCAACTTATCCAAGGTATACATCGTATGCACAAGAACAAAATGTGCACACTTCGTACACCAATAAAAAATCACCCATATGGAATCTTTCTTGGTTGGTGTTAATGGCAAGCCAAACACAAAATCCATGCTGACGGCAGCTACAACCCTGTCACGCGGCCGCAGCGGGTCTATGCCCTTGCAACTTTCACCGTCTCAGCAGGTGGAATGGAAATAAGTCTTGGTGGCAAGTCTGGCAGATACTCCAAGTTCGGTAGAGCAATTCTTAAGTGATCCTTCATATATCTAGTCAAGAATTCTATCACCATATGATGTAAGCAATACCTAGCAATCTTAGTGTAAAGCTAACACAGGCAGTCGACGTTTGGTTTCTCCTTTTAGCCGCTAAAATCTTAACTTATGTCTAAGCCAAATTAGTCAACACCTTGACATGATGAGACCGTGCTTAATTCTTTCGTGAGCCTTACACTTTCGTGCCCGACAAATGGATTACTTCAACTGGACTTTTGGAACTAATTGAAGAAGTGAAGAACATGAATTAAGCAAACTTGGAATATTTTATTGACAACACACTTAAACTATTACAACCGTGTCTCACAACTACTTTACATACAAAAACCTAAACCCTAGGAGAGTTGGGACGCGATCTCCAACACCTCTAATCTATATATATACCTCTCTGCTATGCATCTATGCATCTGTGCATCCCTCCATGCCCTTATACCCTCACATACATTGATATATATAGGGCTCATGGCCTAAGCTTGAGTCCTCCTTGGAGTAGAAGTCCTTAAAGTAACTTTACATTAAATGTTGACTCCTTTTTGACTTGAATGTAGACTCATTGGACGTTGCCTTCTCCCGCAAGTAAGGATAAGTATTCTTACTTATCAATCTTGGATCAGCTCTACCAGCCGCTACAGGCTTTAGAAAATTGTAAGACTGGGCTCAGGGAATTGCCCTCTTTCAATCGCAACCCATCTTTGCTAAGTTTGTGTAACTCCTTCCCGAGTGGCATATGGCGGCATTGCTGCTACGACGGTATCCTTGGCGACACCTGGAACTGCTTTAGTACAACTACTTTTGTTCCCAGCTTTCCTATCCTCTCCTATCCCCTGCTCCTCTATGCAGCTACAACACCTGAAAATAAAAACTAAACTAAAATAGTATCTTTTCTTAACCAATCATAAAATATTCAATGAAAACATGGTAAAAGAGAAAATATGGTTATTATGCATGCAATGCACCTAAATATGCCTAAATGAGCTTAAGAATAGCAATAATAAGGGCATGAATGTGTACAAAATATAAAACTCTTAGACACTGGAGAGTGTCCAGAAGTTCTATATTTTATACACATTCCTGCCCTTATTAATGTTGTTCTTAAGCTTAGTTAGGCATAATTAGCTGCATGTCATGCATTATAACAATATTTCTTATTTTACCAATTCTTTTATTGAATATCTTATATTTGGTAGAGAAAAGGTATTGTTTTAGTTAGTTTTCTATTTCAGGTGCTGGTTGCTGATTAGAGGAAGCGAGGACATGAATGCAGGGAACAGAAGAAGCTGTACTGAAGTAGTTCCAGTTGCCGCTGCAGAATGTCGCCACCAAGGACGCTACCGCCGTAGAAAGCCACCTAGACGGAAATACGCCGACATAGTCAAGATGGGTCTCGTTTGATAGAGGACATTTTTCTGATTCCATTGAGCCTAATCTTGCATTTTTCTGAGGCCTGGAGCGGTGTATAGAGCTGATTGAAGATCGATAAGCAAGGTGGCTCATACATACTTGCTGAACAAGTAAACATCCAAATGAGTCCATATTTAAGTCAGAATTGAATGAAGCATTAAATGTAAAAGCAATTTTATCATCAATGAATACTTCTACTCCAAGGAGGACTTAACCTTAGGCCAAGCCCTATATATACCCATGTATGTGAGGGTATAAGGGCATAAAGATCGATAGAGATAGAGAGAGGGAGTCTGCTATGTTCTAAACTCCTTAGGGTTTAGGTTTTTGCTTGTAAAGTAGTTGTGAGAAACGATGGTATTAGGTTAAGTTGTTTTGCAATAAATATTCCAAGTTTGTTAATCTGTGCACTTCATTCTTTTAATTATTCTACACCAATCAGTTGAGAGAATCCATTTGTCAGGCACGAAAGTGCAAGGCTCGCGAAAGGGTTAAGTACGGT
This sequence comes from Hibiscus tridactylites, assembly GCA_958450335.1. Taxonomy (NCBI): domain Eukaryota; kingdom Viridiplantae; phylum Streptophyta; class Magnoliopsida; order Malvales; family Malvaceae; genus Hibiscus; species Hibiscus tridactylites. The sequence goes on along the minus strand of OY288289.1, from coordinate 34,759,742 downwards.
CAGAACGTGCTGAGGCGTGACTAACTTGGTTCTACACCATTCCACAAGTTTCAGCGGCTAATAGGGATAACAAACCAAGTTGACTAGCCTTTGTTAGGTTTACGCTGAGATTGCTAGGTATTGCCTACGTCACGTTAGCTCTCGAGCATCCTTACCTAGAAAGAGAAGGGGTCACTGTCGACTATCCCGCCGGACTTGGAGTATCTGCCAGACTTGCCACCATGACTTATTTCTGTTCCACCTGCCGAGACAGTGAAAGTTGTTGTGGTATTGACCTGTTGCGGCCGCGTGACAGGGTCGTAGTCTGCCGCCCGCCACACCCGCTGAGGCAACATATCGTGGCATCTCAATCCAAACTTAACCTATGCAATGCAATCTACACACTATTGAGCAGCAATTACCTGGCCCATTCTATCGCTCTGATCTCCTCTACTTTAATTAATTGTGTTTTTAGTTTTATTCCTTTAACCAAACCTGAAATTAATTGTTCATTTAAATTTCTTATGCAGATACACACTCGAAGAAACTATTCCAATCCTCGTGGGATTCAACATCTCATATATTATAACTTGGCAGGAGTGTGCACTTGCTCTCTCACAAAAAGGGAACACCTACACGCCCTAAAGTTTTTGGCGTCGTTGTCGGGGATTGGCAATAGCGACTCTGTTTTTTTTCTGCATTCTTTATTCAATTGCATTTAAATCTCATGTTTTTAACTTTTTTTTCTTTTGTATATATAAAAAACAAAAAAAAAAAATTCAGGTACACTACAAGTCCAAGGGCATCACAATGTCGAGGAAAACTATACGGGAGCCGATGTTTAAACATGAACAGCATATGCTGCAGCAGCAGTTGCCGCCGTGGCAGCAGACAAGACAGCAAATGCCGCTGCCACAACTGCAAAATTTTTTATGGTATGATCAAAACTATCAAAATTGTTTTTACCATAACAATTTTGCTGTAAAAAAAACATGCTAGGGCAAGGTGGTCAGCTTCAAGAGCAATAAAGAGAAACCACTCGAGAGTTGATGTTGGAAAATTCTTGCAATCTATGTGAGGGAAATCATGTGTTTGAAAATTGCCCTTTACTTATCAGAGAAGATATATGGGACCAACAACTAGAGAAGCCACAACAGCAACTGGGACAGCAGATGCACCTACCGCAGTATCTTCCGCTGCATCAAATTTTTTCATGGTATGATCAACAACCTCAATTTTTTTTTACCATGACAATTGTGTTGCCACAACGGCAGATATACCCTGGCAGTGTAGTCCTCCACAAGAACAATCACAAACCTTGGAGGACATGCTTCAAGTTTTCATGGCTAGTATTGCATCCTTTATTGAATCTACTCCAAAGCTTTCACAGAAAATTGATACAAGGATGACCCAGTGGGATTCAACCTCATAGGATACAACATATCGATTGAACACATCCACATATGCCATGAACGAAGAAAATGTCCCAGCAACTTCTGCCTTGGCAACCATTGATCACCAACAAGTTAGTCCTAGGGATACTGATGTCCCAAGGCAAGAGGAAGAAGAAATATGTGAAGAAAGTTCTCCGATGTGTGAGGAACAACTAGAGGATGAAGAACACTACCCAATACATGATAAGCCTATGCGAGAAAATGCCCTAGAAAGGATTGAGGAAACTACACAGAGAAGTTTTGCGACAACACCTAGTTTTGCAACAACCTTGCACGCCTCAGCTGCAGTCTCGGTACCTATGCCCGACACGAAAGAGGCCTCAACAACGCTACCCACCTCGGCAGAAATCTAGGCAACTATGGAACACGTATATCAAGAGGAGCCGATGCTGGCAGATCTAAAGCCATCACAATCTCTACTAATGGAAATGTTCGAGGGACCTGAAGAACACAATGTTATGGATGATGAATCCCTTCGATGTGGCGAGATTTTCCTTGACCTAAACCACATTATGACAGACTACTGCCCCGACGGTTGGCCGCCTGAACAGATGCCTTGGCAGTAAAATCCATCCTCCACCATAACAAATCAAGACAAAGATAAGGTAAGTGCATGGTTTGATAGTGGTATAAATTTTACTAATAACATGTTCATGCCTTCAGAAAAAGAAAGAAGGTGGAGGATTCGCATGGATTACAAGGGAACGAGGAAGAAAGAGTTCCCTATAAGAATAGTCACTCGATGGAGGGTGCGAGTGGACTATAAGAAGTATCAGAAATGAACCCACTGTAACATAATTTTAGTTTTTCCACATCTTTAACGTTTTCTTTAGGAATAGATCTTAATAAGCTTAGGACCATATTTTATTTTAAGTTATATTATTTTTTCCATCTCACAACTACTTATCTAGATTCAGACCCTACTATAAAAGGCAAGCCGTCAAGAAAGATGAGGGCAGCAGAGGAGATAGCTCAGACCACCAATTCCCTTGACAAAGAGGTGTCTGATTCCTCCGATGATGCAGAGCCGACCGAGGTAACAAAGAAAAGAAAAGACGTACATGATTGCGACCGAACCAGAGGATGAAAGGACAGAGACCGAGCTGGAGCAACAACCAAAGAGACCCAATCCAATCAGAGTCCAGCCAGCTCGCGGCCAAAAGCAGAGCCGCGCCGCCAAATCACCCGCCACCCACCGCCTAGTCCTCTCATCTTCCTCCAAGTCTACCGAGTTATAAGACAACTTGGGCAGCTTCTAGCACCATTATCTTCTTTGTTTTTTTCAACTTTATTTTATGTTTTTCTGTTTAGATTTTATTTTGTCTAAGGCATTGAGGGCAATGTCCGCCTTGAGTTGGGGGGGTTAGTCCTCATGTTATTTAGTTAAGCATGTAGTTGCATTATAAATCCTGCCTAGTGCTTAAAGAAAATTGGAAATCTGGGTTAAATAACTTGTGCCTATGATAGTTAGCCGATTCTATTTTCGCACCACACTTAAAATTGAACTTAATATTGGGAAGAAGCATGAAAAACACATTAGAAATTTTTTAGTTGTCAAACTTTCATTACACTTCTGTTAATTGTTGAATATTGTTTGAGTTCTAAGTGTGCATTGCCTGCTTAAACTTAATAAAAAATCTTATATTGGATGCAGGCATGCCGCCGCGACAGCAAAGTAAAATTAAAAGTAATGCCGCCACGACCGTAAAACAAAGAAAAGGATGAATGCTCTAGAGATGCCTGAAACAGGCTTTAGGAAGGATCATCAGCAAGGACACTCCGCTGCTATCAAAGTCCATGTATCTAAAATTCTTTGAAGTGAGAGACAAATTAGCATGAGTGAATGAAAGCCTTCACGGGATGACTCAACTCAAAGGGTTCGGAGTTTTGTAGTATGCTCCTATCTTATCTTCAGACCTAGAGAGTAGTTGTGATGAGCTGAAGCCCTTAAAAGCCATGATCAAAGAAAGGAAGAAAAGAAGTGCTTAACTGTGCTACCATAGCAGCAACTCTATATCCTTTTTCTTTAACTTTTACATCATTCTTTGTTTACTTAGTATACTTAGCATATTCAACATGTGCACACACTACACTGGTACTAAAATTAAAATCTAAGTTATTTTATGTTATTCCCTCTCACCAACATTAAAATAGGTACCACAGCCTTGAGGTAAGAAACCAAGTTAAAAATTAGGTTTTCTTTTTTATTTATGTACAAGGGCAAGTTTACTAGTTAGGTTGCATTGCTTGAGGACAAGCAATAGTTCGAGTTTGGGGGTGTGTAGAGTGTCGAGAAGTTTTATATTTTATACACATTCCTACCCTTATTATTGCTGTTCTTAAACTTAGTTAGGCATAATTAGCCGCATTTCATGCATTATAACAATATTTCTTCTTTTACCACGCTTTTATTTAATAACTTATATTTCATAGAGATAATGTACCGTTTTAGTTAGTTTTCTATTTCAGGTGCTGGTTGCTGATCAGAGGAAGAGAGGACATGAAAGTAGGGAGCAGAAGGAGCTGTACTAAAGAAGTTCCAGTTGCCGCCAAAGACGCTGCCGCCAAGGACGCTGCCGCCGTAGAAAGCTGCTAGGCGGAAATACGCTGACATAGTCAAGATGGGTCTCGTTTGATAGAGGACATTTCTCTGAGTCCATTGAGCCCATTTTTTGCATTTTTTGAGACATGGAGCAGTGTATAGAGTTGATTGAAGATCGATAAGCAAGGTGGCTTATACTTACTTGCTGAACAAGTAAACATCCAAAGGAGTCCATATTTAAGTCAGAATTGAATGAAGCATTAAATGTAAAAGCTTTTTTATAATCAATGAAGATTTCTACTCAAAAGAGGACATAACCTTAGGCCAAGCCCTATATATACCCATGTATGTGAGGGTATAAGGGCATATAGATCGATAGAGATAGAGAGATGGAGTCGGCTATGTTCTAAACTTCTTATGGTTTAGGTTTTTGCTTTTAAAGTAGTTTTGGGAAACGATTGTATTAGGTTAAGTTGTTTTGCAATTATTCTACATCAGTCAGTTGAGAGAATCCATTTGTCGTCGGGCACAAAATTGCTAGGCTCACGAAAGGGTTAAGTACGGTCACAACGTGCTGAGGCATGACTAACTTGGTTCTACCCCAGTCCACAAGTTTCAAAGGCTAAGAGGGATTACATACCGAGTTGACTAGCCTGTGTTAGGTTTACGCTGAGATTGCTAGGTATTGCCTATGTCACGTTAGCTCTCGAGCATCCTTACCTAAAAATAGGAGGGATCACTGTCGACTATCCCGCCAAAGTTGGATTATCTGCCAGACTTGCCACCATGACTTATTTCCGTTCCACCTGCCGAGACAACGAAAGTTGCAGTGGTAATGACCCGCTGCGGCCGCGTGACAGGGTCGTAGCCTGCCGCCCACCATACCTGCCGAGACAGCATATCGTGGCAGCGCAATCCATCCTTAACCTATGTAATGCAGTCTACACACTACTGAGCAACAATTACCTGGCCCATTCTATCACTCTGATCACCCGTACTTTAATTAATTGTGTTTTTAGTTTTATTCCTTTAACCAAACATGAAATTAATTGTGCATTTAAATTTCTTGTGCAGATACACACTCGAAGAAACTATTCCAATCCTCGTGGGATTCGACATCTTATATACTATAACTTGGCATGAGTGTGCACTTGCGCTCTCACAAAAAGGGAACACCTACACGCCCTAGAGACACTCTACACTCACACTCAACCGTGCAAACATGGCCCTTAACTCAACCGCAACCTTCCTACTGAAAGCATCGGCTACCACATTAGCTTTCTCTAGATGATACTCAATCGTCAAATCGTAATCCTTTAGCAACTCCAACCATGTATGTTGCCTAAGATTCAAATCCTTTTGATTCATCAAATACTTTAAACTCTTCTGATCTGTATAAACAACACACCTCTCACCATAAAGATAATGCCTCCAAATTTTCAAAGCAAACACAATCGTAACAAGCTCAAGATCATGGGTAGGGTAATTGCGCTCGTGCACCTTCAATTGTCTAGATGCATAAGCCACATCCTTCCCACCTAGCACCAACATGTAACCAAAACCAACGTATGATGCATCACTATAAACCACAAACTCCTTACCCGACTCAGGTTGAATCAAGATAGGAGCTTGCATCAAAGCTTCCTTCAACTTCTCAAAAGCACGTAGTCTATCATTTGTCCACTCAAAGCAAATATTCTTTTGCAACATCTTAGTTAACGAAGCAGCAATCTTCGAAAAACCATTCACAAACCTATGATACTAACCAGCCAATCCAAGGAAACTACGAACTTCAGACACAAATATAGGTGGATCAACCCACCACCGCCTCGATCTTATATGGATCAACTCGAATACCCTCAACTGACACAACATGTCCAAGAAAGACAACTTCTCTAAGCCAAAACTCATATTTACTCAACTTGGCACACAACTGGTTATCCAGCAAAGCTTGCAACACAATCTGCATATGTTTATCAGGATACTCCTCGGTATGAGAGTACACAAGAATATCATTAAAAAACACAACCATAAACTGGACCAAGAATTTATGGAACAAACGATTCATCATATCCATGAATGCAACATGCGCATTCATCAAACCAAACGACATCGCCAAAAACTCATAATGCACGTACCTCGTACGAAAAGCAGTCTTAGGCACATCCACATCCTTTACTTTCAACTGATAATACCAAGACCTCAAATAAATCTTAGAAAACCCCGAAGCACCTCGAAACTGATCAAACAAATCATCAATCCTTTGCAAAGGGTATGTATTCTTAATCGTCAACTTGTTCAGTTGCCGATAATCAATACACATTCACATCATGCCATCCTTCCTTTTCACAAACAATAACGGCGCACCCCAAGGTGAAACACGAGGCCTAATGAACCCTCGATCAAGCAACTCCTGAAGTTGCGTCTTCAACTCTTTCAGGGCCATTCGATAGGGAGAAATAAACTATGGAGTCGTATTTTCATACAACTCAATGCCAAACTCAACCTCTCTATTCGGCGGAAAACCATGCAATTCCTCCGAAAATACACCCGGAAACTCACATACCATATGTATGTCTTGAACACGCACTTCCTTCGATCACGGGTTCAAAACATAAGCTAAGAAAGCCTCACAACTCGATTCCATCAAACAACTCGCTTCTAGAGCCGTAACAACATTGGACAAGAATTTAACATTCTCACCCACGATTACCACTTTGTAATCATCAACAAGTTTCAAGGTAACTCACTTGGTCTCAAAATCAACCACATCAAAACCATAGAAAGGCAATTCCAACAAATCAACTGCAAACACATGACCTTGAATAGATAATGCACATCTTCTAAACAACCTTCTGGTAACAATTGTTTCACCAAAAGAACCAGTTACTTGCATTCCCACGTCTAACACCTCAACAGGGTTATCAGGCAAATGTGCAAGCCCGCTCAAGATGTATGAATGCGTAGAACTAGAATCAATCAAATAAAACAACGACAAAGATTGCAAAGTAAAAGTACTTGTAATCACATCGGTGTCATTGTGTACCTCGCAATGTGAGTACACCCTCGTAGGACCACCACCCTAAGGTTGAACATCCACTATATGAGTTACAGCCCTCTGACCATGCTCTCTACGCTAAAAATTATCACGACCACGCACATGGCCTCACTGTGGTGCAACAATAGGTGCCCTAAACTGACCACCTCCAGCCAACAATGAACAATCACGTCTCAAATGGTCAGCCGATCCATAACTCCAACAAGACTTAGCCGCTGCATCCGTAGGAGCCTGCCCTTCTTGAGCTAAATGCGAACAGTCTCGCCTCATATTCTCACGCAATCCGCATATCCAACAAGAGTTAAAAGCCGATATAGCTTGAGCACCTTGACCATGTGCTCAACGCCCAACCCTTCCTCAGCCAATCCTCACATCAGGGAGATACTTCTTGTCACTTTGCCTCTTATATTGTCCACCACTAGTACCAAAATCCGTAGCTCTCTTACCCGAGCTAGAACCATCCACGCAAGAAGACAAGCCCAAACTTTGTTCAATATCCTTGTCTCACATCACCGACACATCAAAATTCATATAATCAAAGGACAACGTAAAAGTCTTCACTTCTTGCACCAAACCATAAACGAAAACGGTCACAACGAATCTTATCACTCGGCACTAACTCAGGATCATACTGGCTCAAACGAACAAACTAAACCTCGTACTCAGTCACAATCATGCAACCCCGAACCAAAGATATAAATTCACGTTTCTTATCATCCAAGTATCTAACTCCTAGATACTTATTATTAAAGGCAACTTGAAATAAATCCCAATTCACATCATTAGGCTCAATAGCCGCAGTTACGGTCGTCCACCAACTGTGAGCATCACCTTGCAACAGTGATATTACACATCCCAGCTTACGTGCATCATTGCACCCCATTTGTTCTAAAATCTGAATCGTACTGGCTATCCAAGCTTCAGATGCATTGGGTGACAAACCACGATACTCAACACGGCTCAAACTACACAAGCATTCTAATGGCAACCCCATTTGCCCAGTAGCTGGTGCTTGCACATGCAATCAAGCAACAATTGCCTAGAATGTCCAGTCATCGCCTGAACTAAAGGTGTCAAATCACTCAACACTAGCCCAGCTTGCTCAGGTTGTACTCGCTCCTCACGCTCAGGTGGATTAGGTGGAGGAGGTAGATTCCCTCCAGGATGCATCTCGTTCTCCTGATTTTCCTACCCTTTGGCAGTAGTGATCGTACCCGATCACAATTCTTTCCTCGTCCCCATTGTACTATTATGGTTAAGGCACGATAATAAACCAAAACAAAATAATCAGACCATCTTCAAGAAAGCATCCAAGACTTCCAATTCAAATCAAAACATTTCAAACTATATTAATAAGGCAATGGGTATCCCAATTTCCCTCAATCATGGTATAAAGCAATCAACGCACATAACACACATCATGCATATCAACAACAAGATTCAAATCACAATCATTATATATGTAATAATCACCGTGCATAACAATCAACAATTTACAATTCATAATTACATAACATCAACTTACCAACATCCTAATCTTTAGAAACCTGGCAATGATACAACCAAATGTAACCCCCTCGACCCGGCCTGGATGCAAAACCGAACCGAACGGGTCTCACAGGGAATATTGAAGTAAACCGTGAAGCTTTACTCTAGAAACAACCCTATTTTTTCTTTTTATCTTGTCTTGATGCACATTAACATCCCAGGTGATAAGACTCACACCGAAAGAAACATCAACTCAAACAGACATCGATTTGGCATTCAATTGATTACAAACATGTGTTAGGGACCAATTTGTAATTTTAGCAAATTACAGGGGCTTCATCCAATTTTAAGTTACCATCCTTTAATTAGTCATACTACATGCCACTTTGTCAAATATCGGCTCAATCCGATCATCAAAACTCATTTTAATTGCATCCACAACATACATGGACTAAAATGAAAGAAACTAAACTTCAAATAGATTCCAAATAATTAAATAACCATTTAGCGTATCAGTACACTCAACCTTGTATCAATACAGCCTGTACCAAAACAACTCTAAGTGTTTTGAAACACGAACCCTTACCTATACAATCTTATAAGTATATCGATACACGAAATTCCACCAACCAAATTAGCCAAGCCTGTTTTGATACACCATGCCAATTTCAGACTCACCGTATCGATACAACCTTAGGTGAATGGATACACATGGACATGTGTAAAGTGTTTGTAAGTTCTATATATTGTGTGCATTCTATCTCATATTATTGATGTTCTTAAGTACATTTTAGACACAATTAGGTTCATGCATTGCATATTAAAATATTCTTTACTTTGCCATGATTTTATTGATTATCTTTTATTTGGTAAGCAAAAGATGTTATTTTATTTTAGTTTTAGTTTCAGGTACTAGAAGTTGGCAGAAGGTGAGAAGAGCTGAGGAGCTGATGCTGAGGCAGCAAATTAGGGAGTTGTATTGATGCAGTTCTAAACAAAGATTGCTGCTGCCGAGTAGCTGCCGCCGCCATACCTACTGCCCAGGGCAGCTAGTTGAGGAATTTGAGAATTGGAGTGTGATCTGTAGAGCAAAAAATCTTGATTCCAACGATGCCATCCACTCAATTTTTTGATGCTTGGAGCAGCGGATAGAGCCACCGAAGGAGGTGATCAAGATAACTTACGATGCAAGGCAATGAGAAGAAGTCCACATTCAACTCAAATAAGTCAGAATTAAAGGTTGCATTTAATACAAAAGCTACTTTGAAGACTTCTACTCCAAGAAGGACTTGGCCTAGCTAATGCCTATATATACTTGACATATTTCGTAATTCAAAACAACTTAGGTTTTCTTTAGGCATAGTTTAGGTTTTCTTGCCGCCATTATGTTCTAAATTTTCTCCTAGGTTTGGGTTATGCTGTAAACTAGTGTGAGAACGATTGTTTAAGAATTAAGTTTCTTTTTGCAATAAAACTTTAAGGTTGGCTTATTCCAAGCTCTTCATAGTTTTCAATTAAGTTCGAAAGATTAGTTGTCAACTATCTATTTGTCCGGTATCGAGAGAGTCGAACTCACGAAAGGGATAAGTACGATCCTCATTCTAATAAGGTGTTGATCAATTCAGCCTAGACATCGGTGCGAGTTTAAAGCGGCTAAAAGAGGACGAACCAAGGTTGTTGTCTTTGCAAGATTCACGCCGTGACGGGTATCATCTGCAGTTGGCCACAACAACATCCTGACTTAGACATAAGCGAGATCATTATTGATGCGTTCTGTCGAGCCTTCAAGGTCTGTGAAGCAGACGAAAGGGCATCGATAATCCTAAGGCGACCGTTCCTAACTACGGGCAGAACGCTGATCGATGTTGAAAAAGGAGAACTTACAATGAGAGTCAACAATCAACAAGTGATGTTGAACGTCTTCCAAACAATGAGGCAAGCTAAGTATCTGGAAGAATGCCAACTAATGGAGGCCATCTCAGAGTTCAATTTCGAAGCCAACAGACCCTGCTTACAACACGACTACCTAGGCAGCAACCTCGACAGCTGTCTCCATAACCCTTTAGATAATTGCTTAAAAGAAGAACAATGCAATGAGGGGATAGAACAATAACTGTAGGAGCATGAGGAGGCATACTGGATAGCAAACAGGCTAGGTAGGTATTTTGAACCATTGAATTATATAGAAAAGGGTGGAAAATGTTCAAACCATCTATTGCACAACCCCTACTCATGAATTAAAAACCTTGCATGCACAACTTAAATATGTTTATTTGGGACCCAACTTAAATAATTTCCTCCAAGCTGCAACCTACACAGGAACAAAAACTGATAACACTGCTATGGCAGCACAAGAAGGCAATAGGCCAGACCATTGCATATATAAAAGGGATAAGCCCAACAATCTGCATGCACAAGATACAACTCGAAGAGGATCAAAAACCAACTGTCGATGCCCAGAGGAGATTAAACGATGTCATGAGAGAAGTTGTCTGTAACCCCCTTAGCCCGGCCTAGACGGTTGACCCGAACTACGAAGATTACACGATGAAAACCAAAGTCAACCCAAAAGTCAACCTCGATTAACGACCCATTTTTTTTCTTTACAAACTTATCTAGATGCACATTAACCCTAAGCGTACCCTTGAGAAGAACATACTTGAAAAGCACAGCGATCGGAAAACATAAAGGGACTCAATTGCACAACATACAAAAGTTAGGGACCAAATTGTAATTTCTGGAAAGATGGAGGACTTAATTGATTTTTAAGTTACCAATATTAAATTAATCATATTACATGCTTCCCTGCCAAATTTCACCTTAAACGGACATCTCAAACTCAAGCAATTGCAAAAACAATATTCAGGACTAAAACGTAAAACTTGCAAACCACAAAACCATTCAAATCAGTGCCCAACGGTCACCTGTTTCGGAACGGGGTTGGCCGTTCTGAAACGCGGGTTCGTTTCGAGACATATATCGAAACAGGGCCTGGCAGTGGCCAAAACGTTTCGGAACAACATCTACCCGTTTCAATACACGAAGGCCATTACAGGCCCCCGTTTCGAAATGCTAGTGCTCGTTCCGATACAGATTGCCTAGAAAGTGCAGAATTTGCTGGTTTAACATACATTTAACCACTCAAACACATCCTAATGACTTCCTAATCATGCCAACAAGTCATCATACATATAAAGCACATGTTTGCATCATCGAAACACATTCATGACATCAATTAGGAAAATCCACAAGACTATAGGCATGCGTCCTAATGTCCAAAGCAAACAACCATCAAAACATCAAAGCAAGCACCTAAATGGTCATTTACAAGTCCAAATCATTTAAGGCATCATGCCACAACTAGGGAGTCCAAAACATCTCCCAAAAACACATCCTAGGTTCCCATTGCCAAATACCAAAAAACTAATAATGTTGTGAAAAAGTCACCATACATGAGCTTAGCTTTCCCTTGGATTCTTAACCTCCTTATGGCCCTCAACCACCTCAATTATCTGAATTATTGGTTCAAGAGAGAGAGCGTAAGCACAAATGCTTAGTGAGGCATGCTCTAAAGGAACAACACAATAATGCATTTTATAAAAACACTTTCCATAAAGCCTTTTAACACATAAACATCTTTTCTCATGCAACATTGCATTCACATCAAGCATCTCATGCTTCATTAGCATTAACATGTCATATTGGCTTCCAAGTGATAAACAATAACCATTTACAACAAAAACACAATCGGATACGCGGATTACAAGCGTTGTCCCATACGCTTCATACACACTACCGAACACACAAGGTGGAGTTTACCGGTACAATCACAACCCATCAACACCCGTGATGGAGTTTAACGGTACAATCACAACCCCTCCACATCACTCATCGGAAGTTGTATAACATCACTAACGAGAACACAAGACACACAACACAAGATCCACACATGGACTTTTAACCACCATTGTGATCTTAACCATCTCGTTAGTGTACTTGGATGGAGTTTACGGTACGATTACAACCTCTCAACATCCAAGGCAACTTAATTCACGGTGCACCCAATCCTATAGCCGGCTAACTATATCCGATTCAAGTACTTTAAAACCAACACATCACTTGCCATATGCATCAATTATCATCAATAATCCACTGTTTTAAAGCATCTAAATCAAAGCCATTTAACATCATGCATCACTATGCATCAATCCACATTTTTAACAAATCAAACCAAGGATCTCTTACCTTGAGCATCCTTCAACAAATGACCTTTATAACCAGCATTAACCATGCTAAACATGCTTTCAAAAACAAAATTTAAACATACAATTATCAACATATGCATCGAACCAAACCATTGCTCATCCAAGAGAGTTTTTCTGAAACTTACTCTTGAGCTTAGTTAAGTTGATTAGACTTAAACTAAGCTCCCAAACCTTTAAACATTCGATACAAAGCTGGAAATCCAACTCCACTCACCAATTCCGTTTTGCAAGCTTGCCAAAACGCCGTTCAAGCCTCCGGATCAACACCACAAGGATCCGAAGATGACTCCCTTGTTTTAAACACATCAAAGCAGAGGATTAATGCATCATCATGCATTAAAATCTTCAGCCATTACACCTAAACTCGCTGCTCTCACCATAACTAACATTTCGACTACCAAACACAACCGAAATCACCTCCAAACACTTCCTCAACATTACCCAACCAAGATCCATCACTTCTAAACATTCTTAAACATCAATTAACATCCAAAAAGAACCTAAACTCATCCTTATACCTCCAGCTATAACAGAACACCAAGATCACCCCAAAAACCACCATTTTCACAAGTAAAAAACTTAGGAAAATCAACCTATTCGGGATTGCATTGATTAAACCTCAATTACACATCATTAAACATCCAAAATACATTAAAAAGCCATCTCAAAATAGAGCCCAAATAATCACCACTAATTTCTTCAAGATTCAATCCAAATCTTGAGTTTTAAGCCAAAATCAAGATCACAACATCAAAACCTTTTATTAAACTTAATTTAAGGATTGAGAACTTGAGAATTTCAGTAAAGAACTGAGTATTTAGAGGAGAAGAACATCCTTACCTCTAAATGTAGATTTCTCCTTGATTAGAGCCAAAATCCTTGAAAATTCAATAAGTAAATAAAGAGGATTTGATGTAGAAAGGATTCGGAATCAATTGATGATTGAAACCTCATCATTTAGTCTGAAAATCAAAAGAAATGTTGCTGTAGAAATGTGTTTGGCTGATGGAATTTTGAGAGAAAATGAGATGAGAAAGTTTTTAAGAAAGTTAGTTATGAAAAGCTAAAGTATCATTTTCCACTTTTCCTTTAATTAATTAAACATTAATAAAATCATTAAATCTAAGAAAAATCTGGAGAAATCCTTTCTTGGGTAAATTAGCTCCTTAAAGATTCAAAGTTTCAATCCTTACAAAATAGTCACCACTGAACTTTTCAAAAATTACATTTTACTCACTATTTCAAAATGTCACACTTCCAAACCTTATTTTGTAAAATTGATTTCACCACTCTCTTATATATATTAAAAGAAGATTTTTAGATATTTTTTCCATATTTGTAAAGCATCCCGAACTAGGCTTTCCCTAAAACCACCTTTTATATTCGAACCAAAAATAAGACCGGTCCGGTTCAGACCCTAAACTTCCAAGCCCAAAATTGGGGTGTTACAACTCTCCCCCCTTAAGAAATTTCGTCCTCCAAATTACCTGGAGGAAAGAGATATGGAAACTGCTTCTTCATGTCATCCATTCGTTCCCACGTGGCCTCCTCAGCACCACAGTGCTTCCACAATACCTTTACCAACTCAATGGTTTTACCTCGAAGAACTTTACTGTCTGAATCCAGAATTTCCAACGGCTCCTCATCATAGGTCAAGTCTGGATTCAACTCCACTTCCTCCACATGCATAACATGCGAAGGATCCGATCTATACCTCCGAAGCATAGAGACATGAAACACATCATGAATATTTTCCAACTCTTGTGGCAACCTCAACTTGTACGCAACATGATCCACACGCTCAATCACCTCGTATGGTCCAATGTACCTAGGGCTCAACTTACCCCTTCGACCAAACCTCATCACCTTCTTCCAAGGCGAAACCTTCAAAAACACACGGTCACCTACCGCATACTCAATCTCCTTATGCTTCAAATCCGCGTAACACTTTTGTCGATCAGAAGCTGCCTTCAACCGCTCACAAATGAGGTTCACCTTCTCGGTGGTTCCTTTCAACAAAGCTGGCATCGATACCAACTTCTGACATGTTTCAGCCCAACAAAGAGGAGTTCTGCACTTCCTTCCGTACAAGGCCTCATAAGGTGCCATTTGAATACTTGCCTGGTAGCTATTGTCATAAGCAAACTCCACCAAAGGAAAATTCTTCTCCCAAGAGCCTTGAAACTCAATCACACAGGACCTCAACACATCCTCCAGCACTTGGATAACACACTCAGACTGTCCATCCGACTGTGGATGATAAGAAGTACTGAAATTCAGCTGTGTACCCAAAGCTTGATGTAAACATTCCCAGAAACGCAATGTAAACCTCGGATCCCTATCCGGCACTATCGACTTTGGCACACCATGCAGCTGCACAATCTCAGCAATGTACATCTCCACAAGCTTATCCAATGTATACGTAGTATGCACAGGTAAGAAATGCGCACACTTCGTAAGGCGATCCACAATCACCCACACCGAATTCTTCTTCGATGGCGACAAAGGCAAACCAGATACAAAGTCCATGGTAATCCTTTCCCACTTCCACTCAGGAATCCTCAACGGTTGCAACAACCCAGAAGGAAACTAATGCTCAACCTTAACTCGCTGACAAACCATGCACTTGCTCACATACTCCGCAACATCTTTCTTTAAACCCACCCAATAGTACTCATCTCGAAGATCACGATACATCTTAGTACTACCAAGGTGCATAGCAAAAGGACTACTATGAGCTTCAGTCAGAATAGCATGCCTCAACTCAGCATCATTGGGCACTACTATCCGACTCCCAAAACATAAAACTCCATCATCATTAAAGCAGAAATCCGATGGCCTATCCTCAGCAATATCTGAACATGTGGCACCAAGGAATCATCCTACAATTGCTTATCCTTTATCAACTGAACCAAGGATGGTTTCACTTGCAATTCAGCCACAAGACCGCCATCTCGTGAAATGCTCAAGCAGGCAAACATAGCCCTCAACTCCACTGCCACCTTCCTACTCAAGGCATCCGCTACAACATTAGCTTTTCCTGGATGGTACTCGATCGTCAGATCGTAATCTTTAAGCAACTCCACCCAGCATCGTTGCCTAAGATTCAACTCTTTCTAAGACATCAGATACTTCAAACTCTTGTGATCCGTGTACACCGTACACTTCTCACCATACATGTAATGTCTCCAAATTTTCAAAACAAAAACCACCGCATCCAATTCAATGTCATTCGTAGGATAATTGCGCTCATGCACCTTCAACTGTCGCGATTCATAAGCCACCACCTTACCCTCTTGCATCAACACACAACCCAAACCAACGTAGGATGCGTCACTATACACCACAAACTCTTTCCTTGATTCAGGCTGAACCAAGATAGGAGCTTGTGTCAAAGCCGCCTTCAGCTTCTCAAAAGCCTGCTGTCTCGCTTCCGTCCACTCATACTTGACATCCTTCCGCAACAACTTCGTCAAAGGTGCAGCATTCTTTGAAAATCCATCCACGAACCTCCGATAGTATCCCGCCAAACCAAGGAAACTAGGGACTTCATGAACAAACTTAGGAGGCTTCCAATTCATCACTACGTCAATCTTCTGAGGATCAACACGAATCCCCTCAGCAGAAACCACATGACCAAGGAACACAACTTCCCTGAGCCAGAACTCACACTTGCTTAACTTAGCATAAAGCTGATTCTCCAACAGAGCCTGCAACACAATCCTCAAATGCCCCTCATACTCCTCCTCAGTACGAGAGTACACGAGGATATCATCAATGAACACCACAACAATTTGTCCAAGTATTCATGGAACACTCTATTCATCATGTCCATAAAAGTTGCGGGATCATTCGTCAAACCAAACGGCATCACAAGGAACTCATAATGCCCATACCTCGTTCTGAAGGCTGTCTTTGGCACATCCACATCCTTCACCTTGAGCTGGTAATACCCTGACCTTAAGTCAATCTTAGAGAACACAACCGCTCCCCGAAATTGATCAAAAAGATCCTCAATCCTCAGCAATGGATACCAATTCTTGATAGTCAACTTGTTAAGCTGACGGTAATCGATGCACATTCTCATAGTGCCATCATTTTTCTTCACTAACAAGACCGGTGCACCCCAAGGTGACACACTCGGCCGAATGAAACCATGATCAAGCAACTCCTGAAGTTGCGTCTTCAGCTCCTTCATCTCCTTAGGTGCCATTCGATAAGGAGTAATGGACACTGGAGTTGTATTTTCATACAGCTCAATCCCAAACTCCACTTCTCGATTAGGAGGCAATCCAGGTAACTCCTCCGGAAACACACCATGAAACTCTCGCACAGTCCTGATATCTTGAACTCGCAACTTCTTAGAGCTAGGATTCATCACAAAGGCTAGGTAGGCTTCACAACCTTGCCCCAGCATTCGGCTTGCCTCCAAGGAAGACACCACATTGGCAAGAAACTTCACATTCTCACCAACCACCACTACCTCATAATCATCCGCAAGCTTCAATGAAACTCGCTTGTTCTCAAAATCCACCACAACCCGATGTTCAACAAGTCAATCCATACCAAGGATTACATCAAATTCATAGAAAGGCAATTCCATGAGATCAACATGGAAAACATGATTTTGCACAACCAAGGGACATCTTCTATCTAACTTCCGTGTTACAACGGTCTCACCAAAGGAACTAGTTACACTCATACCAACATCCAAAGAATCAACAGACAAACCATGCAATTGAGCATGTTCAGGCAATATGTATGAGTGTGTAGATCCAGAATCAATCAAGAAAAGTAATGACAAGGATTGCAAAGTGAAGGTACCTGCGATCAAATCTGTGTCATTCCTCCCCTCTCGCTGAGCATACACTCGAGCCTGGCCACCACCCTCAGGTTGGACAACCACCACATGTGCCACATTCCTTCCACCATCATCTCTGCGCTAGAAGTTACCACGGCCGCGCCCACGACCTCTCTGTGGTGCAACAACTCCAGGAGCACGTCCCTGACCACCACCGACCAACAAAGGGCACTCCCTCCTCATGTGATCTGTCGAACCACAATTCCAGCACGAATTACTAGTCACTGCCACAGGAGCCTGCACCTCTCTCGCTGCCCGAGGACAATCACACTCAAATGACCACGCGATCCACACGCCCAGCACGTGTTGTGATCAGCTCTCGTCCTGTCTCCCTGAACAGGCGCACCATGCCCTCCTCTACCACGCCTAGCAGAGGACTGATACCTCCTATCTCGTCCTCTCTTGTTTCGTCCACCACCGGAACTATACTCAGCAACTCTCTTGCCCGAGCCAGAACCAACACTCCTGGAAGACAAACCCAGGTTCTGCTCAATGTCCTTCGCCCTACTAACCAGCACATCAAAATCAGTGTACTCAGCGGCAAGCATAAAGGTCTTTACGTCTCTCACCAAACCATATATGAAATGTTCACACCTCTCCCACTCATCCAGGATAAGCTCAGGTGCGTACTGACTAAGACGGACAAACTGGATCTCGTACTCAGCCACCGTCATACTTCCTTGTGTAATAAACATGAATTCTCATTTTTTTCATCCAGGTATCGCACACCCAGATACTTTCGCTTGAACGCGTTCAGAAAGAACATCCAAGTCACATCAGCTTCCTCCATTCTGGAGACAATGGTCGTCCCCTAGGTATACGCATCATCATGTAACAATGATACCACACATCCTAACCTCTACACATCATTGCAGTTCATTTGTCCCAATATCCTCTTGGTACTTTCCAACCAAGATTCAGAACCCTCAGCAGACAAACCTCTGAACTCAGTCCCTCCCAGACTGCGCAAACGTTCCAAAGGTAATCTCGCATTAGCATCACCCTGATGCCCAGCTCCATGAGCTCCAGCTACTGCCGCCTGAAAGGCTCCAGCAATAGCATGTATCAAAACTGTCATGTCAGGAGCAGCTTGCCCCTGTCCAGCTTCAGGTCCAGCGACCCCAGCACCAGCACCAACACCAGATCCATCACCTCCAGCACCACCACCACCGGGCGGTCCACCACCAGGAGGAGGAGGTAAATCCACAACATTTTCAGCATTGTTCTCATTCTCGTTCTGAGCCATAGCTCACGTATTAATTCTCGTGTCTCTACGAGGTCCCATTCACTAAAACAATGCACTAACACAAATGCAATAAACATAATCAGGCTCAGCAAGGTAAGAAATCCAAGTACTCAAGCTCATTTCCAAACAAAACAATTCATTTCATTAGTTTTGATATGGCAATGGGTTCCTCTAACATGCTTCATCACAACATACATCACAATTGTATCATACTTTACAATTCACACATCACACTTTCATTAAAAAAGGCACATCATGCAATCATACATACATCACCCACATAACCATTCCCGTTTACTCGAGAACTCAGCTCTGATACCACCAAATGTAACCCCCTTATCTCGGCCTAGACGGTTGACCCGAACTACGAAG
Source organism: Hibiscus tridactylites (assembly GCA_958450335.1). Lineage (NCBI taxonomy): Eukaryota > Viridiplantae > Streptophyta > Magnoliopsida > Malvales > Malvaceae > Hibiscus > Hibiscus tridactylites. Next base: position 34,740,477 of record OY288289.1, on the reverse strand, counting down.
ATTACACGGGGAAAACCAAAGTCAACCCGAAAGTCAACCTTGATTAACGACCCATTTTTTCTTTAAAAACTTATCTAGATGCACATTAACCCTAAGCGTACCCTTGAGAAGAACATACTTGAAAAGCACATCGATCGGAAAACATAAAGGGACTCAATTGCACAACATATAAAAGTTAGGGACCAAATTGTAATTTCTGGAAAGATGGAGGACTTAACTAATTTCTAAGTTACCCATATGAAATTAATCATATTACATGCTTCCCTGCCAAATTTCATTTTAAACGAACATCTCAAACTCAAGCAATTGCAAAAACAATATTCAGGACTAAAACGTAAAACTTGCAAACCACAAAACCATTCAAATCAGTGCCCAACGGTCACCTGTTTCGGAACGGGGTTGGCCGTTCCGAAATGCGGGTTCGTTTCGAGACTTGTATCGAAACAGGGCCTGGCAGTGGCCAAAACGTTTCGGAACAGCCTCTACTCGTTTCAATACACGAAGGCCATTACAGGCCCCCGTTTCGAAACGCTAGTGCCCGTTCTGATACGGATTGCCCAGAAAGTGCAGAATTTGCTGGTTTAACATACATTTAACCACTCAAACACATCCTAATGACTTCCTAATCATGCCAACAAGTCATCGTACATATAAGGCACATGTTTGCATCATCAAAACACATTCATGGCATCAATTAGGAAAATCCACAAGACTATAGCCATTCATCCTAATGTCCAAAGCAAACAACCATCAAAACATCAAAGCAAGAACCAAAATGGCCATTTACAGGTCCAAATCATTTAAGGCATCATGCCACAACTAGGGAGTCCAAAACATCTCCCAAAAACACATCCTAGGTTCCCATTGCCAAATACCAAAAAACTAATAATGTTGTGAAAAAGTCACCATACATGAGCTTAGCTTTCCCTTGGATTCTTAGCCTCGTTGCCCTCAACCACCTCAATTATCTGCATTATTTGTTTAAGAGAGAGAGCGTAAGCACAAATGCTTAGTGAGGCATGCTCTAAAGGAACAACACAATAATGCATTTTATAAAAACACTTTCCACAAAGCCTTTTAACACATAAACATCTTTTCTCATGCAACATTGCATTCACATCAAGCATCTCATGCTTCATTAGCATTAACATGTCATATTGGCTTTCAAGTGATAAACCATAACCATTTACAACAAAAACACAATCGGATACGCGGATTACAAGCGTTGTCCCATACGCTTCATACACACTACCGAACACATAAGGTGGAGTTTACCGGTACAATCACAACCCATCAACACCCGTGATGAAGTTTAACAGTACAATCACAACCCCTCCACATCACTCATCGGAAGTTGTATAACATCACTAACGAGAACACATGACACACAACACAAGATCCACACATGGACTTTTAACCACCATTGCGATCTTAACCATCTCGTTAGTGTACTTGGATGGAGTTTACGGTACGATTACAACCCCTCAACATCCAAGGCGACTTAATTCACGGTGCACCCAATCCTATAGCCGGCTAACTATATCCGATTCCAGTACTTTAAAACCAACAAATCACTTGCCAATATACATCAATTATCATCAATAATCCACTGTTTTAAAGCATCTAAATCAAAGCCATTTAACAACATGCATCACTATGCATCAATCCACATTTTTAACAAATCAAACCAAGGATCTCTTACCTTGAGCATCCTTCAACAAATGACCTTTATAACCAGCATTAACCATGCTAAACATGCTTTCAAAAACAAAATTTAAACATGCAATTATCAACATATGCATCGAACCAAACCATTGCTCATCCAAGAGAGTTTTTCTGAAACTTACTCTTGAGCTTAGTTAAGTTGATTAGACTTAAACTAAGCTCCCAAACCTTCAAACATTCGATACAAAGCTGGAAATCCAACTCCACTCACCAATTCCGTTTTGCAAGCTTACCGAAACGCCGTTCAAGCCTCCGGATCAACACCACAAGGATCCGAAGATGACTCCCTTGTTTTAAACACATCAAAGCAGAGGATTAATGCATCATCATGCATTAAAATCTTCAGCCATTACACCTAAACTCGCTGCTCTCACCATAACTAACATTTTGGCTACCAAACACAACCGAAATCACCTCCAAACACTTCCTCAACATTACCCAGCCAAGATCCATCACTTCTAAACATTCTTAAACATCAATTAACATCCAAAAAGAACCTAAACTCGTCCTTATACCTCCAGCTATAACAGAACACCAAGATCACCCCAAAAACCACCATTTTCACAAGTAAAAAACTTAGGAAAATCAACCTATTCGGGATTCCATTGATTAAACCTCAATTTCACATCATTAAACATCCAAAATACATTAAAAAGCCATCTCAAAACAGAGCCCAAACAATCACCACGAATTTCTTCAAGATTCAATCCAAATCTTGAGTTTTAAGCCAAAATCAAGATCACAACATCAAAACCTTTTATAAAACTTAATTTAAGGATTGAGAACTTGGAAAATTCAGTAAAGAACTGAGTATTTAGAGGAGAAGAACATCCTTACCTCTAAATGTAGATTTCTCCTTGATTAGAGCCAAAATCCTTTAAAATTCAATAAGCAAATGAAGAGGATTTGATTTAGAAAGGATTAGGAATCAATTGATGATTGAAACCTCATCATTTAGTGTGAAAATCAAAAGAAATTTTGCTGTAGAAATGTGTTTGGCTGAGGGAATTTTGAGAGAAAATGAGATGAGAAAGTTTTTAAGAAAGTTAGTTATGAAAAGCTAAAATATCATTTTCCACTTTTCCTTTAATTAATTAAACATTAATAAAATCATTAAATCTAAGAAAAATCTGGAGAAATCCTTTCTTGGGTAAATTAGCTCCTTAAAGATTCAAAGTTTCAATCCTTACAAAATAGTCACCACTGAACTTTTCAAAAATTACATTTTAGTCACTATTTCGAAATGTCACACTTCCAAACCTTATTTTGTAAAATTGATTTCACCACTCTCTTATATATATATTAAAAGAGGATTTTTAGATATTTTTTCCATATTTTTAAAGCATCCCGAACTACGCTTTCCCTAAAACCACCTTTTATATTCGAACCGAAAATCAGACCGGTCCGGTTCATACCCTAAACTTCCAAGCCCGGAATTTGGGTTTTATATTGTCAAAAAAAAGATCATCAAATGTTTAGATAATGGCATTATATATCCTATCTCTGATAGTGAATGGGTAAGCCCGGTACAATGTGTACCAAAGAAAAGTTGTATAATTGTGGTAAGCAATGATAAAAAATAATTCATTCCAACTAGGACAATAACCAGTTGGAGAATATGCATGGGTTACCGCAAGTTAAATACAACAACTAAAAAGTATCACTTCCCTCTACCTTTTATTAACCAAATGCTTGACCGCCTTGCTGGTAAACCTTTCTATTGTTTCTTGGATGGATATTAATGTTATAACCAGATTGCCATTGCAACATAAGACAATGCCAAATCAACATTCACATGCCCATATGGCACCTATGCCTTCCGAACAATGCCGTTTGAATTATGCAACGCTCCCATCACATTCCATCGCTTCATGATGGCAATTTTCTCTGACATGATAGAGGACTTCATGGAGATATTTATGGACGGCTTTTCTGTCTTCGACAGTAGCTTCGACAGCTGCCTCAGCAACCTTGAAAAAGTACTTACCAGATGCGAGGAAATAGACCTAGTACTCAATTGGGAAAAATGCCACTCTATGGTAGATGAAGGCATAGTTCTGGGAATAAAATCTCGGCACAAGGAATAGAGGTAGACAAGGCTAAAGTCGAAGTCATCGCCAACCTGCCACCATCGACCTCTATCAAGGGCATTCAAAGTTTCCTAGCACATGCAAGTTTTTATCGTTGATTTATTGAAAATTTCTCTAAAATTTCTAAACCGTTGTGTACCTTGCTGGAACAAAATAAACCATTCAACTTCGACGAGGCATGCCTGGAAGCATTGAAAGCCCTAAAAGAAAAGCTCGTGACAACACCTGTTGTAGTGCCCCTTGATTGGAGCCAGCCATTTGAGCTAATGTATGACTGTAATGCCCCAGTTTTGGGCTTAGATGTTTTGGCGAGTCGGGTTGGGCCGGTGGAACTGGTATCGGTTGTTCGATTCTTTAAAAGGTGGTTTAGAGAAAGCAAGATTCGAGATGGGATAAAATATGGTAAAAATTTCTAAAATCTTCTAAAATTATATTTAAGAGGTTGGTTTAATCAATTTTACAAAACAAGTTTTCAAAAGTATACATTTTGGGCAGTGACCAAGATGCAAAGATTTAAAAGTCAGGAAAAATGCATTTTTCAAGAGGAGTCAAAATCATAGAATCTTTAGGGAGCTATTTGGCAATGATGCCTTTTCCCTAATTGTTCATGTGTTTTAAATGTTTATTAAATAATTAAAAAGGTTTTTAATTAATTAATTAAATGAGAGTTAGTTAATCGGTTAACAAAATTCTGACAAGCTTTTCATTTCTCTCTTTCACTTCAGACAAACACTCTAAATTATCTCTCAATTTTCCATAATTTCTTCACTCTCAAATCCTCTTTTGATTTCCATCTTTTCCTTGTTGATTTCTTCCATTTTTCTTCAAGTTTCTTCAAGCTAATCTTGCCAAATTAGAGGAGAAGCAAGGATTGTAGGTAAATTTCGTGCTAACACTCTAATATAGGTTCTTTAATGAAATTCCAATGATATTTTACTCTTTAATGGTGATTTTGATTGAGGTTTTGTAGTTAGTTTGATAAACTATTGAAATCTTGTTAGAAAAGGGGTTTTTAATGTGATTTTCGGATCTTGTTTGACTTGGCTGGTTTGAGGATGTTTCTAAATGAGTTTTAAAAGGTTTTTGGTGTTGAAGTGGAGTCTTAATCATAGAGATCCCGAAATCCTTGAGTTTCTTGATTTTTGAGGTGTTTTTGGTTGAATTTTTTGGGTGTTCTTGAGGAATTCGAGATGTTGGAGGTATACGGATGGTTTTAGGTTGTTTTTGTATGTTGGATAATGCCTAAAATGTGTTGGATGAGTTGGGTAATGGTTGGGCTGAGGTTAGAGGTCAATGGATTGAGTTTTTGGATGGGAGTTTTGATGCTTCAGAGCAGAGCTGCGGGATTTCTTGTGAGTGCTGGTGTTTTGGATGCATTGAACCTGTGTTTTGGTGTGTTGACAATAGGGGGTATTATTTCGGAAGCAAACAAAGTGGTTTTGGAGGCTTCGGACGATCGATGGTTGCGTCGGCAAGCATGGTTTCGCAAGTTGGTGAGTGGAACTTGGTTTTCCAGCGTGGAAACGTTTTAGAAAAGGTTTTGAAAAACTTAGTAAGAACTTGAAACTCTTTACTAAGTTCGGAAGTAAGTAAAGTGAATTTTACTCTCCGATTGTGCTAGTTTGAGCCAATGGTTGCACTTTACTTTAATTAAAATTACATATTGTTTTAAAGCATATTTTGAATGTATAAAATGTGTATGATGATGCCATGTGGTTTAAGGATGCAATAGGTAGGTGATCACTATATGCATGTGTTGATGCATGAGATTTGAAGCATGGTTTAATGCTTGATTTATGGCTTATCATGAATGCTTTGTAAAAACAATGAGTTATGCACGAGGTATGGGTTATATTGGTAAGTGATGTTGAATAAAGTGTTTTATAAATGAAATCAGATATAATTAGCTGCCTATAGGATTGAGTACACTATAAACAAGTCGCCTTGGATGTCTAGGGGTTGTGATTGTACCGAATACTCCATCCAAGTACCCTAACGATTGAGGATTGTTTAAGGTTGCAAAGGTTGAGGGTAACTCCCGGGTGAAAAACGTTGTGTGTGTCCCGTCTCTCGTTAGTGGGTCATATATCTACTGATGAGTGGTGTTGAGGGGTTGTGATTGTACCGAAAACTCCACCACGGGTGTCACAACGATGGAGGGTCGCTCTCATGTGTGAGCCTTGTAATGCCGATAGAGTGTATGAAGGGTGTGGGGCAACCCTTGGTAATCTATGTATCCGATATATGTTTTTGAATTGTTTCTTATCACTTGTGAGCCAATATAATGAAATGAGTTAATGTGGAAAAAATGTTAATGCATATTTTGAAAGATGCATGTTTTGATTAAAGCTTGGTATAATGGTGTTTATGCCTGGAAGGCTTTGAATACATGTTGCAATGGTTTATTTGCTGAATTTATATGAATCATGTTGCATGATGTATAATACGATGAGTTTGATGTTAAAGTGCATGTTTTGTCAAGAAAAGCATAATGGTTTTGAAAGAACGAAATATGGTTTTATGCATTGATGATGCTTGTGGTTTTGAGAAATCCCCACTAAGCTTGTATGCTTACGCTCTCTTTGTTCATCGCAGAAAATTAAGATTTTGGAGGTAGCATCTTCAAGGGAATCTTACCAAGACACTTTCTAAAAGTACGTTATGTTCTTGAACTAGTGTAATAAAGGCGATAGGGGTGTCCAATGCAATGAATGTTATTGGTTTGTTAATTTCTGGTTTTTGCAAGTTTGATATGCATATTTGGACTTGCAAATGACCTTTGAGTTTTGGTTTATACTTGCATTTGGATTTTAGCCTTTTGGTGCTTTTAACTCTTAGGAAGCATGCCTTTAGTCTCATTGCTATTGAGAATGATGCTATGATGTTGCCTATGCTTCATGTAAGTCATCTTAGATGTGTATTTGATTTTCCATCTGTAGAACTAATGTTTTGATATAATAATTGAAAAATGTTTTGGACCAATTTGAAAAGAATTTAAAACTTTGTCTTAAGTGCAAACAACTTGAATCTATGTTTTGGGAATTTTAAAAGGTTTTTGGCAAAGCTTTTCATGATTTAAAACAACCAAACTTCACTTTTTAAGCTACCCGTATCGATACGGTTGTACCTGTACCGATACCTTTTTGCCCAAGTTTGGTCACTGCCAAAACCCGTATTGAAACAGGCTTGGCCGTTTCGATACGGATCAAGATCGTTTCGATATGCCTGGTAAGCGTATCGATCCCTTTTCAACCACCCCAACGGCTATTTCCCAACGGACATTTAAAAGTGAACCCGTACCGATACGCCCTCAAGCGTATTGATACGCCCAGGCTGACAAGAGCCCAACGACTAGTTTCTGATGAAGGTCGTACCGATACGGTTCCACGCGTATCGATACGGATAGCTGCAGAACAACATTAATGAAGGGAAATAAAGTCCTCAACGGCTCCAAATCATCCCCAACGGCTAGTAACGGCTACAAACTCAATTGAGAGTATAAAAGGAACCTCCAAGCATCTTGTAATGGAATGCTTCAATTGTTACAACATTATGATGTCAAAATTTGTCTAGAGCTTAAATTGTTTATTTCTTGCTTAAACAACACTTGTGAGCTTACATTGTTAAATTTGCTCAAGTGTTTAGGTTTTGGGTGAGTGCTTAGAATTGCAAACAAACACCTTTTAGAGGGATTTCTAGTTTGCTAAGTCTTTCTTTGTAAAGAGAGTGTTCCTTCAAGCTTTGGGTAGAAAGCTTTGAGGGTTGTAACGGTTTCCTCCTAATCCAAGTAAAGGGGACAAAATTCTTAGTGAATTTGTTTGGAAATCCTTAGTGGGGAGCTAAGGTAGTGGATGTAGACCTTGGTTAGAAGGTTGAACCACTATAAATCCTTGTGTCAAATTGCCTAGTTTTCACCTCCCACTAAAACACCCTATTATCCAACTTCTCCACACTTGGCGAGCAAGAACGGTTGATCGAATCGAGCCCCTAAATTGAAAGATTTACAAAAATGTCTTGATTTACAAAATTTGCTTCTTAAAGTTCAAAAAGAAAAGGATTTGATTTCCAATGAACTTGAAAAGAAAAATAATTTGCTTTCCAAAACAAATATTGAACTTGAAGCAAAATTGAAAGATTTTGAACAAAAATTTCTTGATTTACAAAATTTGCTTCTTAATGTTCAAAAAGAAAAGGATTTGATTTCCAATGAACTTGAAAAGAAAAATAATTTTGGAAAATCAAACTTTTATGTAAGATAATCTAGTGCCCCTAGATTTGTGAATGGAAAATGTTTTAGAAGTGTTTGGGTTCCAAAAGGACTAATCACTTCAACTAAAAAGGATGAAATTGAAAAATGGATTCCTAAGGGGACTAAATTTCGTGCTACTAACGTTTATGGATCCAAAAAAATTTGGATACCAAAAATTACTTGATTGTCTTTTGCTAGGTGTGGTGGAGAATGTTCAACAAGTCAAACATTGAGGGGGAGCTCCATGCACACATAGGAAGAACACTTGAAGAAGGAAGGCTTCACATCTTCCCTTGAGTTCAAGAGTGGTAAAATCTAGTTGCTTTTGCTTTTATTTGATTAATTTTTCTCTTACGTCAACTAGTTAATCGTATATGTTGAACTAACATTCTTATGATGCTTTGAGTAAGGGGGATCCATTTTAAAACCAAATTTGTATTTTTGTCAAATTTTACCTCTATTGTTATTTTGAACTTAATGTTTAAATTCCTTTTGATATAACAAAAAGGGGGAGAAAATGGTTTGAAAATTTGAATTTTAAAATGAATAAGGGGGAGCTTTAATTGAGTTCATATCTTCAATCTCTTATTCACATTTTTAAAGTTAAAGGGGGAGAATCCCAAACAATTTTTCAAGTGAGTTTTATATATCAAAAAGGGGGAGATTGTAGAACTAATGTTTTGATATAATAATTGAAAAATGTTTTGGACCAATTTGAAAAGAATTTAAAACTTTGTCTTAAGTCCAAACAACTTGAGTCTATGTTTTGGGAGTTTTAAAGGTTTTTGGCAAAGCTTTTCATGATTTAAAACAGCCAAACTTCACTTTTTAAGCTACCCGTATCGATGCGGTTGTACCCGTACCGATACCTTTTTGCCCAAGTTTGGTCACTGCCAAAACCCGTATCGAAACAGGCTTGGCCGTTTCGATATGGATCGGGATCGTTTCGATACGCCTGGTAAGCGTACCGATTCCCTTTCAACCACCCCAACGGCTATTTCCCAACGGACATTTAAAAGTGAACCCGTACCGATACGCTCTCAAGCGTATCGATACGCCCAGGCTGACAAGAGCCCAACGGCTAGTTTCTGATGAAGGCTGTACCGATACGGTTCCACGCGTATCTATACAGATAGCTGCAGAACAACATGAATGAAGGGAAATAAAGTCCTCAACGGATCCAAATCATCCCCAACGGCTAGTAACGGCTACAAACTCAATTGGGAGTATAAAAGGGACCTCCAAGCATCTTGTAATGGAATGCTTCAATTGTTACAACATTATGATGTCAAAATTTGTCTAGAGCTTAAATTGTTTATTTCTTTCTTAGACAACACTTGTGAGCTTACATTGTTAAATTTGCTCAAGTGTTTAGGTTTTGGGTGAGTGCTTAGAATTGCAAACAAACACCTTTTAGAGGGATTTCTAGTTTGCTAAGTCTTTCTTTGTAAAGAGAGTGTTCCTTCAAGCTTTGGGTAGAAAGCTTTGAGGGTTGTAACGGTTTCCTCCTAATCCAAGAAAAGGGGACGAAATTCTTAGTGAATTTGTTTGGAAATCCTTAGTGGGGAGCTAAGGTAGTGGATGTAGACCTTGGTTAGAAGGTTGAACCACTATAAATCCTTGTGTCAAATTGCCTAATTTTCACCTCCCATTAAAACACCCTATTATCCAACTTCTCCACACTTGACGAGCAAGAACGGTTGATCGAATCGAGCCCCTAAAATCTCAACACCATCTTTGTTGGGCATGTGTTGGGATGGTTTCGGATGGTTTAAATCAAGTTTAAACAACATTTTAGAACATTGCAGGTCCAGGTGTTTCGAAACACCCTTGCTTGTTTCGAAACGGTGACCTGAAATGGCCTTGGTGTTTCGAAACGGTGAGGCATGTTTCGAGACATTTTGCCTCTGTGAACTATCATTCCGAAACAGTTGTTCCAATACAAGGCTCTCTGTTCTGAAACATCCGACCGTTAATGCAGTTTTTAAATTGTTCAGAGTTTTTGTTTCCTACAATTTGGTCCCCGTTTGCCTCGTATGCAATTGGATGTGTTCTAGATGTTGTTTTGAGCCGAGACTTCACGAAGAAGTATGTACGTAATGAACCCAATTAAAGGTTGGTAATCTGAATTTGCTAATAACCCTTACATTTTATCAAATTTATGAAATAGTCCCTAAACATTAATTTAGTTGAAATCGAAGGGCAATTGTGTTGTTGTTTATCCGCTGCTCATGTGTGGACACTTAGGAACCTAATTGCATTTAGACAAGTTAAAAGAAAAAAAGGGTCGTTTATTGAGGTAAACCTTCCCGTTTACTTTAATATTTCTCGTATGATCCGTTCAGCTCGGTCTATCGGCCAGGCCGAGTCGAGGGGGTTACATTTGGTGGTATCAAAGCCAGGTTACAAAAAGTTAGGATGATGGTAAGTTGTTGGTATGTGACGTTATTGTAATCATGTGTGTTTTGGTGATGTTTGCTTTGGTCAGTTAATATTAAAGCATGTTAATGTTAAGTATGTGATAGAGATGTGATTTATATGATGATTGAATATGGATTCATGTTGTTATGATGTTTGATTCGGCTGAATCTTGATGCTTGAATCGCATGATGTTTGAGATATGCATGTAGTATGCTTTATGCTATGTTGGGGGAAATTGGAATGCACATTGCCTTATTACCTAGTGAAATGTTTAAAATTGGTTTTGGAAGTCTTGGGATCCTTGTTAAGAGTTGGCCTTATCTTTTGTTTGTTTTATGTTCATGCTTTAATGTTAACTAGTACAATGGGACTGAGACGTGAGTTACGCTTTGGAGCAATAGCTCTTGCTAAGGGGCAACGTAACCAGGAGAACGAGGTTCTGCCTGGTGGAAACTTACCTCCTCCTCCACCACCACCACCTGGGGGTGATGAGCAGGGCCAACACGGACAGGATGGTCCAGTGTTGGGAGATTTGACGCTTTTTGTGCAGGCGATGACGGAAGCATTCCAGGCTACTGTTGCTGGAGTGCATGTACAGGCTCCTACTATTGGGCAAGTGGGATTGTCACTGGTGCGATTGAGGAGTTTGAGAGGAGTAGAATTTCGTGGATTATCTCCTGAGGCGTCCGAGGCATGGATGGCCAATACGATCTGGATATTGGATTAGATGGGGCACAATGATGCACGAAAGCTGGGTTGCGCAGTATCGTTGTTACATGGTGATGCATATACATGGTGGACGACTGCGACCACAACATTGGGGCCGGAAGAGGTAGATTGGACGTTCTTCCGGTCTGCTTTTAAGAGAAAGTATCTTGGAGTTAGATACTTGGACGACAAGAAGAGAGAATTTATGTCTATGGTTTAGGGGAATATGGTCGTAGCTGAGTACGAAGGTCCAGTTCATACGACTGAGCCAATATGCTCCGGAGTTGGTGCCGAGTGATAGGCATCGGTGCGATCGTTTCTGGTATGGTCTAGTGCAGGACGTGAAGACGTATATGCTAGCCACTGATTATACGAATTTTGATGTGCTCGTGACTCAAGCCAAAGATATAAAGTAGAGCTTGGGTCTGACATCGCGTGGGGGTGGTTCTGGTTTGGGCAAGAGAGTTGTTGATGCTGGCCCTAGTGGTGGGTAGAATAAGTGGAACCGGGACCGTAGATATCAGCCTGCGGCTAGGCGTTGTAACTTTGGGCGAGGTGCACCGGCTCGGGGCAACAGACAGAGGTTTGAGCAGAGTACATGTTGGACATGTGGTTCACGGGAGCACTTGAGCAGTGATTGCCCTCGTGCGGCTCGTGAGGTGCAAGCTCCTATGGTTGGAGCCAATTCATGTTGGAACTGTGGATCTGCCGACCATATTTGGCGTGAGTGTCCCCTATTAGCGGGAGGTGGTTAGGGTCGTGCACCAGCTCTTGCATAGTATAGAGGCCGTAGGCGCAGCCGTGGCAATTTTAATAGGAGAGAGGATGGTCAGAGGGGTGTGGTACATGTAGTTGTTGTTCAGTCGGAATGAGGTGGTACCAAAAGGGTGTATGCACATAGCGAGGGACGTAATGACACTGATGTGATTGCAGGTACCTTCACCTTGAAATCCTTATCTTTGTTAGCATTGATTGATTTTGGATTCACGCATTCATACATCTTGAGTGAGCATGCACATTTTCTTGATATTCCTGTTGAGATGCTAGAAGTTGGAATGCAAGTTACAAGTTCTTTTGGTGAGACTGCTGTTACAAGGAAATTGTATAGGAGGTGCTCGTTGTCTATTCAAGGTCATGTGTTCTCTGTTGATTTGATGGAACTACCTTTTTATGGTTTTGATGTGATTCTTGGAATGGATTGGTTGGTTGAGCATCGAGCTGTAGTTGATTTTGATGTTAAGCAGGTTACCCTAAAGCTTGCAGATGATTACGAAGTAGTAATCGTAGGTGAGAACGTGAAGTTCTTGTCTAACACAATTTTGGCTCTCGAAGTGAGTCGGATGTTAGAGGTGGGATGTAAAGCTTTCTTAGCGTATGTGATGAATCCTAGTACAAAGGAAGTGTGTGTGTAGGACATATGAACCGTATGCGAGTTTCCGGGTGTCTTTCCGGAAGAGTTGCCTGGATTGCCACCCAACTGAGAGGTTGAGTTTGGTATCCGGTTGTATGAGAATACGACTCCGATGTCCATTGCTCCTTATCGCATGGCACCTAAGGAGTTAAAAGAGTTGAAGATGCAACTTTAGTAGTTGCTTGACCGAGGATTCATAATGTAACACCCCAATTTTGAGCATGGAAGTTTAGGGTCTGAACCGGACCGGTCTAATTTTCGGTTCGAATATAAAAGGTGGTTTTAGGGAAAGCCTAGTTCGTGTTGCATTAAAAATATGGAAAAATATCTAAAAAACCTCTTTTAATATATATATAAGAGAGTGGTGAAATCAATTTTAAAAAAATAAGGTTTGGAAGTGTGACATTTCGAATTACTGACTAAAATGTAATTTTTGAAAAGTTTAGTGGTGACTGTTTTGTAAGGATTGAAACTTTGAATCTTTAAGGAGCTAATTTACCCAAGATTGAATTCTCCAGATTTTTTCTTAGTTTTTAATGATTCATTTAATGTTTAATTAATTAAAAGAAGATGGGAAAACTAATTTTGAGATTTCATAACTAACTTTCTTGAAAACTTTCTCATCCCATTTTCTCTCAAAATTCTCTCAGCCAAACACATTTCTACAACAACTTTTCTTTTGATTTTCACACCAAATGATGAGATTTCAATCACCAATTGATTCCTAATCCTTACTAAATCAAATCCTCTTCATTTGCTTATTGAATTTTCAAGGATTTTGGCTCTAATCAAGGGGAAATCTACATTTAGAGGTAAGGATGTTCTTCTCCTTTAAATACTCAGTTTTTTACTGAAATTCTCAAGTTCTCAATCCTTAAATTAACTTTTGTTAAAGGTTTTAATGTTGTGATCTTGATTTTGGCTTAAAACTCAAGATTTGGATTAAATCTTAAAGAAATTCGTGGTTATTGTTTGGGCTTTGTTTTGAGATGACTTTTTAATGTATTTTGGATGTTTAATGATGTGTAATTGAGGTTTAATCAATGCAATCCCGAATAGGTTGATTTCCTAAGTTTTTTGCTTATGAAAATGGTGGTTTTTGGGGCAATCTTGGTGTTCTGTTATAGCTGGAGGTATAAGGACGAGTTTAGGTTCTTTTTGGATGTTAATTGATTTCTAAGAATGTTTAGAAGTGATGGATCTTGGCTGGGTAATGTTGTGGAAGAGTTTGGATGTGATTTCGGTTGTGTTTAGTAGCCGAAATGTTAGTGTTGGTGAGAGCAGTGAGTTTAGGTGTTAAGGCTGATGATTTTAATGCATGATGATGCATTAATCCTCTGCTTTGATGTGTTTAAAACAGGGGAGACATCTTCGGATCCTTGTGGTGTTGATCCGGAGGCTTGAACGGCGTTTCGACAAGCTTGCGAAACGAAATTGGTGAGTGGAGTTGGATTTCTAGCTTTGTGTCGAATATTTGAAGGTTTGGGAGCTTAGTTTAAGTCTAAACAACTTAACTAAGCTCAAGAGTAAGTTTTCGGAAAAACTCTCTTGGATGAGCCATGGATTGGTTCGATGCATTTGTTGATAATTGCATGTTTAAATTCTGTTTTTGAAAGCATGTTTAGCATGGTTAATTCTGGTTATGTAAGCCATTTGTTGAAGGATGCTCAAGGTAAGAGATCCTTGGTTTGATTTGGTAAAAATGTGGTTTGATGCATAATGATGCATGTTGTAAATGGCTTTGTTTTTTATGCTTAAAAACAGTGGATTATTGTTGATAAATGATGTATATTGGCAAGTGATGTGTTGGTTTTAAAGTACTTGAATCAGATATAGTTAGCCGGCTATAGGATTGGGTGCACCGTGAATAAAGTCGCCTTGGATGTTGAGGGGTTGTAATGGTACCGTAAACTCCATCCAAGTACACTAACGATATGTTTAAGATCACAATGGTGGTTAAAAGTCCATGTGTGGATCTTGTGTTGTGTGTCCCGTGTTCTCGTTAGTGATGTTATACAACTACCGATGAGTGATGTGGAGGGGTTGTGATTGTACCGTTAAACTCCATCATGGGTGTTGAGGGGTTGTGATTGTACCGGTAAACTTCACCTTGTGTGTTCGGTAGTGTGTATGAAGCGTATGGGACAACACTTGTAATCCGCGTATCCGATTGTGTTTTATGTTGTAAAAGGTTGTGGTTTATCACTTGGAAGCCAATATGACATGTTAATGATATTGAAGCATGAGATGCTTGATGTGAATGCAATGTTGCATGAATAATGATGTTTAAGTGTTTAAGGCATTATGGAAAGTGTTTTTATAAAGTGCATTATTGTGTTGTTTCATTAGAGCATGCCTCACTAAGCATTTGTGCTTACGCTCTCTCTCTTGAACCAATAATGCAGATAATTGAGGTGTTTGATGGCAGCAAGGAGGCTAAGAATCCAAGGGAAAGCTAAGCTCATGTATGGCGACTATTTTACAACAATTACTAGATTTTGATATTTGGCAATGGGAACCTTGGTTGTGTTTTTGGGAGATGTTTTGGACTCTCTAGTTGTGGCATGATGCCTTAAATGTTTTGGATATGTAATTGGCCATTTTGGTGCTTGCTTTGATGTTTTGGATGGTTGTTTGCTTTGCACATTAGGATGCATGCCTTTAGTCTTGTGAATTTTCCTAGTTGATGCCATGATCGTGTTTTGATGATGCAAGTGTGTACCTAAAATGCATGATGACTTGTTAGCATGATTAGAAAGTCATTAGGATGTGTTTGAGTGATTAATTGTATGTTAAACCAGCAAAATCTACATTTTCTGGGCAGTCCGTATCGGAACGGGCACTACCGTTTCGAAACGGGGGCCTGTAATGGCCTTCGTGTATCGAAACGGGTAGAGGCTGTTTCGAAACGCTTTTTTGCAACTGCCAGCCCTGTTTTGATACTGGTCTCAAAACGAACCCGCATTTCGGAACGGTCAACCCCCGTTCCGAAACACTAGACCGTTGGGCACTGATTTGAATGGTTTATGGTTTGCAAGCTTTACGTTTTAGTCCTGATTTTTGTATTTGCAATTGCTTGAGCTTAAGATGTCCGTTTGAGGTGTAATTTGACAGGGAAGCATGAAATGTGATTAATTTGATATTGGTAAATTAATAATCAGCTAAGTCCTTTATCTTTCCAGAATTTACAATTTGGTCCCTAACTTTGTATGTTGTGCAATTGAGTCCCTTATTGCTTTCCGATCGCTGTGATTTTCATGTATGCTTTCCTCAAGAGTACGCTTAAGTTAAATGAGCATCTAGATAAGTTTAAAAAGAAAAAAAAGGGTCGTTAATCAAGGTTGACTTTCAGGTTGACTTTGGTTTTCCCCGTGTAATCTCTGTAGTCTGGGTCAACCGTCTAGGCCGGGCTAAGGGGGTTACATTTGGTGGTATCAGAGCTGAGTTCTCGAGTAAACGGGATTGGTTATGTGGGTGATGTATGTATGATTGCATGATGTGCCTTTTTGAATGAAAGTGTGATGTGTGAATTGTAAAGTATGTTACAATGGTGATGTATGCTATGGTGAAGCATGTTAGAGGAACCCATTGCCATATCAAAACTAATGAAGTGATTTGTTTTTATTTGGAAATGAGCTTGAGTACTTGGATTTCTTACCTTGCTGAGCCTGATTATGTTTATTGCATTGTGTTAGTGCATTGTTTAGTGAATGGGACCTCGTAGAGAGACGAGAATTAATACGCGAGCTATGGCTCAGAACGAGAATGAGAAAAATGCTGAAAATGTTGTGGATTTACCTCCTCCTCCTGGTGGTGGACCGCCCGGTGGTGGTGGTGCTGGAGGTGATGGAGCTGGTGTTGGTGCTGGTGCTGGGGTCGCTGGACCTGAAGCTGGGCAGGGGCAAGCTGCTCCTGACATGACAGTGTTGATACAAGCTATTGCTGGAGCCTTTCAGGCAACAGTAGCTGGAGCTGGGCATCAGGGTGATGCTAATGCGAGATTACCTTTGGAACGTTTGCGCAGTCTGGGAGGGACTGAGTTCAGAGGTTTGTCTGCAGAGGGTTCTGAATCTTGGTTGGAAAGTACCAAGAGGATATTGGGGCAGATGAACTGCAATGATGTGCAGAAGCTAGGATGTGTGGTATCGCTGTTGCATGATCATGCATATACCTGGTGGACGACCACTGTCTCCGGAATGGAGGAAGCTGATGTGACTTGGACGTTCTTTCTGAACGCGTTCAAGTGGAAGTATCTGGGTGTGCGATACCTGGATGAAAAGAAAAGAGAGTTCATGTCTCTTACTCAAGGGAGCATGACGGTGGCTGAGTACGAGATCCAGTTTGTTTGTCTCAGTCAATACACACCTGAGCTTATTCCTGATGAGCGGGAAAGGTGTGAACGTTTCCGATATGGTTTGGTGACGGATGTAAAGACCTTTATGCTTGCTGCTGAGTACACTGACTTTGATGTGCTGGTTAGTAGGGCGAAAGACATTGAGCAGAACCTGGGTTTATCTTCTAGAGGTGTTGGTTCTAGCTCGGGTAAGAGAGCTACTGAGTATAGTTCCGGTGGTGGACGGAACAAGAGAGGACGAGATAGGAGGTATCAGTCTTCTGTTAGGCGTGGTGGTGGAGGGCATGGTGCGCCTGTTCATGGAGACAGGGCGAGAGCTGATCAGAACACATGCTGGGCGTGTGGATCGCGTGGTCATTTGAGGCGTGACTGTCCTCGGGCAGCGAGAGAGGTGCAAGCTCCTGTTGTGGTGACTGGTAACTCGTGCTGGAATTGTGGTTCGGCGGACCACATGAGGAGGGAGTGTCCTTTGTTGGTCGGTGGTGGCCAGGGACGTGCTCCTGGTGTTGTTGCACCACAGAGAGGTCGTGGGCGCGTCCGTGGTAACTTCCAGCGCAGAGACGATGGTGGAAGGAATGTGGCACATGTGGTGGCAGTCCAACCTGAGGGTGGTGGCCAGGCTCGAGTGTATGCTCAGCGAGAGGGGAGGAATGACACGAATGTGATCGCAGGTACCTTCACTTTGCAATCTTTGTCATTACTTTCCTTGATTTATTCTGGATCTACACTCTCATACATATTGCGTGAACATGCTCAATTGCTTGGTTTACCTGTTGAGTCTTTTGATGTTGGTATGCGTGTAACTAGCTCCTTTGGTGAGACCGTTGTGACACGAAAGTTGTATAGAAGATGTCCTCTAGTTGTGCAAAATCATGTTTTTCATGTTGATCTCATGGAATTGCCTTTCTATGGTTTTGATGTAATCCTTGGTATGGATTGGCTTGTTGAACATCGAGCTGTGGTGGATTTTGAGAACAAGCGAGTTTCGTTGAAGCTTGCAGATGATTATGAGGTAGTGGTTGTTGGAAAGAATGTGAAGTTTCTTGCCAATGCGGTGTCTACATTGGAAGCAAGCCGATTGCTGAGGCAAGGTTGTGAAGCCTACCTAGCCTTTGTAATGAATCCTAGCTCTAAGGAGTTGCGATTTCAAGATATCAGGACTGTGCAAGAGTTTCCTGGTGTGTTTCCGGAGGAGTTGCCTGGTTGCCTCCTAATCGAGAAGTGGAGTTTGGGATTGAGCTGTATGAAAACACAACTCCAGTGTCCATTACACCTTATCGAATGGCACCTAAGGAGTTGAAGGAGCTGAAGACGCAACTTCAGGAGTTTCTTGATCGTGGTTTCATTCGGTTTAGTGTGTCACCTTGGGGTGCACCGGTCTTGTTTGTAAAGAAAAAGGATGGCACTGTGAGAATGTGCATCGATTACCGTTAGCTGAACAAGTTGACTATCAGGAATCGGTATCCATTGCCGAGGATTGATGATCCTTTTGATCAATTTCGGGGAGCGGCTGTGTTCTCTAAAATTGACTTAAGGTCAGTGTATTACTAGTTGAAGGTGAAGGATGTAGATGTGCCAAAAATAGCCTTCAGAACGAGGTATGGGCATTATGAGTTCCTTGTGAGGCCGTTTGGTTTGACGAATGCTCCCGCAGCTTTTATGGACATGATGAATAGAGTGTTCCATGAATACTTGGAAAAATTTGTGGTGGTGTTCATTGATGATATCCTCGTGTACTCTCGTACTGAGGAGGAGCATGAGGGGCATTTGAGGATTGTGTTGCAGGCTTTGTTGGAGAATCAGCTTTATGCTAAGCTGAGCAAGTGTGAGTTCTGGCTCAGGGAAGTTGTGTTCCTTGGTCATGTGGTTTTTGCTGAGGGGATTCGTGTTGATCCTCAGAAGATTGAGGCAGTGATGAATTGGAAGCCTCCTAAGTCTGTTCATGAAGTCTGTAGTTTTCTTGGTTTGGCGGGATACTATCGGAGGTTCGTGGATGGATTTTCGAAGATTGTTGCACCTTTGACGAAGTTGTTGCAGAAGGATGTTAAGTATGAGTGAACAGAAGCGAGACAGGAGGCTTTTGAGAAGCTGAAGGCAGCTTTGACACAAGCTCCTATCTTGGTTCAACCTGAATCAGGGAAAGAGTTTGTGGTGTATAGTGACGCATCCTACGTTGGTTTGGGGTGTGTGTTGATGCAAGAGGGTAAGGTGGTGGCTTATGCATCGCGACAGTTGAAGGTGCATGAGCGCAATTATCCTACGCATGACATTGAGTTAGCTGCGATGGTTTTTGCTTTGAAATTTTAGAGACATTACCTGTATGGTGAGAAGTGTACTGTGTACATGGATCACAAGAGTTCGAAGTATCCGATGTCTCAGAAAGAGTTGAATCTTAGGCAACGACGTTGGGTGGAGTTGCTTAAAGATTACAATATGACGATCGAGTACCATCCGGGAAAAAGCTAATGTTGTAGCAGATGCTTTGAGTAGGAAGGTAGCAGTGGAGTTGAGGGCTATGTTTGCCAGCTTGAGCATTTTGTGAGATGGCGGTCTTGTGGCTGAATTGCAAGTGAAACCATCCTTGGTTCAGTTGATAAAGGATAAGCAGCTGTTGGATGATTCCTTGGTGCCACATGTTCAGGATATTGCTGAGGATAGGCCATCAGAATTTTGCTTTAATGATGATGGAGTTTTATGTTTTGGGAGTCGGATAGTAGTGCCCAATGATGCTGAGTTGAGGCGTGCTATTCTGACTGAAGCTCATAGTAGTCCTTTTGCGATGCACCTTGATAGTACTAAGATGTATCGTGATCTTAGAGATGAGTACTATTGGGCGGGTTTTAAGAAAGATGTGGCTGAGTATGTGAGCAAGTGCATGGTATGTCAGCGAGTTAAGGCTGAGCATCAGTTTCCTTTTGGGTTGTTGCAACCGTTGAGGATTCCTGAGTGGAAGTGGGAAAGGATTACCATGGACTTTGTGTCTAGTTTGCCTTTGTCGCCATCGAAGAAGAATTCAGTGTGGGTGATTGTGGATCGCCTTACGAAGTGTGCACATTTCTTACATGTGCATACTACGTACACTTTGGACAAGCTTGCAGAGCTGTACATTGTTGAGATTGTGCGGCTGCATGGTGTGCCAAAGTCTATAGTGTCGGATCGAGATCCGAGGTTTACATCGTGTTTCTGGGAGTGTTTACATCAGGCTTTGGGTACACGGCTGAATTTCAGTACTTCTTATCATCCACAGTCGGATGGACAGTCTGAGCGTGTTATCCAAGTGCTGGAGGATATGTTGAGGTGCTGTGTGATTGAGTTTTAGGGCTCTTGGGAGAAACATTTGCCTTTTGTGGAGTTTGCTTATAACAATAGCCACCAGGCAAGTATTCAAATGTCACCTTATGAAGCCTTGTACGGGAGGAAGTGTAGAACTCCTCTTTGTTGGGCTGAAACAGGTCAGAAGTTGGTTTCGATGCTAGCTTTGTTGAAAGGGACCACCGAGAAGGTGAAGCTCATTTGTGAGCGATTGAAGGCAGCTTCTGATCGACATAAGTCTTACGCGGATTTGAAGCGTAAGGAGATTGAGTTTGCGGTAGGTGACCGTGTTTTTTTGAAAGTTTCGTCTTGGATAAAGGTGATAAGGTTTGGCCGAAAGGGTAAGTTGAGCCCTAGGTACATTGGACCATACGAGGTGATTGAGCGTGTGGGTTCTGTTGCGTACAAGTTGAGATTGCCGCAAGAGTTGGAAAAGATTCATGATGTTATTCATGTCTCTATGCTTCGGAGGTATAGATCGGATCCTTCGCATGTTATGCTTGTGGAGGAGGTGGAATTGAATCCAGACTTGACCTATGTTGAGGAAGCGGTGGAAATTCTGGATTCAGACAGTAAAGTTCTTCGAGGCAAGACCATTGATTTGGTAAAGGTGTTATGGAAGCATCGTGGTGTTGAGGAAGCCACATGGGAACGAAAGGATGACATGAAGAAGCAGTTTCCGTACCTCTTTCCTCCAGGTAAATTTCGAGGATGAAATTTCTTAAGGGGGGGGGAGAGTTGTAATGCCCCAATTTTGGGCTTGGAAGTTTAGGGTCTGAACCGGACCGGTCTAATTTTCAGTTCGAATATAAAAGGTGGTTTTAGGGAAAGCCTAGTTTGGGTTGCATTAAAAATATGGAAAAATATCTAAAAATCCTCTTTTAATATATATAAGAGAGTGGTGAAATCAATTTTACAAAATAAGGTTTGGAAGTGTGACATTTCGAATTAGTGACTAAAATGTAATTTTTGAAAAGTTTAGTGGTGACTGTTTTGTAAGGATTGAAACTTTGAATCTTTAAGGAGCTAATTTACCCAAGATTGAATTCTCCAGATTTTTTCTTAGTTTTTAATGATTCATTTAATATTTAATTAATTAAAAGAAGATGGGAAAACTAATTTTGAGATTTCATAACTAACTTTCTTGAAAACTTTCTCATCCCATTTTCTCTCAAAATTCTCTCAGCCAAACACATTTCTACAACAACTTTTCTTTTGATTTTCACACCAAATGATGAGATTTCAATCACCAATTGATTCCTAATCCTTTCTAAATCAAATCCTCTTCATTTGCTTATTGAATTTTCAAGGATTTTGGCTCTAATCAAGGAGAAATCTACATTTAGAGGTAAAGATGTTCTTCTCCTTTAAATACTCAGTTTTTTACTAAAATTCCCAAGTTCTCAATCCTTAAATTAACTTTTGTTAAAGGTTTTAATGTTGTGATCTTAATTTTGGCTTAAAACTCAAGATTTGGATTAAATCTTAAAGAAATTCGTGGTGATTGTTTGGGCTTTGTTTTGAGATGACTTTTTAATGTATTTTGGATGTTTAATGATGTGTAATTGAGGTTTAATCAATGCAATCCCGAATAGATTGATTTTCCTAAGTTTTGGATGTTTAATGATGTATAAGGACGAGTTTAGGTTCTTTTTGGATGTTAATTGATGTCAAAGAATGTTTAAAAGTGATGGATCTTGGTTGGGTAATGTTGTGGAAGAGTTTGGATGTGATTTCGGTTGTGTTTGGTAGCCGAAATGTTAGTTTTGGTGAGAGCGGTGAGTTTAGGTGTTAAGGCTGAAGATTTTAATGCATGATGATGCATTAATCCTCTGCTTTGATGTGTTTAAAACAGGGGAGACATCTTCGGATCCTTGTGGTGTTGATCCGGAGGCTTGAACGGCGTTTCGGCAAGCTTGCGAAACGGAATTGGTGAGTGCAGTTGGATTTCCAGCTTTGTGTCGAATATTTGAAGGTTTGGGAGCTTAGTTTAAGTCTAAACAACTTAACTAAGCTCAAGAGTAAGTTTTCGGAAAAACTCTCTTGGATGAGCCATGGATTGGTTCGATGCATTTGTTGATAATTGCATGTTTAAATTTTGTTTTTGAAAGCATGTTTAGCATGGTTAATGCTGGTTATGTAAGCCATTTGTTGAAGGATTCTCAAGGTAAGAGATCCTTGGTTTGATTTTGTAAAAATGTGGTTTGATGCATAGTGATGCATGTTGTAAATGGATTTGTTTTTGATGCTTAAAAACAGTGGATTATTGTTGATAAATGATGTACATTGGCAAGTGATGTGTTGGTTTTAAAGTACTTGAATCGGATATAGTTAGCCGGCTATAGGATTGGGTGCACCGTGAATAAAGTCGCCTTGGATGTTGAGGGGTTGTAATGGTACCGTAAACTCCGTCCAAGTACACTAACGAGATGTTTAAGATCACAATGGTGGTTAAAAGTCCATGTGTGGATCTTGTGTTGTTTGTACCGTGTTCTCGTTAGTGATGTTATACAACTACCGATGAGTGATGTGGAGGGGTTGTGATTGTACCGTTAAACTCCATCATGGGTGTTGAGGGGTTGTGATTGTACCGGTAAACTCCACCTTGTGTGTTCGGTAGTGTGTATGAAGCGTATGGGACAACACTTGTAATCCGCGTATCCGATTGTGTTTTATGTTGTAAAAGGTTGTGGTTTATCACTTGGAAGCCAATATGACATGTTAATGATATTGAAGCATGAGATGCTTGATGTGAATGCAATGTTGCATGAATAATGATGTTTAAGTGTTTAAGGCATTATGGAAAGTGTTTTTATAAAGTGCATTATTGTGTTGTTTCATTAGAGCATGGCTCACCAAGCATTTCTGCTTACGCTCTCTCTCTTGAACCAATAATGCAGATAATTGAGGTGTTTGAGGGCAGCAAGGAGGCTAAGAATCCAAGGGAAAGCTAAGCTCATGTATGGTGACTATTTTACAACAAATACTAGATTTTGATATTTGGCAATGGGAACCTTGGTTGTGTTTTTGGGAGATGTTTTGGACTCCCTAGTTGTGGCATGATGCCTTAAATGTTTTGGATATGTAATTGGCCATTTTGGTGCTTGCTTTGATGTTTTGGATGGTTGTTTGCTTTGGACATTAGGATGCATGCCTTTAGTCTTGTGAATTTTCCTAGTTGATGTCATGATCGTGTTTTGATGATGCAAGTGTGTACCTAAAATGCATGATGACTTGTTAGCATGATTAGGAAGTCATTAGGATGTGTTTGAGTGATTAATTGTATGTTAAACCAGCAAAATCTGCATTTTCTAGGCAGTCCGTATCAGAACGGGCACTATCGTTTTGAAACGGGGGCCTGTAATGGCCTTCGTGTATCGATACGGGTAGAGGCTGTTTCGAAACGCTTTTGCCACTGCCAGGCCCTGTTTCAATATTGGTCTCGAATCGAACCCGTGTTTCGGAACGGTCAACCCCCGTTCCGAAACACTAGATTGTTGGGCACTGATTTGAATGGTTTATGGTTTGCAAGCTTTACATTTTAGTCCTGATTTTTCTATTTGCAATTGCTTGAGCTTGAGATGTCCGTTTGAGGTGAAATTTCATAGGGAAGTATGAAATGTGATTAATTTGACATTGGTAAATTAATAATCAGCTAATTCCTTTTTCTTTCCAGAATTTACAATTTGGTCCCTAACTTTGTATGTTGTGCAATTGAGTCCCTTATTGCTTTCCGATCGCTGTGATTTTCGAGTATGCTTTCCTCAAGAGTACGCTTAAGTTAAATGAGCATCTAGATAAGTTTAAAAAGAAAAAAGGGTCGTTATTCAAGGTTGACTTTTGGGTTGACTTTGGTTTTCCCCGTGTAATCTCTATAGTTCGGGTCAACCGTCTAGGCCGGGCTAAGGGGATTACACATAATGCCGAGTATTTCACCTTAGGGTGCGCCGATCTTGTTTGTGAGGAAGAAGGATGGTACAATGCGTATGTGCATCGACAACTGAACAAGTTGACGATTAAGAACATGTACCCTTTGCCGAGGATCGATGATTTGTTCGACCAGTTTCGTGGTGCTTCGGTTTTTTTGAAGATAGATTTGAGGTCTGGGTACTATCAGCTTAAGGTTAAGGATGTGGATGTACCTAAAACAGCTTTTCGTGTAACCCCCTCGACACGGCCTAGCCACCATACCGTATCGAGCGGATAACACGTGACTAACCGAAGAAAAATCTGGAGATTTCTTTCTGATTAACAACCCTAAACGCGTTGATTAATATATTTTCTAGATGTTCGGATTAAACATTATATTTCAAGAACACACAGCGGAAGAAACACAACAAAACGAGCACCGAACGATCAACCGAGCAACCAATGACCAAAATACAAAACTAGCATAAAATAGGGACCTATGATTAAATTAAGGTGGTCACTTTGGAATTAGTCTCATTTCACACTTCCATGCTAAAATGCAACTCGAAACAAGCCCACGATCAAACACAATTGATAAACACATTAAGCTTGGACCAAAACGCAAGAAAAATAACTTCAAAGATGCTCTTAACTAACTTCCAACGACCCCTGTTTTGGAACACCCTCTCTGGTATCGATACAGGTCTGTCCATAGAGCTTTCGTTCGGAAATGGCTTAGACCCGTTTTGGCCCTGCAAAGCCCGTTTCGATACTCGTTCTGAAACACAAAGGCCAAAACAAGGACCATTCTGAAACCTTTGAGCCCGTTTCGAAACACCTTATTGTAGTAACAAGAAATATGCATGCCAAGCATCTCCAAGGTCATTTCCCTTGGTTCCATCTCATGTTTAACAACGACAAGATACAAACATCAAGATCCATGTATTAGGCAAAACAAGCTAGAAAGCCGAAACCATAAAGCTCAAGGTATAAACAAGCCACCCAAGGCATAAAATACATGCTCTCAACACAAGGAGTTTACAAAACACTACCAAAACGAAAAACAAGGTTTATCCCCTTCGCCACACACACTATTATCTAAATGAAACTTTACTTGAGCTTGAAGCGGACATTTAGATCATCTCTCTTGCACCGTTGCCTTCCAACATAGCCTACGAATCTACATTGTTGGAAAAGAGAGCGTAAGCTACGAAGCTTAGCGAGCGGAGCTCAAAACCAACTACAACAATGTAGTTTTCGAAAACAAAATTCATTTTTGATGACAAAACAATTTCTTAAAACCACTTTCGCAAATCATTTCCTTTCCAACAAACCATACTTAAATCAAGTATAAGCAAATGCAACAACACATGCCATAGGCACAAAACATGCATCAACCATGCATAAACCATATGTAAACAACATATGCAAACCAAGCCTATCAGCTCCAGTTCAATCTACATGCTCAAAGCATATAAACATAACCATATGAGTCTACAAATCTCATATTAAAACATAAGCGAATGAGTATATCGGCATCATTGACATGTTGCTCGGATAAGCGGACACCTCGTTGGTGCAATCCCCATCAAGCTACATGGTAAAACAACCCTAACCACAATCTCACTTCGGCTGGGATGCCACAACCCGCATTGCCCGTTAGTGATAGCACAACCCCTATCACTGGCATCACAATAGCACACCCCCTATTATGAAACCGAAGAATTTATCTCACGCGCGAGTTTTATATATATAGTGCACTTCACATCCTATTAATCGATCAATTTATCTGATATAACCCATGTGTCAATAGACTCATCGCAACATCTCATTCCACTAATTTACATCGGGGATAAACACCTCCCCAAGCACATCCCAAATACCATAACCACAAGCCCATGCTTAGTATGAACTCAAGCAACACTTTCCTAAATCACATGGTATTCTCATGATACAAAAACAACATGCATTTGATGCACAAAAACAGTGGAAAAACATCATTTAAAATGATATGCTCATGATCAAAACATGATCAACATGTAAAATGGCGAAAGTACCGAAATAACTCAAAACTTACTCTTGAGCTTGGATTGGCCTAACAGCCCAACCCAAACTCCCAAAATGATTCTTTAACCTTGTTAAGGCATTAAAAACATTTCCACTCACCAACGATTACCAAAACCAAGTCGAAACACTTTTCTAGCTTCCCGGTTTGCTCACAAATGTATCCAACAATTCCGGATCTTCCACCCCTGCTTCTAACCAACCCAAAACTGAGGATTAGAGATATTTTCAACACTCTAACTTGATGGAAAATAGAGATTCAACAACCTAATCAAATCGCCTATCGAAACATTTCCGAAACAAACCGAAAACATCGAAAAACTCAACTCAGACAATTTACAACAAAAACCCAGCATTATACATCATCAAAATACATGAATAAACATATAAAAACATCAACCCAACATCAGAATACGATCAGCTATTGATTTACCACAAAACTCCCTTAAAAACTCACTTTTTACCCATCAAACTTTAACAAAAAAACTCAATTTCGGGATTCCTATCATTCATCTATCATATCAACATTATTCCACACCAAAAACAAAGCCCAAAACAACATTAAATCCAGTTTTAACAGATCTCAACGGAAATCAACCCAAAGAGCTCATTTTACCAAATTTTCATTAGGAATCTTTAGGAAAACCTTAACCTGAAATAATAATAAAAGAATAAAAAACATGGGTTTTAGAGATAGAAGATAGGATAACCTTTTGAAAGCATTAAATCAATAAGAAACATCATTTACCTTTGAGAAATTAAGCCTAGATGGTTGTTTGGCTAAAGAGAAAATGAGAAGAGCTTCAAAATGGAATTTTAACGTTAAATGAGGAAATAAGAGAAAACCTTTTAGTTTTAATTATAAAACTCTTTTTAAAATATTTGAATAGTCAAAAATAAAGGGGAAAATAACTATATTAGCCCATCCAATTTAGCCCCTTAAAGATTCTATGTTTTGACTCTTTTACAAAATGATCACTAAAAACAGATTTTGCAATCTTTACATTTTGGTCATTAGACCGAAATTTCATGGCTCGAAAAACGTTTTTCCAAAATTGTTTTTTACCAAAGCCTTATATATAATATTTAAGGATTTTAGAAATTTATTTCACTTTTTTCCAACCATACGGAGACCACTTTCCCTGAACTCACCCACAACTCCCAACACCGACCTTTCGGACCTCGAAACCTTATCGAATCTTCTAGACCCAAAACCGGGATGTTACATTTTAGACTGGGTACGACCATTATGAGTTCTTGGTGATGCCGTTTGGTTTGACAAATGCACCGGTTGCGTTTATGGACATGATGAATATTGTATTCCACGAGTTTCTGGATCAACTCGTGGTAATGTTTATCGATGATATTCTTGTGTACTCATGTATCGAGGAGTATCATGATAGACACTTGAGAATTGTGTTGCAAGTGTTGTTGGAAAATCAGGTTTATGCTAAGCTGAGCAAGTGTGAGTTTTGGCTCAAAGAAGTGGTTTTTCTTGGACATGTGGTGTCAGCCGAAGGTATCCGGGTTGATCCACACAAGGTTGAGGCGGTGATGAGTTGGAAGATGCCTAAGTTAGTGACGAAAGTGCGTAGTTTCCTTGGGTTGGCTGGATAATACCGAAGGTTTGTCGAATGTTTCTCTAAGATTGCTGCCCCTTTGACCAAGCTGTTGCAAAAGAGTGTTCACTTTGAGTGGACTGATGTTAGGCAACAAGCTTTCGAGAAGTTGAAGGAAGCTTTGACGCAAGCTCCTGTCTTGATTCAACCAGATTCGGGTAAGGACTTTGTAGTCTATAGCAATGCATCATATGTTGGTTTGGGTTGCATATTGATGCAAGGTGGAAAGGTTGTAGCTTATGCGTCTAGACAGTTGAAGGTGCATGAGCGCAACTACCCTACACATGATCTAGAGCTCGCAGCATTGGTGTTTGCTTTGAAGATTTGGAGACACTACCTTTATGGTGAAAGGTCTGTGGTTTATACCAACCATAAGAGTTTGAAGTATCTTATGTCTCAAAGGGAGTTGAATCTTAGGCAACGAAGGTGGTTAGAGTTGCTTAAGGATTACGACCCTACCATTGTGTATCATCCGGGAAAGGCTAATGTGGTGGCCGATGCTTTGAGTAGGAAGGTTGCTATTGAGCTGAGAGCTATGTTTGCTCGATTGAGTATATCGCGTGATGGTGGCTTGATAGCCGAGTTACAGGTGAAACCTTCCTTGATTTAGTTGATTAAGGAGAATCAGTTGTTGGATGATTTGTTAGTGACTCATGTTCAGGATATAGCTGATGGTAAGGCTACGGAATTCTGCTTTAATGATGATGGAGTTCTATGTTTCAAAAGTCAGATAGTGGTGCCGGAAGATGTTGAGTTGAGGCGCACTATTTTGGCTGAGGCTCACAACAGTCCTTTTGCTATGCAACTTGGTAGTACTAAGATGAATCGTGGCTTGAAGGATGAGTACAATTGGGTGGGATTAAAAAAGGATGTGGCTGATTTTGTAAACAAGTATATGGTTTGCCAACAAGTAAAGGTTGAGCATCAATTTTCTTCTGGTTTGTTACAGCCTTTGAGGATACCGGAGTGGAAATGGGAAAGGATTATGATGGATTTCGTATTCGGGTTGCCTTTGACACCATCAAAGAAGAACTATGTGTGAGTGATTGTGGACCGTCTTAAGAAGTGTGCACATTTCTTAGTTGTGCATACTACGTATACGTTGGATAAGTTGGCAGTGTTTTAATTGCTGAGATTGTGCGTTTTCATGGTGTGCCCAAGTCCAAAGTATCAGATAGGGATCTAAGGTTCACAGTGAGGTTTTGGGAATGTTCACATTAGTCGTTTGTTATGCGGTTTAATTTTCGCACGTCGTATCATCTTCAATCGAATGGGCAGTGGGAACGAGTTATCCAGGTGCTGGAGGATATGTTGCGATGTTGTGTGATTTATTTCCAAGGTTGTTGGGAAAATCATTTGCAATTAGTTGAGTTTGCTTATAATAACATCTTTCAGGAAACTATACAGATGGCACCATATGAGACCCTATATGGGAGAAAATTTAGAATGCCTCTTTGTTGGGCTGAGGCGGGGCAGAAGTTGCTTTCCTTGCTGGATATGTTAAAGGGAACAACTGAAAAAGTGAAGCTCATATGTGAGCGGTTGAAGGCTGCATCGGAATGTTATAAGTCTTACGCGGATCTAAAGCTTAGATAGATTGAGTTTGCAGTTGGAGATCTCGTGTTCCTTAAGGTATCACCTTGGAAAAAGGTTATAAGGTTAGGACGTAAGGGAAAGCTTAGTCCGAGATTTATTGGACCTTATGAGGTTGTGGAGCGAGTTGGTCCTGTGGCTTATCGGTTGAGGTTGCCTCCCGAGTTGGAAAAGATAATGATGTGTTTCATATATCTATGTTACGGAGGTATAGATCGGATCCTTCGCATGTGATGCCAGTTGAGGAAGTTGAGTTGAATCCGGATTTATTCTATGATGAGGAACCAGGTAGAATTTTTGATATGAGTAGTAAAGTTCTTCGTGGCAAGACGATTGAGCTTGTGAAGGTGTTGTGGCTACACCGAGTTATTGAGGAAGCCACGTGGGAAAGCAAGGCGGACACGCTGAGGCAATTCCCACATCTTTTTCCTTCATGTAAAATTTTGAGGACGAAATTTCCTAAGTGGGGGAGGGATGTAACGCCCCGATTTTGTGCTTAGATGTTTTGGCGAGTCAGGTTGGGTCGGTGGAACCGGTGTCGGTTGTTCGATCCGTTAAAAGATGGTTTAGGGAAATACAGGTTCGAGATGGGATAAAAATATGGTAAAATTTCTTAAAATCCTATAAAATTATATTTAAGAGGTTTGTTAAATCAACTTTACAAAACGAGTTTTCCAAAGTATACATTTTCTGCAGTGACCAAAATGCAAAGATTTAAAAGTTGGGAAAAATATGTTTTTCAAGAGGAGTCAAAATCTTAGAAACTTTAGGGAGCTATTTGTAAATTATGTCTTTTCCCTAATTTCGCATGTGAATTAAATGTTTATTAAATAATTAAAATAGTTTTTAATTAATTAATTAAATGAGAGTTAGTTAATTGGTTAACAAAATTTTGACGAGCTTTTCATTTCTCTCTTTCACTTAAGCCAAACACTCTACATTTTCTCTCAATTTTCCAGAATTTCTTCCCTTTCAAATCCTATTTTGATTTCCATCTTTTCATTGTTGATTTCTTCCATTTTCATTCAAGTTTCTTCAAGCTAATCTTGCCAAATTTGAGGAGAAGCAAGGATTGGAGGTAAATTTCGTGCTAACCCTCTAATCTAGGTTCTTTAATGAAATTCCAAAGATATTTGACTCTTTAATGGTGATTTTGATTGAGGTTTTGTAGTTCGTTTGATAAACTATTGAAATCTTGTTAGAAAAAGGGGTCTTAATGTGATTTTCGGATCTTGTTTGATTTGGTTGATTTGATTTTGTTTCTAAATGAGTTTTTAAAAGGTTTTTGGTATTGAAGTGGGGTCTTAGTCATAGATATCCTTAAATACTTGAGTTTCTTGATTTTTGAGGTGTTTTTTGTTGATATTTTGGGGGTATTCTTGGGGAATTCGAGTTGCTGGAAGTATAAGGATAGTTTTAGGTTGTTTTTGGATGTTGATTAATGCTAAAATGTGTTGGGTAATGGTTGGGCTGAGGTTAGAGGTCAATCGATTGAGTTTTTGGTTGCTTAAGATGGGTGTTTTGATGCTTTAGAGCAAGGCTGCGGGATTTCTTGTGAGTGCTGGTGTTTTCAATGCATTTTAATGCATTGAACGTTTGTTTTGGTGTGTTGAAAACAAGGGATATTATTTTGTAAGCAAACAAAGTGGTTTGGAGGTTTTAGACGATCGATAGTTGCGTCGACAAGCGTGGATTCATGAGTTGGTGAGTGGAACTTGGTTTTCCAGCGTGGAAACGTTTTAGAAGAGGTTTTGGGAACTTAGTAAGAGCTTGAAATGCTTTACTAAGTTCGGAAGTATGTAAAGTGAATTTTACTCTTAGATTGTGCTAGTTTGAGCCAATGGTTGCACCTGATGTTAATTGCAACCACTTACTGTTTTAAAGCATGTTTTGAATGTATAAAATGTGTATTATGATGCCATGTGGTTTAAGGATGCACTAGGTAGGTGATCCTTGTATGCAAGTGTTGATGCATGAGATTTGAAGCATGGTTTAATGCTTTATTTATGGCTTATCATGAATACTTTGTAAGAACAATGAGTTATGCATGAGGTATGGGTTATATTGGCAAGTGATGTTGAATAAAGTGTTTTATAAATGAAATCATATATAGTTAGCCGGCTATAGGATTGAGTGCACTATAAACAAGTCGCCATGGATTTTGAGGGGTTGTGATTGTACCGAATACTCCATCCAAGTACCTTAACAATTGAGGATTGTTTAAGGTTGCAATGGTTGTGGGTAGCTCCCGGGTGCGAACCTTGTGTGTGTCCCGTCTCTCGTTAGTGGGTTATACATCTACCGTTGAGTGGTGTTGAGGGGTTGTGATTGTACCGAATACTCCACCACAGGTGTCACAATGATGGATGGCTGCTCTCGTGTGTGAGCCTTGTAATGCCTGTAGAGTGTATGAAGGGTGTGGGACAACCCTCAGTAATCCGTGTATCTGGTATATGTTTTTGAATTTCTTCTTATCACTTGTGAGCCAATATAATGAAATGAGTTATTATGGAAAATGATGTTAATGCATATTTTGAAAGATGCATGTTTTAATTAAAGCTTGGCATAATGGTGTTTATGCTTGGAAGGCTTTGAATAGATGTAGAAATGGTTTATTTGCTGAATTTATATGAATCATGTTGCATGATGTATAGTACGATGAGTTTGATGTTAGAGTGCAAGTTTTGTCAAGAAAAACATAATGGTTTTGAAAGAACGAAATATGGTTTTTTGCATTGATGATGTTTGTGGTTTTGAGCAATCCTCACTAAGCTTGTATGCTTATGCTCTCTTTGTTCATCAAGGAAGACAATTAAGATTTTGGAGGCAGCATCTTCAAGGGAATCTTACCAAGACACTTTCTAAAAGTACGTTGTGTCCTTGAACTAGTGTAATAAATGCAATGGGGTGTCCAATGCAATGAATGTTTGTTGGTTTTTTAATTTCTGGTTTTGTGCAAGTTTGAGATGCATATTTGGACTTTTAAATGGCCTTTGAGTTGTGGTTTATGCTTGCATTTGGATTGTAGCCTTTTGGTGTTTTTAACTCTTAGGAAGCATGCATCTAGTCTCATTGCTATTGAGAATGATGCTATGATGTTGTCTATGCTTTGTGTAACTCGTCTTTGATGTGTATTTGAGTTGTCATATTGGTTGGATATGTGTCAAGATGGTTTCAGATGGTTTAAATTGAGTTTAAGTAGCATTTTAAAACATTACAGGCCCACGTGTTTCGAAACACCCTTGCATGTTTCGAAACGGTGGCCTGAAATGGCCTTGGTGTTTCAAAACAGTGAGGCATGTATCGAAACATTTTGCCTCGGTGAACTATCATTCCGAAACAAGCCTGAGGAGTTTCGAAACGAACCTGCGTATCAAAACGGTCACCTCTGTTTTGAAATGGATGTTCCGATACGGGGCTCACTTTTTCGAAACATCTGACCCTTAATGCAATTTTTGAATGGTTTTGAGTTTTTGTATCTTACAATTTGATCCCTGTTTGCCTCGTATGCAATTGGATGGGTTCAAGATGTTGTTTTGAGCTACGATTTAACCGAGAAGTTTGTAATGAACCTAATTAATGGTTGGAAATCTGAATTTGCTAATAACCCTTTCATTTTATCAAATTTACAAAATGGTCCCTAAACATTAATTTAGTTGAAATCAAAGGGCGATTGTGTTGTTGTTTCATCTGCTGCTCATGTGTGTACACTTAGGAACCTAATTGCATTTAGACAAGATAAAAGAAAAAAAGAGGGTCGTTTATTGAGGTAAACCTTCCCAGTTTATTTTAATATTCTCTGTATGATATGTTCGGCTTGGTCTATCGGCCAGGCCAAGTCGAGGGGGTTACAGTGACGCTAGTGATACTACCGTCGGAGCCGCCCTCGGACAGCGCAGGGACAAAATCTTTCATGTCATTTACTATGCTAGCAAAACTCTGAATCCTGCCCAGACCAACTATACCACCACCGAGAAAGAGCTATTGGAAGTAGTGTTCGCCTTTGATACGTTTCGACCCACTTCGTGAAGAAACACCTCATGCCCACATCACACAATACCACAATGTACCGACAGAGATTAGCCCTCGTAAATTCCATCCTCAATGAGAGGCAAATTAACGTTGGCAGATACATCCGAGATGGTATCCTTGAGTGTGCACTCCGACCAGCGGGCCCCCTATTTTTCCCCTACCTGATCATGACACTCTGCCAAGCCAACAATTTGTTGGCGTTCAATGAAGATGTAAAAATCTGAGGAAAAGGATGGACGCAGCAAAACCTCTATAGTTTGATGGAATTGAAGGCTGCCACTTCCTTGTCTTACATTGACCCCACTGCCGTGACAGAAGCAACATCAAACCCTGACTCCACTAAACCAGTCACGACAGAATCAAAGCAGACGACGACAGCACCACCGACAGACAACTCAAGCCAAATCCTGAAGATGTTGAAGAAGATGGAGGAACGTCAGCTAGGCTTCATGGAATATATGAGGGATTTCACTGCCGCCACGGTAAATTTTATTAAAATTGATTTATATTTTCCCAACGTACAATTCCCTTCTTTCCCAGAATCTCTTTTTACCGCACCCACACCTACTGCTAGCCCCAAAACACCCACTGCTGCCTCCACATCACCACCTGCCACGACAGGAGATGGCGACAGAAGATCGGCCACTCCCCAAGGAGAGAAAAGGAAGGAACCACTACCAGAAATCGACCCGAAATACTTTGAAGGGTTCTCCTCCTTCTTCGCTTGGCAGTACGATTCTGATTTGGAACCATTTGTCGTCCGAGACATATCGAAGGACTTCCCTCCGATGAAGAGAAAAAAGTTGAACAAAACTGTTGAAGGGCCCTGCCACGACAGATCGGACAGCAGCAGTAGCAGCAGCGATGATGACCTCGAGGTCCTGGACCAACCCCCATACATCTCACCTACCCGAGTCCAGCCACCTCGAGAGGCCAAAAAGAAGATAGCCTCCCTATCTCCCTGCACCAAGCCAGCCTCTGTCGTCAAGGTCACTGCCCGCCGGCAGCTCCGCGTCAGCAGCAGCAGCGACAACAGCTCATCAACTTAAGTGATTTTCCTTACATATTTGTTGTCTTTACTGTTGTTTTATCTATTTTTGTGATGATGTTTTTCTTTTCATTGTTGTCATGCATTGAGGGCAATGCAACCCTCGACTTTGGGGGTGGGCATCCCTCTATTAATGAACTTTTTAGTTGTGTCTTTAATTTGTGTCTCATCAACTTATTTCTAGAAAGCATGTTCATGTTATTTTCTTATCTTGTATACCATTGTTTTCATGGTTCGAATCTAAAAGGGGGTTTTAGGGAACACCTACTTCGGGATGCTTTAAAAATATATAAAAATATCTAAAAACCCTTATTTAATATAAGAAAGACAATGGTTGAATCAATTTTACAAAATAAGGTTTGGAAATACTACATTTCGGTGTAGTGACCAAATCGTAGTTTTTGCAAAGTTAAGTAGTGACTGTTTTGTAAAGGATTGAAACTTTGAATATTTAAGGAGCTAATTTTACCAAAATGTTTTCATTAGATTTTTCCTTAATTTGGGTGATTTAATTAATGTTTTAATTAAAGAAAATGAAGGTGATTAAATTAGAAAACCACCTTTGACCTTTCATAACTACTTTTCACAAATTTTCCCTCATTTTATTTTCTCTCAAATTCCTTTCAACCAAACACTTTCTCTCCAACAAATTTACTTGGAATTTCACTTCATTTGATGAGATTTCAACATCTCTTTGATTCTGAATCAATTCATCATCAAATCCACTTGATTTCTACATTGAATTTTCAAGAAAACTTGTCCAAATCAAGGAGAAATCATCCATTAGAGGCAAGCTTCATCGTTCTCCTCTAATTATCATTTCTTTACTGAAATTCCCAAGTTATCAATCCTTTATTAATGATTTTTAAGTGGTTTTAATATTAGAATCAAGAAATTGTCTTAAAACTCAAGATTTTGGAAGAGATCTTGAAGATTTTCGTGGTGAATGATTGGGCTCTGTTTTGAGATGGTTTTCTAATGTATTTTGAATGTTAATTAATGTTACAAATGAGGTTTTATCAATCCAATCCCGAATAGGTTTGTTTTTCCTAAGTTTTGCTTGTTAGAATGATGATTTTTTGGGTGATTTTGGTGTTCTGTTATAGCTGGAGGTATAAGGACGTGGTTGTGTTGGTTTTTGATGTTAATTGATGTTTATAAATGATTAGAAGTGATGGATCTTGGCTGGTTTTGGTTTTGGAAGAGTTTTGAGGTGTTTTCGGTAGTGTTTAGTAGCCGAAATGTGGTGTTTGTGTAGAGCAGCGAGTTTAGGTGTGTGGCTGATGAATTCAATGCATGATGAAGCATTATTCCTCTGCTCTTATGTGTTTAAAACAGGGGAGACATCTTCGGATACCTTTGGAGTTGATCCGGAAGCTTGGATAGCGTTTTGGCATGCAAGCGAAACGTAATCGGTGAGTGCACCCCACAGTGACACACTAGGCCAAATGAAACCACGGTCAAACAACTCCTGAAGCTGCGTCTTCAACTCCTTAGGTGCCATGCGATAGGGAGCAATGGACACCAGAGTTGTGTTTTCATACAGCTCAATTCCAAACTCCACCTCACGACTAGGCGGCAATCCAGGCAACTCCTCCAGGAAATACTCCAAGAAACTCTCGTAGAGTTCTGATATCCTGAACGCACAACTTCTTAGAACTTGGATTCATCACAAAAGCTAGGTAAGCCTCGCAACCTGCCTCAGCATCCGACTCGCTTCTAATGTAGACACCACATTGGCAAGAAACTTCACATTCTCACCAACCACCACCACTTCATAATCATCCGCAAGTTTCAACGAAACTCGCTTGCTCTCAAAATCAACTACAACTCGATGCTCAACAAGCCAATCCATACGAAGGATTACATCAAAACCATAGAATGGCAATTCTATGAGATCAACAAGAAAAACATGGTTTTGCAATTTTAAGGGACATCTTCTATACAACTTTCGCGTCACAACTGTCTCACCAAAAGAACTAGTCACACGCATACCAACATCCGAAGATGTAAACAAAGCATTTGAGCATGTTCACGCAATATGTACGAGTGTTTAGATCCAGAATCAATCAAAGAAAGTAATGACAAGGATTGCAAAGTAAAGGTATCTGCGATCACATCCGTATCATTCCTTCCCTCATGATGAGCATTCACTCGAGCCTGACCACCACCCTCAGGTTGAACAACCACAACATGTGCTACATTCTTGCCACCTTCATCTCTGCGCTGAAAATTAACACGACCGCGCCTACGACCTCTATGTGGCTCAGTTGCTCTCACCGGAGCCTTTCCCTCCTTTCAAAGGCTGAGGACAATCCTTCTTCAAATGTCCACGGTTTCCACAATTCCAGCATGTACCAAGGTTACCCCCAACACTCGCCACCATGCCGTCTACCACAACGGTTACACTCAGAAGTCCTCTGAATAGCATTAGGTCCTTGCTGACCTCTACCAGGGTTACCACCTCCACGCCTAGCATCAAAGTGCGGCCTCCTATCCTTATGCCTCTTGTTGCGATCTCTATCAAAATCGTGTTCAGCCGCTCTCTTCCCAGAGCTAGATCCACCTGCTCGACTAGTCAGACCAAGATTCGGCTCAATGTCCTTGGCTCTAGTGACCAAGACATCGAAATCTGTATAGTCAGCCGCAAGCATAAAAGTCTTTACATCCGTTACCAACCCATAACAGAATCTTTCGCACCTCTCTCGCTCATTAGGAATTAGCTCAGGTGCATACTGACTGAGGCGGACAAACTGAATCTCATACTCAGCTACAGACATGCTACCTTGCACAAGAGACATAAATTCTCTTTTCTTCTCATCTAGGTATCGCACACCCAGATACTTCCGCTTGAACGCACTCAGGAACAACCCAACTTCTGCACATTATTGCAGTTCATTTGTCCCAAAATCCTCTTGGTGCTCTCCAACCAAGACTCAGATCCTTTTTGGAGATAAACCTATGAACTCAGTCCCTCCCAGACTGCGAAGACGTTCCAAAGGCAATCTCACATTGGCGTCATCTTGATGCGCAGCTCCATGAGCTCCAGCTACTATTGCCTGAAAGGCCCCAGCAATAGCCTGAATCAACACAGTTATATAGGGAGCGGCTTGCCCCTGCACACCTTCAGGTCCAGCAACCCCAACACCAGCTCCACCATTTCCAACTCCAGCACCACCATCACCACCAGGAGGAGGAGGTAAATCCACAACATTCTCAGCATTCTCATTCTGAGCCATAGCTCTTGTATTCATTCTCATCTCTCTACGTGGCCCCATTAACAAAGAAAACAATGCACCGACAAAATGCAATAAACACAATTAGGCACAATAAGGTAAGTACTCCAAGTACTCAAGCTCATTTTCTAAAACAATTCCTTTCATTAGTTTTGATATGGCAATGGGATACCCTAACACACTCCAACATAGCATAACATCACAATTGAAACCATGCATCACGATTCACACAACATTCCTTCACCCAAAATGGCTCATCATGCAAATAAAAATACATCACCCACATAACAAATCCCAATTATACGAGAACTAAGCCATGAAACCACCAAATGTAACCCCCTTATATCGGCCTAGATAGTTGACCCGAACTACGAAGATTACACGGGGAAAACCAAAATCAACTCGAAAGTCAACCTTGATTCACAACCCTTTTTTAATCTTGTCTAGATACATATTAACCCTAAGTGAGTACTCACAGAACATATTTGAGAAAGACACAGCGATCGGATTATATGTAGGGACTCAATTGCATTTATTACAAGTTTAGGAACCAAATTGTAATTTCTGTAAATTAGTAGGTCTTTACTGATTTTAAGGTTACCAATATGAAATTAGACTTGTTACATGCTTCTCAGCCAAATTTCATCTTAATTGAACATCTAAAACTTAAGCAATTGCAACTTCAACATTTGGGACTAAAACGTAAAGCTTGCAAACTTCAGCACAATTCAAATCTGTGCCCAACGGTCACCTGTTTCGAAACATCCACCAGCAGTATCGAAATGCTAGATCGAAACGGTATTAACCGTTTCGATACTGGGTTGGTTCCGAGACTGGTTCCGAAACGAGGCATTCCAGTAGCCAAATCGTTTCGAAACATCCCTTAGCGTTTCGAAACACGAACGCCATTTTAGGCCCCTGTTTCGAAACACTAGGGGGTGTTTCGATACGGTTTGCCCAGAAACAACAGAAAATGCTGTTTTTTCATGCATAAACCCGTTCAAACACATCCAAAAGACTCCCCAAGCATATCAACAAGTCATCAAACATATAAGGTGCATATTTAGAACACCTAAACACCTTCATAACATCAAACTCGAACTCTCACAAATCTAGAGGAATGCATCCTAATATCAAATCCAAATAAGGAAATCAAACATCCAAACAAGCAATTAAGACCATTTACAATTCAAATCAACCAAGGCACACATGTCACAACCTTAGGGAGTTTAGCACATCTCCCAAAACAAATCTTAGGTTCCCATTGCCAATTTATCAAAACTAATAGTGTATGAAAACTTCCCCATACATGAGCTTGGACTTCATTGGATGAACTTAGCTTCCTTGACGCCCTTAAACACCTCAATCATCAAGCTTTTAAACCACATGCTCATCTCTTTCGCATGCTTGGAAAACTTTCAAAGCAACTCATTGAAATCACATGTACCTTCATTCTATCTCATGCATTAAAACCAATGCAAATCTCATGGAAAGGCCATTCACATGCTTGTATTGTCAAAGCAATTCTAAACAAAACACATATGCATATCTCATAGCATAAATCATTTCATCAAAGGTACATGTGTAACAAAAATCATTTCATCATTTATATTGGCATTTAGCATCTCATTAATACTCGGATATGCGGACACATTTCTACACTAGACTCTTCCGGTGGAATCTCTCATCACCGTACTCACTTGTCTAGCAACATAACTTCCGATGGAATCTCTCATCACCGTACTCACAATGCGGAATCTCTTATCGCCACAAAGCTTGGGTATTTCACCAAGTCCTACCCGATGGAATTCCCATCATCGGAATATCTCCCTTTGGCTTAACCAAAGAGCACATACGAATTTTTAGTTTATAGTGCACTCTCATCCTACTGATCGATCAATTATATCTGGTAAGTTTCTCAGCATCTATGCCAATATAATCTGTCAAAATATCATCACACCTATTGTTTTTCATGCAAAATAACTCAAAGGTTTTCTCATCACATTTCAAATCATAAATCATACTTTGCTTCAAACCAAAACCTCAAATCTATACAGTGCAACATGCCATCTCATGACATCTCTACAAGCATAATCTCATGCTCCAAAACATGCATAAAAACAGTAGGAATTTAACAATTTCAAACCATGAGCATGTAAAAGCATTTTAGGCGCAAACACCACATTAGAGAGATCAAATCAAGCCATACTTACTTCCGGATTTAGGAAGATGTTTCAAACCTCTCTTAAATGCCCAAACCTTGTATTTTTGCCCTCATGGACTTCTAACCCAATCGCACTCACCAATTTCGTTTCGCTTGCTTGCCGAAACACCGATTAAGCTTCTGGATCAACTCCAAAAGTTTCTGAAGATGTCTCCCTATTTTAGACACATCAAAGCAGAGGATTAATGCATCATCATGCATTGAAATCTTCAGCCAACACTCCTAAACTCGCTGCTCTACCTAAAACCAACATTTCGGCTACCAAACACAACTGAAATCACCTCCAAACTCTTCCAAAACATAACCCAGCCAAGATCCATCACTTCTAATCATTTCTAAACATTAATTAACATCAAAAACAACTCTAAACTTGTCCTTATACCTCCAGCTATAACAAAACACCAAAAACACCTCAAAAACCACCATTTTCATAAGCAAAAACTTAGGAAACACAACCTATTCGGGATTGGATTGATAAAACCTAATTTCTAACATCATTTAACATCCAAAATACATTAGAGAACTATCTCAAAACAAAGTCCAATCAATTACAACGAAAATCTTCAAGATCTCTTCCAAAATCTTGAGTTTTAAGCCAAAATCTTGTTTCTAACATTAAAACCATTTATAAAACTTTAATAAAGGATTGACAACTTGGGAATTTCAGTAAAGAACTGAGTATTTAGAGGAGAAGAACAATCTTACCTCTAAATGATGATTTCTCCTTGTTTGGGCCCAATTCCATGAAAATTCAATGTGGAAAACAAAAGGATTTGATGCAAGATTGATTGGGAACCAATGTGTGATGGAAATCTCATCAATTGAAGTGAAAATCAATGTGAATGTTGCTGGAGAAAAGGTGTTTGGATGATAGGATTTTGAGAGAAAAATGAATGAGAGAAAATTAGAGAAAGGTAGTTATGAAAGTTAAAAAGTAGTTTTCACCTTTCTTTTATTAAATTAAAACATTAATTAAATCTTCCAAATTAAGGAAAAATCTGGAGAATTTTTTTGGGTAATTAGCTCCTTAAAGATTCAAAGTTTCAATCCTTTACAAAACAATCACTACTAAACTTTGCAAAAATCGCAATTTGGTAACTACACTGAAATGTAATATTTCCAAACTTTATTTTGTAAAATTGATTTCACCACTCTCTTATATATATTAAATGAGGATTTTTAGATATTTTTCCATATTTTTAAAGCATCCCGAACTAGGTGTTCCCTAAAACCTCCTTTTATATTTGAACCGTTTCTCAGACCGGTCAGGTTCAGATCCTAAACTTCTAAGCCCAAAATTGGGGTGTTACAACTCTCACCCTCTTAAGAAATTTCGTCCTCGAAATTTCGTCCTCAACACCACGAAGCCTCCACAACACCTTAACAAACTCAATGGTCTTACCTCGAAGAACTTTACTGTTCGAATCCAGAATCTCAACCGCCTCCTCATCATAGGCAAATCTGGATTCAACTCCACTTCCTCCACATGCATAACATGCGAGGGATCCGATCTATACCTCCGAAGCATAAAGACATGAAACACATCATGTATCGTTTCCAACTCTTGCGGTAACCTCAGCTTGTACGCAACATGAACCACACGTTCAATAACCTCGTATGGTCTAATATACCTAGGGCTCAACTTAACCTTCCGGCCAAACCTCATCACCTTCTTCCAAGGCGAAACCTTCAGAAACACACGGTCACCCACCGCAAACTTGATCTCCATACGCTTCAAATCCGCGTAAGACTTCAGTCAATCAGAAGCCGCTTTCAACCGCTCACAAATGAGCTTCACCTTCTCGGTGGTTCCCTTCAACAAAGCCGGCATCGAGACCAACTTCTGACCAGTTTCAGCCCAGCAAAGAGGAGTTCTGCACTTCCTCCCATACAAGGCTTCATAAGGTGCCATTTGAATACTTGCCTGGTAGCTATTGTTATAATCAAACTCCACCAAAGGCAAAAGCTTCTCCCAAGAGTCTTGAAACTCAATCACGCAGCACCTCAACATACCCTCAGGCACTTGGATAACACGCTTAGACTGACCATCCGACTGTGGATGATAAGAAGTACTGAAATTTAGCCACGTAACCAAAGCTTGATGCAAACATTCCCAAAAATGCGATGTGAACCTCAGATCTCTCTCTGACACTATAGATTTTGGCACACCATGCAGACGTACAATCTCAGCAATGTACAGCTCTGCAAGCTTATCCAAAGTATACGTAGTATGCACAGGTAAGAAATGCGCACACTTCGTAAGGCGATCCACAATCACCCACATCGAATTCTTCTTCGATGGCAACAAAGGCAAACCAGACACAAAGTCCATGGTAATTCTTTCCCACTTCCATTCAGGAATCCTCAACGGTTGCAACAACCCTGAAGGAAACTGATGCTCAGCTTTAACCCGCTCACAAACCATACACTTACTCACATATTCTGCAACATCTTTCTTTAAACCCACCCAATAGTACTCATCCTTTAAATCACGATACATCTTCGTACTACCAGGGTGCATAACAAAAGAACTAATGTGAGCTTCAGTCAGAATAGTACGCCTCAACTCCGCATCATTTGGCACTACTATTCGACTTCCAAAACATAAAACTCCATCATCATTAAAACAAAAATCCGATGGTCTACCCTCAACAATATCTTGAACATGTGGCACCAAAGAATCATCCAACAACTGCTTATCTTTTATAAAGTGAACCAGAGATGGTCTCACTTGCAATTCAGCCACAAGACCTCCATCTTGCGAAATACTCAAGCTTGCAAACATGGCCCTTAACTCCACTACCACTTTCTTGCTCAAGGCATCCGCTACAACATTAGCTTTTCCCAGATGGTACTCGATCGTCAGATCGTAATCTTTAAGCAACTCCACCCAACGTCGTTTCCTAAGATTCAACTCTTTCTGAGACATCAGATACTTCAAACTTGTGATCCGTGTACATAGTACACTTCTCACCATACAGATAATGTCTCCAAATCTTCAAAGGAAAAACCACCGCAGCTAACTCATTATCATGCATAGGATAATTGCGCTCATGCACCTTCAACTGTCGCGATGCATAAGCCACCACCTTACTCTCTTGCATTAGCACACATCCCAAACCAACATAGGATGCGTCACTGTACACCACAAACTCTATTCCTGATTCAGGTTGAACCAAGATAAGAGTTTGCGTCAAAGCTGCCTTAAGCTTTTCAAAAGCTAGTTGTCTTGCTTCCGTCCACTCATACTTGACATCTTTTTGCAACAACTTCGTCAAAGGGGCGGCAATCTTCGAAAACCCATCCACAAACTTTCGGTGATATCCCGCCAACCCAATGA
Organism: Hibiscus tridactylites; assembly: GCA_958450335.1. Taxonomy (NCBI): domain Eukaryota; kingdom Viridiplantae; phylum Streptophyta; class Magnoliopsida; order Malvales; family Malvaceae; genus Hibiscus; species Hibiscus tridactylites. Next base: position 34,697,142 of record OY288289.1, on the reverse strand, counting down.
AACTACGAACTTAGGAGGCTTCCAATTCATAACCGCCTCAATCTTCTGAGGATCAACACGAATCCCCTCAGCCGAAACCACATGACCAAGGAACACAACCTCTTTTAGCCAAAATTCAAACTTGCTCAGCTTAGCATAAAGCTGATTTTTCAAAAGCGCTTGCAAGACAACCCTCAGATGACCTTCATGCTCCTCCTCAGTACGAGAGTACACAAGGATATCGTCAATGAACACCATAACAAACTTGTCCAAGTATTCATGGAACACTCTATTGATCATGTCCATGAAAGCTGCAGGAGCATTCGTCAAGCCAAACGACATTACAAGGAATTCATAATGCCCATACCTTGTTCTAAAGGCTGTTTTTGGCACATCCACATCTTTCACCTTAAGTTGGTAGTACCCTGACCTTAAGTCCATCTTGGAGAACACAACCGCTCCCCGAAACTGATCAAAAAGATCATCGATCCTCGGAAAAGGATACCTATTCTTGATAATCAACTTGTTCAGCTTACTATAATTGATGCACATTCTCATAGTGCCATCCTTCTTCTTCACAAACAAGACCGGTGCACCCCACGGTGCCACACTAGGCCGAATGAAACCACAGTCAAGCAACTCCTGAAGCTGCGTCTTCAACTCCTTCAACTCTTTAGGTGCCATGTGATAGGGAGCAATGGACACCGAAGTTGTGTTTTCATACAGCTCAATTCCAAACTCCACCTCACGACTAGGCGACAATCCAGGCAACTCCTCCAGGAAACACTCCAAGAAACTCTCGTACAGTTCTGATATCCTGAACGCGCAACTCCTTAGAACTAGTATTCATCACAAAAGCTAGGTAAGCCTCGCAACCTTGCCTCAGCATCCGACTCGCTTCTAATGTAGACACCACATTGGCAAGAAACTTCACATTCTCACCAACCACCACCACTTCATAATCATCCGCAAGTTTCAACGAAACTCGCTTGCTCTCAAAATCCACTACAACTCGATGCTCAACAAGCCAATCGATACCAAGGATTACATCAAAACAATAGAATGGAAATTCTATGAGATCAACAAGAAAAACATGGTTTTGCACTTTTAAGGGACATCTTATATACAACTTTTGCGTCACAACTGTCTCACCAAAAGAACTAGTCACACGCATACCGACATCCAAAGACTCAACATGTAAACCAAGCACTTGAGCATGTTCACGCAATATGTACGAGTGTGTAGATCCAGAATCAATCAAAGAAAGTAATGACAAGGATTGCAAAGTAAAGGTACCTGCGATCACATCCGTATCATTCCTTTCCTCATGATGAGCATACAATCGAGCCTGACCACCACCCTCAGGTTGAACAGCCACAACATGTGCTACATTCTTGCCACTATAATCTCTGCGCTGAAAATTACCATGACCGCGCCCACAACCTCTCTGTGGCTCAGTTGCTCTCACCAGAGCCTGTCCCTCCTTCAAAGGCTGAGGACAATCCTTCTTCAAATGTCCACGATTTCCACAATTCCAGCATGTACCAAGGTTACCCCAACACTCGCCACCATGCCGTCTACCATAACGGTTACACTTAGAAGTCCTCTGAACAGCATTAGGTCCCTGCTGACCTCTACCAGGGTTACCACCTCCACGCCTAGCATCAAAGTGCGGCCTCCTATCCTTATGCCTCTTGTTGCGATCTCTACCAAAATCGCGTTCAGCCGCTCTCTTCCCAGAGCTAGATCCACCCGCTCGACTAGTCAGACCAAGATTCGACTCAATGTCCTTGGCTCTAGTGACCAAGACATCGAAATCTGTATAGTCAGCCGCAAGCATAAAAGTCTTCACATCCGTTACCAACCCATAACGGAATCGTTCGCACCTCTCTTGCTCATTAGGAATCAGCTCATGTGCATACTGTGTAACCCCCTTAACCTGGCCCAGACGGTTGAACCGAATTAAGAAGTTTACACGGGGAAAACCAAAGTCAACCCGAAAGTCAACCTTGATTAACGACCTTTTTTTTCTTTTTAATCTTGACTAGATGCACATTAACCCTAGATATGTTCACAAGATCAGCATACTCAAAGATCATAAGATTCAGAGAACATTCAGGGACCCAATTGCACAAATTAAGACTTTAGGGACCAAAATGTAAATTCTGAAAATTATAAGGACTTAACCCAATTAAAAGTTACCAATATGAAATTAATCATCTTTCATGCTTCTCTGCCAAATTTCAGCTCAAACGGACATCTCAAACCCATTCAATTGCAACAACAAGGTTCAGGACTAAAACGCAAACATTTCAAAACATATAACCATCAAATTCAGAGCCCAACGGTCGAGTGTTCCGAAACAGGTAAGACCTGTTCCGAAACGCGGGACTGTTCCGAAACGGGTTCCGAAACAAGGCTTGGCAGAAGCATTTCCGATCCGGAATGGTTCCTCCCGTTTCGAAACGCCTAGGCCATTTTAGGCCCCTGTTCCGAAACGGTAGCACCCGTTCCAATACGACCTGCCCAGATTGTAGAAAATCAGCTGGTTTAACACACAATTGACCCATCAAACATGCTCCAATTGCAACCAAATTATACCAGCAAGTCATTACATGCATAAGGAACACAATTGCATCAACCATACTCAAACATGGCATCAATTAAGCAATCCCCAATTCTATAGGCATGCATCCTACTTAGAAAACCATTCAAGCACCAATATACCAAAACCACCTCACAAAGGCCAATTACATGTTCCAACATCAATAACAACATAATACCAACTTAGGGAGTCCAAAACATCTCCCAAAACAACAACATAGGTCCCCCATTGCCAAATGCCCAAAAGCTAATTGTTTTAGGAAAATGTTCACCATACATGAGCTTAAATCCTCACTTGGATGCTTGGCTTCCTTGCTGCCCCAAATGCACTTCAATGCTCTGCATTATTGGTTTAAGAAAAGAGAGAGCGTAAGCAAATAGCTTAGTGAGGAATGCTCATTTAAAACAACACAATAATGCATTTATAAACACCTTTATAAACCTTAGTTCAAAACATCATTTGTACATGCACATAAGCATTTAAAACAAGCAATTCATGCTTCAAGTTTATAACATGTCATATTGGCCACAAGTGATACAATCAACATAAGATCCACACATGGACTTTTAAACACCATTGTGATTTTACAATTAACAAGGACCACACATGGACTTTTAACCACCATTGTGTCCTTAGCACAAGAATCATCCATGGACTTTTAAACACCATGATGTTCTTACAATTCACAAGGACCACACAAGGACTTTTAACCACCTTTGTGTCCTTAACAAGAATCACCCATGGACTTTTAACCACCATGGTGTTCTTAAATACACAAGGCTCACACAAGGACTTTTAACCACCTTTGTGACCTTATCCAAGAACCAACCATGGACTTTTAACCACCATGTTTTTCTTAAAATACACAAGATTCACACAAGGACTTTTAACCACCTTTGTGATCTTAACCAAGAACCAACCATGGACTTTTAACCACCATGTTGTTCTTAAAACAAGAATCACCTTTGGACTTTTAACCACCATAGTGTTCTTAACCATTCTCAAACATCACTTGCCAATATGCATCATTTAACAACAACATTCCACTGTTTTAAAGCATTTAACAAAGCCATAATCATCATGCATCTTTAAGCATCAAAACCACATTAAACAATGTTCAAAAACAAGGATCTCTTACCTTGAGCATCCTTCAACACATGGCTTATAAAATCAGCAAATAACATGCTAAAATATGCTTTTGAAACAGAATTTAAAACATGCAAACAAATCACATTGCATCCAACCAATTCATGGTTCATCATCAAGAGAGTTTTACCGAAAACTTACTCTTGAACTTAGCTAAGTTGCTTAGACTTAAACTAAGCTCCCAAACCTTCAAAACATTGGTTTCAAAGCTGAAAACCAAAATCCACTCACCGATTCCGTTTCGCCACTTGCCGAAACACCAATCAAGCTTCCGGATCACCACCACAAGGATCCAAAGATGACTCCCCTGTTTTAAACACATCAAAGCAGAGGATTAATGCATCATCATGCATTAATATCTTCAATGAAAGCACCTAAACTCGCTGCTCTCATCAACACTCCCATTTCGGCTTCCAAACACAACCGAAATCACCTCCAAACAACTCCACAACACTACCCAGCCAAGATCCATCAATTCTAAACATCCTTAAACATCAATTAACATCCGAAAAGGATCTAACCACGTCCTTATACCTCCAGCTATAACAGATCATCAAGATCACTCCAAAAACAACCAAAAACTCAAGCTAAACTTAGGAAAATCAACCTATTCGGGATTGCATTGATTAAACCTCAATTTCTCATCAATTAAACATTCTTTTAACATCAAAAAGACACCTCAAATTAGTGCCCAATCAGATCATACGAATTCTATCAAAAATCAACCAAATCTTGCATTTTAAAGCCAAGATCAAGAGTACAATTGTAAAACCTTTAATAAAACATAAATCAAGGATTGAGAACTTGGGAATTTCAGTAAAGAACTGAGAATTTAGAGGAGAATGACGTTCATACCTCTAAACTTGAGTTTCTCCCTTTTTGGAACCAAATTCTTGAAAATCCAAATAGCAAATGCTAAGGTTTTGTTGAAGAGATGATTAGAGATCAAAAGAGAATTGAAATCTCATATTTGGATGCCAAAATCAGAGGGAAAATGTGCTGGAGAATGTGTTTGGTTTGAGAAAAAAGATGAGAGAAAAGGAAAATGGAAATTGGGAAAAGTTAGTTGAAAATGCCAAAAATATCTTTCCCTCCCTTTTACTTTTATTTTAAACCATTTATTAATCCTTTAATATTTAAGAAAAATCTGGAGAAACTCCTAATGGGTAAATAGCTCCTTAAAGATTCAAAGTTTCAATCCTTTTTAAAACAGTCACACAGTTTTCAAAAATTACATTTTGGTCACTAACCCAAAATGTCACACTTCCAAACCTTATTTTGTAAAATTGATTTCACCATTCTCTTATATATAATAAAAGAGAATTTTAAGACATTTTTCCATATTTTTAATGCAACCCGAACTAGGCTTTCCTAAATTCACTCTTTTATATTCGAACCGCCACCCGACCGGCCCGGTCCAAACCCAAAACTTCTATGCTCAAAATTGGGGCGTTACAACTCTCCCCCCCTTATGAAATTTCGTCCTCGAAATTTACCTGAAGCAAAGAGGTACGGAAACTGCTTCAGCATGTCATCCTTCTGTTCCCACGTGGCTTCTTCAACACCACAATGCTTCCACAACACCTTTACCAACTCAATGGTCTTGCCTCGAAGAACTTTACTATCCGAATCCATAATTCTCACCGGTTCCTCATCATAAGTCAAATCCGGATTCAATTCCACTTCTTCCACAGGCATCACATGTGAAGGATCCGACCTATACTTCCGAAGCATAGAAACATGAAACAAATCATGAATCTTTTCCAACTTCTGAGGTAACCTCAACTTGTATGCAACAGGACCCACACGCTCAACCACCTCGTATGGTCCAATGTACCAAGAGCTCAACTTACCCTTCCGGCCAAACCTCATCACCTTTTTCCAAGGCGAAACCTTCAAAAACACACGGTCACCCACCGCATACTCAATCTCCTTACGCTTCAAATCCGCGTAAGACTTTTGCCGATCAGAAGCTACCTTCAAACGCTCACAAATGAGCTTCACCTTCTCGGTGGTTTCTTTCAACAAAGCTGGCATCGAAACCAACTTCTGACCCGATTCAGCCCAACAAAGAGGAGTCCTACACTTCCTCCCGTACAAAGCTTCATAAGGTGCCATTTGAATACTTGCCTGATAACTATTGTTATAGGCAAACTCCACCAAAGGCAAATGTTTCTCCCAAGAGCCTTGAAACTCAATCACGCAGCACCTCAACATATCCTCTAAAACCTGAATAACACGCTCAGACTGACCATCCGACTGAGGATGATAAGATGTACTGAAATTCAACCGTGTACCCAAAGCTTGATGCAAACACTGCCAGAAACATGATGTAAACCTCGGATCCCTATCCGACACAATCGACTTAGGCACACCATGCAACCGCACAATCTCAGCAATGTACAGCTCCGCAAGCTTATCCAAAGAAAACGTAGTATGCACATGCAAGAAATGCGCACACTTCGTCAAGCGATCCACAATCACCCACACCGAATTCTTCTTCGATGGTGAAAAAGGTAAACCAGACACAAAATCCATGGTAATCCTTTCCCACTTCCATTCAGGAATTCTCAACGGTTGCAACAAACCTGATGGAAACTGATGCTCAGCCTTAACCCGCTGACACACCATGAACTTGCTGACAAACTCAGCAACATCCTTCTTTAAACCCACCCAATAGTACTCATCACGAAGATCACGATACATCTTAGTACTACCAGGGTGCATAGCAAAAGGACTACTATGACCTTCAGTCAGAATAGCACGCCTCAACTCAACATCATTGGGCACTACTATCCGACTCCCAAAATACAACACTCCATCATCATTAAAACAGAAATCCGAAGGTCTACCCTCCGCGATATCCTGAACATGAGGTACCAAGGAATCATCCAACAACTGCTTTTCCTTGATCAACTGAACCAAAGATGGTTTCACTTGCAACTCAGCCACAAGACCACCATCACGCGAAACACTCAAACTGGCAAATATAGCCCTCAACTCAACAGTTACCTTCCTACTCAAGGCATCCGCTACAACATTAGCTTTTCCAGGGTGATACTCAATCGTCAAATCATAATCCTTGAGCAACTCCACCCAACGTCGCTGCCTAAGATTCAACTCCTTCTGAGACATCAGATACTTCAAACTCTTGTGATCTGTGTACACAGTACACTTCTCACCATACAGATAATGTCTCCAGATCTTCAAGGCAAAAACCACCGCAGCCAACTCAATGTCATGCGTAGGATAATTGCGCTCATGCACCTTCAACTGCCGCGATGCATAAGCCACCACCTTACCCTCTTGCATCAACACACATCCCAAACCAACATAGGACGCATCACTATACACCACAAACTCTTTCCCTGATTCAGGTTGAACCAAGATAGGAGCTTGCGTCAAAGCTGCCTTTAGCTTCTCAAAAGCCTGTTGTCTCGCTTCCGTCCACTCATACTTAACATCCTTCTGCAACAACTTTGACAAAGGTGCAGCAATCTTTGAAAAACCATCCACGAACCTCCGATAATACCCCGCCAAACCAAGGAAACTACGAATCTCATGGACAGACTTAGGAACCTTCCAATTCATCACCGCCTCAATCTTCTGAGGATCAACAGGAATCCCTTCAGCAGAAACCACATGACCAAGAAACACCACTTCTCTAAGCCAAAACTCACACTTGCTCAGCTTAGCATAAAGCTGATTCTCCAACAAAGCTTGCAACACAATCCTCAAATGCTCTTCATGCTCCTCCTCAGTACGCGAGTACACGAGGATATCATCAATGAACACCACAACAAACTTATCCAAGTATTCATGAAATACTCGGTTCATCATGTCCATGAAAGCTGCAGGAGCATTTGTCAAACCAAACGGCATCACAAGGAACTCATAATGCCCATACCTTGTCCTGAAAGTTGTCTTAGGCACATCCACATCCTTCACCTTCAACTGATAATACCCTGACCTCAAGTCAATCTTAGAGAACACATCTGCTCCCCGAAATTGATCAAAGAGATCATCGATTCTCGGCAACGGATACCGATTTTTGATAGTCAACTTGTTCAGGTGACGATAATCAATGCACATTCTCATAGTGCCATCCTTCTTCTTCACAAACAAGACCGATGCACCCCAAGGTGACACACTCGGCCGAATGAAACCACGATTAAGCAACTCTTGCAATTGCATCTTCAGCTCCTTCAACTCTTTAGGTGCCATTCTATAAGGGGTAATGGACACTGGAGTTGTATTTTCATACAGCTCAATCCCAAACTCCACTTCATGATTAGGAGGCAATCCAGGCAACTCCTCAGGAAACACACCAGGGAACTCTTTCACAATCCTTATATCCTGCACACGCAACTCCTTAGAACTAGGATTCATCACAAAAGCTAGATAAGCTTCACAACCTTGCCTCAGCATCCGGCTCGCCTCCAATGTAGACACCACATTGGCAAGAAACTTCACATTCTCACCAACCACAACAACCTCATAATCATCTGCAAGCTTCAACGAAACTCGCTTATTCTCACAATCCACTACAGCACGATGCTCAACAAGCCAATCCATACCAAGGATTACATCAAAACCATAGAAAGGCAACTTCATAAGGTCAACAGGAAAAACATGATCTTGAGCAACCAAAGGACATCTTCTATAAAGCTTTCGAGTCACAACAGTCTCACCAAAAGAACTAGTGACACGCATACCAACATCCAAAGACTCAACAGGCAAACCAAGCGATTCAGCATGCTCACGCAATATGTATGAGTGCGTAGATCCAGAATCAATCAAGGAAAGTAATGACAAGGATTGCAAAGTAAAAGTACCTGCGATCACATCCGTGTCATTTCTTCCCTCCCTCTGAGCATATACCCTCGCCTGGCCGCCACCCTCAGGCTGAACAGCTACAACATGGGCCACATTACGTACACCATCCTCTTTACGCTGGAAATTACCACGGCCGCGCCCACGACCTCTCTTTGGGGCAACAACAACAGGAGCACGCCCTTGGCCACCAGCCAACATAGGACACTCTCTCCTCATGTGATCCGTAGATCCACAGTTCCAGCACGAATTACCAGCCGCCACAACAGGAGCTTGCACCTCCCTCACAGCTCGAGGACAATCACGTTTCATATGGCCACGCGATCCACATGTCCAACATGCGCTCGGATCAACTCTAGCCTTGCCTCCCTGAGCAGGCGCACCACCACCTCGCTTAACTGAAGCCTGATACTTCTGATCACGTCCCCTTTTCTTCCGTCCACCACCGGAACTATAATCAGCAGCTCGCTTACCAGCACTAGAAACAGCACTTTTAGAAGACAAACCCAAGTTCATCTCAATGTCCTTTGCTCTCCCAACCAACACATCAAAATCATTATACTCAGCAGCTAGCATATACGTCTTCACTTCTGTCACCAAACCATAACGGAACCTTTCACACCTCTCCCGCTCATCCGGAACAAGCTCAGGTGTGTATTGACTGAGTCGAACAAACTGAACCTCATACTCAGCCACAGACATGCTCCCTTGGGTAAGAGACATGAATTCCCTTTTCTTTTCATCTAGGTACCTCACACCCAGATACCTTCTCTTGAACGCGCTCTGGAAGAACGTCCAAGTTACCTCAGCTTCCGCCATCCCAGAGATAGTGGTTGTCCACCAAGTGTAAGCATCATCTTGTAGCAAGGATACTACACAGCCAAGCTTCAGCACATCAGTGCAACTCATTTGCCCCAAGATTCTCTTGGTACTCTCTAACCAAGACTCCGAACCTTCAGCGGACAAACCTCTGAACTCAGTCCCTCCCAGATTGCGCAAACGTTCCAAGGGTAATCTAACTCCAGCATCTCCCTGATGCCCAGCTCCTTGAGCTCCAGCTACCGCTGCTCGAAAAGCACCAGCAATAGCTTGTACCAGCATTGTCATGTCAGGAATAGCTTGCCCCTGACCAGCTTCAGGTCTAGCGCCCTCAGCACCATCACCAGTTGCAGCTCCTTCACCCCCAGCACCACCACCACCAGGCGGAGGAGGTAAATCCACCACATTCTCAGCATTCTCTTCATTTTCATTTTGAGCCATAGCTTGCGTATTAACTCTCAACTCTCTACGAGGTGCCATACACTAGCAATGCAATCGCAATGCAATAAAACAAAGTCAGGCTCAGCAAGGTAAGCAATCCAAGTACCTAAGCTCATTTTCCAATTAAAAACAATATCATTACATTAGCTTTGATTTGGCAATGGGTACCCACAACATGCTTCATCACAGCATACATCACAATTGTAACATATTTACAATTCACACATCATGCTTTCACTCAACAAGCATACAAAGCATACATACTTTAATCATCCACATAATCATTCCCAATTACAGGAGAACTCAGCTCCGATACCACCAAATGTAACCCCCTTAACCCGGCCCAGACGGTTGAACCGAATTAAGAAGTTTACACGGGGAAAACCAAAGTAAACCCGAAAGTCAACCTTGATTAACGACCTTTTTTTCTTTTTAATCTTGACTAGATGCACATTAACCCTAGATATGTTCACAAGATCAGCATACTCAAAGATCATAAGAGTCAGAGAACATTCAGGGACCCAATTGCACAAATTAAGACTTTAGGGACCAAAATGTAAATTCTGAAAATTATAAGGACTTAACCCAATTAAAAGTTACCAATATGAAATTAATCATCTTTCATGCTTCTCTGCCAAATTTCAGCTCAAACGGACATCTCAAACCCATTCAATTGCAACAACAAGGTTTAGGACTAAAACACAAACATTTCAAAACATATAACCATCAAATTCAGAGCCCAACGGTCGAGTGTTCCAAAACAGGGAAGACCTGTTCCAAAACGCGGGACTGTTCCGAAACGGGTTCCGAAACAAGGCTTGGCAGAAGCATTTCCGATCCGGAACGGTTCCTCCCGTTTCGAAACGCCTAGGCCATTTCAGGCCCCTGTTCCGAAACGGTAGCACCCGTTCCAATACGACCTGCCCAGATTGCAGAAAATCAGCTGGTTTAACACACAATTGACCCATCAAACATGCTCCAATTGCAACCAAATTATACCAGCAAGTCATTACATGCATAAGGAACATAATTGCATCAACCATACTCAAACATGGCATCAATTAAGCAATCCCCAATTCTATAGGCATGCATCCTACTTAGAAAACCATTCAAGCACCAATATACCAAAACAACCTCACAAAGGCCAATTACATGTTCCAACATCAATAACAACATAATACCAACTTAGGGAGTCCAAAACATCTCCCAAAACAACATCATAGGTCCCCCATTGCCAAATGCCCAAAAGCTAATAGTTTTAGGAAAATGTTCACCATACATGAGCTTAAATCCTCACTTGGATGCTTGGCTTCCTTGCTGCCCCAAATGCACTTCAATGCTCTGCATTATTGGTTTAAGAAAAGAGAGAGCGTAAGCAAATAGCTTAGTGAGGAATGCTCATTTAAAACAACACAATAATGCATTTATAAACACCTTTATAAACCTTAATTCAAATCATCATTTGTACATGCACATAAGCATTTAAAACAAGCAATTCATGCTTCAAGTTTATAACATGTCATATTGGCCACAAGTGATACAATCAACATAAGATCCACACATGGACTTTTAAACACCATTGTGATCTTACAATTAACAAGGGCCACACATGGACTTTTAACCACCATTGTGTCCTTAGCACAAGAATCATCCATGGACTTTTAAACACCATGATGTTCTTACAATTCACAAGGACCACACAAGGACTTTTAACCACCTTTGTGTCCTTAACAAGAATCACCCATGGACTTTTAACCACCATGGTGTTCTTAAATACACAAGGCTCACACAAGGACTTTTAACCACCTTTGTGACCTTAACCAAGAACCAACCATGGACTTTTAACCACCATGTTGTTCTTAAAATACACAAGATTCACACAAGGACTTTTAACCACTTTTGTGATCTTAACCAAGAACCAACCAAGGACAGTTAACCACCATGTTGTTCTTAAAACAAGAATCACCTATGGACTTTTAACCACCATAGTGTTCTTAACCATTCTCAAACATCACTTGCCAATATGCATCATTTAACAACAACATTCCACTGTTTTAAAGCATTTAACAAAGTCATAATCATCATGCATCTTTAAGCATCAAAACCACATTAAACAATGTTCAAAAACAAGGATCTCTTACCTTGAGCATCCTTCAACACATGGCTTATAAAATCAGCAAATAACATGCTAAAATATGCTTTCGAAACAGAATTTAAAACATGCAAACAAATCACATTGCATCCAACCAATTCATGGTTCATCATCAAGAGAGTTTTACCGAAAACTTACTCTTGAACTTAGCTAAGTTGCTTAGACTTAAACTAAGCTCCCAAACCTTCAAAACATTGGTTTCAAAGCTGAAAACCAAAATCCACTCACCGATTCTGTTTCGCCACTTGCCGAAACACCAATCAAGCTTCCAGATCACCACCACAAGGATCCAAAGATGACTCCCCTGTTTTAAACACATCAAAGCAGAGGATTAATGCATCATCATGCATTAATATCTTCAATGAAAGCACCTAAACTCGCTGCTCTCATCAACACTCCCATTTCGGCTTCCAAACACAACCGAAATCACCTCCAAACAACTCCACAACACTACCCAGCCAAGATCCATCAATTCTAAACATCCTTAAACATCAATTAACATCCAAAAAGGATCTAACCACGTCCTTAGACCTCCAGCTATAACAGATCATCAAGATCACTCCAAAAACAACTAAAAACTCAAGCTAAACTTAGGAAAATCAACCTACTCGGGATTGCATTGATTAAACCTCAATTTCTTATCAATTAAAAATTCTTTTAACATCAAAAGACACCTCAAATCAGTGCCCAATCAGATCATACGAATTCTATCAAAAATCAACCAAATCTTGCATTTTAAAGCCAAGATCAAGAATACAATTGTAAAACCTTTAATAAAACATAAATCAAGGATTGAGAACTTGGGAATTTCAGTAAAAAACTGAGAATTTAGAGGAGAAGGACGTTCATACCTCTAAACTTGAGTTTCTTCCTTTTTGGAACCAAATTCTTGAAAATCCAAATAGCAAATGCTAAGGTTTTGTTGAAGAGATGATTAGAGATCAAAAGAGAATTGAAATCTCATATTTGGATGCCAAAATCAGAGGGAAAATGTGCTAGAGAATGTGTTTGGTTTGAGAAAAAAGATGAGAGAAAAGGAAAATGGAAATTGGGAAAAGTTAGTTGAAAATGCCAAAAATATCTTTCCCTCCCTTTTACTTTTATTTTAAACCATTTATTAATCCTTTAATATTTAAGAAAAATCTGGAGAAACTCCTAATGGGTAAATAGCTCCTTAAAGATTCAAAGTTTCAATCCTTTTTAAAACAGTCACACAGTTTTCAAAAATTACATTTTGGTCACTAACCCAAAATGTCACACTTCCAAACCTTATTTTGTAAAATTGATTTCACCATTCTCTTATATATAATAAAAGAGAATTTTAAGACATTTTCCCATATTTTTAATGCAACCCGAACTAGGCTTTCCTAAATTCACTCTTTTATATTCGAAGCGCCACCCGACCGGCCCGGTCCAAACCCAAAACTTCTAAGCCCAAAATTGGGGCGTTACATACTGACTGAGGCAGACAAACTGAATCTTATACTCAACAACAGACATGCTACCTTGCACAAGAGACATAAATTCTCTTTTCTTCTCATCTAGGTATCGCACACCCAGATACTTCCGCTTGAACGGACTCAGGAAGAACGTCCAAGTCACCTCAACATCTTCCATCCCAGAGATAGCGGTCGTCCACCACGTTTAAGCATCACCATGTAGCAGTGATACAACACAACCTAACTTCTGCACATTATTGCAGTTTATTTGTCCCAAAATCCTCTTGGTGCTCTCCAACCAAGACTCAGATCCTTCCGGAGATAAACCTCTGAACTCAGTCCCTCCCAGACTGCGAAGAGTTCCAAAGGCAATCTCACATTGGCATCATCCTGATGCGCAGCTCCATGAGCTCCAACTACTGCTGCCTGAAAGGCCCCAGCAATAGCCTGAATCAATACAGTCATATCAGGAGCAGCTTGCCCCTGCACACCTTCAGGTCCAGCAACCCCAGCACCAGCTCCACCATTTCCAACTCCAGCACCACCATCACCACCAGGTGGTCCACCACCAGGAGGAGGAGGTAAATCCACAACATTCTCAGCATTCTCATTCTGAGCCATAGCTCTTTTATTCATTCTCATCTCTCTACGTGGCCCCATTTACAAAGAAAACAATGCACTGACAAAATGCAATAAACACAATTAGCACAATAAGGTAAGTACTCCAAGTACTCAAGCTCATTTTCTAAAACAATTCCTTTCATTAGTTTTGATATGGCAATGGGATCCCCTAACACACTCTATCATAGCATAACATCACAATTGAAACCATGCATCACGATTCACACAACATTCTTTCACCCAAAATGGCTCATCATGTAAATAAAAATACATCACCCACATAACAAATCCCAATTATACGAGAACTAAGCCATGATACCACCAAATGTAACCCCCTCATCTCGGCCTAGACAGTTGACCCGAACTACGAAGATTACACGGGGAAAACCAAAGTCAACCCGAAAGTCAACCTTGATTCACAACCCTTTTTTTCATCTTGTCTAGATACATATTAACCCTAAGTGAGTACTCACAAAACATATTTGAGAAAGACACAGCGATCGGATTACATGTAGGGACTCAATTGCACTTATTATAAGTTTAGGGACCAAATTGAAATTTCTGTAAATTAGTAGGCCTTTACTGATTTTAAGGTTACCAATATAAAATTAGACTTGTTACATGATTCTCTGCCAAATTTCATCTTAATTGAACATCTCAAACTCAAGCAATTGCAACTTCAACATTTGGGACTAAAACGTAAAGCTTGCAAACTTCAGCACCATTCAAATTTGTGCCCAACGGTCACCTGTTTCGAAACATCCACCAACTATATCGAAACGCTAGATCGAAACGGCATTGACCATTTCGATACGCGGGTTGGTTCCGAGACTGGTTCCAAAACGAGGCATTCCAGTAGCCAAATCGTTTCGAAACATCCCTTAGCGTTTAAACAAATCTTAGGTTCCCATTGCCAATTTATCAAAACTAATAGTGTATGAAAACTTCACCATACGTGAGCATAGACTTCCTTGGATGAACTTAGCTTCCTTGATGCCATTAAACACCTCAATTATCTGCATTATTGGTAAAAGAGAGCGTAAGCACAAATGCTTAGTGAGGCAAGCTCTAAAGAAACCAACACAATAATGCAAATTTTGAAAAACACTCTCATCAAGCTTTTAAACCACATGCTCATCTCTTTCTCATGCTTGGAAAACTTTCAAAGCAACTCATTGAAATCACATGTACCTTCATTCTATCTCATGCATTAAAAGCAATGCAAATCTCATGGCAAGGCCATTCACATGCTTGTATTGTCAAAGCAATTCTAAACAAAACACATATGCATATCTCATAGCATAAATCATTTCATCAAAGGTACATGTGTAACAAAAACCATTTCATCATTTATATTGGCATTTAGCATCTCATTAATACTCGGATATGCGGACACATTTCTACACTAGACTCTTCTGGTGGAATCTCTCATCACCATACTCACATGGCGGAATCTCTCATCGCCACAAAGCTTGGGTATTTCACCAAGTCCTACCGGTGGAATGCCCATCATCGGAATATCTCCCTTTGTCTTAACCAAAGAGCACGTACGAATTTTTAGTTTATAGTGCACTCTCATCCTATTGAATGATCAATTATATCCGATAAGTTTCTCAACATCTATGCCAATATAATGTGTCAAAATATCATCACACCTACTGTTTTTCATGCAAAATAACTCACAGGTTTTCTCATCACATTTCAAATCACAAATTATACTTTGCTTCAAACCAAAAGCTCAAATCTATACAATGCAACATGCCATCTCATGACATCTCTACAAGCATAATCTCATGCTCCAAAACATGCATAAAAACAGTAGGAATTTAACAATTTCAAACCATGAGCATGTAAAAGTATTTTAGGGGAAAACACCACTTTAGAGAGAACAAATCAAGCCATACTTACTTCCGGATTTAGGAAGGTGTTTCAAACCTCTCCTAAATCCCCAAACCTTATATTTTTGTCCTTATGGACTTCTAACCCAGTCGCACTCACCAATTTCGTTTCGCTTGCTTGCCGAAATGTCGATTAAGCTTCCGGGTCAACTCCAAAAGTGTCCGAAGATGTCTCCCCTCTTTTAGACACATCAAAGTAGAGGATTAATGCATCATCATGCATTGAAATCTTCAGCCAACACTCCTAAACTCGCTCCTCTACCTAAAACCAACATTTCGGCTACCAAACACAATCAAAATCACCTCCAAACTCTTCCAAAACTTAACCCAGCCAAGATCCATCACTTCTAATCATTTCTAAACATCAATTAACATCAAAACACAACTCTAAATTCGTCCTTATACCTCCAGCTATAACAAAACACCAAAAACACATCAAAACCACCATTTTCATAAGCAAAAACTTAGGAAACACAACATATTCGGGATTGGATTGATAAAACCTAATTTCTAACATCATTTAACATCCAAAATACATTAGAGAACTATCTCAAATTAGATCCCAATCAATTACAACGAAAATCTTCAAGATCTCTTCCAAAATCTTGAGTTTTAAGCCAAAATCTTGTTTCTAACATTAAAACCATTTATAAAACTTTAATAAAGGATTGACAGCTTGGGAATTTCAGTAAAGAACTGAGTATTTAGAGGAGAAGAACAATCTTACCTCTAAATGATGATTTCTCCTTGATTTGGGCCCAATTCCATGAAAATTCAATGTGGAAAACAAAAGGATTTGATGCAAGATTGATTGGGAACCAATGAGTGATGGAAATATCATCAATTGAAGTGAAAATCAATGTGAATGTTGCTGGAGAAAAGGTGTTTGGATGATCGGATTTTGAGAGAAGAAGGAATGAGAGAAAATTAGAGAAAGGTAGTTATGAAAGTTAAAAAGTAGTTTTCACCTTTCTTTTATTAAATTAAAACATTAATTAAATCTCCCAAATTAAGGAAAAATCTGGAGAAAAACATTTTGGGTATTTAGCTCCTTAAAGATTCAAAGTTTTAATCCTTTACAAAACAGTCACTACTAAACTTTGAAAAAATCGCAATTTGGTCACTACACCGAAATGTAGTATTTCCAAACTTTATTTTGTAAAATTTATTTCACCACTCTCTTATATATATTAAATGAGGATTTTTAGATATTTTTCTATATTTTTAAAGCATCCCGAACTAGGTGTTTCCTAAAACCTCCTTTTATATTCGAACCGTTTCTCAGACCGGTCTGGTTCAGACCCTAAACTTCTAAGCCCAAAATTGGGGTGTTACAAAGGACGTGGTTGTGTTGGTTTTTTATCAAAACCTCCTTTTGATGTTTAGAAATGATTAGAACTGATGGATCTTAGATGGGTTTGGTTTTGGAAGAGTTTGGTGGTGTTTTCGGTAGTGTTTGGTAGTCGAAATGTGGTTTTTGTGTAGAGAAGCAAGTTTAGGTGTGTGGCTGATGATTTCAATGCATGATGATGCATTAATCCTCTGCTCTTATGTGTTTAAACCATGGGAAACATCTTTGGATTTGATGCGGAAGCTTAAATAGCGTTTCGTCGAGCAAGTGAAACATAATCGGTGAGTGCGTATGGTTTTAGAAGTCCTTGAGGGACAAAGAAACAAGGTTTGGGGATTTAGGAAAGGTTTGAAACACCTTCCAAAGTCCGGAAGTAAGTATTGGCTAGTTTGCTCTCTTGAATGTGGTGATTGCCCCTAAAATGCTTTTACATGCTCATGGTTTGAGATAGATAAATTCCTACTGTTTTTATGCATATTTTATAGCATGAGACGATGCTTGAAATGATTTCATGAAGTAACATGTTTCATAGTTGAGATTTGAGCTTTTATGTTGAAGCATATCAAATGTTATGGTTTTGAAATGAGATGAGAATGTTGAGAATTGTTGCATGAAAAACAGTAGGTGAGATGATGTTTTAACATAATATATTGGCATATATGTTGAGATACTTACCAGATATAATTGATCGATCAATAGGATGATAGTGCACTATAAACTAAAAATCTGTACGTGCTCTTTGGTTAAGCCAAAGGGAGAGAACCGATGATGGGCATTCCATCAGTACGTGCTCTTTGTTACTAAACGAGTGAGTACGGTGGTGAGAGATGCCACCGGAAGTGTCTAGTGAGATGTCTGCATATCCGAGTAATAATGAGATGTGAAACGCCAATATAAAATATGTAATGGTTTTTGATTCACATGTACCTTTGAAGAAATGATTTATGCTATGAGAAATGCATATGAGATTTGTATTAGAAATGCTTTGGTGTTAGAGGCATGTGTATGGCTTTGCCATGTGTTTTGAATTGGTTTAAATGCATTACATAGAATGAAGGTACATGTGTTTTCAATGAGAAGTTGCTTTGAATGGTTTTCAAGCATGAGATAGAATGAGCATATTGTTCAAAAGCTTTTGAGAAAGTGTTTTCAAGATATGCATTATGGTGTTGGTTTTCTTTAGAGCATGCCTCACTAAGCATTTGTTCTTACGCTCTCTCTTTTACCAATAATGCAGATAATTGAGGTGTTTTCGGGCATCAAAGAAGTTAAGATCATCCAAGGAAGTTCCAAGCTCATGTATGGTGAAGTTTTCACACACTTTAGTTTTGATATAATGGCAATGGGAAACCAAGAATTGTATTTGGGGGATATGTTGAACTCCCTAAGGTTGTGGCATGTTTGAGTTGTAAATGGCCTTAATTGTTTGGTTTGAGGTTTGATTGCTCATTTTGGTTTTGTGATTAGGAAGCATGCCTCTAGACTAATGAGAATTTGTGTTTGATGCTATATTCGTGTTTGAATGTTCCAAATATGTTCCTTATATGTATGATGATTTGCTGGTATGATTTTGGAGTCTTTGAAGCATGTTTGAGTGTGTTAATGTATGAAAAATCAGCATTTGCTGCTGTTTCTAGGTAGGGTGTATCGAAACACCCTTTAGTGTTTCGGAACGGGGACCTGAAATAGTTTGGCTACTGGAATGTCACGTTTCGGTACCGGTCTCGAAACATACCCACGTACCGAAACAGTCAACATCGTTTCGATACAGCGTTTCGGTACGGTAGGTAGGTGTTCCGAAACGGGTGACCGTTGGACACAGATTTCAATTGTTTTGAGTCTGCATGCTTTACATTTTAATCCTAAATGTTGTGATTGCAATTGCCTATGCTTGAGATGTCTTTTTAAGCTGAATTTTGGCAGAGAAGCATGTAACATGATTAATTTCATATTGGTAATCCTAAAGTCTATGAAGTCTCTTTAATTTACATAAATAACAATTTGGTCCCTAATCTTGTATAAAGTTAAATTGAATCCCTAATTGATATCTAATCGATGTGCCTTTCTCATCTATGTTACGTGAGTACTCACTTAGGTTTAATATGAATTTAGACAAGATTAAAATGAAAAAAAGGGTCGTTAATCAAGGTTGAATTTTAGGTTGACTTTGGTTTTCCCCGTGTAATCTTTGTAGTTCGGGTCAAACGTCTAGGCCGGGCTAAGGGGTTACAAGGAGTACAGTTATGTGAGATTTCACCGAAAGCTTATTTTTTTGCTAGAGGTTGTGAGTACGGTGATGGTCATTCCACCGGAAGTGGTCTAGTTGTCTTGATTACGGTGATGGGCATTCCACTGAACGTTATCTGCATATCTGATTAAAAGTGCTAATATTTAAATATACTCATGCGACTAATAGTGCTCTTATACTCTATTGTGTTGATGTGATGTTAAGCTTGAGGTATATATTTCCATGTAGATGTGGATGTGATGCCTTATTTTGGTTTTTCAAGCATATGATAAATTGAGCATGTTATGTTGAATGTTATGTTTGTGAAATGACTTTGTTTTCAAAAGCAAGCAAAATGGTTAAAAGTTGCATTGTTGTTGTTGATGTTTTCAGCACCGCTCACTAAGCATTCATGCTTACGCTCTCTTTTCCAACAATGCAGATCCGTAGACCATTTGTGGCGGAAAGAAAGCAAGGAGTGGTCCAAGAAGTTTACTTTTGCTCAAGTATGGTTTTGGCATTTAATAATAGTATGTTAGCAATTGGATAGGACCTTTATAAGTGGGAGGTTTTGTTTTAAGACTCCCTGTTTTGAGATATATTTATGATGCCTTTTTAGAGTTGTAAAGTACCTTTACATGTTGAAGCATTATTTGGTTTGAAGTTTGACCGTTTTGTGGCTTGTTTATGCTTAAGTTGTTTGCATCTAGGATCTTGCCATGCTAGTGCTTGCCTTGTAGATATTGTTGCCATGTTTGTTGAGGTTTTGTGGTATGTTTGAGTTGTATGCAAGTTTGTATCTTGTTTGAGGGCCTTACGTTGATTAAGATTCCAATAAACCAGAAAAAGTTGTCATGGAAAGTCTAGCGTATCGATACGGTCAAGACTGTATCGATACGGGGTACCTGAAATAGCCTAAGTGTATCGATACGCTATGGTCCGTTCCGGTACATTTTGCTACTAGAAACCTCGGTTCCGAAACGCCACGAGGGTGTTTGGATACGGGCTATTGTTCCGAGCCCTTCGAACCTGTTTCGATACGCCCGTATCGGTACATAACGGCCTGTATCGATACGACTAGTAGTTTTGTTAGTTATTGGAATCTTTGAAGTTCTAATTTCTTATGTTTTAGTCCCTGTTCGATGTGCTATTGTTGTAATGTATTCGTATGGATGTTTTAAGCTGAATTCTGTCATGTGAGCAAGAAATATGACTAATTGAAGATTTGTAACCTTAGTTTCATGCTAGGCCTTTGTTTATGCTAGATTTGCATTTTGGTCTTTTGTATTTCGATCGCCATGTTAATGCTTGTTTTCCTCTGTGAGTTCCTATCACATAGGATGTTAATGGCATTAAGTAAATATAAGTTTTTTTTTTTAAAAAATAGGGTTGCTAATCAGAGTGAATCTTAGCAGGTTGCCTTCGATTTTCCCCGTGTAACCCATTTGGTTCGGTCTAGCGGTTAGACCGAGCTAAGGGGTTACATGAAGGAAACAATCACGAGCATCAAGTACGGTTACGAAGCCAATATAGAGGTGAGGACATGACTCTTCATCATCTAGGCCACCATCTTCTAAATCCAAGAGATCGGCTATTTTGGTAGAATCAAGTAAAAAGTTTGACCCATAAGGTAAGATTCTAAAGCAACAACATCAGTTTTCTCTAGGTTATAACCATATTGGACATCAGTTTTCTCTAGGTAAGATTCGAAAGTGAAAACCATCGGAAGTCATAAAAGGTAAAGAAATCACTCGCTCACGACAGATTTTGAAATTTTAGTATTGCTTAAAATGGTCCATGGCATGAGGATATTGAAGCTCGTTAAAACAATGTTGAAAAATATGGGCTCAGTTTGGTTTTGTACCATTGTTTTCGGAATTGGGTTCGGTAGGATTAAGATTGGAAGAACTAGAAAATATTTCATGTCTTGCTCTTTTCTTAGGACCCATGATAAAATCCTAAAAAACAATATCAAAACACAAAAACAAATGTATGTATAAACATCATATTCAATCCAATAAATCAATCAAATGAAAAAGGTATAGTTAAATATATATATATATATATATATATATTGTATAGTTTAAAAATCATATAGTAGTATAAGAAAAAAATTGGTGCAACGAAATCTGAAAAACAATAACGTAAAATATACGAGTACACTTTTATATTAGAACAAAAAAATTCAATTTTGAAAGAATTTTCGTAAAAAAACTTTGAAGACAATGTTATATCCACACTAAATATTCAATTTATGAATAAAAGCATAATACAAATATAGAGGAAATCGAAAACAAAAGAAAATAGAGTTTATACGTTGAATATGGATGATGGATGAATGAGGAGATGATTTGCACAAAGTTTGATGATGCTAACTTTGGTTTGATGTTTAAACCAAAAGACTCCAAATGATTTTGATGATTTGTGAGAAAAACAAAGGATTAGAAGGGTTTAAATAGGTGAGAGCGATTCTAGGGTTTTAAGAAAAATGTAGAATTTGAGATAAATTAGGAAAACCCCCTAATGACCTAGTTAAGGCTTCAGCGGCTACACGTACCAATACAATATATTTCGTATCGAAACTGATAAGTCATTAATTTGCATGATTTTCATGTATTAAATCCTATGTTTTAGCACATTAATATATCTTAAAGCCCTTATTTCGGTTCCTATTTGGTTTTGCAGGTGTTTTAGGCCTTAACGGCGTTTTATACGTAAAAGCCATGTTTTAGAACCATTGGGAAACCCCTTGCACAAAACCAGTAACAATCGCGAAATAAGGCATGACCACGGTGCCAAACAGATTATTTAACTTGGAGGACAAGCAATCCCACTACAAGTGGACTTCTACTTTACCATAATTAGAATTATTTAGGGTTGTCGTGTTTAATGTAAAGTCTTCCCCGTACTTTTACCTATAAATAGTTACCAAAGGGTAAAAGAAAAAGAATCCTAAGTAGCCGAAACCCTATCCCTCTTCTTCTGTCGCCTACTCCAAGAGTAGCTAAACCCCTCTTTCTAGTCATGTGTAGTTACAAGGATATTATTTCAAGTTTTTAGTGAGACTTTTTGTTCCCAAATTATCTTAATCTTTGTTCAAGTATTTTCACATCTTTTGTGCTTCATCTTCATGTGTATGTTGGGTTAAATATATGCTACAACCAATTCAATGACATTTGAATACAAGTGGTGAGGAAATTTGAGTTAGATTTTCAAAAGTATGAATTCATGTTCTTAATAAGTTAACGAGTTAGTGCTTAGTAAGAATATGTGCTTTGCGTATCTATGTTTCTTAATGCTTTTTGATACGTTTTAATTCATAGTGGGTTATCTAAGGAATTTTAACCTTGATAATAAAAGTTAGTAATTTATGGGTTATTAAGTTACTTTCTATCAAAGAAGATATTTAAGTTACTTGTGGGTTATCATCTAACTTAAAACCAAGCTATTTGAAATTGATGTTGATTTATCTTTTATGGGTCAATGATCTAATTTCTTGATTTAATATTCCAAGTTCTACCTTGACTAGAGTTCCAATTTATATTGAATTCTTCTTTACTTAAACTGCTTTCTTCAAATCTAAATTCCCCTTTTTTACTTTAATTGCATTAGCTTGTGAATTTAATTTCTTACCGATATCTGTTTAAACGACCCTACTTGCTACTACTAGAAATCCAAAGAATAAGTAGGTATTTTTTTGACGGATTCGACACAATAAAAAATTGGTGCCGTTGCTGGGGAGTGGTGTCAAGAAGCTAAGTTCACATTGTTTAGTTAATTTTCTTTTTCTAATTTTATGCTTCGTTCTTCACGTACATATAAGAATTTTTTGTTTGATCATGATATTGACAAAACCAGAAGACGACTAAGGAAGTGAAGCAAGGCAAACAATCGACCACACAAGGGAACTTTGAAGCCTACTTGAAAAACACTCAAACTGAAATACCCCTTGAAACTGAAAACATGTCGAAAAAACTCTATGCCAACTCACCGCACCCAAGATCGCCACACAACCGCTATGCATCACCTACCAAGACCTTGAAGTACCATTCAAAATAAAATCCGGTCTAATACATCTTCTTCCTACTTTCCAGGTGATGCAAGAATGAGAATCCATAGAAACACTTGAAAGAAATACATGTAGTGTGCTCAAGCATTATACCCCACAATGTCACCGTGGAATAAGTCAAGCTACGAGAGTTTCCTTTCTCTCAAGCCGACCATGCCAAAGATTGGTTGTACTACATACCATCCGGATCGATGGAAACATGGACGGACATGGCAAAACTTTTCCTTGAAAAATATTTTCCCGACTCAAGGGCCACCAAGATTAGAATAGATATTTGTGGGATTCGGGAAAAAGATTCTGAAACATTACATGACTATTGGGAATGGTTCAAACAAATTTGTGCATGTTGTCTGCAACATGGAGTGTCCGACCAACTACTCATCCAATATTTCTATGAGGGTTTGTTACACATTGAAATAAAGATGATGGATGTCGTTGATGCGTGTAAAAGAGTCCTATTAAATTAGAGCGCAAGTGTACACCCGTGTCAAGTTATAGTATAAAAGATATCGTCTCCACGGGGATTGGGACAACTTCAGAATTAATTTTCCTGCACAAGAAAAATAATAGATTTATAAAGTGATTTGAAAATTTTAAATACTACAGTGAAAGAGAGAATCAAATTGAGAAAATGGGCTGGTATTGATTTGTTCTGTAGTGCAGGTGTTGCACTGTTCAGAGGACTTCTGTTGCGTCAGTCATCGAGCCTGTCGCAGCAGAGGACTGTCGATGTCGCAGCAGTGAACAACAAATATGTACTTAAGTTCACAAAGAATCCTTGTTGTGACTCGTCATATCCCTAGGTCCAAGTTCTGTCGATGAACACGTCTTGGATGATACCTCCCGGCATGAATCAAAGGATGAACACCGATGTTTGTGGATTATTCCTTAGCTGCTTAGCATTGCACCTATCCCTAGGCCAAGATGGTTGAACCATAAACTAGAAAACTCGTATTTACTCCTTTCGTATACTTAACTCTCACGATATTAATTAAATAGATAACCTCACAATGCTCTCCCTAAAGTCTTATGAGATGTTGGAACCAGAGTAAAAAACTTGAAGTTTTATTGATTGAACAGAAAATCCTAAGAAAGAGTTTAACCCTTACAACTACTTTACAAGATCAACCCTTAGCCCTGGGAAAGTTTAGAACATGATGGAGAGGGCAAAAGCTAGGGTTTGTGATGGAAGACGGCTAGGAGCCAGGTTATCCTTCTCTAGATCGAATTACAAGCATATATATAGGCCTTGGATACAAGTTTTCTTAATGGCCAAGAATACTAGTTTGAATTAAAGTACAATTCATTAAAGACTAAATCACTGAATAAACGTCCTTTAGTTCGCCCTATCTACTTGCTTTGACTTTCTCCTCAAACTTTGGGCAAGACCTTCCTTGTGCTTATGAGCTCCAAAAATTATGCGAGTGGTCTCTAAAAATTAGGCTTGAAATACTATATCAGTCGAACTCCACTTTACATTTTCCATCTCTTCTTCTTCATTGTCGCCACCTCTGTCACGGTATATGTCACGACAGCAAGTTATAAGGTCGTTTGCTTCAACACTGTCGCCACTTATGTCACTGCATCTACCACGGCAACTATCACGACAACTGTCACGACATTTATCTTCTATTCCTCTACTGCCTTGGATTCTGCCACGACAATTATCTTCTATTCCTCTGCTGCCCTGGATTCTACCACAACAATTATCTTATGTTCCTCTGCTGCCCTGGATTCTGCCACGACAGTTATCTTTTGTTCCTCTGCTGCCCTGGATTCTGCCACGACAGTTACCTGCAAGAATTGACCGAAATCAACATTATCTGTGAAAAATTATTTATATGTGACGTTTATCCAAATGATGCCTAGGTTTCCGATGGCCATGGTTTCCGATCTTTCAAATGATGCCTCCTCTGCTGTTAGTGCATCGAAACTAGATACTACGGCGGCAGAGAACACCATGTCTTGATGGCCTTGGATTTTTAGGTTGCTGTGAGTTCTTTATTGGAAAAGACAAGAAAAACAAATAAAATAAAAACTTAAGAATTCAAGATGGAATTAATCCTTGAAACTCTTATCCTAAAATAACGAATTAAAAACTAAAACTAAATAAACTTTGAGGAGCGTCGTTTCCGATATTTCTAATGGCCATTGAGTTACAATTTTGCCCAAAAAGAGTTAGGCCAATGTGCTCGTGGCTTCTCCTTTTTGTTTTATCATGGTGGAGGTGACTTTCTTTCTGGTTCCTTTGTAGTCCATAAACTCCTCCCATCTTGGCATTGTTCCTGAACACATGAAAATATGTTTAGGAAAAATTATATCTATATCTAACCATGCACTTACCTCATTCTCGTCGAAGTTCGTTATGCTGGAAAGTAACCTTTGCTGTCGTGTCTACTGCTGCAGCAGCCAGTTATTTTGACAGTCCTTTGTCAGGTTGCTTTGCAGGTCAAGGGGACATTGAAAAGTGCCATGACTCCCCATATCAATTTCTGTTGGCCACTCGTAGATCTCCATCAGTAGAGATCTTGATGATTCTAAATCCATCGGTGTTGGTTCCTCAAATACCTGCAATGGAATTGATGAGTTTTCAAAGAATTCAAAAGGTTCGTTTATTACCTGCTCATATTCCATTGGCAAGGCATTATCATCGGGTTGCTCTTACATATGGTTGTGCGAGTGCCATGGCGAAGGTGGATGTACGCAATCTTTGTCTGGCATAGCCGAGGCAGTGGATTTAGGTTTTTCCTCGGCAGTGGTTGCTGCGTCAGCATCAGTCGCTGCCGAGGCGGCAATTTCTACTTCGACTTGGGTTTCTGCCTCAGAAGTGGTTGTCGTCGTGATATTTTTCTCAACTTCACTAGGTGTTGTTGTGGTGTTGTTCCGTTCAGGCTCCTTGATCATTACAAAGGCAAGTTGCTGCTCAGGGTCATCATGGGTTGGGCAGTCTCTTTCACTGGCATCCTTGTCATCTTGCCTAGGGATTTCAGGTTCATCCGTGGCATGAATGAAGACCGGTGTGCTCAAGATTGCATCCACCTTGGCAAATTTTTTGTCCATAGAAGCCGACAATTCTTAAGTGAGTGCCATGAAGGCTTGCAGTGTGTCTTCTAGGGATTTTGACTGCTCTTGAGGATGGTGACATTGCCAGGGCATGTCGGGTTTTGTAGCAAAACTGTTATGGAACCCAAAATTCTTCGGGTTTTGATCATACCATAAAAAAATTTGCTGTTGTGGCAGCGGCATCTGTTGTCCCTGTTGCTGCTGTGGCGGCATATCTTGTTCTTGTTGGTTCCATCGTTGGTTGTCCATATATTCACCGAGAAAATGGGGACAAAATTCAAGTCCATGATTACCTTTACGGTGATTGCAAGAACTTTCCCACATCAGCTCTCGAATGCTTTTTCCTAACATGTTGATATTGGGTCACGTCGGCACGCCCCGTGGCGCAGCGGAAAAATTAATCCGACGTAATCCAGCTATGATCCATGTACAGGAACGAATCAGGGGTGAAAAGATGAAGAGTTACCTTTTAAAACTCTGGAAACTGGAAAACCGATGGTATGTCGGAATAACCACGTCAAGTAAAACCGGAATCGTCACAAGCTCGCAACGACCTCTACGAAGTCCTCATGAACAAAACGAACAAAGTTTCCTCCTCCCTAACACTTAGGGATAAATTTCGACAGGTTTGAACACCTTCCAGGGAGAAGTCGAAATCCATCCAGGGATTCCCGAGGGAGTCTGAAATTGACCAGAAGTTCAAACGGGACTTGCAATCGAGCAAGGGAACCTTCAGGGATTTGCCAGGGGGCAATTAGAACACCAGAAGAATATCGAACAGCTTCTCAGAGAGCTTTCTGGGATATGTCGAATTCCAGTGGGGAATCCCTAGGGGTGTTATCGAAATCTTCAAGAGGAGGAAGAGGGATGATTTGGTTGCTAGCCCTTGTCCCTTTAAATAGTATTCAGAGACTTAATTCTAGTTGAATTCCTTAAATCCAAGTTCAACCAAAATATATAGAATCTAATTCTACTTGAAATTGGTTTATATTAAATATACATTATATTTAATAATATTAAATGAAATATATATATTTAATTATGTAGAATCTTATTCTACATAAAACATGGATTTAAATATACATTATATTTAATCAATATATATATATATATATATATATATATATATATATATATATATTATTATATAGAATCTCATTCTATCTTTACATGGATTTAAATATATTTAAATATATATTTTTAATTATGTAGAATCTAATTCTACATAAACTTGGAATTAAATATACATTATATAAATTCCAAATATATATTTAAATTTCTAGAATCTTATTATATAATATATAAGTCTCTAAATATTTTCCATGCTCTAAATAATATTTGATAAATACAATATTTATCCAATATTATATGACCCTTGTAGGTTCATGCAACGTTAGCAGCAAAATTAGAACTGTTCTAATTTTACAAACAATGAGTGGCATCTAGCAATACATCATTGCTACCTAAGTTGCATGAAGTCATGGTTTGACCTTTCTAATTTCTTAATAAACTTTCTTTATGTATTTTATCCTTTTGCCCTTTATATCTTAGATGAACACAAGTCATGGGTTAGTCACCCTTGCGTTGTCCATCTAGTGTTTCTTGATGTCTTGAGTAGATTATTATAAACGAATCTCTATGATATCTCATATCATAATATTCGAGCATGGCCATGCATTTTCTAATCTCACTCAATCAAGTGGTCATAGATATTTTCCCATTATGTAGGAGGGACAAATCCTTTCTTGATCAACCATATTTCACTACATAGGTCATCACGTATCCAATCACCAGTCTTTATAATGTAGTCAGTTACGACACACGTTTGACTATGTCAAAATACGTAAATCTTTATGTTGAAATCATGTTGATCTCAAGTCTGAGGATTATACATATGTTTATCATGAGAAATGTTGTGACTGTCCCATAATTACCCAAGAAACATGCTCATAGCGGGTCAATCCGGTATGTTGTTCACTAACAAATACTTATGTGTTGATTTTGACATCTCTATGTCAATGACAACGCTTGTCATCAACCACATATTAGTCTTTATATATTATCACTGTCCATACCCGTAATAATATTCGACTAAGGATCCTATTTAACACTAATCGTATTATTGTATGGACATTATTATCCAATGGTTAGTTTGATGCACAGAAACATACCAAATGATAATAACAACAACGCTATTACTTGATAAATCTAGTAAAATAGTATGTCTATTCAATCATCATATGATTGGTCTTTGGGCACACTCAAACAGTTGATGCCCTTGAACCTGTATTACACCTGAGTTTTTTTTTTACAAAGGTAAAAAACGAATAAAATAAGGCAAGAAAATAAATATAAGTGCAGAAAAAACATGAAGTTGTGCGCCAATATCCGGCAACGACGCCAAAAACTTGAATGCGTGTAAGAGTCATATTAAATTGGAGCGCAAGTGTACACTCGTGTCAAGTTATAGTGTAACCCCCTTAACCCGGCATAGACGGTTGACCCGAATTAAGAAAGTCACACGGGGAAAACCAAAGTCAACTCGAAAGTCAACCTTGATTAACGACCCTTTTTTTCTTTTTAAACTTGTCTAGATGCACATTAACCCTATTTATGATCACTCAAACAACATACTCAAAGATCATAAATATCAGAGATCAAACAGGGACCCAATTGAACAATTTACAACTTTAGGGACCAAATTGTAAATTCTGTAAATTATAAGGTCTTATCCCAAATTAATGTTACCAACTTGTAATTAGTCAGGTTTCATGCTTCACTGCCAAAATACAGCTCAAACGGACATCCCAAACTCATACAATTGCACAAACAAGATTCGGGACTAAAACGTAAACATTCCAAAATATTTAACTACCGATGTCAGCCCCCAACGGTCACGTGTTCCGAAACAAGGAGCACCTGTTTCGAAACGCGGGGCCGTTCTGCAACGCGTACCGAAACGAAGGCTGGCAGAGGGCTTTCCGTTTCGAAACGGTGTCTTCCGTTTCGGACGCCTGGGCTGCTTCAAGGCACCCGTTCCGAAACGGTAGCCACTGTTCCGAAACAGCCTGCACAGAATGCAGCAAATTGCTTGCTTAAACACACAATTGATCAACCAAACATGCTCCAAATGCAACCAAACTTTACCAGCAACTCATACAACATACAAGAGACATATTAGCATCAACCATTCAACATTTAAGCATCAAATATGAAAAGCCCCAATTCTAATGGCATGCTTCCTACTCAAGCAAACCATTCAAGCATAAAACCTTCAAACCAACACATAATAGCCAAATACAAAATCCAGCATTATTAACAACTTTAAACAAACTTAGGGAGTTCAAAACATCTCCCAAAACGTTCACATAGGTCCCCCATTGCCAAATGCCAAAAGCTAAAAAGTGTTTAAGAAAACCTTCCCATGCTCGAGCTTAATTTCCACTTGATTGCCTTCCTTCCTTGCTTCCCTCAATGCACCTTAATGTTCTGCATTATTGGTTTAAGAAAACGAAAGAGAGCGTAAGCAAAAGCTTAGTGAGTAATGCTCATTAAAACCATTCAATAATGCATTTATAAAAACACTTTATAAATCATACTTCAAAACATCATTTATACATGCTTACAAGCATTCTTAAACAAGCAATACATGCTTCTATATCAATACATGTCATATTGGCCACAAGTGATAAATTCCATCTTTTTAAAACAAGATCAACATAAGACTCACACATGGACTTTTAAACACCATTGTGATCTTATAGTTCACAAGGACCACACAAGGACTTTTAACCACCTTTGTGTCCTTTTCAAGTTTCACCCCAAGGACTTTTAAACACCTTGGCCCCAAGGACTTTTAAACACCTTGGCCCATGGACTTTTAAACACCATGGCAAGGACCACACAAGGACTTTTAACCACCTTTGTGTCCTTAACAAGAACCATCCAAGGACTTTTAACCACCTTGATGTTCTTAAGTAACAAGGCTCACTCAAGGACTTTTAACCACCTTAGTGACCTTAACAAGAATCACTCATGGACTTTTAACCACCATGAAGTTTTTAGAATCCACAAGGCTCACTCAAGGACTTTTAACCACCTTAGTGACCTTAACCTTTTTCAAAACATCACTTGCCAATATACATCATTATCATCAAATAATCCACTGTTTTAAAGCATTTAACCAAGCCATAAACATCATGCATTTTTAAGCATCAAACCACATTTAAACAATGTTCAAAAACAAGGAACTCTTACCTTAAGCTTCCTTCAACATATGGCTTACAAAATCAGCAATAACCATGCTAAATCATGCTTTCAAAACAGAATTTAAAACATGCAATAAACCACATTGCATAACAACCAAACCATGGTCACCACTAGAGAGTTTTTCCGAAAGCTTACACTTGAGCTTAGTAAAGTTGTTTAGACTTAAACTAAGCTCCCAAGACATTGGTTTCAAAGCCGAAAACCCAATTTCACTCACCGATTCCACTTCGCCTCTTGCCGAAGCACAAATCAAGCTTCCGGATCACCACCACTCTGATCCAAAGATGACTCCCCTGTTTTAAACACATCAAAGCAGAGGATTAATGCATCATCATGCATTAATAGCTTCAATGAAAGCACCTAAACCCGCTGCTCTCATCCACACTCCATTTTCGGCCACCAAACACAACCGAAAATGCATCCAAACAACTCCTCAACAAAGCCCAGCCATAAACCATCAAAACTAAACATCCTTTAACATCATTTAACACCTAGAAAGAGCCTAACAACATCCTTATAGCTCCAGCAACAACAGATCCAGAAGATCACTCCAAAACAACCAAGAATCACAAGCTAAACTTAGGAAATTCAACCTATCCGGGATTGCATTAATTAAAACTCAATTCCTTATCAAATTAACATTCATTTAACATCAAAAACACACCTCAAATCACTGCTTTAACAGATCAAACGAAAATCCATCAAAAATCATCAAATCTTGCATTTAAAGCCAAGATCCATTACACAACTTAAAAACCACTTATAAAACATCAATTAAGGATTGAGAACTTAGGAATTTCAGTAAAGAACTGAGAGTTTAGAGGAGAAGGACGTTCTTACCTCCAAACTTGAGTTTTCTCCCTTTTTGGAACCAAAATCTTGAAAAACCAATTAGCAATTGGTGAGGTTTTGTTGATGAGATGATTAGCAATCAAAAGAGAATTGAAAAGAGGTATTTAGGTGACAAAATCAGAAGAAAATCTCTGGAGAAATGATGTTTGGGTTGAGAGAAAAGGAGAGAAAAGGAAAATTGGAAAATATGGAAAGTTAGTTGCAAAATAGGAAAATATCTTCCCTCCACTTTTCTTTTGTTTTAAAATCAGAATTAAATCACTAAATATCTTAGAAAAATCTGGAGAAAATCCCTTTGGGTAAATAGCTCCTTAAAGATTCAAAGTTTCAATCCTTTCTAAAACAGTCACGCAGTTTTCAAAAATTACATTTTGGTCACCAACCAAAATGTCACCCTTCCAAGCCTCATTTTGTAAAATTGATTTCACAGTTCACTTATATGTATTAAAAGAGGATTTTAGAACATTTTTCCATATTTTTAATGCAACCCGAACTAGGCTTTCCTAATTTCACCTTTATATATTAGAACAGCACTTTGACCGAACCGGTCAACGCCCAAAACTTCTAAGCCCAAAACCGGGGTGTTACATATAGTATAAAAGAAATTGTCTCCACAGGGATTGTGACAACTTCAGAATTAATTTTCCTCCACAAGAAAAATAATAGATTTAATAAAGTGATTTGAAAATTTTAAATACTAAAGTGAAAAAGAGAATCGGATTGAGCAAATGGGCTGGTATTGATTTGTTCCGTAGTGCATGTCATCGAGCCTGTCGCGGCAGAGGTCTGTCGATGTCGCGGCAGAGGTCTGTCGATGTCGCGACAGCGAACAACAACTCTGCACTTCAAGTTCAGCAAGAATCCTTTTTGCGACTCGTCCTATCCCTAGGTCCAAGTTCTGTCGATGAACACATCTTGGATGATACCTCCCGGAGTGAATCGAAGGATGAAAATCGATGTTTGTGGATTTTTCCTTAGGTGCATAATCTTGCACCTATCCTTAGGCCAATATGGTATAACCATAAACTGGAAAACTCGTATTTACTCCTTTCGTATACTTAACTCTCTCGATATTAAGTAAATAGATAACCTCACAATGCTCTCCCGAAACTCTTATGAGATGTTGGAACCAGAGTAAATAAACTTGAAGTTTTATTGATTGAACAGAAAATCCTAAGAAACAGTTTAACCCTTACAACCACTTTACAAGAACAACCCTTAGCCCTGGGGAAAGTTTAGAACATGATGGAGAGGGGAAAGGCTAGGGTTTGTGATGGAAGACGGCTAGGAGCCAGGTTATCCTTCTCTAGATCGAATTACAAGCATATATATAGGCCTTGGATACAAGTTTTCTTAATGGCCAAGAATACTAGTTCGAATTAAAGTACAATTCATTAAAGACTAAATCACTGAATAAACATCCTTTAGTTTACCCTATCTTCTTGCTTTTACTTTCTCGTCAAACTTTGGGCAAGACCTTCCTTGTGCTTCTAGGCTCCAAAAATTATGTGAGTGGTCTCTAAAAATTAGGCTTGAAATCCTCTATCAGTCGAACTCCACTTCGCATTTTTCATCTCTTCTTCTTCACTACCGCCACCTCTTTCACGGCATTTGTCACGACAACAAGTTATAAGGCAGTTTACTTCAACACTGTCACCAGTTATGTCACGACATCTGCCACAGCAACTGTCACGACATCTGCCACGGCAAAATTTATGATGCCTTTTTAGAGTGGGAGGTTTTGTTTTGAGACTCCCTGTTTTGAGATATATTTATGATGCCTTTTTAGAGTTGTAAAGTATCTTTACAAGTTGAAGCATTGCTTGGTTTGAAGTTTGACCATTTTGTGGCTTGTTTATGCTTAAGTTGTTTGCATCTAGGATCTTGCCATGCTTATGCTTGCCTTGTAGATATTGTTGCCATGTTTGTTGAGGTTTTGTGGTATGTTTGAGTTGTATGCAAGTTTGTATCTTGTTTGAGGGTCTTACGTGGGTTAAGATTCCAATAAACCAGAAAAAGTTGTCATGGAAAGTCTAGCGTATCGATACGGTCGAGATTGTATCGATACGGGGTACCTGAAATAGCCTAAGTGTATCGATACGCTATGGTCTGTTCCGGTACATTTTACTACTAGAAACCTCGGTTCCGAAATGCCACGAGGGTGTTTGGATACGGGCTATTGTTCCGAGCCCTTCGAACCAGTTTCGATACGCCCGTATCGGTACAGAGCGGCATGTATCGATACGACAGTAGTTTTGTTAGTTATTGGAATCTTTGAAGTTCTAATTTCTTACGTTTTAGTCCATGTTCGATGTGCTATTGTTGTAATGTATTCGTATGGATGTTTTAAGCTGAATTCTGTCATGTGAGCATGAAATATGACTAATTGAAGATTTGTAACCATAGTTTCATGCTAGGCCTTTGTTTATGCTAGATTTGCATTTTGGTCCTTTATATTTCGATCGCCATGTTAATGCTTGTTTTCCGCTGTGAGTTCCTATCACATAGGATGTTAATGGAATTACATAAATATAAGTTTTTTTATAAAAAATAGGGTTGCTAATCAGAGTGAACCTTAGCAGGTTTGTCTTCGATTTTTCTCGTGTAACCCATTTGGTTCGGTCTAGCGGTTAGACCGAGTTAAGGGGTTACATGAAGGAAACAATCATGAGCATCAAGTACGGTTACGAAGCCAATATAGAGGTGAGGACATGACTCTTCATCATCTAGGCCCACATCTTCTAAATCCAAGAGATCGGCTATTTTGGTAGAATCAAGTAAAAAGTTTGACCCATTGTGTAAGATTCTAAAGCAACGACATCAGTTTTCTCTAGGTTATAACCATATGGGGCATTATAGTAAAGAGCAATGACAAGATTTTTATAAAATATGCCAGGTATACTTAAAAGCGTTATGAGCTTCCATTCTCTCATTAAATCAAGATATCGAAAGTGAAAACCATCAGAAGTCATAAAAGGTAAAGAAATTACTCGCTCACAACAGATTTTGAAATTTTGGTATTGCTTAAAATGGTCCATGACGTGAGGATATTGAAGCTCGTTAAAACAATGTTGAAAAATATGGGCTAAGTTTGGTTTTGTACCATTGTTTTCGGAATTGGGTTCGGTAGGATTAGGATTGGAAGAACTAGAAAATATTTCCTTTCTTGCTCTTTTCTTAGGACCCATGATAAAATCCTAAAAAACAGTATCAAACCACAAAAACAAATGTATGCATAAACATCATATTCAATCCAATAAATCAATCCAATGAAAAAAGGTATAGTTAAATATATATATTGTATAGTTTAAAAATCATATACTAGTATAAGAAAAAATTTGGTACAAAGAAATCTGAAAAACAATAACGTAAAATATACGAGTACACTTTTATATTAGAACAAAAATTTCAATTTTGAAAGAATTTTCGTAAAAAAACTTTGAACACAATGTTATATCCACACTAAATATTCAATTTATGAATAAAAGCATAATACAAATATAGAGGAAATCGAAAATAAAAGAAAATAGAGTTTATACGTTGAATATGGATGATGGATGAATGAGGAGATGATTTGCACAAAGTTTGATGATGCTAACTTGGGTTTGTGTTTTAAACCAAAAGACTCCAAATGATTTTGATGATTTGTGAGAAAAACAAAGGATTAGAAGGGTTTAAATAGGTGAGAGCGGTTCTAGGGTTTTAAGAAAAATGTAGAATTTGAGATAAATTAGGAAAACCCCTTCTAATGACCTATTTAAGGCTTCAGTGGCTACACGTACCAATACAATATATTGCGTATAGAAACTGATACGCCATTAATTTGCATGATTTTCATGTATTAAATCCTATGTTTTAGCACATTAATATATCTTAAAGCCCTTATTTCTGTTCCTATTTGGTTTTGCAGGTGTTTTGGGCCTTAACGACGTTTTATACGTAAAAGCCAAGTTTTAGCACCATTGGGAAACCCCTTGCACAAAACCAGTAACAATCGCGAAATAAGGCGAGACCACGGTGCCAAACAGACTATTTAACTTTGAGGACAAGCAATCCTACTACAAGTGGACTTCTACTTTTACCATAATTAGAATTATTTAGGGCTGTCGTGTTTAATGTAAAGTCTTCCCCTTACTTTTACCTATAAATAGTGATCAAAGGGTGAAAGAAAAAGAATCCTAAGTAGCCGAAACCCTATCCCTCTTCTTCTGTCGCCTACTCCAAGAGTAGCTAAACCCCTCTTTCTAGTCATGTGTAGTTACAAGGATATTATTTCAAGTTTTTAGTGAGACTTTTTGTTCCCAAATTATCTTAATCTTTGTTCAAGTATTTTCACATCTTTTGTGCTTCATCTTCATGTGTATGTTGGGTTAAATATATGCTCCAACCAATTCAATGACATTTGAATACAAGTGGTGACGAAATTCGAGTTAGATTTTCAAAAGTATAAATTCATGTTCTTAATAAGTTAACGAGTTAGTGCTTAGTAAGAATATGTGCTTTGGGTATCTATGTTTCTTAATGCTTTTTGATACGTTCTAATGCTTAGTGGGTTATCTAAGGAATTTTAACCTTGATAATAAGAGTTAGTAATTTATGGGTTATTAAGTTACTTTCTATCAAAGAAGATATTTAAGTTACTTGTGGGTTATCATCTAACTTAAAACCAAGCTATTTGAAATTGATGTTGATTTATCTTTTCTGGGTCAATGATCTAATTTCTTGATTTAATATTCCATGTTCTACCTTGACTAGAGTTCCAATTTATATTGAATTCTTCTTTACTTAAACAGCTTTCTTCAAATCTAAATTCCCCCTTTTAACTTTAATTGCATTAGCTTGTGAATTTAATTTCTCACCGATCTCTGTTTAATCGACCCTACTTGCTACTACTAGAAATCCAAAGAATAAGTAGGTATTTTTTTACGGATTCGACACCCATCAAAAATTGGCGTCGTTGCTGGGGAGTGGTGTCAAGAAGCTAAGTTCACATTGTTTAGTTTATTTTCTTTTTCTAATTTTATGCTTCGTTCTTCACGTACATATAAGAATTTTTTGTTTGATCATGATATCGACAAAACCAGAAGATGACTAAGGAAGTGAAGCAAGGCAAACAATCGACCACACAAGGGAACTTTGAAGCCTACTTGAAAAACACTCAAACTGAAATACCCCTTGAAACTGAAAACATGTCGAAAAAAACTCTTTGCCAACTCACCGCACCCAAGATCGCCACACAATCGCTATGCATCACCTACCAAGACCTTGAAGTACCATTCAAAATAAAATCCGGTCTAATACATCTTCTTCCTACTTTCCAGGTGATGCAAGAATGAGAGTCCATACAAACACTTGAAAGAATTACATGTAGTGTGCTCAAGCATTATACCCCACAATGTCACCATGGATTAAGTCAAGCTACGAGAGTTTCCTTTCTCTCTAGCCAACCATGCCAAAGATTGGTTGTACTACATACCATCCGAATCGATGGAAACATGGATGGACATGGCAAAACTTTTCCTTGAAAAATATTTTCCCGACTCAAGGGCCACCAAGATTAGAAAAGATATGTGTGGGATTTGGGAAAAAGATTCTGAAACATTACATGACTATTGGGAATGGTTCAAAAAAATTTGTGCAAGTTGTCTGCAACATGGACTGTCCGACCAACTACTCATCCAATATTTCTATGAGGGTTTGTTACACATTGAAATAAAGATGATGGATGTCGTTGATGCGTGTAAAAGAGTCCTATTAAAATAGAGTAAAAGTGTACACCCGTGTCAAGTTATAGTATAAAAGATATCGTCTCCACAAGGATTGGGACAACTTCAGAATTAATTTTCCTGCACAAGAAAAATAATAGATTTAATAAAGTGATTTGAAAATTTTAAATACTACAGTGAAAGAGAGAATCAAATTGAGAAAATGGGGTGGTATTGATTTGTTCCGTAGTGCATGTGTTGCA
This sequence comes from Hibiscus tridactylites, assembly GCA_958450335.1. Lineage (NCBI taxonomy): Eukaryota > Viridiplantae > Streptophyta > Magnoliopsida > Malvales > Malvaceae > Hibiscus > Hibiscus tridactylites. The sequence goes on along the minus strand of OY288289.1, from coordinate 34,659,410 downwards.
CTGTTCAGAGGACATCTGTTGCGTTTGTCGTCGAGCCTGTCGCGGCAGCACCTGTCGCGGCAGAGGTCTGTCGATGTCGTGGCAGCGAACAACAACTGTGTACTTTAAGTTCAACAAGAATCCTTGTTGTGACTCGTCCTATCCCTAGGTCCAAGTTCTTTCGATGAACACGTCTTGGATGATACCTCCTGACGTGAATCAAAGGATGAACACCGATGTTTGTGGATTCTTCCTTAGCTGCTTAACATTGCACCTATCCCTAGGCCAAGATGGTTTAACCATAAACTAGAAAACTCGTATTTACTCATTTCGTATACTTTACTCTCCCGATATTAAGCAAATAGATAACCTCACAATGCTCTCACGAAACTCTTATGAGATGTTGGAACCAGAGTAAAAAACTTGAAGTTTTATTAATTGAACAGAAAATCCTAAGAAAGAGTTTAACCCTTACAACTACTTTACAAGTCAACCCTTAGCCCCGGGGAAAGTATAGAACATGATGGAGAGGGGAAAAGCTAGGGTTTGTGATGGAAGACAGCTAGGAGCCAGGTTATCCTTCTCTAGGTCGAATAACAAGCATATATATATAGGCCTTGGATACATGTTTTCTTAATGGCTAAGAATACTAGTTCGAATTAAAGTACAATTCATTAAAGACTAAATCACTGAATAAACGTCCTTTAGTTCACCCTATCTTCTTGCTTTGACTTTCTCCTCAAACTTTGGGCAAGACCTTCCTTTTTCTTCTGGGCTCCAAAAATTATGCGAGTGGTCTCTAAAAATTAGGCTTGAAATACTCTATCAGTCGAACTCCACTTCACATTTTCCATCTCTTCTTCTTCACTATCGCCACCTCTGTCACGGTATATGTCACGACAGCAAGTTATAAGGTCTTTTGCTTCAACACTGTTGCCACTTATGTCACGACATCTTCCACGGAAACTGTCATGGAAACTGTCACGACAGTTATCTTCTATTCCTCTATTGCCTTGGATTATGCCACGACAGTTATCTTCTATTTCTCTGCTGCCCTGGATTCTACCACGGCAATTATATTTTGTTCCTCTGCTGCCCTGAATTATGCCACGACAGTTATCTTATGTTCCTCTGCTGCCCTAGATTCTGCCACGACAGTTATCTTCTGTTCCTCTGCTGCCCTGGATTCTGCCACGACAGTTACCTGCAATAATTGACCGAAATCAGCAGTATCTATGAAAAATTATATATTTGCGATGTTTATGCAAATTCTATCCTAAATTGCAAATAAACATGCATGCGTGCATCAATAATTGGACAAATGAGGGCTAAAATATAGAACTTTTATGCACTCAACAGTAACAAGCGGAGGTGCAATCGTAAACAAGACTCCTACCTAAGCCAAAAACCTCAACAACATTATGGTTGCAAACTCTCAGCAATTCAGTTCAACACATGACACCGTCTCTAGCCGTGTGAATGAGGTAAATGTTTCTTCCCTTTAAGATAAGATTTCGAATCTAACTTCTCTTGTTCAAAAATTGTTTCTTCCCTTTAAGATAAGATTTCGAATCTAAATTTCAAGCAAAGAGAAAGAAAATGGAGAAAAGCTTGAAAGACATGGCAAAGAAAAGAAAAAACAAAGAGAAAATTGTCTTGTTTGTTCAAAAAGAAAAACAAAGAAAAGAAAAAGACAAAAAATGTGAAAAAGATTGAATCCTTGTTTCTCCCAAAATTAAATTTGTGCATAAGCTTGATACAAAAGAGAAAAAGGAGTGTGAAGTTCTTTGATTCAAAAAGGCTAAAAGTCTTTCTCATCATACCTTGTCCTAAGCCCCGTTACAACCAAATTCAAAGACCTTTTGATCTTGTTATCCGATCCAACTAGTGGTGGAGATGTGATATATTTGCAAGCCTATGGTAAGTATCTTTTCATGCTTTGACTTGAGTGTTTTTGTCCCCTAAACACTTTGAGCGATATTGAGCGATGAATCCTTTGCGAGGTGTTTGATTTTATTCCATCTTTGACTGCATGATGATTAATTGGGATCTTATTTTCTTGTGCTAATTTGCAATCATGATTTATTACTTCTCTTATCCTTTCTTCGTTGCCAAAAGACCCTATATCTTGAATTTCAATATGCTTGAGGACAAGCATAATCTAAGTGTGGGGTACATGAAAATCATTAATTTGCATGTTTTTCATGCATTAAATCCTATGATTTAGCATATTAAACTATCGTAAAGCCCTTAATTTGATTCCTACTTGGTTTTGCAGGTGTTTTTAGGCCTTAACGACATTTTATACGTAAAAGCTTAGTTTTAGCACCATTTTGGTGTCATTGGGAAACCCCTTGCGCAAAACTAGTAACAGTCGCGAAATAAGGCATGGCCACAGTGCAAGATAGACTTTTTGACTTGGAGGACAAGCAATCCTACTACAAGTGGACTTCTACTTTTACAAAAATTAGAATTGTTTAGGGTTGTTATGTTTAATGTGAAGTCTTCCCCTTATTTTCACCTGTAAATAGTGATCAAAGGGTGAAAGAAAAAGAATCCTAAGGAGCCGAAACCCTATCCCTCTTCTTGTACCGCCTACTCTATGAGTAGCTAAACCCATCTTTCAAGTCAAGTGTAGTTACAAGGATATTATTTCAAGCTTTTAGTGAGATTTCTTGTTCCCAAATTATCTTCATCTTTGTTCAAATATTTTCATATATTTTGTGCTTGATCTTCATGTGTATATTGGGTTAAATATATGCTACAACCAATTCAATTGTATTTGAATACAAGTGGTAAGGAAGTTCGAGTTAGATTTCCAAAAGTATGAATTCATGTTATTAATAAGTTAACGGGTTAGTGCTTAGTAAGAATATGTGCTTTTAGTCTCTATGGTTCTTAATGTTATTTGATACGTTTTAATTCTTAGTTGGTTATCTAAGGAATTTTAACCGTGATAATAAGAGTTAGCAATTTATGGGTCATTGAGTTATTTTCTATCAAAGAAGTGATTTAAGTTACTTGTTGGTTATCATCTAACTTAAAACCAAGCCATTTGAAATTGATGTTGATTTATCTTTTGTGGGCCAATGATCTAATTTCTTTATTTAATATTCAATGTTCTGTGGAATTGACCCTACTTGCCACTACTACGAATCCAAAGAACAAGTAGGTATTTATTTTTGACAGATTTGACACCCAACAGAAATCACATACTGGTACAAGTTTTAACCGTACTGATCCTTGATTTGTACTGGTACAGGTGAACATGTACCAAATTACTACCCCTAATACCCGTACCGATACGTGAAACCCCATATCGTTACCCTCTAAACAAATAGTCAGATTTGGCTGCAAGAGACCTAAAAATTCGAAGTTAATCGAATCGATATGCATGTATGTGGTATGAGATCATCATGAATGAGCAAAAACAGATGCATACTCTCCCTAGCAACAAGAATAGATGAATATAGAAGCAAAATCACACAATTATGGAAATCAACCATATTCAAGCAAGTTTAAGACCAAAAACGAGGCTCTATGGTTCAAGAAAGGATAGTAAGCCCCAACTCTCTCTTAAGAGTAAAAAAACGCTCTTTGTATAAAGGTTTGATAAAGATATCCACTAATTTGTTCAAAGTGTCTACACACTTTAGAGCTACATAATTTTTCAAGACATGATCTGTAATGAAATGATGTCTTATTGTAGACGCTCGTCGTGAATGATTATTTGCTGGCAGTAGGGAGTAAAAGATACTGGAAAAGTGTTAACAATGTGCCAAGAAAATCTATTGCGTGCAAGTATACACGGTCTGCAAGTAATACAACAATCAAGTTGAGTGTCGATCCCGCAGTGATTGTAACACCCTCGACCCGGTACGATAGACCAAACCGAACGGATCACACAGGGTTTACTCCAATAAACCGAGAAGTTTACTCCAATAAACAACCCTAATTTTTTTATTTTATCTTTTCTAGCTGCTTATTATGATCCCTAAGTGATAGACTTCGCAGGGGAACGATTTACATTGCAATCAAATAACAAAATGGGACTCGGTTGCATACAAATGCATTTTAGGGACCATTTTGTAATTTTACCAAATTACAAAGATTTCTTTACTTTTTAAGTTACAAACCTTTAATTAATCATATTACATGCATCACTGTCAAATCTCACCTCAAAATAATCATTCATGTTGATTTAATTGCATCCCCAACAATTAGGGACTAAAACGTAAAGAAACAGAACCTTCAAATATACTTTTAACCAACTTACCAGCTGGTCGTATCGATACCCTTAGAGCCAGTATGGATACGCCCACGACAACAAATCACCAAGATTCAAAGATGAAAGGCATGTATCGATACCCTCTTGAATTGTAGAGATACACCAAAAACCAATAGCTAAAACACGTATCGATACTCCCCCGTGTATCGATAAACACCTTCATTTTCGCAGAGACCGTATCGGTACTCTTCCCCACCGCACCGGTACACCAAGCCCAAAATGGCTTACCCGTACCGATACAGTTCATCAAGTATCGGTACGTTTGTACCAAAATATTCAATCATTTGCTGGTTTTTCATACTTTAATACATTCTAATGCATTCCAATGTACTTCCAACATGCATACAACATATTTAAACATCGATCCTCAATCAGACATATCGATATCATCAACTTTGCATAGAGATATGCATCATTCAAATCTATAGGCATGCTTCCTATGCAAATAAGTCAATCTAGAGTCAAAACTCAAACTAAAGCAAAATCCAACAAATAAAGGCCATTTACAAGTCATGAAGGGCATTATAAACATGCCTCAAACTAGGGAGTTCAAAAACACAATCTCCCAAACACAAAGCATCCTCTGATTTCCAATTAATTACTAATGTGTAAACTTAAAACCATACTTGACCAAAGTGTCACTCCTTGGTAATTCTTCCTTGCTTTCTTGTTGCCCCAAAAGCTATTTCTCTACATTGTTTGGGAAAAGAGAGCGTAAGCACGGTTGCTTTGTAAGGGATGCTCAAAACAAACCAACATCAACACGTGCCATCTATATCTTTATGCTCTTTCTATCTCATGCTTGAAATCATTTTCAAGGCAAAGTCCAGATCATTTAAACACCACATGTACCATTTATCTCATGCATTAGCCAAAATGCAAAGTCTAAAGGCAAAGCCTTACATGCTTAAATCTCATAAAGCATTTCTCAAATCTTATTCTCATATGCAAACATAATGCATAAAATCATTTATATTCCAGGTACATGTGAATCTCATAATCAACCTCATATATTGGCATTTTAACAACATTACTAGGATATGCGGATAGCTTGACGGAATCTCACATCGTCAAGTCCTACCCCGGTGGAATCTCACATCATCGGGCTCTCATGGTGGCATATATCATCGCCACAAAGCTTGTGTGTTTCACCAAGACCTACCGTGGTGGAATCTCTCATCACCACACTCTCACTTTGGAACGGGATGGCACTACCCCCAATTCCCAAACCAAAGAGAACATACAAATTTTGTATATTATAGTGAACTTCTCATCCTATATCAAATGCATATTTAAAACTTAGCATTTTCACAACAACATTATCTCTTTTAAATCAACATTCTATCTCATGGGATCAATTAAGCCATCACAACATTTCTCATATCATGCATAAATAGTGAATTGTCATCTATCTTTAAAACAAGAGCATGAACATGAAAATCAATGGAACAAAGGCCGAGAATCGAGAGTAGAACAGCTCAAACTTACTTTCGGGTTTAGATTAGTGTTTAAAACTCAATCTAAACACCCAAAACTTGCTTTCAAGTCATTTACAACACTTTTAAACCAGATATACTCACCGATCACGCCTTGCTTGCTTTGCCGAAACGTAATCAAGCATCTGAAGCTTTCGAAACTTCACCAATCGTGTTCGATACAGACTCCCCTATTTATACCAAACAAAAACAGAGAATTAATCCATATCAATGTTTTAAAATCACCAGCAACCAATGTTATCTCGCTGCTCTACCCAAAAACACCAAATCGCCCATCCGAACACACCTTCGATTGCTCCACAAACTCAACCCAGCCAAAATCTATCACTTCCATCAGATTTTAATTATAAAAAAATATCTAAATACAACCTAATCACATCCTTATACCTCCAACAACCCAGATATCACAAAAACACCATAAAAACCATAAATCTAACAATCTATCAACTAGAGATCCAAACCAATTCGAGATTATTATGATAAAACCTTCATTTTAACATCATTTAACATCCAAATCATGACTAAAATCAATTTCAAATTAATCAAAATAGTACCCATACGAGATTACTGAAAAACATCTTTTAAAGCTAGATTCATCAAATTTTCAACAATTAAAACTCAAAACATTGTTATTGAACATATCCAGATAGCCAAAGACTTGAGAATTTCATTAAAGAACCTTGATTAGAAGAGTTGAACGGAATTTACCTCTAACATTTGCCTTTTCCTTCAAATGACAAGGTTTGATGAAAGTCCTTCAAGATTTCTTTGAGAATAATGATGGAAAACCTTAGGAAATCATTTGTGAAGCAAAGAAGTTAAAAGATGAAGATCTCTAAAACTTTAGAGAGAAAATAGAGTGTTTGGCTGTTTGGAAAATAAGAGAATGAATGTTACGTCAATTAGCCTTTTAGAAGATATATCCTTTGTAATAAAAAAACTCTTTTTGTTTCTGTTTAATAAATCTATTAAAAATGGTCAATTTAAGGGAAAAGGCTCACAAAATAGATATTAGCTTCGTAAAGGTCTCTAGCCTGGTCATATCGCTAGAGCTTTCATTGTTGCTCCTCAGCCTTCTCTAATTTCTAGAGAATAATCTCCTGGTGTTAATGTATCAAGGCAAACAATGCCATCCAGTCTACTGGCATTTAAGTTGTTGGCTTGGCTTTCGGTGTCTTGGCCTTTGTGCATTGGTGTGGCAACCTTGCCCTTGCCCTTATGCTTCGCTGTAATGCCAGTGAGGCTCCTCTAACCGGCGGACGTGATAGTATATCCCTTTACCTCGAGGGAAATGTCTTCCTTGGTTGTGGGCACATGAACTTAGGGGGGAAATACATGATATTTCTCAGGGTTGAAGTCAAAGTTTCGCACAAAGCAAAATGACTTGGAAGCGAAGTGATCTTCATATATCTTTTGAATCTCCTCGTTAAAGAACGCCTTGAAGGGTCTAGACGAAGATGCTTTGAGAAATCTCGAAGAATTTGTTCTTTGTTATGGTCAAGAAAAAGAAAAGATTAAAGCTTGATTTTCTTGTTTATGGTGAGAGAGAGTAAATCGACTAGTTGAAGAAGATGAAGTAAAAAGGGTAAGATGTTTTATGGGCTTTGAAAGATGGAAAGGTGGAGCGTTGCAAAAAGGGTAATTACGACCGGTTTAAAGAAGGGAATGATGAAAAAGGTGGCTTGTTTTGGGGAAGGAAAAAAGGGATGATGTGATAAGTATGGAAATGATAAGTGATAAGGATAGGTTTTAATATGATAAGATATGGAGTGATATGGTAATTAAATTGAATTTAAATTACCTTAATTTTTGGGCGGCTAAGGTTTATTATTTTTTTTCTCTCATTGTGTGAATTAAATCAAGCTAGGGTAATTTCTTTTCCACATGTTACTCTCGTCGCATGCCAAGCTTAGTTGCTGGCACCAATTCTGGGTGCGACATCATTCAATATTGCCACTCGTTAAAAACTGATATATCTATATGGCACCAAATCTGCATCCACTAAAATGAAACATTTTAACCAGACAAAAGAAAATCTAAAAATAAAGACTAAAAGAAGAAGAAAGACTGATGAAAACTCCTAAATCCTAAAAACAAAGAAAAACAACTAACCTAATATTTACAAATATTCAAACCTGTCAATGGTGTCATGGTATTTCTCCCAAGAGAACACTCTCCTTGGCATTTATCTGTTGTCCCTCAAAATAGTGCTTTAAGCGCTGACCATTTACCTTAAAAATTTCTCCGGTTTTCACATTCTTGATGTCCACAACACCATGGGCATAGTGTTGTACTACTTCAAAAGGGCCCGACCATATCGACTTAAGCTTTCTTGGAAACAATTTAAGCCGTGAGCTAAAAAGAAGAACAAGTTGACCTACCTCGAAATGTCTCGGTAGAATTTTCTTGTCATGCCAACGTTTGGTTCTTTCCTTATACAACTTGGTATTCTCATAGGCGAGTGCCCATAATTCTTCCAACTCATTGAGGTCTAGCATCCTTTTTTTCTCCCGCTACGGCTCATGCCATGTCAAGTGTTCTGATTGCCCAGTAGGCTTTATGTTCAAGCTCTACTGGCAGATGGCATGGTTTACCATATACAAGCTTGAAGGGTGAAGTGCCCAACGACGTTTTAAAGGAAGTTCTATTGGCCCACAAAGCCTCATCTAGTCCCAAAGATTTTCTCAAAGGATTCACAGTCTTTTCTAGGATATTCTTGACCTGCTTGTTGGAAATCTCGGCTTGCCCATTTGTTTATGGATGGTAGGTCGTGGCTATCCATTGTTGTACCACATACTTGGACAAAGCTTTAGAAGTTAGATTGCATTTAAAATGGATGTCCTCATCATGAATGATCACTCGAGGAGCACTAAAATGGGTAAAGATATTTTTGTGCAAAAACTTGGCAACGTCCTTGGCATCATTTATTGGCAGGGTAGTAGCTTCTACCCACTTGGAAACATAATCGACTGCTACAAGGATATATATATATATATATATATATATATATTACCAAAAGATTGGGGAAATGAACCCATAAAGTCTATTCCCCAAACATCGAATAAGTCTACCGACGTGATGTTCTGGAGCGGAAGTTGATGTCTGCCAAAGATATTCACAGTCCGTTGGCATGGATCATATGCCTTGATGTAGTCTTGAGCATCCTTATACAATGTAGACCACTAAAAACCTGACGACAACACTTTCGCGGTAGTCTTTAGTTCATCAAAACGTCAACCATATGGCGCGATATGGAATGATTGCAAAGTAGCTTGCTGCTCATCCTCTGGCACACAACGGATGGTCATTTGATCGGCATATTGATTATATAGAAAAGGCTCATCCCAATAATACTACCGAACATAACGCAAAAAAATGCTTTCTGGCATTCTAGTCCAAATCGGGTGGCATGACATTGCTCAAAAAGTAATTGACGATGTCGACATACCATGGCACAACATCCGCTGCGAGTAAATACTAGTCCAGGAACTCATCTCTGATAGCTTTAACCTTGTCATCCTCACGGTGATGATGTAGTCGTGATAGATGGTCAGCTACTAAGTTTTCACCGCCCTTCTTGTCCCAGATCTCGAGATCAAATTCTTGTAGTAGTCCATCAGATCAATCTCGATTTGGCATCCTTTTTTGCCAAAAGGTATTTCAATGTTGGGTGATTTGTAAATACAACAACTTTATTACATATCAAATAAGATCTAAATTTATCAAAAGCAAATACAACTACAAGAAATTCTTTCTCAGTTTTGGTATAATTAAGTTGTGCTTCATCAAGTGTTCTGCTGGCATAGTATATGGGATCAAAAACTTCGCCACGTCATTTCCCAAGCACTGCTCCGATGGCATAGTTTTTGGCGTCACACATGAGCTCGAATGGCTCATTCCAATCAGGTGTCACGACTATAGGGGCATTAATCAGCTTCTCTTTATGAACCTGAAACACTCTCAAACAAGAATCATCAAATGCAAAAGCGACATCTTTTTCTAATAACAAGCATAAAGGTTTAGAAACTTTAGAAAAGTCTCTAATAAATCGTCGATAAAAACATGCATGACCTAGTAAAACTTCTTACTCCTTTAACACTTGTGGGGGTGGTAAATGCTTGATTACTTCGACTTTTTCTGGATCAACCTCTAGTCCATTCATGGTCACCCTGTGCCCGAGAACAATGCCCTCCTTCACCATGAAGTGACATTTTTCCCAGTTGAAGACTAGATTGGTCTCAATGCATCTCCTAAAAACTTGCTCCAAACTTAGAATGCATTCCTCAAATGTGTTAGCAAACACTGAGAAATCGTCCATAAAAACTTTCATGTTGTGCTCAATCAAATCAAAAAAATAAGACGTCATACAACGTTGAAACGTTACCGGTGCATTGCACAACCTGAATGGCATCCTTCTGAAGGCAAATGTCCCATATGGATAGGTGAATGTCATCTTCTCTTGGTCGTTGGAGGGTACTACAATAGGATTATAACCCGAATAACCGTCTAAAAAGCAATAGACAGCTTTACCTACCAGTTTGTCTAACATCTGATAGATGAAAGGCAAACGAAAGTGGCCATTCCTCGTGACTTTATTCAGCCTCATATAATCCATGAACACTCTCCATCCTGTAATTGTTCTAGAGGGAATCAACTCGTCTTTTCTATTCTAGGCAATAGTCATGCCACCCTTCTCTGGCACGCACTGCACCGGGCTAACCCAAGAGCTATCGGATATAGGATAGATTATTCCGGCATCAAACCATTTAATAATCTTTTTCTTTACAACTTCTTTAATGCTTGGATATATCCTTTTTTGACCTTCAATAGTCTTTATATGGTATTCCTCCAAAATAATCTTGTGCATGCAAATGGTTGAGCTTATACCTCAGATATCTGCCAAGGTCCAACCCAACGCTTGCTTATAGATTTTTAATATTTCTAGTAATCACGCCTCCTGATCATTAGTAAGATCAGTGGTAATAATCACTGGCAGAGTTGAGTTCTCACCTAGATAGGCATACTTCAAGTGTTCTGGCAGTGGCTTAAGCTCCAACTCTAGTGGTTCCTCAATTGATAGTTTCAGTGTTTTTATCTCTCTGCCAGCCAACTAGAGAGGCTCAAAGTAACTAACATCTTCAGTCTCCAAGGCTGGTTCCTCATGTTCATCAAATAGTTCAGCTACGTCGTCAAGCATGCTGGCAGCGAATTGTAACCCCCTCGACCCGGCCTAGCTGATAGACCTAACCGAACGGATCGCACGGGGAATATTAAAGCAACAGATGAAAACAACAACACAATCGTCCTTTGATTTCAACTAAATTAATGTTTAGGGACCATTTCATGAATTTGAAAAAATATAAGGGTTATCAGCAAATTCATATTACCAACCTTTTATTAGGTTCATTACATACTTCTCGGTGAAATTTCAGCTCAAAAAGACATCTAGAACCCAACCAATTGCATACGAGGCAAACAGGGACCAAATTGTAAGAAACAAAAACTTAGAACAATTCAAAAAGTTGCATTAAAAGTCAGATGTTTCGAAACATAGCTGACCGTTTCGATACGCAGGTTCGTTTCGAAACCCCTCAGGCTCATTTTAGAATGATGGTTCACATAGGCAAAATGTTTCGAAACAGGCCTCACCGTTTCGAAAGACCAAGGCCATTTCAGGTCACCGTTTCGAAACAACCAAGGGTGTTTCGAGACACTTGGGCTTGTAATGTTTTAAAATGTTGTATAAACTCGATTTAAACCATCCGAAACCATCCCTACACATTTCCAACCAAGATGGAAACTCAAATATGCATCAAAGATGACTTACACGAAGCATAGGCAACATCATAGCTTCATTCTAAATAGCAATGAGACTAGAGGCATGCTTCATAAGAGTTAAAAGCACTAAAAGGCTAAAATCCAAATGCAAGCATAAACCAAAACTCAAAGGCCATTTACAAGTCCAAATATGCATCTCAAACTTGCACAAAACCAGAAATTAACAAACCAATAATATTCATTGTAACACCCCTCGCCCGATTAAGAATGAGAGATGTCACATTCAAACATAAAGAATCATATCTCATAGATACAAACATGTAATCAAAGGATATAAATATACATAGGTGAGCCAACAAAAACTTTCATATCATATAACATTTATCAACCTTAAGCTATCATACTAACCAATTTAAACATGTATACACTTTAAACATTCAAATAGCAATCAAACCAAACCAATCATACTTGAGTCACATTCGGATAATACATAAACATGTTTGTATACATTCGGTTAACATACTTTACAACATATACTCATGCTTATATTTCATATATTATCTAACATAGCAATCTAGCATGGTACAATCCAATGTATACATCTCATAACCTTTATTATCAATCAATTTAAACCTCTACCATTCATGATCAATCAACCTATTTATATAAGTATCCTATTCGAATTATACTAGACAACCTTAGTATTCGATTTGTCTCAATATCATTCATGTTAATTTCATTTAAAACATTAAACTAAATGCATTCATACCCTATGTTCAAATCACTAAAACATATATAACTTCCTACTACACTATAGGCCATTCGAACATATCAATTAAACAAACAAAAACTAGATGCATATCGCCTAGAACAAACTTATATATTATGTAACATCCCAATTTTGGGCTTAGAAGTTTTGGGTCTGAACCGGACCGGTCTGAGAAACGGTTCGAATATAAAATGAGGTTTTAGGGAAAGCCTAGTTCGGGATGCTTTAAAAATATAGAAAAATATCTAAAAATCCACATTTATTATATATAAGAGAGTGGTGAAATCAATTTTACAAAATAAGGTTTGGAAATACTACATTTCGGTGTAGTGACCAAAATGCGATTTTTGCAAAGTTTAGTAGTGACTGTTTTGTAAAGGATTGAAACTTTGAATCTTTATGGAGCTAATTTACCCAAAATGTTTTTCTCCAGATTTTTCCTTAATTTGGGTGATTTAATTAATGTTTTAATTAAAGAAAAGAAAGGTGGAAACTAAATTTTGACTTTCACAACTACCTTTTCCTAATTTTCTTTCATTCCTTTTTCTCTCAAAATCCCATCATCCAAACACATTTTCTGCAGCAAAATTCACATTGATCTACACTTCAATTGATGAGTTTTCCATCATCTATTGGTTCCTAATCAATCTTGCATCAAATCCTTTTGTTTTGCACATTGAATTTTCATGGAATTTTGCCCAAATCAAGGAGAAATCATGATTTAGAGGTAAGAATGTTCTTCTCCTCTAAATACTCAGTTCTTTACTGAAATTCCCAAGTTGCAATCCTTTATTAAAGTTTTATAAATGGTTTTAATGTTAGAAACATGATTTTGGCTTTAAACTCAAGATTTTGGAAGAGATTTTGAAGAATTTCGTTGTGATTGATTGGGCTCTGTTTTAATATAGTTCTTTAATGTATTTTGGATGTTAAATGATGTTAGAAATGAGGTTTTATCAATCCAATCCCGAATAGGTTGTGTTTCCTAAGATTTTGCTTAAGAAAATGGTGGTTTTTGAGGTGTTCTTGGTGTTCTGTTATAGCTGGAAGTATAAGGTCGAGTTTAGGATTGTTTTTGATGGTGATTGATGTTTAGAAATGATTAGAAGTAATGGATATTTGCTGGGTAAAGTTTTGGAAGAGTTTGGAGGTGATTTCGGTTTTGTTTGGTAGTTGAAATGTTGGTTTTAAGTAGAGCATCGAGTTTAGGAGTGTTGGCTGAAGATTTCAATGCATGATGATGCATTAATCCTCTACTTTGATGTGTCTAAAACAGGGGAGACATCTTCGGACACTTTTGGAGTTGATCCGGAAGCTTAATTGGCGTTTCGGCAAGCAAGCGAAACGAAATCGGTTAGTGCGTTGTTGTAGAAGTCCATGAGGACAAAAACACAAGGTTTGGGGATTTAGGAGAGGTTTGAAACACCTTTCTAAATCCGGAAGTAAGTATGATTTGATTTGGTCTCTTTAAAGTGGTGATTGCCCCTAAAATGCTTTTACATGCTCATGATTTATGATGGTTAAATTCCTTCCTATTGTTTTTATGCATGTTTTGGAGCATGAGATTATGCCTTTAGAGATGTCATGAGATGGCATGTTGCATTGATTAGATTTGAGCTTTTGGTTTATAGCAAAGTATGATTTATGATTTGAAATGTGTTGAGAAAACATTTGAGATATATTGCATGAAAAACAGTAGGTGTGATGATAATTTAACACTTTATATTGGCATAGAGGTTGAGAATCTTACCGGATATAATTGATCGATCAATAGGATGAGAGTGCACTATAAACTAAAAATTCGTATGTGCTCTTTAGTTAAGCCAAAGGGAGATTTTACGATGATGGGCATTCCATCGGGTAGGACTTGGTGAAATACCCAAGCTTTGTGGCGATGAGAGATTCCGCCATGTGAGTACGGTGATGAGAGATTCCACCGGAAGTTGTTGCTAGTTAAGTGAGTACGGTGATGTGAGATTCCACCGGAAGCGTCTAGTGTAGAAATGTGTCCGCATATCCGAGTATTGATGAGATGCTAAATGTCAATATAAATGATTAAATGGTTTTGTTACACATGTACCTTTGGTGAAATGATTTGTGCTATGAGATATGCATATGTGTTACGTTTAGAAATGCTTTGACAATACAAGCATGTGAATGGTCTTTCCATGAGATTTGCATTGGTTTTAATGCATGAGATAGAATGAAGGTACATGTGATTTCAATGAGTTTGCTTTAAGGTTTTCCAAGCATGAGAAAGAGATAAGCATGTGGTTTGAAAGCTTTGATGAAGTGTTTTCTAAAAATGCATTATGGTGTTGGTTTTCTTTAGAGCATGCCTCACTAAGAATTTGTGCTTACGCTCTCTTTTACCAATAATGCAGATAATTGAGGTGTTTAAGGGCATCAAGGAAGCTAAGTTCATCCGAGGAAATCCAAGCTCATGTATGGTGAAGTTTTCAAACACAATTAGTTTTGATATATTGGCAATGGGAACCTAAGATTTGTTTTGGGAGATGTGTTAAACTCCCCGAGGTTGTGGCATGTTTGCCTTGGTTGTTTTCAATTGTAAATGGCCTTTAAATGCTTGATTTGAAGTTTATTTGCCTATTTGGTTTTGATAATAGGAAGCATGCCTCTAGACTTGTGAGATTTCATGTTTGATGATATGAATGTGTTAGGGTGTCCTAAATGTGTACCATAAATGTATGTGGACTTGTTGACATGTTTAGAGAGTCATTAGGATGTATTTGAACGGGTTTATGCAGGAAAAACCAGCATTAAGTGCAGTATCTGGGCAAACCGTATCGGAACACCCTCTAGTGTTTCGAAACGGGGGCCTGAAATGGCCTTCGTGTTTCGAAACGCTAATGGTTGTTTCGGAACGTTTTGGCTACTAGAGTGTCATGTTTCGGAACTGGTCTCAGAACCAACCCACGTATCGAAACGGTCAACGTCGTTCAGATCCTGCGTTTCGATACGACATGTGGGTGTTTCGGAATAGGTGACCGTTGGGCACTGATTTGAATGGTGTGGTAGTTTGCAAGCTTTACTTTTTAGCCCCAAATGTTGAAGTTGCAATTGCTTGAGTTTGAGATGTCCAATTAAGGATGAAATTTGGCAGCTAAGCATGTGATAAGACTAATTTCATATTGGTAACCTTAAAATCAGTAAAGACCTTCTAAATTTCAGAAATTACATTTTGGTCCTTAAATTTGAAAGAAGTGCAATTGAGTCCCTTTTTGTTATCCGATCGCTGTTCCTTTCTCAAATAAGTTTTATGGGTACTCATTTAGGGTTAATGTGTATCTAGGCAAGATTAAAAAGAAAAAAAGGGTCGTTAATAAAGGTTGACTTTCGGGTTGACTTTGGTTTTCCCCGTGTAATCTTCGTAGTTCGGGTCAACCGTCTAGGCTGGGCTAAGGGGGTTACATATTATTCTCAACATAAATTATCATTTGGACAACCGTCAAACTAAGCATCCTATGACATTTCCATGACCCATATCAAGACTTAAACATATTAAACATAAACACATTCATGCTATCAAAGCCGTATATATATATATATATATATATACACCAAACATCAAACTTACATTACATAACATAACTTTTTCTTAAGCTTATACAAACCAACTATCAAATACATGTTCCAAAATGCATGTGACACAATAACATATATTATGCCACCATCTAGGAGACCAAACAAAACTATATCATACTTGTGCTTTGCTTGCAAGGCTCTCGGATCAAACGACTAGCTTTCGGATATCAACAAACCTGTTATTTTGGAATAAGGAAACAAGAGAGTGATAAGTACACATAATGTACCTAGTGAGGCAGCCCTAAATATTACTAATTTCAATCTTTTAATGTCTTATTCATATCTTCAAGGTTACTTTGCTAGGCTTAGGATATATAAGTTCACCTAGCTAGTCCATCATGTACAAGTAACTTAGCTAGTTTCACATACAAATCTAGGCCATATACTTGTATCATATAAGAATTCGATCATTCACAACACATGGGCAGAAAGCAATGTACATGAAAATACATCATTTCATTGATCATTTAATCATATCAACGTTCACATTTTCATATCATTCAATTAGGGCCATTGCCCAATTAGTTTACAAAGTCATATATCTTAGAATCAATCATGTATTTGCCTTGGATGATTAATGAATTAGGTAATCAAGTCTTTCATGTAACATGTAACTTTAGATACTCAAAGTATCAATTTTCTTAATTCAAGTTATAACGGAGGATGCATAAGCATCAATGGTGACTTACCACCATTCAATTAACAAGGTGACTAACCACCTTTACAGATTCATAGGTGACTAACCACCATCCTGAATCAAAAAACAAAGGAGCTCAATGACTCTAAGGTATGCCCTTCTACCTATAGACACTAATCAACCAAGGACTTTAACTTATATCCTTTAATTCCAACAAGTTCAATTACTTGTTTATCAAATATATTACAAGATCATGTAACTATTTCATATCAATTTTGCAAGTCATTATTGAAGTTCATATTCACAAGAATTTCCAGCAAGCATACTTAATCATTTCAATAAAACAATCATCAATAAACAGTAGCTAAACATCTCATATAAATTCCTATCAAGTAGCACCAATGGCCATTCAAACATACCAAGTCACATAGATCAATAACATAGGCAATAAGTACTAACATGACAATTCTATCATTTCTTTCCTTTAATCCTTCTTCCTTATATTTTAAGTTACCACACCATTATTAGATTCATTACATGCTTCATTTTAAATCATCAAGGAATCACAAACACGTTGGTTAGGATACTAATCCCAACCCTAAGTAAGCTACACTCACAAATACTCCCAAGCTAGTTTGTGTCCTTGATGGTGATGCCTTTGCCCCTTCTTTTGGCTTGCTCAACCCTTGATTCTTCTACGTTTTCTTCACCAATTTGATCTTGAATCATCATATAACATATAAAGCACATATTATAATTTAAGTCAAGCATATATACTCATTCACTTAATCACAATTACTTAGACATATGAATATGCCCCCTAAACTGGCAGTTTGAGTAACACTTACTAAACTGTCCATAACGTTTTACTCACAACTCCAAATTAGAAGTTCTTTACCATTCTAGAAAGCTTATTCACACAACTTTACAACCATGTATAGCACTTATTTTTATCATTTTCCCTATCCATACAATTTATTGTTTGAAAACAGGGCATTTTCAGTGACCTATTCTTCCCACTGTTTTCAACTTGCAACTTTGGTGTACATTTAAACTACAATTCACTACACATTTAATTCTAAGTTTTTAACAAAATTTACATACATATCATAAAATTATTTTGAAGTTCCAGTAACCTAAAAAACAGGGCATTTAAGTCCCTTAATTATTACATTTTCCAGACTAGTCTAGTTTAACTTCTATATGTTCTAGTTCATTTTAACAATTTATATAGAAAAAATTTCCTTATGAACCTATATGTTTTAATTCATTTAAGGTATCTCTTGTTTTAAGAAAAAATTTCCAGAATATTTGGATGACCAAATCAATCCTCAAATTTTATTTTTATTCAATATAGTTTACCTAGTTCCAGTTTTATTCTTTTCTGGGCAATCAGTTTGTAACTTAATTTCCAGCCACTTCTAGTATCTTTTTCATGCTTCCAAGGCCTCTATCTTAGGGTATTTTTCATGCTCTACAACGTTTTTCCACAACACTTTTTCTAATTCGAATCCTAACCTATTCAAATTTTCAGTTTAATTAGGGGCAATGTATTGAACCTAATCTGGACAGATTCACCTTTAAGCTATGTTCTTGCAACTTTTCCTGAAATTCATCCTAAATTCAAGAACCTAGCAAACTTTGCACAATATATCACATTTCTAAGTATTTTTCCAGAAACCATTCATAATCAAAATCATCAAAATAAACCCTAAATCTCAAGAACAACATCAAACGACTAACAAACACTTATTTGAGCTATGTAATCAACATGCATGTATTTTCCCTTTAATTTCCAGCAACCAAGTTCAATTTTCTCTCTTGTTTTCTAATGATTCGGTTGGGAATTGGGATGAAGAAAGAAAGAAGAGGAGGATAATAGTTGTAGGTTTACATTTGTTTTCCCCTCTCTTTTTTTCTCTAGTGGCCGATTGTGGTCTTAAGAAAGACACTTGGTTTGATTAAACTCTATGTATCTCCACTAGGCATTTTAAACTATTTTAAGTTTGATTTATCAGCCACTATTTCATATATATATATAGTATTACTCTATTATTAATTTATCATATTATACATACATATATATATATATATGTGTGTATACACACATTTAAATAGCCACCGAAATGTGACTTATAATTATCTATACATTTCATATTTGATTCCATTAAACATATATACATATAGTCACTCTTGTTTTTTTAATCTAATGGTAACTTAATAGGACCTATTTTATTTAGTTTCATTTCAATCTTAGTTAGATCGTAAATGTTTACGTTATTCCTCTCGATTTCCATAATTCGTACTAGGGCAATTTTTAGGGTGTTACATTCATTGCATTGAACACCCCCATTGGCTTTATTACAGTAGTTCAAGAACACAACATACTTTTAGAAAGTGTCTTGGTAAGATTCCCTTGAAGATGCAGCCTCAAAAAGCTTAATTGTCTACATTGATGCACAAAGAGAGCATAAGCATACAAGCTTAGTGAGGATTGCTCAAAACCACAAGCATCATCAATGCACAAAACCATAATTCGTTCCTTCAAAACCATTATGCCTTTCTTGACAAAAAATGCACTTTAACATCAAACTCATCTTATTATACACCATGCAACATGATTCATATAAATTCAGTAATTAAACCATTGCTACATGTATTCAAAGCCTTCCAAGCAAAAACACCATTATCCCAAGCTTTAATCAAAACATGCATCTTTCAAAATATGAATTAACATCATTTTCCACAATAACTCATTTCATTATATTGGCTCACAAGTGATAAGAAACAATTCAGAAACATATATCGGATACACGGATTACCAAGGGTTGTCTCACACCCTTCATACACTCTATCGACATTACAAGGCTCGCACAGGTGAGCGACTGTCCATCATTGTGACACTCGTGGTGGAGTATTCGGTATAATCACAACCTCTCAACACCACTCACCGGTAGATGTATAACTCACTAACGAGAGACGGGACACACACAAGGTTCGCACTCGATAGCTACCCCCAACCGTTGCACCCTTAAACAATCCTCAATCGTTAGGGTACTTGGATGGAGTATTTGGTACAATCAGAACCCCTCAACATCCAAGGCGACTTGTTTATAGTGCACTCAATCCTATAGCCGGCTAACTATATCCGATTTCTCTATAAAACACTTCATTCAACATCACTTGCTAATATAACACATACCTCATTGTAGAGTGTCCACGAGTTCTCTATTTTGTACACATTCCTGCCCTTATTACTGCTATTCTTAAACTCATTTAGGCATATTTAGGTGCATTGCATGCAGAATAACAATATTTTCTCTTTTACCATGCTTTTATTGAATATTTTATGTTTAATTAAGAAAATATATTGTTTTAGTTTAGTTTTTATTTTCAGGTGTTGTACCTGTGTAGAGGAGTAGAGGACAGGAGAGGATAGGAAAGCTGGGAACAAAAGAAGCTGTACTGAAGCAGTTCCAGGTGCCGCCAAGGACGCCGTCGTAGCAGCAATGCCGCCAAGTGCCGCCCATGCATGAGTTACACCGACTTAGTCAAGATGGGTTGCGATTAAAAGAGGGTAATTCCCTGAGCCCAATGAGCACAGTTTTGCAATTTTCTAAAGCATGTAGCGGCCGATAGAGCTGATCCAAGATTGATAAGTAAGGGTACTTATCCTTACTTGCGGAAGAAGGCAACGTCCAAAGAGTCCACATTCAAGTCAAAAAGGAGTCAACATTTAATGTAAAGTTAGTTTAAGGACTCATACTCAAAAGAGGACTCAAACTTAGGCCATGAGCCCCATATATACCCATGTATGTGAGGGTATATGGGCATGGAGGGATGCACGGATGCATAGATGCATAGCGGAGAGGTAGATAGATAGATTAGAGGTGTTGGAGGTCACGGCCCAACTCTCCTAAGGTTTAGGTTGTTGTATGTAAAGTAGTTGTGAGAAACAATTGTAATAGTTTAAGTCTATTTTCAATGACATATTCTCAAGTTTGCCTAATTCAAGTTCTTCACTTCTTCAATTAGTTCCAAAAGTCCAGTTGAGGAAATCCATTTGTCGGGCACGAAAGTGTAAGGCTCACAAAAGAATTAAGTACGGTCTCATCATGTCGAGGTGTTGACTAATTCGGCTTAGACATAAGTTCTAGTTTAAGCGGCTAAAAGGAGCAACCAAATGTCGACTGCCTGTGTTAGGTTTACTCTAAGATTGCTAGGTATTCCCTACATCACGTGGTGACAGAATCCTTACCTAGACATAGGGAGGATCACTTCAGAATTGCTCTGCCGAACTTGGAGTATCTTCCAGACTTGTCACCAGGACTTATTTCCATTCCACCTGCCGAGACATCGAAAGTTGCAGGGGCAGATACCTGCGGCGGCCGCGTGTTAGGGTCGTAGCTGCCACTCGCCATTACCTGCCGAGGCAGCTAATCATGGCAGCGTAAAACATACTTAGGCCCTACAATGCAGTCTACACACTACTGAGCTGCAATTACCTTACCGAATCTATCGACCTTATATCTCCCTATCCACCCTTCCATCACTATCTTTATTTTATTTGAGTTTTTATTTTTTCCACATTTAGAGATTTAATTGTGTATTTACTAAATCCTTGTGCAAGAAACCATTCATAGAAGCTACTCCAATCCCTGTGGGAGACGATATCTTTTATACTATAACTTGAAAAGAGTGTGCGCCTGCGCTCATAAATAGAGAACACCCAAACTCTCTACACTGATGCATAACTCACAGTTTTTACAAAGCATTCATGATAAGCCATAAATCAAGCAATAAACCATGCTTCAAATCTCATGCATCAACACATGCATACAAGGATCACCTACCTAGTGCATCCTTAAACCACATGGCAATATCATACACATTTTTTACATTCAAACAGGCTGAACTGTAGGCAATCGCAATTAAAATGAAGTGCAACCATTGGCTCAAAACTAGCACAATTCGAGAGAAAATTCAATTTACTTACTTCTGAACTTAGTAAAGCAGTTCAAGCTCTTACTAAGTTCCCAAAACCTTTATTAAAACTTTTCCACGCTGGAAAACCAAGTTACACTCACCAACTTGCGAAACCACGCTTGTCGACGCAACTATTGATCGTCCGAAGCCTCCAAAACCACTTCGCTTGCTTCCAAAATAATATCCCAAGTTTTCAACACACCAAAACAGAGGTTCAATGCATTAAAATCCCGCAACCCTACTCTAAAGCATCAAAACACCCATATGAAACAACCAAAAACTCAATCGATTGACCTCTAACCTTTGCCCAGCCATTACCCAACACATCCAATGCATTTTAGGAATTAATCAACATCCAAAACAACCTAAAACCATCTTTATACCTCCAGCAACTGGAATTCCTCAAGAACACCCCAAAAACTCAACCAAAAACACCTCAAAAATCTAGAAACTAAAGGATTTCAGGATCTCTATGATTAATACTCCACTTCAACACCAAAAACCTTTTAAAAATCATTTAGAAACAACCTCAAACCAGCCAAATCAAACAAAATCCAAAGATCACATTAAAGTCCATTTTTCTAAAAAGATTTCAATAGTTTATCAAACTAGCAACAAAACCTCAATCCAAATCACTAATAGTTAACATTTTTGGGGAAAGCTTAACCCTTTCTGAGGTTTATGGCTACACGGGGAATATTAAAGTAAACCATAAAGTTTACTCCAATAAAAAACCCTAATTTTTTATTTTATCTTGTCTAGATGCTAATTATTATCCTAAGTGACAAACTTCACAGTGGAACGACTTAAAACTCGATTAGACCTCGATTTGGGGCTCAAATGCATTCAAACACATTTAAGGTACCGCTTTGTAATTTCACCTAATTACATGGACTTCTTCAGTTTTATGTTACCAACCTTTAAATAATCATATTACATGCGTCTCTATCAAAACTCAGCTCAAGACAATCATTCATGCTCATTTAATTTCACCCACAACATTCAAGGGCTAAAACGTTGAGAAACATAAGTTCAGAAGATTTCACTAACTAACTTAACAGCTTGTTGTTTTGGTACTTGTTGCCATGTATCGAAACAAGGTTGAGTGACTCGAAACACGGGACCATATCGAAACACCCTCTAGGGTGTTTCGGAACAACTATTCTAGTAGCCAAACGTATTGAAACGCTTCCTCCTATTTTGAAACCCCTAAGTCATTTTAGGATCACCATTTCGGTACAGGCTCGAGTGTGGGAGGGCTAATTCTCTGCATTGTTGGGAAAAGAGAGCATAAGAACAAATGCTTAGTGATAAATGCATGGGAGGGCTAAAGCAATGCATATTGGACAAGAAGTAGAATTTGTTTGTGAAGTCTCGAAAGTCATCCAACTTGAGACACCATTTCAGATGGGATCCAAGCATTTCTGGGCAGAGTTGTCTGCTAACAAATTAATCGACATTCATTTACCTTTCCAACGAATCTTGAAACGCATCAGTCGAACATTGGGAACTCAAGATACGCTCATTTTACCAAAGACTACGCATGTAGAAAACTGGATACGGGATTATTACGGGATTTTGTAAAATTTAGCCCAAAAGCTATTATATAATGCTTTTGGATGAATTAGACTTATCCCAACTTAATTATTAACATTTAAATTATGTTTTTAGGGTTTTATATACCTTAGGAACCAACCACCCTTCTCCCAAGCAGCTCTTATTAGCATATCACTTGCACTTATCACCCTATCACTTGCAGCCCAAGTACACGGAGTTTAAAGGTTGTTTTTATTTTATTTTTTAAATTAAATTAAGGTTTACTAGTTTTAGAAGAAGTTAAATTACTTTGGCTATCCTTCACCTATAAAAGGATGAAGCCTCCATCATCGTATGGAAGATTATTCATATTTTCTTTGATTAATGAAATATTTAGTGAGTTTGTTTTTGCAAGTGCTGGTTACTTGTGCCTTAGAAGTCTTCTTCAACATAAGTTCGACGAGTTATTTTGAGGGAGATCATCTTCACACTTCTGCTTGCCTAGGTAATCGCGTCTAGGAGGGTGGGTTAGATCTGCTTGAGGTTGCTTGCTTAGGTAATTTCGTCTAAGAGGGTGCTGAGGACAAAATCATCACAATTCCATCAAGTCATCTCCATCTTCATCTTCACGTCATTTCCGTAACCATAAACAAAGCCGAATTTTCATATTTATTTTATCTTCCTTTTTATCAATCTTTTTTAATCCTTTTATTTTAATTCTTATAATTATCATCTTATCTTCTTTCATGATTTCTTTTATTTGATTTTCCAGACTTGAATCTGAAATTTTCAAGAAAAACGCTTCTCTTTTCTCTTGAATTTTCAGATCTGCTCCTAATCTTCTTGATTGAGTTTAGCACCCCTAGTTCTTGTAAAAACTTGATTGAAGGCTTCCAAGTCCAAGATTGCGCTACTCTGTCATTTGGTATCAGATTTGGGACGATTATTGGCAAGAATTTTGGCGTTTTGGGTGGAAAATTCGAACAAAAGGGGAAAATTAACAAAAATCAAACGAACGCATTTTGAGCTGAAAATTTCCAGATCAGATCTACACTATTTTAGGAGTCACCACAAAATATTTTAGAATTTTTTGACTTCGGGAAAACCTCGAACAAAGTGGATCAAATTGTTGCATATTTCAGGGTTTTTTCGGGTTTTTTGATCTTCTTTCAATCTTAACTACTTGTTCTCATTTGTTTTACCTTTTATTGTCTTCTATACATTGTCTAACACTTTCTTTCTTCTTATGTTAGTAGGAAATTAAAAGTTGCATATCTTTCTTTCTCCTTGCAACTAGAATTCAATTGGTGTCATATCTTTCCTTCGACTCCTAGTACAAATAGGACTCATTGTTAGGATTAAAATCTGATTATAACTTGTTGACTTGTGGCAGGAAGGTCTTTAAAAAGTACAAGATTGGCTTACTTGCCTTGCTAAGTATTTCTTTCTTGGAGTGTTTAGTGAGATTCCTAGTTTTCTTTCTTTTGTTTTTCATTTGTGTAAATTTGAGTGTTCAATGATGTTTCACAGAGACAAGCCTCGTGCAAAACAACATGATACTTTGGGTTCTACTTATCGAGGAAAGCCTTCCTTGACCAAACTGAAGCATTCGTTCAATTTTTGTGAAGAAAGGCGAACTGAGCCAAGGGGAACCACACACACTTTGGCCATCCCAAATTTCAGAATACCTTCTTTTCAAGGAAGGTGTGATCTTGATGGTTATTGTGATTGGGAAAATAGGGTTGATTTCCTGTTTGATTGTTACGGATATCCCGAGGAAGATCAAGCTCCATTAGTGGACCCAAAGTTTGAGGAATATGCAGTACTATGGTGGCGTTTATTACAACGAGATAGGCGTCTCAAAGGTGAAGCCAAAATAAGAACATGGGATGAACTAAAAAAAGTCATGAGAGAGCGATTCGTTCCCAAACATTATCAAGAACAAGAATCCAAGACTTGTCAGAAGAAATACTCCTCTTTTGATAAAGGTACATCTCAACCTTCATCTTTTCACAGCCCTACTAATGCACTATTCGACTCTAGTAGTACGGCGCTGAAGGAAGAAGAATCATCGTTAGACCAACAGGATAATGAACAACCATCGGTAAGTCATGTCGAAGAAGACAAAGGAAAGCAAGATGTTGAAGAAATTTGTTATCCTCGAGAACATGGGGAAGATGCCACTACTGAGAGTTTAACCATACCCAATAATGAGCAAATACTTTCAGAAGATGATGTTTCGGAAAAGAAACTATTGAACCCATAAATCAAGTCAATCTTTCATGCTTAGTAGTGAGTTCTCTTGATTCATCAACAGCCTCCCAAAAAAGTAACTGTGATTCTAACCCTTTATTTGATTCTCGTCCCATCATTATGTTAGAAACACTTCATCCTCTACAGAAATCGTATTTCGATGATACTATTTGTGAGAGTAATTGGGTATGTGAGTTATCTTATTTGAAAAAGACCGAGAGTCAAGAGGCCGAGAGCAATAAAAGTCAAATTAATGACCCAATTTTAGTGAGTGAAAAGAAACATGAGGTAAAAGTCGAACAATTTCCAAATGAAAAAGGAGAGAAAGAGATAAAGAGATTCTTTTTTACCTAACCATAACATCATTGTTTCGAGTGGCTTTGAGTTTTTTTCAGGATTTTGTTGAACCATTGTGAGGAGCTCAGTTGGATCACTCCACCTATGACAAAGATTCCTTTTTTATTCTCATTGTTAAATGTCCTTATTTTACTGTTTCTGATTTGAGGAAGAATCCTTTTGAGAAGAGGGGGATGATACATGCATGGGAGGGCTAAAGCAATGCATATTGGACAAGAAGTTGAATCTGTTTGTGAAGTCTGGAAAGTCAGCCATCTTGAGACGAAATTTCGGATGGGATCCCGACATTTCTGGGCAGAGTTGTCTTCTAACAAATTGACCATCATTTAGTTACATTTCCAACGCATCAATCAGACATTGGGAACTCAAGATATGTTCATTTTACTGAAGACTATGCATGCAGAAAACTGGATACAAGATTATTACGAGATTTTGTAAAATTCAGCCCAAAAGCTATTATTTATAACTTTTGGACGAATTAAACTTAGCTCAACTTTTTTATTATCATTTAAATTATGTTTTTAGGGTTTTATATACTTTAGGAACCAACCACCCTTCTCCCAAGCAGCTCTTATCAACTTATCACTTGCAGTTATTAGTCTATCACTTGCAGTCCAAGCACAAGGAATTTAAAGGTTGTTTTTATTTTTTATTTTAATTAAATTAGGGTTTCCTAGTTTTAGTAGAAGTTAAATTATTTTGGCTATCCTTCACCTATAAAAGGATGAAGCCTCCATCATTATAAGGAAGATTATTCAGATTTTCTTTTATTAATGAAATATTTAGTGAGTTTGTTTTTGCAAGTGCTGATTACTTGTTCCTTAGAAGTCTTCTTCAACATAATTTCGACGAGTTCTTGTGAGGGATGTCATCTTCACACTCCTTCTTGCCTAGGTAAACGCGTCTAGGAGGGTGGGTTAGAGCTGCTTGAGGTTGCTTGCTTAGGTAATTTCGTCTAAGAGGGTGCCAAGGACAAAACCATCACAATTCCATCAAGCCATCTCCATCTTCAACTTCACGTTATCTCCATAGCCATTAACAAAGCTGAATTTTCAGATTTGTTTTTATCTTCCTTTTTATCAATCTTTTTTAATCTTTTTATTTTAATTCTTTTTAATTATCATCTTATCTTCTTTCATGATTTCTTTTATTTGATTTTCCAGACTTGAATCTGAAATTTTCAAGAAAAGCCCTTCTCTTTTCTCTTGAATTTTCAGATCTGCTCCTAATCTTCTTGATTAAGTCTAGAACCCCTACTTCTTGTAACAACTTGATTGAAGGCTTCCAAGTCCAAGATTGCGCTACTCTATCACTTAGTGAGGGATGCTTAAAACAAACCAACAACAACAATGCATTTTAAAATCATTTCTCCTTTAGAAATCTCTATCTCATCATGCTCTTTCTATCTCATGCTTGAAATCATTTTCAAAGAAAAACCACATAATTTAAACCACATGTACCATCTATCTCATGCATTCATCAAAATGCAAAATCTCAAGGCAAAGCCTTACATGCTTAAATCTCATAAAGCATTTCTCAAATCATATTCTCATATGCAAGGCACAATGCATAGAATCATTTATAAACAAGGTACATGTGAATCTCATATATTGGCATATTAGAAACATTACTCGGATATGTGAATAGCTTGATGAAAATGTCAAGTCCTACCCCGGTGGAATCTCACATCACCGAACTCTCAAGGTGGCATCTCTCATCGCCACAAAGCTTGATGGAATCTCTCATCATCAAGACCTACCATGGTGGAATCTCTCATCACCACACTCACTTTGGAACGGGATGACACTACTCCCATTGCCTGAACCAAAGTGCACGTATAGATTTTGTATATTATAGTGCACTTCTCATCCTATTGGTTGACCAATTATGTCTGGTAACAATAATCTCATCTCATGCCAATATGCTCATTTTAAACATCATTTACATATTGTTTTTCAATGCATAAACATATATCCACCTCATCCCATTTCAAAAACATAAAAAATGCATAACATTTTCTTAAATATTTCTATCTCCTTGAAATAACAAATCTATCTCATGGGATCATGTAAATCATCATACCATTTCTAAAAACATGCATAAAATAGTAGGTGTAATTCTATCTTCAAAACAAGAGCATGATCACAAAACCAATGGGATAAAAATCAAGAAACGAGAGCGAAACATCTCAAACTTACTTCCGTATTTAGGTTAGTGTTTCCAACTCAACCTAAACTCCCAAACATTGCTTTCAAGTCTTTGAAAGGCTTTTAAAACCAATTCCACTCACTGACAATGCCACGCTCGCTTTGCCAAAGCGTAACTAAGCTCCGGAGCTCCTGGAACATCACCAATCTCTTCCGATATGTTCTCCATTGTTTGTAACACACAAGAACAGAAAATTAATGAATCTCAATGCATTAAAACCACCAACAATCAAAGCTACCTCGCTGCTCTGCCCAAAAACACCAAAACGACTATCCGAAACAACCAAAATAACCTTCAATTACTCTATAAACTCAACTCAGCCAAAACCTAACACTTCCAACCAATTTTAATCATCAATTAACATCCAAAAACAATCTAATTTCATCCTTATACCTCCAGCAACACCAGAACCACATTATCTTCACAAAACTTCAAATCTAACCATCTAACAACTAGAGATCCAATCCAATTCGTGATTATTATGGTAAAACCTTTATTTTAACATCATTTAACATCCAAATCATGATTAAAACCAATCTCAAATCAATCAAAATAGTAGTATTACGAAAATCATAATATATCAACTAATAATCTTCAATTTAACAAGATTTCCATGATTAACTCATCAAAACAACTTAGAAAACATATGTAAAGGATTGATAACTTGGGAATTTCAGTAATGAACTGGTCATTAGAGGAGAAGAACGAACCTTACCTTTAATGGATGAAATCTCTCTCAATTGGATGTGTTTTTCTTGAAAATTCAAAGGAAAAACAATAAGGTTTTATGAATCAAGATTAAAGAATCCTTTAGAAATCAAAAGCTTAGCGAAGAGCTTTACCTCAAGTTTCTTGAAAATGAAGAGTGTTTGGATGAAGGAAAACTTTGAGAGAAAATAGAATGAGAAGAAATGACGTAAAATGATTTTTAATGAAATAACCAACTCTCCCTTCATTAAATACTTTTAATTATTAATTAAAACCGTTTAAAATGCTTTTAATTGAGAGAGAAATCTGATAAAAACAAATAGGTCAAATAGCTTCTTAAAGATTCAAAGTTTCAACCCTTTTACAAAATAGTTACTAGAACAACTTTGTAAAACTCGTGTTTTGGTTACTAACTCAAAATGTCCCACTTCCAAATTCCTTTTCTTAAAATTGATTTTACCAAAATCATTTATATAATTAATAATGATTTTTAAGAATTTTCTCATATTTTTATCATAACTCGAACCTTGTTTTCCCTGACCCACTCCCGAACTAACCCAGATCTCTTGTCTAGGTCATACGAACCTCGAGTCCACCTCAATTACTTCTAGTCCCAAAATTGGGGCATTACAACCCTCAGACCAATGGACAAGCTGAAATTTCAAATCGAGAGATTAAGCATATATTGGAAAATGTGGTTAACCCCAAAAGGAAAGATTGGTCTCCAAGACATGATGAAGCTTTGTGGGCTTATCAAACAGCTTTTAAGACACCCTAGAGAATGTCTCCCTTCAAGTTCGTCTATGGCGAGGCATATCACCTCCCCGTTGAGCTCGAACACAGAGCTTATTGGTCAATCAAGAAGCTTAATATGGATGCTCAACTAGCTGGAGAGAAGAGGCTGTTGGAGCTGAACGAGATGGAAGAGTTTAGAGCCCAAGCTTACGAGAATGCACGCCTATACAAGGAAAAGACCAAGAAGTGGCACGACAATCATATTTTGCCACGACATTTTGTTGAAGACCAAGAAGTCCTCTTTTATAATTCTTGACTTAAACTCTTCTCAGGTAAGCTGAAGTCACGATGATCAGGCCCTTTCATTGTTCACAAAGTCTACCCTCATGGTGCTGTTGAGATAAAGAAACTTGACAATGAAGCCGTCTTCAAGGTGAATGGAAAAAGGCTGAAAGTCTACAATGGATCTCCCATCATGCGAGACAAATCAGACATGCTTCTCCAAGTTCCATAAGAGTTTGCACCCCCTTATCTCTTAATTTGCAATAGCATTTTCAGATCTTATTGTTCATAAATAAGATTATTTTTGCTTTTGTCTTTTTGTCCTTTAATCGTTTTATTTTATTTCAAGCTTTTGTGTTTTCTTTAATTTGTGTTGTTAGATTCAACCTCGTCGTTGCAGGTGGTAGGCTAGGGTTTCATGTAGGGTCGGTGCAACTTTAATTTAGGTTGGACTTTGTCCTTTTTACACATAAGGGAAGTATGAAGCTAAGCTTTTTCCTAAGCCTAAGAGCGACATTAGAAAGGTAAAATGGGAGGGATTTTATCCTCATAAAACATAAAAAAACCTAGCTCAACATTACCCTACTTCCCCTCTCTCGTCCTTTTTACTTTTCATTAAAAATATGTCATAAACTTTCTCTTCCCTATAACTCGAAACTGCCACCACCATCCTTCTCACCCTTATAACTTGTGTCAGTTACCTTTCTTTAAACCTCCCATCACTCCATCTTACACTTCTTTATTTTCTTAACCCTCAAATTCAGCATCTTCTTTCACACAACCTGTTACAACTTCCCCCAAACCCCAATCCCTGAAGAAATTTCTTCCGCACTCCGTTAAGCATGGCTCGTGTCAAGAACGTCACTAACGCTTCTAGTAGTGCCTAAACCCAACCAACCATTGAAATCAAAAAGTTCTTTGACCATGAAGCTAAAGAATGATTCCAACAGCTAAAAGATTGCAAGGTTTACCAAGAACAAGGCCTGAAAGTTCCATTGGAAGGGGAATGAGGCTTCGACGAGGAAGTCTTGGATGTCATCACTAAGAAGGACTAGAGGACCTTTGTGCAAAACCTCGTCGACATCTCTGTCTCATTGGTCAGGGAGTTCTATGCCCACTTGACTTGTCTCACTCAATCTGTCGTTTATGTGCGATGGGACCAAATTAAGTTCACTGCTAGTGCGATAAACAAGTTCTATAGGTTAAAGAACGTCATGTACCATCACACTTCCTTTGCCGAAACTGCAGGCGCTCAAACATACAAGGAGGTCTTAATAGACATGTGCTTTTCTAATATGGAATTAGACCCCGCAAGTAGGTCTATTGAGAGAGGACACCTCATGCCTGAAGCTAAAGTATGGAACCATTACTTGAAGACACGTTTGATCCCCACCTCCCATACTGCTACGGTGCGCATCACCGGGTTACTGCTACTACACTCCATCCTCAATGGACGAAAAATAGATGTAGGCAAACTGATTGTTGAGTAAGTCTACTCCCGCTTAAAGAGAAATTTGAGCCCTCTCATCTTCCCTAATCTCATCACGATGCTCTGTCGCAAAAAGCAAGTCTTTCAGGACCCTGAAGAAGATGAGATCAAGAACGACAATGCTCTATTAACCTCATACCAAATCCCTGTACTGAGGGGATTTGATGAGGATGCTCCATAAAAAACGTTAGAGGGCGGGGCCAGAACCATTGCTGTAGCAAGAATCGCAGCCCTCGTTGCCTCTACTAAGCGCATGCAAGAGCAGATGGATGAGATAAAGGGAAACTTGACAACTTATTTCAAGTATGTCAAGGAAAGGGATGTGACCATTAACTCTTATTTCAAGGAGATTCTCCCACACATGGAGATTGACTTCTCACCCTTCCCCGATGACTTCTTTATGCCCAAGAAGGACCAACCAGCCCAACAAGCTGCACCAGCTCCGAAGGCAACCGCAGCAGAACGCCCACCACTTGTTCCGCGAAGAGACCCTTCTCGAACTCCAACACCTGCTCCAGAAACGACAACCACTGCCACTGTCAGAAAAAGTCCTCAAGCTGCGAGGAAAAAGAAAGGAAAAGCTCCCCTAAGTACCCCGCCACCACCGGAACCACCAGTCGATGATCTTGTCAATATTCATAGTGAAGAAGAGGAGATAGCTGAAGATGCTCCTTCATCAAAACATGCTCCTACTCCAGATGCTACAGAAAAAGCAAGGAGTCGCCTAAAGTGCACGACCAAGCGTACATGGAATGCCCACTCTTATGATGATGCTGAAGAAGCTATCGATGACCAGCCAACTGAGGGGGATCCGGAAAACCAATCAACCCCACAAGATGAGGCCGACAAGCCCATCACAACACTGAAGAAGAAACTGAAAATCAAGCACAAAGCCACCAAGACAGTGTTGTCACTAAATTTTCACCTTAATTTTTAATAATCAAAACATGAAAAAAGAAAGAAAAAAATATAAAAAATCCTTTTAAAGGCCCACTTTTTATATAAACAAAGAACCATCTTCAAAAAACCCGTTTTAAAAGCTCACTTTTGAATTAAAAAAAAAAACAAGGCCCATTTTTTATTTTGAAGCCCACTTTTTAAAAGAAAAAAAGGAAAAATAATTATGGTTAAAATAATATTGGAAAAAATGGGAAATAAAGTGAGGTGGAAAAAATAAATGTGATATAAAAAACAACAAAATATAGCAGCCAAAAATCAGCAAAAAGAAAGAAAGAAAGATACAAAACAAAAAATATAAAAAAGAAAAAGGGGCAACCAGCCCACGCAATTGGTGGCCGGCCGGTGCCTACAAGTCACGACCGCCGATGCCATTGGTACCGGTTGGTCCGCCTCGCCGCTACCGACCCAATGCCACCAACCGTGCTTGCCGCTGCCGCCTGTGCTTGTCAGAATCTGTAAAAAAACCGAGACAAGAGGTTAAACCCTAGGGCTCTAATCAAGGGGAAAATTCAGCTCGCATATTGGACCAAGTCGGATAAAGATTGATGGGTTTTACCGTGAATCAAGTCATTGGTCGGATTTAGGATCTAATTTTAGGATTAAATCTCGATTTGGCTTGAATTTGAAGCTCACATTCAAGTATAAATACCCTTTTTTCACTTGTTACACGCAAAAATTGAAGAGAAAAACCACTAGAAAGAGCTTAGAAAAAAATCCAAAAAATTCTCTGAATTTTTCAAGAGTTTGCAGGAAATTCTTGGAGTAGAAGTTCGATTTTGGGAGCAATTTTTCGGAGGTGGTTTGGAGCATTTAGAGAAGCCCCGATTCGAGTTCTTCGTTCGTTGTTTTCTCGGTAAAATTTCTATCTTTCTTTTCGTGTATTTTTATGTTGATTTTTATGTTTGTTCTCGGATGAATTTTTAGTGTTTGTGTTGTTTGTGAATTTTAGGTTGCTTACTCGAAGTCGGAAAATCGTTCAAGATTCCGGTAACATTTTTGTTTTAAATTTCCGTTTCAATATAAGTTTGATCTATTTTTTTTGCATGCTTTAAATGTGTTGTTAGGATTGTTTAGATCTTTAGGAATGGAGAAATAATTTTTAAAAGGGTGTTAATTAAAAATGCAAGAATAAAATTGAATAAATATGGTTAAATTGAAAAACTTAAAATTAGGGATTTAATTAGGAAAATAATAATAATGTGTGGTGTGAAATAATAAAGGGGCTTGATTTAAAAAATATAAAAAGATTTTTTTTATAAAATTTAGTTTTTTATAATAAATGGGCTAGGAGATTTTAAAAATAATAAAGATGTTTTTTATAAAAAAAAAGAAAAGAGAATAAAAAGGTCATAAAGTTTTGGAAAACGAAAATAAAGGTTTTAAAGTAAATTTAGGGTCTAGGATAAAAATAATTTTTTTGAGAAAAAACTAAAAGTATTTCTTTAGGAAAGAAAAATAAAGTTTATTCTAAAAGGAGGTCGTTTTAAAAAAAAACTAAAAAATGAAAAATAAGTTGTTTTTTTAATGAGAAATTCTTTTTTGAAAAGGGAAAATATAAAATGGTGAAAAATATAAAAATGAGAAAATGTAGGAAAATGTAAAAAGGGTCTTGGCTTTTTTTAAAAATAATAAAAAAAGTATAAAAGAAATAAAGGTTTTTTTTTAAATGAATAATAAAAGGGTAAAAACTCAAAAGAATAAAAAAAATCTTGCTTGTTTTTAAAATAGGTTAAAATTTAGGATTAGGGACTAAAGCTTATTTAGAGACTTATTTTGTTTAAAAATGTTCTTCACAAAAGAATAAAATACACTTAAGCATACTTAAATTTTAAATTAGGAATAAATGACTTAGTTGTTCTTAGGGTTTTTAAATGATTAAACTTAGAATAAAAAATAAAATGCTCAGCACACTAAATTTCCATGTTGTTTGAAAAGTGAAAACCTAATCAATGTGGTGTCCTATCAAACGAGAATGACGGGTTAGCACCAGAAATGTTGGCGGTGATTAATGTTCATCTCTCGGGCGATAAAGTCGTTAATATGGACTAATATTCATTAAACAGACAAGTAAAGTTGTTCCTTTTAGAACTTGTAAATTCCAATTTTGAAAATTATTTTAAAACCAATTAGGTACCAATTTTGGGCGTCGTGGTGGTGTTAACCCTTCCCCACGCGTAACCGACCCCGAACCTGTTTTTTTTTTTATTTTTCGCAGACCAAAACCGTTGTGTTATTAAAACAAAATGTTTTATTAAAATAACCCTATTTTAAAAGTGATCCAATCACACTTTTTTTTCAAAAAAGATTGGTGGTGACTCCGTTGATTTTTTTTAAGTTTCCAAAAATAGTCGAAGATCCTAAAAAGGGTTGGAACAACTTGGCAACTCCACTGGGGACTTTTTTTGTTTTTAAAATAAAAACAAAAGAGGGTGAAGCCACAAATTGGTTTTAAATGGTTTTCAAAAAAATGTTTTTTAAAAAAATATGGAATTGGCAAGTTCACAATAGGTTCTATTTATTTGTCTGTTTAAATGAATATAACTCTATTTTACACATTTAAGACTTAATTCCAAGCTCAATTCCCGAGCTTTGCCCAGTTCGTTTAAGTGGGGGGGAACACGTTTTGCTCAAGTAAGAATATTGATTCTTCGTATGAGCTTAGCAAGTACCATTGAGACTCATTCCCTTTGCCTTCGTAAGCATATTGATTCTTTGAGAAGGCTTCGGTGGTGAGTCCTTCTGAGTTGAACTCGATTCGTTTGTAGCCTATAATGGGTGAGAATCGAGAGCCTTGCTACTCTTAGTAGAGGACAGCAAGGACAACCCGGGTACCTTTTTAGAACCAAACCAAGTTTGAGAATTTTGAGCATACCCCTAATAGAGCCATGCGGAAAGCTTAGAGTGTTGAGTCGCAGGAATAATCCGTGAAGACCTGTCCTGAAATGTTGGAATGCTGGCCCAGAATTATCGTGCATTTAAATTGTTTTTGACTATTTTATATGTTTCATTTTCCTTGCTTTATTTATCTCTGTTTATTATCTTGTTTATTTTGCATGTGCATCATTTCATATTTTAGAAGGGGTTGTGTTGAGTTGTGTGGGGCTCGATTCGTTCAACCGATGTGGCTCACCAAGTGGTGGAGAGGTGGATTTTTGGGTGGAAGGGTTGTGGAAGCTAAAAAGAGATAAATAAAGCAAACACAAATCCCTCTAATAGGTGTTTGTTTGCACAATTAACCCCTCGCCCAAAACCTAAAACACTTGAGCAAATTTGACAATTTTGGCTCACTAGTGTTTTTCTATACAATAAATGACAATTTAAGCTCTAAGACAATTCTTGATCATTTGATGTTTGACAATATGAGCATTAGCTTTCACTTGATGCTTGGAGGTCCATTTACTCCCAATTGAGTTTGTAGCCGTTACTAGCCGTTGGGGATGATTTGGAGCCGTTAAGGACTTTATTTCCCTTCATTAATGTTGTTCTGCAGCCATCCGTATCGATATGCTTGGATCCGTATCGGTACGTCCTTCATCAGAAACTAGCCGTTGGGCTCTTGCTAGCCTGGGCGTATCGATACGCTTGAGGGCGTATCGGTACGGGTTCACTTTTAAATGACCGTTGGGAAAGTAGCAGTTGAGGTGGTTGAAAGGGGATCGGTACGCTTACCAGGCATATCAAAACGATCTCGATCCGTATCGAAACGGCCAAGCCTGTTTCGATACGGGTTTTGGCAGTGACCAAACTAGGGCAAAAAGGTATCGGTACGGGTACAACCATATCGATACGGGTAACTTGAAAAGTCTAGTTTGGCTCTTTAAAATTAGTAAAAACATTGCCAAAAACCTTTTAAAATATCTCAAACATAATTTCAAGTTGTTTGGACTTAAAACCAAGTTTTAAATTCTTTTCAAATTGGTCCAAAACATTTTTAATTATTATATCAAAACATTAGTTCTACAAGTTGATTCTGGAAAATTGTTCAAATTATGAATGGAAAGCTCTTAAAGATGGAGGAGAACCAAGCATGTGACAATATTGGCGACCAAAGCTGCAACCCTTCATCAGTACATCAAGCCTGTTGGAGAAGTTGGACCAACACTCATGTGGCAAGTTGAAGAAATCAAGGAGTTAGGCGTTTAAGCAGAAAAAATATTTGTAATTAAAAAAGATGTAATAAAAACTTTCGTATTTAATAAAGAGTTTCCTTTCATGAGTAGATTTTCAATGGAATTGATGGCCCTTCGATTGCATTCATGCATTTGCATTTTCTTATTTGCTTTGTTGTTTGCTTTTGTGAATCTATTTATGCATACATTCATTCATGACAAAAACTAACTTAATATAAACAACGACATAATATCCAAAACTGCTAAGACAACTCATAAATACGGTACACGATCCCAAACTGGAGCCATGAACTCTGAGGAAAGGTTGACAGCTTTAGAGGCAAACCAAAAGAGCTGCCATGATAAGTTTGAGAAAATGGAGATTGACTTGAAATAACAATTTGAGGCAGTTCAACAAAAGACAGTCAGTTCAATAGCTGCCATGCTAGGGTTCAAGGATCTAGATGCGGTTGAAGAAAGATGGAATACTACTGCCATTCCACAGTTCCCATGAATGACCTTTAGAAGGGAGGTTGTTTCCAAGGCCAAAACACTCGTCCATGTAGCTGAATCTTCCACTCGTGTTCCAAATATGGAGGCCAATAATTACAAGGTGCCTGACCTCGATCAAGTCACTGATAAGGCTCGAACTGACAAGAAGTTGGAAGAAAAGTACGAAAAGTTGGAAAGGATGATCAAGTCCTTCCAAGATGGAGCTACTTATGGTGGAATGGATGCCAAGGATCTGAGCTTGGTAACTAATTTAGTTACGCCACCAAAATTCATGATCCCAGACTTTGAGAAGTATAATGGGACCACATGCCCATCAGCACATCTAACTATGTATTGTAGAAAGATGTCAATGTACCTCGACAATGAGAAGCTACTCATTCACTGCTTTCAAGACAGCCTAGTAGGATCCGCTACACGTTGGTATTCACAGTTAAGTCGAGTAAACATAAAATCATGGAGGGACCTGTCCAGAGCCTTCAATGAGCAATACAAGCATGTTTCAGATATGGTTCCAACCTGTTTGGTCTTGCAAGGGATAGAGCAAAATAACCATGAGAGCTTTCGATAATATGCTCAAAGGTGGAGGGATGTAACGGCACAGGTGCAACCACCATTGCTAGAAAACGAGATCACCCCGATGTTTATGGAAATGCTAAAGGGTCTATTTTATGATCGCATGCTCAATCATGCTACGAAGAACTTTGCAGATATGTTATGAATGGAGAACTGATCCTTGCAGCCATGAAGAGCGGAACGTTGGACAGTGGGGAAACAAGGAAGACGTATAAAAGGAATACAACAATGAAGTCAATGCGACGAATGTCTACAACCCCAGTTATTCAACAGGTGTCATGTTCAACAAGCCTAACACCTCAACTTCGACGGTTGCAAATGACCCAAAAGGAAAGTGAAGATATCAAGGAAACTCGAGGCCCTACTTTCCTCCTACCCCAATGACTTATGCAGAGTTGTTTGTCGAGCTGGTCAAATCGCAGATGGTGTTACCAAGACATGTTCCTCCATTCTCACCTCCCTATCCACTATGGTGTGACGAGAAGGCTCAATGCAAATATCATGCATGAGTAAGGGGGCATAACATTGAGAACTGTACTGCGTTCAAGAGGGTGGTAGACGATTTAAGAAAACAAGGCATGTTGGCAATTGAAACTTCCGAGGAAAATGGAAACCCTTTGCCAAACCATCAAAAGACGGAGGTGAATGTCGTGCTCGAGGAGGAGAAGAGAATGATCAAGGAGTATGTCGATGAAATTAAGGCGCTCATGATTTGGGTATGGGCTCAATTAGTAGGGGCAGGGATATTAAAAGGAGTGAACTCGAAGATGAAGGATGGTGAAAAACCATACTGTGAGTACCATGGAGCTAAAGGACATGAGATCCAGTGTTGCTAGAGTTTAAACTGATGGTTCAAGGCACGATGAATAGCAAGGAACTTGTGTTCTTCAAGAAGGGAGATGTTGAGCACGAAACGAATGTATGTGCTACGGAGGAAATCTCCTTTGGGAAGAAAGTAGAGGAAGTTAAAGAAGAAAGACGTGGAAGGCCTTATCTTGTGGTGATCCCGGTGAAGAGGGATCGATTCGGTTTGGGCTTTAGGCTTGAGAAGTGGCAAAAGAAAGCTGAGAAGCAGCAAGAAAGCATGAAAATGAAGCAGAAAGAAGAAGAAGTTGAAAGGGGAGCCAATGACGTACCCACCCCTAAGCGCCACTTTCAAGGCAGGATGACTTCTAGACTCTAATGCCCGCTTTGGCGAGGAGGAGAAAAGAAAGAATGAATTTTGCGATGTTTTTGAGAATTTGAGCATTAATGCCATCACAAATGGGGAGGAAGAAGCAAACAAATTTATGTCCAAGATTCACCCCTGCACTGAATTGAAGAACTAGACCACGGAAATAGTCCCTGAAGTTTTTAAGATTACCTCATAGTAATTTTCAAAATCGACTCTTTTACCCTTAGACCATGGGGTAATTAGAGATCTTATGTAAAAGGGTCTATTGTCAAGACCATGATTCAGATTTCAATACAGGATGAATTTTTCCCCAATTATATCTTGTGGCAAAGTTTCTTTTGCAACACAAACCAACAAAACCAAAAAGATCATAAAAACCCAAAAGGCAAACAAAACCTTTAAAACATAACAAATCATATCATTTCATTTATTCTTTCTATCTTAGTATATATATATATATATATATATATATATATTGTATCCTTTTATTTGTAGGTTTTTAGATATCAATGGTCCAAATGACTCCGAATCAGATTCTGATGTTAATTTTGAATTACCACTATGTTTAGAGGAAGTTGAGAGTACTAGTGATGAAGAAGGGTATGATTTGTCTAATGATCTGCTTAGAATGGTAGAATAAGAGGAAAAGCAAATTCTACCCCACAAAGAAGAGTTAGAGGTTTTGAATCTTGGGACTAAAGAAGAGAAGTGTGAAGTAAAGATCGGTACCACCATCTCAGTTGAGACACGACAACATTTGATTGAGCTTCTACAAGAATATAAAGACATCTTCACCTGGTCATACCAAGATATGCATGGTCTCGACACAAATATTGCCATGCATAGGCTTTCTATAAGAGAAGGATGGGAGCCAATGAAACAAAAGCTTAGAAGAATGAAGGCTGATACATGTAGAGTGTCCACATGTTCTATATTTTGTACAGATTCCTGTCCTTGTTATTGCTATTCTTAAGCTCATTTAGGTATATTTAGGTGCATTGCATGCATGATAACAATATTTTCTCTTTCACCATGCTTTAATTGAATATTTTATGTTTGGTTAAGAAAATATATTGTTTTAGTTTAGTTTTTATTTTTCAGGCGTTATAGCAAGGAGAGGAGTGGATAAGACAAGAGAGGACAAGGAAAGCTGGAACAATAGGAGTTGTATTGAAGCAGTTCCAAGATGCCGCCAAGGATGCTGCCAAAGCAGCATTGTCGCCAAGTGCCGCCCAAGAAGCAATTACACCGACTTAGCCAAGATGGTCACGATTGAAAGAGGGCAATTCCTTGAACCCAATGAGCCCAATCTTGCAATTTTTTGAAGTCTGTAGCGGACAATAGAGCTGATCCAAGATTTATCAGTAAAAGTACTTATTCTTACTTGCGGGAGAAGGCAACGTCCAAATAGTCCACATTTAAGTAAAAAAGGAGTCTGTATTTAATAGGAGTTATAGTAAGAACTTCTACTTCAAGGAGGACTCAAACTTAGGCCATGTGCCCTATATATATAGGCATCTCGCATATCGGGAGAGCATAACATATCGGATAGATGGAGAGGTAGCTAGATAGATGGGAGTTGTTGGGGGTCACGGCCCAACTCTCCTAGGGTTTAGGTGCTTGCATGTAAAGTAGTTGAGAAAAACGTTTGTAATAGCTTTGAATTGTTTTCAACAAAATTCTTAGCTTGCTTAATCTCTGCACTTCATTATTTCAATTAGTCTTAACCAGTCATATTAGAGAATCCATTTGTCGGGCACGAAAGTGTAAGGCTCAAAAAAGGGTTAAGCACGATCACAACATGTTGGGGCGTGACTAACTTGGTTCCCAAAAGTTCACAAGTTTGAGCGGCTAAAATGGATCACCAACCGAGTTTATTAGCATGTGTTAGGTTTACGCTGAGATTGCTAGGTATTTCTTATGTCGCGCTAGCTTTTCGACCATCCTTGCCTAGAAATAGGGAGGATCTCTATCGACTATCCCGCCGAACTTGGAATGTCTGCTAGACTTGCCGCAAGGACATATTCTCATTTCACTTGCCGAGACAACGAAAGTTACAGATGCAATGACCCCCTACAGCCGCGTGACAGGGTCGTAGCTGCCGCACGCCATTACCTGTCGAGGCAACAATTAATGGAAGCACAAAACACTCTTAGGCTTTACAATGCAGTCTATGCACTACTGAGCTGCAATTGTCTTACCTAATTTATCGTCCAAAACTCTCCCTGTCCTGCTTCTCATCTCTATCTTTATTTAATTTGTGTTTTTATATTTCTACATTGTTAGATTTAATTATTCATTTACTAAATCTTTGTACATGAAACCATTCATAGAAGCTCTCCAATCCCTGTGGGAGACGATATCTTTTATACTATAACTTGACAAGAGTGTGCACTTGCGCTCATAAATAGAGATCACCCAAACGCTCTACAATACACTTTTGAAAAATAAAAAACAAGGTCAAGAAGCAGTACAATGTTGGATTCCTCGATGTAGCTAAATATCCAAAATGGGTGGCAAACATCGTCCCAGTGCCCAAGAAGGATGGAAAAGTAAGAATGTGCGTCTACCACAGGGATCTTAATAAAGCAAGCCCTAAAGACAAATTTCCACTTCCACATATCGACACCTTGGTCGACAATACAGCTGGTCATTCCCTTTTCTGGTTCATGGACGGATTCTCGAGTTACAATCAAATAAAGATGTGCCCAAAAGATATGGAAAAGTATACTTTTGTAACGCTTTAGGGAACCTTCTACTATAAGGTAATGCCTTTTGGATTGAAGAATGCAGGGGCAACGTATCAAAGAGCTATAGTTAGTCTTTTTCAGGACATGATACACAAGGAAATAGAAGTTTATGTGGATGATATGATCGCCAAGTCCAGAACTGAAGAAGAGCATCTAGAAAACTTGGGTAAACTTTTTCAAAGATTGAGAAAGTTTCAGTTAAAGCTTAATCCTGTCAAGTGCACATTTAGGGTTACTTCCGAGAAGTTGTTAGGCTTTGTTGTAAGCAATAGAGGAATTGAAATTGACCCAGACAAGATAAAGGACATACAAGAGTTTCCACCTCATCAAAAACAGAAAGAAGTTTGAGGATTCTTGGGAAGATTGAATTACATATCCCGATTCATCTTCCAACTTACGAATAAGTGTGACCCAATATTCAAGTTGCTTAGAAAGAACAACCTAGGGACTTGGAATGAAGAGTGCCAAGCAGCTTTAAAAAAGATCAAAGAGTAGCTAACTAATCCTCCAGTGTTAATGCCACCCGTTTCGATACGCTCTGTTTTCAAGCACAACGTTTCTTTCTTCTTTGATGCAGGTATCGATACGCCCTTCCTTAGTACCGATACGGTATGCTGCATAGCTACATTTAATGCGGGAAAATTGCTCCCAACGGCTCTATTGATGATCCCAATTACCCAAACGGCTAGAATTCAATGAAAGGGTATAAAAAACAAGCTTCAATTGACCAAGCAACAACTATTGAACCTACAAGCAACATCAAAGCAAAAAAAATCCAAACCCTAGTGCTCTTCAAAGTCAAATTCTTGTACCCAACTCTAGTGATTTTATTGTTATCTTGTATTGTGAGTTTGGGGTGTTTGAAATTGTATTTGGGTAAACATTTATCCTTTGAGAGGAATTGTTTGAGTTTACCAAATCCTTCTCTTTGTAAATTGAGTGGATTAAGCTTTGGGTAGAAAGCTTAATCAATTTGTAAGGTTACCTGCTCATCCAAGAAAAGGGGAAGAATTCAAGTAGTGAATTGGTTGAAAATCCTTAGTGGGAACTAAGGTAGTGGATGTAGAGTTCATTTGGATAACTTGAACCACTTTAATCACTTGTGTCATCTTTTATTTTTCACTCATACCTCCCACCAAATTTTTAATTGCCAATTCACCCCCCTCTTGGCCATTTGCAATTGTGTGATCAACTCAACAATTGGTATCAGAGCCTCGTCTCCATCGAAGGACTAACATCCGAGAGTAAAGATCCAACGCTCGAAGTCCACCGTTCAAGAAAATGGCAAGATTTGAATAAGACCGCTCTATATCGTGTCCTCCACTCTTCGAAGGAGAATCATACTTCCAATGGGCAAATATCATGAAATACTTCATCAAGTCTCAAGACTATGAGGTTTGGGGCATCATCGAAGATGGGTATTTGGAATCCAAATAAGAAGAAAAAGCAAAGGAGTGCCAACGACACGAAGGCAAAGCTAAACACTAAGGCGATGCACATTCTCTATTGTGGCCTTAACGAAGAAGTTTCCAAGAAGATCTCCACATGAAAAAGTGCCAAAGAATTATGGGAGAAACTTGAGAAGCTTTATGGCAACAAGAAAGGAGAAAAGAAAAATGATGATCAATTATGTGCAAACCTTCTCTCCAATCCAAAGGTGGATGGTGTTTTGGCTCTCGATGAGCCCGAGGTATCTTCTAACTCAAATGAATTAAATTCTTATACATTTGATGAGTTGCAAGATGCTTTCGATGAATTATTTTTGGAATTTGAGACCATGAATTCCAAATTTAAGAAAATGATTTCAAAACTCGAAATTGAAAATGATTTTCTTTTAAAAACAAAAGTGGATTTTGAAAACCAAAATGAAATTTTGAAAATGGTTTAGAATTTTCAAAAACATGCAAATATGTTTTAGAAAAAGAAAATATTGATTTAAAAGTTAAGCTTGAAAGCTTAGCAAAAGAATAGGAAATTATTTTCAATAATTCATCTTGTCACATAATGGCAAAATGCTCACATTGCCATTATCATGGTCATTCCTTACATACTTGTCCTATTAGGAAGAGAAAATCTTATAGGATTAGACAAGTATGAGTTCCCAAGGGAACTAAAGACATTGTGACTAATGTAAATGGATCCAAAACGATTTGGATACCAAAATCCAAGTAATTGTCTTTTGTAGGTGTGTTGGAGCAATAGCAAGAAAAGAAAAGATATGAATATGCTCTAGTCACACAAGTGAAGAAGATGGGTAACCTCTAATCTTAATGCATTGGATTATAAATCATTTGGTTACCTATTTTGATGATAAATGTCCATGCATCATTGCTTATTTATATTTATAAGTGCATGACATTTTATGATCCTTTATGCATATGAATCATATTGTTTCATTCATATGTTTGCATAAAGTTTTAAAGTCTTGGATAAATTGAATTTCATGTGTTTTAAATTGATTTGATTCAATGGTGAAATTCAATCTCTTAAGTGTCAACTTTTTTAACTTACTCTCCATTGTTATTATGTACTGTAAAGATTTGAATTATTTTTGATATAGCAAAACTGGGGAGAAGTAAATGAAAATTTAAGGGGGAGCTTTTGTCAAAAACAATTTTTCAAAGATGTTTTGTTATATCAAAAAGGGGAAGATTGTTGAAAATATTTTGATATAACAATTAGGTGAAAAATGTTTTGGACTTGTTTAAAGATTTCAAAAATAATTCAAAAGTCCTTAAAACATGAAAAATGTGTTTAAAATGTTTTGACTTTGCACCTATATCGAATATACATTTAAACGTTAAAAATTAGCCAAAATTGTGGTTTTAAGTGAAAGTTTCGAAACCATCCCTATAAGGTTTCGAAACCTTTCTGGGAAGAATGCCATTGTTTTTGAAACCTTAGCAAAGGTTTCGAAACCTTCATAAAGGTTTCGAAACCTTGTCCTTGTAACCACTAGTTTTTACAAATTCCTCTTTAAGGTTTCGAAACCTCTAGTAAAGGTTTCAAAACCTCTGTGCATGTGAGAATTTAAAGCTCGACTTTATGACTTCCCAACGGCTCCAAAACATCTCCAACAGCCATAAACGGCTAGAATATCATTCCACGCTATAAAAGCAACCTTGGGACACTTGAAGATGGTGAGAGACAATATCCAAGCTTCATGATCAAGAGAAATAGCTTTTAAGTCTTTATT
The DNA here is from genome assembly GCA_958450335.1 of Hibiscus tridactylites. NCBI lineage: Eukaryota > Viridiplantae > Streptophyta > Magnoliopsida > Malvales > Malvaceae > Hibiscus > Hibiscus tridactylites. The sequence goes on along the minus strand of OY288289.1, from coordinate 34,615,028 downwards.
CTTCATTTCTCTTGTATATATTGTATAGAGTGTTTTTTATTATTTTATTCTTTACACTCTTGTGAGCTTAATTCTTGTAAACACCCACTTTGTGAGGTTTTCATTGTTTACACAAACTACCTTGTAAAAGGAGAGGTTCTAGTTTAGCCTAAGAAAAAAACTAGAGTGGTTCTATCATAGCCATTGAAAAGATATGGTTGTAAGGTTATCCCTTTGGCCTCAAAAGGAAGAATTCATATTAGTGAATTGGAAAATCCTTAGTGGTGTGCTAAGGTAGTAGATGTAGACTTTTGTTAGAAAGTCGAACCACTCTAAAATCATAGTGCAAATTGTCTATCATTTTTATCAATTTTAGCCAATTCTTTCGGGAGTTCAATTCAACCCTCTTGACGGTTTTGGAAGATCGATTCGAGCGCGCTATAAACTCAACATATGGGGATTCAACATTGATCATCGACCAAACACGTGGCAAATGGGAAACAAAAGATGCAAAATTGATAGAGTATCACAATTTGGTCCTTGAGTTAGCTAAAGAATTCGAGGTGATCACTTTTAAGCATCTCCCAAGAGAAGATAACCAGATGGTTGATGCATTAGCTACTTTGGCTGCCATGCTTAAAACAAGTGAGGGTTCGGAGATGATACCCTTTAAGTTACGAATGATGGAGTCCCCAGCATATTGTTATAATGTAGAAGAAGAAAAAGATGGTTACCGTGGAACCATGACATCTTACAGTACTTAAAGCTGCAACAATACCCAACACATGCTTCAGAAAATGATCAGGAAAATGGCATCAAGATACATCCTTAATGGGGAGATCCTCTACAAACGAAGTCGAGACCATGTATTACTAAGATGTGTGGATGCAAAAGAAGCGTAGTTGATTTTGGAAGAAGACCATGAGGGAATTTGTGGAACTCACCCTAGTGGTTTCACTATGGCAAGAAGAATTATGTGTTTCAAATATTATTGGTCAACAATAGAAGGGGATTGCATTAATTATTCTCGCAAATGCCAAAAGTTCTACGTTGATGCTGACAAGGCTCATGCGCCTCCTCAATCTCTTCATGTCATGTCGTCTCCATGGTCATTCTCTATGTGGGGCAAAGATGTCATTGGACAGATTCATCCGAAAGCGTCAAATGGTCATCACTTTATTCTGGTAGCTATCGATTACTTCACAAAGTGGGTGGAAGCGGCCTCATATGCAAATGTAACTCAGTTCACTATTTGTAATTTCTTGAAGAAAGAAATCATTTGTCGATATGGTCGGCCAGAAAGCATAATTACTGATAATTCCTCTAACCTGAACAACCAAATGATTACTAGGGTATGTGAGAAGTTTAACATAAAGCATCGCAACTCAGTAGTATACTGCCCAAAGATGAATGGAGCAGTAGAAGTGGCCAAGAAGAATATTTAGAAGATAGTCACAAAGATGACCAATACTTATAAAGATTGGCATAAAAAGTTACCATTTGCTCTATATGCATATCGAATAGCAATCCGAACATCTACTGGGGCAACTCCGTTTTCATTAGTATTTGGAGTTGAAGATGTGCTACCAATCGAGGTTGAGATACCATCGTTGTGTGTCTTGATGGAAGCCAAGTTAGATGAAGCAGAATTGGTACATGCAAGGTATGACCAGTTAAACTTAATTGAGGAAAAGAGGCTGAAAGCTATATGTCACGGTCAAATGTACCAAAGAAGAATGATTAGGGCTTATGAAAAGAAGGTTTGCCCTAGAGAATTCCAAGAAGGTGATCTGGTCTTAAAGAAGATGTTGTCAATTCAAAGTAATCCCCGAGGAAAATGGGCACCTAATTGGGAAGCACCGTACATTGTGACAAAGGATCTTTCTGGTGGAGCATTGATATTAGCTGAGATGGATGGGAATGAGTTTCAAAACCGAGTAAACTTTGATACTGTCAAGAAGTATTATGCTTGAAGAAAAGAAAAGAAAAGAAAAAGAAAAAGAAAAAAATAAAGAGAAAAAGGAAAAAATAAAGAGAAAAAGAAAAAAATGAAAAAGTGAGAAAAGAAAAAAAGAAAGGCGGGTTCAAAATGAAAACCCGCAAAGGGCGTTTTGAAACCAAAGGAGGGTCTGAGTTGAAAACCCGTAAAGGGCGTCTCAGATAATATAATAGATTTCGGGGCTTCACAGATCATGCAATATACTCAAGGTTTCCTCGACACTAGCGGCATTCAAGATTACTTCTGGCGTTTGAAAGGAGAAGTTTAGACTAATGATATTTGAATGCTTGTTTTCCTTCCCTTTTATAAACCTTTTTGTGTTTGCTAGAACAGTAATAAATTTGTTTCATGGATTTTTCTTTCTTTGTTTTCCTTCCTTATCTTTTTTAGCATCTTGCTTTGAAATAAGGATCAATGGATTTGACAATCATTTATATATGCAAAAGATTTTTGAGCATTACTTTAAGAATGTTTTGAAAAGTTTAGGGAATATGAAGTGTTCCATAATTATTGTTTGGGGCATATGGTGTCAAAATGTTTGAAGAAAAAGTAAAGCCTTGTTGCAAAAAAATTAAAACGAAGAAAAGTCATTATGAACGTCTGGGCGCTTAAACAACATTTCTTAACCACCAGCCTTCCTTATATGATGATAAGAGCAGCTTTACAAGGTCGGAACTTGACTTAAGGAGTTCATTCTTGAATACGAAAATGTTGATTGATAAGATAGATAAGGATTAATTGTTTCCAATGAAGTGAGAATAGGATGTAAAGATGGAACCAGTCAGTAGCAGATCCGAAAATGAAGCAAAAGCTAGAATTGTTCATAACTCACGAGTGAATTCCAAGGCAAAAAAGATGGCCTTATCCCAGGGAATGATGAATTTGATGCCAAAAAGCCAAGAAGGGTTGAAAGAAAAGTGAAGCAAATTGTCTTACCTACGTAGATTAAGGAAAAAGTTCATGTTAATCAGAAGGGCCTCGATAACAAGAATTTCACTAAAATTAAGGAAATGGTCTAAGCAAAAGGACTTCTAAAAGGAAAAAAATGTCATGCATTCATATTCTAGACATCCGTAAGGGCATGTACATCATAAATGTATTGCATGTTGCATTTTTTTAGGTAAATGGAAGACCTGTTCAAATGAGAGTTTGCTTATTCATCCAAGCATAAGGAGGATAAAGTGTTTAAGAAGATTTGCCTATCCGTTCAGGCAAAAGGAGAATGGAGTTTGCTTATTCGTCCAAGCATAAGGAGGATGAAATGTTTAAGAAGATTCGCCTATCCGTTCAGGCAAAAGGAGAACGAAGCCTGCTTATTCATCCAAGCATAAGGAAGATGAAAGCTTTCAGAAGACTTGGTCTAATTGAGCATTTGGGAGAACAAAACCCAGCTCAGTTGCTTAGGCGTTTTGGGAGAATAGAACCCAGCTCAACTATTTGAGCATAAGGAGAATAGAAGCAGCCTATTCGTTCGGGCATTTGGAGAATGGAACCCAGCTCAGCTATTCGAGCATTAGGAGAATAGAATACGCCTATCTATTCAGGAATTTGGAGAATGGAACCCATCTTAGCTATTCGAGCATAAGGAGAATAGAACACGCCTATCTGTTTGGGCATTTGGAGAATGGAGTCAACCAGTAAATCGGTGAAAATTTGTGTCTTTTTTTCTTTTCTTTATGTTTGTTTCAAAGAGATAAGCAAAGAAGCGCAGCTGTTGTCACTAAATTTTCACCTTAATTTTTAATAATCAAAAAAAGGGAAAAAAATATAAAAAATCCTTTTAAAGGTCCACTTTTTAAATAAACAAAGACCCATCTTCAAAAATCTCATTTTCAAAGCGCACTTTTGAATAAAAAGAACACGACCCATTTTTTATTTTGAAGCCCACTTTTTTAAAAGAAAAAAAAGAGAAAAAATAATTATGGTGTAAAATAATTATGGGAAAAAAGGGAAATAAAGTGAGGTGGAAAAAAATAAATGTGATATAAAAAACAACAGCAAAAAAAGAAAGAAAGAAAACATAAAAATAAAAAAGAAAAAAGGGGGAACCAGCGCGCCGACTGGTTCCCCAAACCAAACCCTCGTCACACGTTCATGGTGGTCGGTCGGCGCCTATATGCCACGGCCGCCGACACCGTTGGTATCGGTCGGTCCGCTTCGCCACCGCCGCTTGTGCTTGCCAGAATCTACAAATAACCGAGACAAGAGGTCACCATAGGCTCGAATCAAGGGGAAAATTCAGCTCGGATATTGGACCAAATCGGATGAGGTTTGAGGGGTTTTGTTAAAAATCAAGTCATTGGTCGGATTTAGGATCCAATTTGGGGATTAAATCCCGATTTGGCTTGAATTTGAAACTCAAAATCAAGTATAATTACCGCCCTTTTCACTTGTTACACACAAAAATTGAAGAGAAAAACCAGTAGAAAGAGCTTAGAAAAAATTCCGAAAAATTCTCTGAATTTTACAAGAGTTTGTTGGAAATTCTTGGAGTAGAAGTTCGAGTTTGGGAGCAATTTTCCGGAGGCGGTTTGGAGCATTTCGAGAAGCCCGGATTCGAGTTCTTCGTTCGTTGTTTTCTTGGTAAAATTTCTATCTTTCTCTTTGTTTATTTTTATGTTGATTTTTATGTTTGTTCTTGGGTGAATTTTTGGTGTTTGTGTTTTTGTGAATTTTAGGTTGCTTACTCGAAGTCAGAAAATCATTCACGATTTCGGTAACATTTTTGTTTTAAATTTCTGTTTCAATATAAGTTTGATCTAAAAAAAATTTGCATGCTTTAAACGAGTTGTTAGGATTGTTAAGATCTTTAGGAATGAAGAAATAATTTTTGAAAGTGTTTAATTAAAAATGCAAGAATAAAAATGAATAAATGTGGTTAAATTGAAAAACTTAAAATTAGGGATTTAATTAGGAAAAAATAATAATGTGTTGTGTGAAATAATAAAGGGGCTTGACTTAAAAAATATAAAAAGATTTTTTATGAAATTTAGTTTTTTATAATTTAGGGTCTAGGATAAAAATGAAATCTTTGGGAAAAAACTAAAAGTAGTTCTTTAGGAAAGAAAAATAAAGTTTAATCTAAAAGGGTGTCGTTTTAAAAGTAAAACTAAAAAAAATGAAAATAAGTTGTTGTTTTTTAAGAAGAGAAATTCTTTTTTGAAAAGGGAAAATAAAAATGGTGAAAAAAATAAAAATGAGAAAAGGTAGGAAAAAATGTAAAAAGGGTCTTGGCTTTTTTAAAAATAAAAATAAAAAAGAAATAAAGGTTTTTTAAAAGGAATAATAAAAGGGTAAGAACTCAAAAGAATAAAAAGTTGCTTGCTTGTTTTAGAAATAGGTTAAAACTTAGGATTAGGGACTAAAGCTTAGATAGATACTTGTTTTGTTTAAAAATGTTCTTCACAAAAGAATAAAATACACTTAAGCATACTTAAACTTTAAATTAGGAATAAAAGACTTGGACGTTTTTAGGGTTTTTAAATAATCAAACTTTGAATAAAATATAAAATGCTCAACACACTAAATTTCCATGTTGTTTGAAAAGTGAAACCTAATCAATGCGGTGTCTTATCAAACGGGAATGACAGGTTAGCGCCAGAAATGTTGGCGGTGATTAAAGTTCATCTCCCAGGCCATAAGACTGTTAAAATGTGTAACACCCGAGTTTAGGGGTCGGATGTTAAAGTGTGTGAATCAGGTTCGAGTCGTGAGCTTGTTTTAAATTAAAGCGGGCTTGGTTTTAAATTAAAAAAGGGCTTGAATATCATTAAGGGCAAATGATTAATTTCCTAAAAGGGAAAAGTAAAATAAGAAAAAAGTGCCTTTTGAAATGTCATCTTCTTCCTCTTCTCCAAACCAAATTCCATGACAAAAATCTCCCCAAACCCCCACGTTACTATCCCATCCATTTTCAAGAGCTCTCATCAAGGTAAACACGTTTTTGACTTCCCCTCTTTATTCCAAACATTTCTATGGTTTTAGTTTTTAGAAAACTCCATTTTTGAAGTTCCTCAAGTTTTCAAATTTAAGTAAAAGGTGGGAGTTTTAAGGGTTTTTCATTTAGCTTTTGATTTGTAAAGATAAATATATGTTATAATCTCACCTTTAAGTGTATCATATCTTAATTCGGTGGTGTTTTCTTGAAAATCCCGAAATGGGTTTTTGTGGTTGTTTTAAAGGGTTGAAAACTTGGGGTTTTGAGGTAGTTTTGATACGGGCACGGCCCCGTATACGCGAACATTGAGCTTCCGGACGCGAATAAGGATGTTGGCACGAATGTTGGATCGGTGAAAAGATGGATGAAGACAGGAGATGACGATGGAGATGAAAGAAAAATGGATAAATTTTCCTCGTCACCTTCTTGATCGCAATTAACCAAGCCAACAACCTCAGACGGCTCTAACCCACCCTCCTAGATGCAGTTACCTAGGCAAGCAGGAGTGTGAAGATCAACAACAAATTCTGACGAACTTGAAGAATCACTTCTAAAATAAAGAACACAAGTTATACTTCTTGCAAGTCTTAACTCAAAAGAGAACTTTTTTTAATCATTCAAATCTGAATTACAATATGGTTGAAGCCTCATTATATAAGACTTGGAGAAGTTCTAATCCTAGTAAACTTAAGAAATTAAATACAATAAACAAATGTTAAAATCTAATCTCCTAATTACATAAGTAAGTTCTAATAATAAATAAATATTAAAAATAAAATCATAATTAATTAAATCCGATCCTAATAAATATTGCAGAATCCTTTATTGATTTAAATTACAAATAATCAAATAAAATCTTGAAAATTCGTAATTATCTAAAAATCTCGTATTAATCCCTTATAGGAATTTCTACATGCGATGTCTTTACTAAAATAAATGTATCATGAGTTTCAGAAATCCGATTGAGGCGTTTCAAGATCCGTTAGAAAGATAATTGACAGTCGGACAAGTTTCAAGAAGACATGTTGACCCATAAATACCTGGATCCCATCCAAAAAGGGGTCTCAATTTGACTAACGTTTCTGACCTGTAAAACAGTTTTAACTTCTTTTCCAAGATGATTAGATTCACCCCTCTCATGCATGTATCATTCCCCCACTCCTCAAAAAGATTCGCTCTCGAATCTAAACCTGTAAATGGAGGAAGTTCATCAAAGTACCAGGAAAGAGAAGATGTCTTGATGGATCCTTGTGCATAGTCTCTTTTTGCAATGTAATTTACAAGTTCCTTTTCTTTGAGATTATCGCTATTGTTCTTTCGGTTGCAAAGTGTCTCATTCTCATCTTCAAAATTGTTATTAATGCTAGAAGAGGAATAAGCATAAATAGAATTTGAAAACAATCAATGGTACCTTTTGATTGTCGCATACCTTCGTCAGTGTTTGTCGTTTGATGATCATCTTGAATCGAAATAGTAGGTTTGTCACTGGAACCAAACACACTACATATAATTTCTTCCTCATCAATAGGCAAGGTTAAACTCTCGATGGTATCGCCCTTTCATCTTCTTTAGGAGAACAAATTTCTTTATCATTTTCCGAATCACATATTTCAATATCATTAGAAAACATGATTTCAGACGACATATCTCTCAAAATTTTTTCTTGAAAATAAGACTTATCTGGACAATCATACCCGGAATGATCTAGTCGACAACAATAGTGACATCGAGTCCCCAAAAGAGTAAAATTCAATACGTTGCTCACTGACATCCTCAAGAACGATTCGAATCTGATACCAAATGATACGGGCACGGCCCCGTATACGCGAACGTTGAGCTTGCGGTAGCGGATAAGAATGTTGGCACGAATGTTGGATCGGTGAAAAGATGGATGAAGATACGCGATGACGATGGAGAAGAAAGATAAAGGATAGATTATCCTCGGCACCCTCTTGATCGCAATTAACCAAGCAAGCAAACTCAAACGGCTCTAACCCACCCTCCTAGACGCAGTTACTTAGGCAAGCAGGAGTGTGAAGATCAACAACAAATTCTGAAGAACTTGAAGAATCGCTTCTACAAGAAAGAACACAAGTTATACTTCTTGCAAGTCCGAACTCAAAAGAGAACTTTTCTTAATCATTCAAATCTGAATTACAATGTGGTTGAAGCCTCCTTATATAAGCTTAGGAGAAGTTCTAATCCTAGTAAACTTAAGAAATTAAATACAATAAATAAATGTTGAAATCTAATCTCCTAATTACATAAGTTCTAATAATAAATAAATATTAAAAATAAAATCCTAATTAATTAAATCTGATCATAATAGATATTTCAGAATCCTATATTGATTTAAATTACAAAAAATCAAATAAAATCTTGAAAATTCGTAATTATCTAAAAATCCAGTATTAATCTCGTATAGGAATTTCTACATGCGATATCTTTGCTAAAATAGACATATCTTGTGTTTCAGAAGTCCGATTGAGGCGTTTCAATATCCGTTTGAAAGAAAATTGACAGCCGGTCAACCTTCAAGAAGACATGATGACCCATAAATACCTGGATCCCATTCAAAAAAGGGTCTCAAGTTGACTAACGTTTCTGACCTATAAAACAGTTTTAACTTCTTTTCCAAGATGATTAGTTTCACCCCTCTCAAGCATGTACCATTCCCCCACTCCTCAAAAATATTCTCCCTCGAATCTAAACCGGTAAATGGAGGAAGTTCATCAAAGTACAAGGAAAGAGAAGATGTCTCGAAGGATCCTTGTGCATAGTCTCTTTTTGCAATGTAATTTACAAGTTCCTTCTCATTGAGATTATCACTATTTTTCTTTTGATTGCAAAGTGTCTCATTTTCATCATCAAAATTGTTATTAATGCTTGAAGAGAAATAAGCAAAAATAGAAATTTGAAAACAATCAATGGCACCTTTTGATTGTAGCATACCTTCGTCGGTGTTTGTCGTTTGATGATCATCTTGAATCGAAATAGTAGGTTTGTCACTGGAACCAAACACACTACATATAATTTCTTCCTCATCAATAGGCAAGGTTAAACTCTCGATGGTATTGTCTTCTTCATGTTCTTTAGGAGAACAAATTTCTTTATCATTTTCCGAATCACATATTTCAATATCATTAGAAGACATGATTTCAGACAATATATCTATAAAAAAATTCTTGAAAATAAAACTTATTTGGACAATCATACCCGGAATGATGTAGTCGACAACAATAATGACATCGAGTCCTCAAAAGAGTAAAGTTCAATACGTTTCTCAATGACATCCTCAAGAAAGATCTGAATCTGATACCAAATGATACGGGCACGGCCCCGTATACGCGAACGTTGAGCTTGTAAAAGCGGATAAGGATGTTTGCACGAATGTTGGATCGGTGAAAAGATGGATGAAGATAGGCGATGACGATGGAGACGAAAGATAAATGGATAAATTGTCCTCGCCACCCTCTTGATCGCAATTAACCAAGCCAGCAACCTCAAACGGCTCTAACCCACCCTCCTAGACGCAGTTACCTAGGCAAACAGGAGTGTGAATATCAACAACAAATTCTGACAAACTTGAAGAATCGCTTCTAAAATAATGAACACAAGTTATACTTCTTGCAAATCTGAACTCAAAAGATAACTTTTTTTAATCATTCAAATCTGAATTACAATGTGGTTGAAGCCTCCTTATATAAGCTTAGGAGAAGTTCTAATCCAAGTAAACTTAAGAAATTAAATACAATTGATAAATGTTGAAATCTAATCTCCTAATTACATAAGTAACTTCTAATAATAAATAAATATTAAAAATAAAATCCTAATTAATTTAATTTGATCCTAATAGATATTGCAGAATCCTATATTGATTTAAATTACAAATAATCAAATAAAATCTTGAAAATTCGTAATTATCTAAAAATCTTGTATTAATCTCGTATAGGAATTTCTGCATGCTCTGTCTTTGTGAAAATAGACGTATCCTGAGTTTCAGATTTCCGATTGAGGCGTTTCAAGATTCGTTTGAAAGAAAATTGACAGCCGGACAAGTTTCAAGAAGACATGTTGACCCATAAATACATAGGTCCCATCGAAAAAAGGGTCTCAAGTTGACTGACGTTTATGACCTCTAAAACAGTTTTAACCTCTTTTCCAAGATGATTAGTTTCACCCCTCTCATTCATGTATCATTCACCCAATCCTAAGAAATATTCGCCCTCGAATCTAAACCGGTAAATGGAGGAAGTTCATCTAAGTACCAAGAAAGAGAAGATGTCTTGAAGGATCCTTGTGCATAGTCTCTTTTTGAAATGTAATTTACAAGTTCCTTCTCATTGAGATTATCACTATTGTTCTTTCGGTTGCAAAGTGTCTCATTCTCGTCTTCAAAATTGTTATTAATGCTTGAAGAGAAATAAGCATAAATAGAAATTTGAAAACAATCAATGGCACCTTTTGATTGTAGCATACCTTCGTCGGTGTTTGTCATTTGAAGATCATCTTGAATCGAAATAGTAGGTTTGTCACTGGAACCAAAAACACTACATATAATTTCTTCCTCATTAATAGGCAAGGTTAAACTCTCGATGGTATCACCTTCTTCATGTTCTTTAGGAGAACAAATTTCTTTATCATTTTCCGAATCACATATTTCAATATCATTAGAAAACATGATTTCAGACAACATATCTATAAAAAAATTCTTGAAAATAAGACTTATCTGGAAAATCATACATGGAATGATCTAGTCGACAACAATAATGACATTGAGTCCCCAAAAGAGTAAAATTCAACACGTTGCTCAATGACATCCTCAGGAACGATCTGAATCTGATACCAAATGATACGGGCATGACCCCGTACACGCGAACATTTAGCTTGCGGTAGCGGATAAGGGTGTTGGCACGAATGTTGGATCGGTGAAAAGATGGATAAAGATAGGCGATGACGATGGAGATGAAAGATAAATGGATAAATTGTCCTCGCCACCCTCTGGATCGCAATTACCCAAGCAAGCAAACTCAAACGGCTCTAACCCACCCTCCTAGACGCAGTTACCTAGGAAAGCAGGAGTGTGATGATCAACAACAAATTCTAACGAACTTGAAGAATCGCTTCTAAAATAAAGAACCCAAGTTATACTTCTTGCAAGTCTGAACTCAAAAGAGAACTTTTTTTAGTCATTCAAATCTGAATTACAATGTGGTTGAAGCCTCCTTATATAAGCATTGGAGAAGTTCTAATCATAGTAAACTTAAGAAATTAAATACAATAAATAAATGTTGAAATCAAATCTCCTAATTACATAAGTAACTTCTATTAATAAATAAATATTAAAAATAAAATCATAATTAAATAAATTTGATCCTAATAGATATTGCAGAATCCTATATTGATTTAAATTAAAATAATCAAATAAAATCTTGAAAATTCGTAATTATCTAAAAATCCCGTATTAATCTCGTATAGGAATTTCTGCATGCATTGTCTTTGCTAAAATAGATGTATCCTGAGTTTCAGATGTCCGATTGAGGCGTTTCAAGATTTTTTTGAAAGAAAATTGAAAGATGGACAAGTTTCAAGAAGACATGTTGACCCATAAATACCTGGATCCTATCCAAAAAAGGGTCTTAAGTTGACTGACGTTTATGACCTCTAAAACAGTTTTAACTTCTTTTCCAAGATGATTAGTTTCACCCCTCTCATGCATGTATCATTCACCCACTCCTCAAAAATATTCGCCCTCGAATCTAAACCGATAAATGGAGGAAGTTCATCAAAGTACCAGGAAAGAGAAGATGTCTTGAAGGATCCTTGTGCATAGTCTCTTTTTGCAAAGTAATTTACAAGTTCCTTCTCATTGAGATTATCACTATTGTTCTTTCGGTTGCAAAGTGTCTCATTCACATCTTCAAAATTGATATTAATGCTTGAAGAGATATAAGCATAAATAGAAAGTTGAAAATAATCAATGGCACCTTTTGATTGTAGCATACCTTCGTCGGTGTTTATCGTTTGATGATCATCTTGAATCGAAATAGTAGGTTTGTCACTGGAACCAAGCACACTACATATAATTTCTTCCTCATTAATAGGCAAGGTTAAACTCTCGATGGTATCACCTTCTTCATGTTCTTTAGGAGAACAAATTTCTTTATCATTTACCGAATCACATATTTCAATATCATTAGAAAACATGATTTCAGACAACATATCTATAAAAAAATTCTTGAAAATAAGACTTATCTGGAAAATCATACATGGAATGATCTAGTCGACAACAATAATGACATTGAGTCCCCATAAGAGTAAAATTCAACACGTTGCTCAATGACATCCTCAGGAACGATCTGAATCTGATACCAAATGATACAGGCATGACCCCGTATACGCGAACATTTAGCTTGCGGTAGCGGATAAGGGTGTTGGCACGAATGTTGGATCGGTGAAAAGATGGATGAAGATAGGCGATGACGATGGAGATGAAAGATTAATGGATAAATTGTCCTCGCCACCCTCTGGATCGCAATTACCCAAGCAAGCAAACTCAAACGGCTCTAACCCACCCTCCTAGACGCAGTTACCTAGGAAAGCAGGAGTGTGATGATCAACAACAAATTCTAACGAACTTGAAGAATCGCTTCTAAAATAAAGAACCCAAGTTATACTTCTTGCAAGTCTGAACTCAAAAGAGAACTTTTTTTAGTCATTCAAATCTGAATTACAATGTGGTTGAAGCCTCCTTATATAAGCATTGGAGAAGTTCTAATCATAGTAAACTTAAGAAATTAAATACAATAAATAAATGTTGAAATCAAATCTCCTAATTACATAAGTAACTTCTATTAATAAATAAATATTAAAAATAAAATCATAATTAAATAAATTTGATCCTAATAGATATTGCAGAATCCTATATTGATTTAAATTAAAATAATCAAATAAAATCTTGAAAATTCGTAATTATCTAAAAATCCCGTATTAATCTCGTATAGGAATTTCTGCATGCATTGTCTTTGCTAAAATAGATGTATCCTGAGTTTCAGATGTCCGATTGAGGCGTTTCAAGATTTTTTTGAAAGAAAATTGAAAGATGGACAAGTTTCAAGAAGACATGTTGACCCATAAATACCTGGATCCTATCCAAAAAAGGGTCTTAAGTTGACTGACGTTTATGACCTCTAAAACAGTTTTAACTTCTTTTCCAAGATGATTAGTTTCACCCCTCTCATGCATGTATCATTCACCCACTCCTCAAAAATATTCGCCCTCGAATCTAAACCGATAAATGGAGGAAGTTCATCAAAGTACCAGGAAAGAGAAGATGTCTTGAAGGATCCTTGTGCATAGTCTCTTTTTGCAAAGTAATTTACAAGTTCCTTCTCATTGAGATTATCACTATTGTTCTTTCGGTTGCAAAGTGTCTCATTCACATCTTCAAAATTGATATTAATGCTTGAAGAGATATAAGCATAAATAGAAAGTTGAAAATAATCAATGGCACCTTTTGATTGTAGCATACCTTCGTCGGTGTTTATCGTTTGATGATCATCTTGAATCGAAATAGTAGGTTTGTCACTGGAACCAAGCACACTACATATAATTTCTTCCTCATTAATAGGCAAGGTTAAACTCTCGATGGTATCACCTTCTTCATGTTCTTTAGGAGAACAAATTTCTTTATCATTTTCCGAATCACATATTTCAATATCATTAGAAAACATGATTTCAGACAACATATCTATAAAAAAATTCTTGAAAATAAGACTTATCTGGAAAATCATACATGGAATGATCTAGTCGACAACAATAATGACATTGAGTCCCCATAAGAGTAAAATTCAACACGTTGCTCAATGACATCCTCAGGAACGATCTGAATCTGATACCAAATGATACAGGCATGACCCCGTATACGCGAACATTTAGCTTGCGGTAGCGGATAAGGGTGTTGGCACGAATGTTGGATCGGTGAAAAGATGGATGAAGATAGGCGATGACGATGGAGATGAAAGATTAATGGATAAATTGTCCTCGCCACCCTCTGGATCGCAATTACCCAAGCAAGCAAACTCAAACGGCTCTAACCCACCCTCCTAGACGCAGTTACCTAGGAAAGCAGGAGTGTGATGATCAACAACAAATTCTAACGAACTTGAAGAATCGCTTCTAAAATAAAGAACCCAAGTTATACTTCTTGCAAGTCTGAACTCAAAAGAGAACTTTTTTTAGTCATTCAAATCTGAATTACAATGTGGTTGAAGCCTCCTTATATAAGCATTGGAGAAGTTCTAATCATAGTAAACTTAAGAAATTAAATACAATAAATAAATGTTGAAATCAAATCTCCTAATTACATAAGTAACTTCTATTAATAAATAAATATTAAAAATAAAATCATAATTAAATAAATTTGATCCTAATAGATATTGCAGAATCTTATATTGATTTAAATTAAAATAATCAAATAAAATCTTGAAAATTCGTAATTATCTAAAAATCCCGTATTAATCTCGTATAGGAATTTCTGCATGCATTGTCTTTGCTAAAATAGATGTATCCTGAGTTTCAGATGTCCGATTGAGGCGTTTCAAGATTTTTTTGAAAGAAAATTGAAAGATGGACAAGTTTCAAGAAGACATGTTGACCCATAAATACCTGGATCCTATCCAAAAAAGGGTCTTAAGTTGACTGACGTTTATGACCTCTAAAACAGTTTTAACTTCTTTTCCAAGATGATTAGTTTCACCCCTCTCATGCATGTATCATTCACCCACTCCTCAAAAATATTCGCCCTCGAATCTAAACCGATAAATGGAGGAAGTTCATCAATGTACCAGGAAAGAGAAGATGTCTTGAAGGATCCTTGTGCATAGTCTCTTTTTGCAAAGTAATTTACAAGTTCCTTCTCATTGAGATTATCACTATTGTTCTTTCGGTTGCAAAGTGTCTCATTCACATCTTCAAAATTGATATTAATGCTTGAAGAGATATAAGCATAAATAGAAAGTTGAAAATAATCAATGGCACCTTTTGATTGTAGCATACCTTCGTCGGTGTTTATCGTTTGATGATCATCTTGAATCGAAATAGTAGGTTTGTCACTGGAACCAAGCACACTACATATAATTTCTTCCTCATCAATACGCAAGGTTAAACTCTCGATGGTTTCACCTTCTTCATATTCTTTAGGAGAACAAATTTCTTTATCATTTTCCGAATCACATATTTCAATATCATTAGAAGACATGATTTCAGACAACATATCTATAAAAAAAATCATGAAAATAAGACTTATCTGGACAATCATACCCGTAATGATCTAGTCGACAACAATAATGACATCAAGTCCCCAAAAGAGTAAAATTCAATATGTTGCTCAATGACATCCTCAGGAACGATCTGAATCTTATACCAAATGATACGAGCATGGCCCCGTATACGCGAACGTTGAGCTTGCGGAAGCGGATAAGGATGTTGGCACGAATGTTGGATCGACGAAAAGATGGATGAAGATAGGTGATGACGATGGAGATGAAAGATAAATGGATAAATTGTCCTCGCCACCCTCTTGATCGCAATTAACCAAGCAAGTAACCTCAAACGGCCCTAACCCACCCTCCTAGACGCAGTTACCTAGGCAAGCAGGAGTGTGAAGATCAACAACAATTTTTGACGAACTTGAAGAATCCCTTATGAAATAAAGAACACAAGTTATATTTCTTGCAAGTCTAAACTCAAAAGATAACTTTTTTTAATTATTCAAATCTGAATTACAATGTGGTTGAAGCCTCCTTATATAAGCTTAGGAGAAGTTCTAATCCTAGTAAACTTAAGAAATTAAATGCAATAAATAAATGTTGAAATCTAATCTCCTAATTACATAAGTAACTTCTAATAATAAATAAATACTAAAAATAAAATCCTAATTAATTGAATCTGATCCTAATAGATATTGCAGAATCCTATATTGATTTAAATTACAAATAATCAAATAAAATCTTGAAAATTCGTAATTATCTAAAAATCCCGTATAGGAATTTTTGCATGCGATGTCTTTGCTAAAATAGACGTATCCTGAGTTTCAAATGTTCGATTGAGGCGTTTCAAGATCCGCTGGAAAGACAATTGACAGCCAGAAAAGTTTCAAGGAGACATGTTGACCCATAAATACTTGGATCCCATCCAAAAAGGGGTCTCAAGTTGACTAACGTTTCTGACCTGTAAAATAGTTTTAACTTCTTTTCCAAGATGATTAGTTTCACCCCTCTCATGCATGTATCATTCACCCACTCCTCAAAAATATTCGCCCTTGAATCTAAACCGGTAAATGGAGGAAATTATTCAAAGTACCAGGAAAGAGAAGATGTCTTGAAGGATCCTTGTGCATATTCTCTTTTTGCAATGTAATTTAGAAGTTCTTTCTCATTGAGATTATCACTATTGTTCTTTCGGATGCAAAGTGTCTCATTCTCATCTTCAAAATTGTTATTAATGCTTGAAGAGAAATAAGCATAAATAGAAATTTGACAACAATCAATGACACCTTTTGATTGTAGCATACCTTGGTCGGTGTTTGTCGTTTGATGATCATCTTGAATCAAAATAGTAGGTTTGTCATTGGAACCAAACACACTACATATAATTTCTTCCTCATCAATAGGCAAGGTTAAACTCTCGATGGTATCGCCTTCTTCATGTTCTTCAGGAGAACAAATTTCTTTATCATTTTTCGAATCACATATTTCAATATCATTAGAAGACATAATTTCAGATAACATATCTATAAAAAAATTCTTGAAAATAAGACTTATCTGGACAATCATACTCGGAATGATCTAGTCGACAACAATAATGACATCAAGTCCCCAAAAGAGTAAAATTCAATACGTTGCTCAATGACATCCTCAGGAACGATCTGAATCTTATACCAAATGATACACGCATGGCCCCGCATACGCGAACGTTGAGCTTGTAGAAGCGGATAAGGATGTTGGCACGAATGTTGGATCGGTGAAAAGGTGGATGATGATAGGCGATGACGATGGAGATGAAAGATAAATGGATAAATTGTCCTCGCCACCCTTTTGATCACAATTAACCAAGCCAGCAACCTCAAACGGCTCTAACCCACCCTCCTAGACGCAGTTACCTAGGCAAACATGAGTGTGAAGATCAACAACAAATTCTGGCGAACTTGAAGAATCGCTTCTAAAATAAAGAACACAAGTTATTCTTCTTGCAAATCTGAACTCAAAAGATAACTTTTTTTAATCATTCAAATTTGAATTACAATGTGGTTGAAGCCTCCTTATATAAGCTTAGGAGAAGTTCTAATCCTAGTAAACTTAAGAAATTAAATATAATAAATAAATGTTGAAATCTAATCTCCTAATTACATAAGTAACTTCTAATAATAAATAAATATTAAAAATAAAATCCTAATTAATTAAATTTGATCTTAATAGATATTGCAGAATCCTATATTGATTTAAATTACAAATAATCAAATAAAATCTTGAAAATTCGTAATTATCTAAAAATCCCGTATTAATCCCGTATAGGAATTTCTGCATGCGCTGTCTTTGCTAAAATAGACGTATCCTGAGTTTCAGATGTTCGATTGAGGCGTTTCAAGATTCGTTTGAAAGAAAATTGACAGCCGGACAAGTTTCAAGCAGACATGTTGACCCATAAATACCTGGATCCCATCCAAAAAGGGTCTCAAGTTGACTGACGTTTATGACCTCTAAAACAGTTTTAACTTCTTTTCCAAGATGATTAGTTTCACCCCTCTCATTCATGTATCATTGACCAACTCCTAAAAAATATTCGCCCTCGAATCTAAAGCGGTAAATGGAGGAAGTTCATCTAAGTACCAGGAAAGAGAATATGTCTTGAAGGATCCTTGTGCGTAGTCTCTTTTTGCAATGTAATTTACAAGTTCATTCTCATTGAGATTTTCACTATTCTTCTTTCGGTTGCAAAGTGTCTCTTTCTCATCTTCAAAATTGTTATTAATGCTTGAAGAGAAATAAGCATAAATAGAAATTTGAAAACAATCAATGGCACCTTTTGATTCTAGCATACCTTCGTCGGTGTTTGTCGTTTGATGATCATCTTGAATCGAAATAGTAGGTTTGTCACTTGAACCAAACACACTGCATATAATTTCTTCCTCATCAATAGGCAAGGTTAAACTCTCAATGGTATTGCCTTCTTCATATTCTTTAGGAGAAAAAATTTCTTTATCATTTTCCGAATCACATATTTCAATATCATTAGAAGACATGATTTCAGACAACATATCTATAAAAAAATTCTTCAAAATAAGACTTATCTAGACAATCATACCCGGAATGATCTAGTCCACAACAATAATGTCATCAAGTCCCCGAAAGAGTAAAATTCAATATGTTGCTCAATGACATCCTCAGGAACGATCTGAATCTTATACCAAATGATACGGGCATGGCCCCGTATACGCGAACGTTGAGCTTGCGGAAGCGGATAAGGATGTTGGCACGAATGTTGTATCGATGAAAAGATGGATGAAGATAGGCTATGACGATGGAGATGAAAGATAAATGGATAAATTGTCCTCCCCACCCTCTTGATTGCAATTAACCAAGCCAGCAACCTCAAACGGCTCTAACCCACCCTCCTAGACGCAGTTACCTAGGCAAGCAGGAGTGTGAAGATCAACAACAAATTCTGACGAACTTGAAGAATCGCTTCTGAAATAAAGAACACAAGTTATATTTCTTGCAAGTCTGAACTCAAAAGATTACTTTTTTTAATCATTCAAATCTGAATTATAATGTGGTTGAAGCCTCCTTATATAAGCTTAGGGGAAGTTCTAATCCTAGTAAACTTAAGAAATTAAATGCAATAAATAAATGTTGAAATCTAAACTCCTAATTACATAAGTAACTTCTAATAATAAATAAATATTAAAAATAAAATCCTAATTAAATAAATCTGATCCTAATAGATATTGCAGAATCCTATATTGATTTAAATTACAAATAATCAAATAAAATCTTGAAAATTCGTAATTATCTAAAAATCCCGTATTAATCCCATATAGGAATTTCTGCATGCGATGTCTTTGCTAAAATAGACGTATCCTGAGTTTCATATGTTCGATTGAGGCGTTTCAAGATCCTTTGGAAAGACAATTGACAGCTGGAAAAGTTTCAAGAAGACATGTTGACCTATAAATACTTGAGTTCCATCCAAAAAGGGATCTCTAGTTGACTAACGTTTCTGACCTGTAAAATAGTTTTAACTTCTTTTCCAAGATGATTAGTTTCACCCCTCTCATGCATGTATCATTCACCCACTCCTCAAAAATATTCGCCCTCGAATCTAAACCGGTAAATGGAGTAAGTTCATCAAAGTACCAGGAAAGAGAAGATGTCTTGAAGGATCCTTGTGCATAGTCTCTTTTTGCAATGTAATTTAGAAGTTCTTTCTCATTGAGATTATCACTATTGTTCTTTCGGTTGCAAAGTGTCTCATTCTCAGCTTCGAAATTGTTATTAATGCTAGAAGAGGAATAAGCATAAATATAAATTTGAAAACAATTAATGGTACCATTTGATTGTAACATACCTTCGTCGGTGTTTGTCGTTTGATGATCATCTTGAATCGAAATAGTAGGTTTGTCACTGGAACCAAACACACTACTTAGAATTTTGTTGTGTGTAAAAGAATCTATCGCAATGTAGTGCAAGTGTACATGACGCAAGTAGTAAAGTGATACGTAAGTATCTGATATCGTCTCCACATGGACTGGGCTAATAGCTTTAACATTGGATTGCTGCACAAGAGGGAAAAGAAAGAGTTTAATTGTTTGTCACGAAATAATAAAGAAGACTGAAAATAAAAGATGAAAATATTCAGAATAAAGAGTAGGTCGGTATTGATCTGCTCCGTAGTGCAGGTGTTTGCAATGTCTAGGACTTCTTTGTTCTTTCATAGCGTCTGTCGCGGCAGCACCTGCTGCAGCAGCGGTCTGTTGTTGTCGCGGCAGCGAACACACAACTCAGTACTTCAAGCTTGGCAAGAATCCATGCTATGCCTTGGCCTATCCCTAGGTCCAAGTCTGTCGATGAACACGCCTTTGATGATACCTGCCGACGTGAACCGAATGATAAACACCGATGTTATTGAATTCTTC
The DNA here is from genome assembly GCA_958450335.1 of Hibiscus tridactylites. Classification (NCBI taxonomy): domain Eukaryota; kingdom Viridiplantae; phylum Streptophyta; class Magnoliopsida; order Malvales; family Malvaceae; genus Hibiscus; species Hibiscus tridactylites. The sequence goes on along the minus strand of OY288289.1, from coordinate 34,594,919 downwards.
CTTTGCCACTCAACCTCGTCCTATCCCTAAGTTCGAGATAGTTCAACCATAAACTAGAAAACCTATACTTATTCATTTCGTATACTTAACTCTCTCGATATTAAGTAAATGTGTAATCTACAATGCTCTCCCGATACTCTTGCAAGATGTTGAAAACCATAATAAGCAAACTTGAAGTCTATTTTATTGAACAGAAAAAATCCTAAAACAATGCAATCCTTGCAACTACTTTACATAATCAACCCTTAGCCCTAGGGGAATTTAGAACATGATGAGAAGGGGGAAAATGACTAGGGTTTAGGGGACGACGGCTAGAGAGTAAGATATCCTTCCCTACATCGAATTACATGCCTTTATATAGGCCTTGGGTTCAAGTTTTCTAATATGGCAAGAATACAAGTTTAAATTAAAGTAAAACTTTATTAAACACTAAATCTTCAAAGTAGATGTCTTTAATTCGTCCTCTCTTCTTGCTCTGAGTTCCTTCCTTGAACTTTGGGCTTGGCCTTCATTATGATCTAGAGCTCAGAAAAATATAAGAGTGCTCCACGACAGATCGGCTTAATTTCCTCTTTCTGTCGAGCTCCACTTCACTTCTTCCCTTCATTATTGTTGTCGTCATTGGCTGCCACGGCAGCGGCCATGGCAGCTTCGTCCTTCTCGTCTGCAGTCCTTTGTTCCAGTTCTGCTCCTCTTCTTCCCTGAGTCTGCTACAGCAGCTACCTGCAAAAGTAACCAATTTTAGTTGAAACTGTGCCATTTAATATAATTGTGATGTATGAATGAAATCTATCCTAAATGAAATGAATTATGCTTGAATGCAGCAGAAATATGGGTTAAATAGGGGTAAAATATAGAACTTTTACACACTCAACACACCTCCAAACTCAAGTTTTTGCTTGCCCTCAAGCAAATATTACCTAACTTAATTTTTTTCTTTGGCTTAAAACAGTGAACTCTACATTACCTACCACTTGTATTCTATCAAGAGTAGTACCTTGTCGGGCATTTCTGGACTCATTCGGAACCATGCTATAATTCTTGTGATGTGTGTGGGTTTTGTGAACACTTATGCATCTAGACTACCTTAGTATACTAGAATAGTTATATCTACAATTTGAGGTTTTTCCATTTCAATTCTTTCTAGAGGACATTCTTAGGCTCCTTTAGTTTTTTCTGACTCTTTATTTAACTGCATCTTTTCTGGAGGCAATTCTTAGGCTCCTTTAGTTTTTTCTAACTTAGCTGAAAAAGAAATCTCCTAAAGTAAGTGCAAGGCAGTTTTGCAAGCTATTGTATTCTTTTTTTTCTTTGTTTTCCTATAGCTAGTGATAGTCACCTCTAGGGGTAGTTTCAAGCGGGTAAACATTCCTATTCCAGTGTACTAAAGTAATCTAAAAAGCATAAGAGTCACAAAGAGTGTTTTACAGGGTAGAACCATAGCAAGGCTCTAAACAGATCCTAAAATTTCCTAAAGGCACTGTCGTGACAGCATATGTCATGGCAGGTAAGTGAAGTTCAAAGATTTAAGCCAAATTTTTCATTTTTTTAAGCAAAAATAAACTAAACATTAAACACAATTTCTAAACATAAACACACTTCATTAATGGAGGGATGCCATCCCCAAACTCAGGGGTTGCATTGCCCTCAATGCATGATGACAAAATGATAGAAAGAAAATAAAAACAACATCACAATTATAACAAAATAGCAGACAACAAATATAACAAAAGAAACTTAAATTTTAAGCGATGTCGTCGCTGCTGCTGCTGTTGCTGATCCGAATCTGCCGGCGGGCAGTGACTTTCCTCGTTGGTGCTGTCAGATGGCTTGGAGAGGCAGAGGTGGTCTTTTTCTTGGCTTCCCTCGAAGGCTGGATGCGGGTCAGTGAGGGTAGTTTCTCCAGCACCCGAACCTCCTCGGAAGTGCTGCTGCTGCTGCTGTTGCTGCCGCTGTCAGATTTCCCTTGGTCGGATGGTCCAACTCCTGTGTTTGGTTTCTGCCGTTTCATCTGGGTGAATTCCTTGGACAGGTTCCTCTTGACAGAGGGCTCATCATCGGATTCCCCCCAAATTGAGGAGGGGGAGAAACCAGCTATGTATCTGTCGAGGTCGGACATGGACTCTTTTCTTTTTTCTCCCCTAGAAGATGTTGTGGCAGTGTGGTTGCCGCCTGCAGCTGTCATGGCTGGGGTTGGGGTGGACGCGGCAGATGTTGTTCTCGATGTGGCAGCAGGGGTAGGGGTATGGGCAGGGTGGGGGCAGCAAAATAATGATCGAGGAAAGCAGGAAACAGTACACCTGGAAAATTTAAATTGGTTTTAATGGAATGTATCGTTGCTGTTGTGAAGTCCCGAATAAAGCTCATCATGCCCAGCTACCGTTCCTCCATTTTCTGCAGGGTGGCAAGGATTTGGGTAGAGGATTCGACTGGGGGTGCTGCTGCTGTGGGCTGCCTTGGTTCTGTGGCGGCAGGCTCTGTTTGGGTGGGCTCTGTCGGCTCACCTGCCGCGGCAGATGGGTTGAAGCTAGATATTGGCGTTGCAGCTTTCAGCTCCATCAAGATAAGGATGTTCCTCTACGTCCATGTTTTTCCTCGGATTCTCAAATCCTCAGCAACTTCGGGAATGTTGTGGCCACGACATAGGGTTGTTATGAGGTAGGGGAAGACAAGTGGTCCCGATGGCCAAAATGCACAATCCAAAATCCCCTCCCGAGCATATCGACCAACATTAATATGCCTCTCGTTTAGAATTGAATGGACGAGAGCTAACCTTGGTTGATCTACCGTGCTGTTGTGTGAGGAGGGCATAATCCTCTTTTTGACGAATGCGTTCCACAGCTTGGCTTCGGGGTGAGTTGAACTTGTTTCACCGTCCTTGGGTGTTTGGGATCGATGTTTCACTGGGTGCCTGTAACGCCCCGGTTTTGGGCTTAGAAGTTTTGGGCTTGGACCGGTTCGGTCAAAGTGCTGTTCGAATATAAAAAGGTGAAATTAGGAAAGCCTAGTTCGGGTTGCATTAAAAATATGGAAAAATGTTCTAAAATCCTCTTTTAATATATATAAGTGAACTGTGAAATCAATTTTACAAAATGAGGCTTGGAAGGGTGACATTTTGGCTAGTGACCAAAATGTAATTTTTGAAAACTGCGTGACTGTTTTAGAAAGGATTGAAACTTTGAATCTTTAAGGAGCTATTTACCCAAAGGGAGTTTCTCCAGATTTTTCTAAGATATTTTATGATTTAATTCTGAGTTTTAAACAAAAGAAAAGTGGAGGGAAGTTATTTTCCATTTTCAACTAACTTTTCCAATTTTCCTTTTCTCTCATTTTCTCTCAACCCAAACATTCTCTCCAGAGCTTTTTCCTCTGATTTTGTCACCTAAATACCTCTTTTCAATTCTCTTTGGATTCCTAATCATCTCATCAACAAAACCTCACCAATTGCTAATTGGATTTTCAAGATTTTGGTTCCAAAAAGGGAGAAACTCAAGTTTGGAGGTAAGAACGTCCTTCTCCTCTAAACTCTCAGTTCTTTACTGAAATTCCTAAGTTCTCAATCCTTAATTGATGTTTTATAAGTGGTTTTAAAGTTGTGTAATGGATCTTGGCTTAAAATACAAGATTTGGTGATTTTTGATGGATTTTCGTTTGATCTGATTGGGCTGTGTTTTAAGGTGTTAATTTGATAAGGAATTGAGTTTGAATTAATGCAATCCCGGATAGGTTGAATTTCCTAAGTTTAGCTTGTGATTCTTGGTTGTTTTTGGAGTGATCTTGTGGATCTGTTGTTGCTGGAGGTATAAGGATGTTGTCAGGTTCTTTTTAGATGTTAAATGATGTTTAAAGATGTTTAGTTTTGATGGATCATGGCTGGGCAATGTTGAGGAGTGGTTTGGATGCATTTTCGGTTGTGTGGTGGCCGAAAATGGAGTGTGGATGAGAGCAGCGAATTTAGGTGCTTTCATTGAAGCTATTAATGCATGATGATGCATTAATCCTCTGCTTTGATGTGTTTAAAACAGGGGAGTCATCTTTGGATCCAAGTGGTGGTGATCCGGGAGCTTGATTTGTGTTTCGGCAAGAGGCGAAACGGAATCGGTGAGTGGAATTTGGTTTTCGGCTTTGAAACCAGTGTTTTGAAGGTTTGGGAGCTTAGTTTAGGTCTAAGCAACTTAGCTAAGCTCAAGAGTAAGTTTTCGGAAAAACTCTCTTGGTGATGGCCATGGTTTTTGGTTGTATGCAATGTGTTGTTTGCATGATTTTAAATTTGTTTTGAAAGCATATCTAGCATGTTTATTTGCTGAGATTTTAAGCCATGTGTTGAAGGAAGCTCAAGGTAAGAGTTCCTTGTTTTTGAACATTGTTAAAATGTGGTTTGATGCTTAAGATGCATGATGATTATGGCTTGGTTTAAATGCTTTAAAACAGTGAGATATTGATGATAATGATGCATATTGGCAAGTGATGGTTAAGGTCACAAAGGTGGTTAAAAGTCCTTGTGTGAGCCTTGTATATTTAAGAACATCAAGGTGGTTAAAAGTCCTTGGATGGTTCTTGGTTAAGATCACAAAGGTGGTTAAAAGTCCTTGTGTGGATCTTGGAAAGTTTAAGAACAACATGGTGTTTAAAAGTCCATGGTTGGTTCTTGGTTAAGGCTCAAGATGGTTAAAAGTCCTTGGAAAGCCTTGGTTACTTAAGAACTCCAAGGTGGTTAAAAGTCCTTGGGAGATTCTTGTTAAGGACACAGAGGTGGTTAAAAGTCCTTGTGTGGTCCTTGCCATGGTGTTTAAAAGTCCATGGGTCCAAGGTGTTTAAAAGTCCATGGGGATAAGATCACAATGGTGTTTAAAAGTCCATGTGTGGATCTTATGTGAAATGTATCACTTGTTGCCAATATGACTTGTTATGAACTTGAAGCATGAGATGCTTGTTTAAAATGTTTAAGAGCATGTTTAATGTTGCTTGAGGCATGATTTATAAATGAGTTTTATAAATGCATTATTGAATGGTTTTAATGAGCATTCCTCACTAAGCTTTTGCTTACGCTCTCTTTCGTTTTCTTAAACCAATAATGCAGAGCATTAAGGTGCATTGAGGGCAGCAAGGAAGGCAAGCAATCAAGTGGAAGTTAAGCTCAAGTATGGGAAGGTTTTCTTAAACACTCTTAGCTTTTGGCATTTGGCAATGGGGGACCTATGTGGATGTTTTGGGAGAGGTTTTGAAATCACTAAGTTTGTTTAATGTTGTTAATAATGCTGGATTATGTAATTGGCCATTATGTGGTTGGTTTGGAAATTTAATGCTTGAATGGTTTGCTAAGTAGGAAACATGCCTTTAGATTTGGGGCTTTTCATTTTTGATGCCATGATGATGATTGGATGATGCATTTATGTTCCTTACATGTTGAATGTCTTGCTGGTGAAGTTTGGTAGCATTTGGAGCATGTATGGTTGATCAATTGTGTGTTTAAGCAAGCATTTTTCTGCATTCTGTGCAGGCCGTATCGGAACAGTAGTTACCGTTTCGGAACGGGTGCCTTGTAGCAGCCCAGGCGTCCGAAACGGAAGACACCGTTCCGAAACGGAAAGTCCTCTGCCAGTCCTCGTTTCGGAACACGTTGCGGAACGGCCCCGCGTTTCGAAACAGGTTCTTCCTGTTTCGGAACACCTGACCGTTGGGGGCTGACATTGGCAGTTACATGTTTTGAAATGTTTGCATTTTGGTCCTGAAACTTGTATGTGCAATCGTATAAGCTTGGGATGTCCGTTTGAGCTGAAATTTGGCAGTGAAGCATGAAACCTGAATAATTTCAAGATGGTAACTTTAATTTGGGTTAAGACCTTATAATTTACAGAATTTACTTTTTGGTCCCTAAAGTTGATATTTGTGCAATTGAGTCCCTGATTGTTCTCTGATTGTTATGATCTTTGAGTATGTTGTTTGTGTGATCATATCTAGGGATGATGCGCATCTAGACAAGATCAAAAAAAAGAAAAAAAGGGTCGTTAATCAAGGTTGACTTTCGGGTTGACTTTGGTTTTCCCCGTGTGATCTTCTTAATTCGGGTCGATCGTCTAGGCCGGGTTAAGGGGGTTACAGTGCCTTCCTCGGTGATTTCTGCCATGACAACATCATAATTTGCTGCCTCCAGGCTCTCCACAAATCTCTGGTGCCCATCTTCCCTTCTACCGTTGTAGAATCCATAAAGGGTGTTGATGTACTCTGGCTCAAAAGAGACTTCCTTTCCACGAACCGTCACTGTTGTCGCCTCCCTACTGTCGATGGCACTATAAAATTCTCTGACTAAGGTGACGTTAATCTCTTCAGGCTGCTCGGAAAACATTTGTCAATGTAGGGCTCTGATATTACGGGCTATGAATTGTTTGAGCCCGAGATTCTTCGTTCGGGTGCTGTAGATGAAGCCTTTTTCTTCCCACATATCTCTGCCTTGGAAGGAGCTGGGAGTGGCTGCTGCTGGGGCAGAGCCTGAGGCAGCACTGCGTCGGGTGTTTCTGGTACTCATGGTTGCAAGGGACTGTAGAAAAAATGAAAGCAAATGAAATTCTAGAGAGGAAACAAGTAGAGAGAGTAAAAGTGAGTGAAAAATGAATAGTAAAATGGGGTTTATATAGATGAGGAGTTTGCTGCCCGTTGGAGCTGTAACGGCAGGCGCGAATAATGGGGCCAGCTGTTACACAGTTTCTGACGCGTCTGTCACGCGTTTCCGTGTCTGCTGCGCGTCTCTGACGTGCTTGCGTGTCTGCCGCGACAGCGTGTTGACAGGCTGGATTTTCTGCGTCTGTCGCGGTAGTTGTAACGACTGGCTCCTATTTTGGGCTTTTTGGGCTGATGGTGAGGTGGTAGGCTGAGTTCACTTCTTCTCTACTCCTTGTCTTCTTTATTTCCTAAAAATAATAAAAAAACTTAGTTCCTTAAAATAAAATAATTCTAATTACCTAATAAATATATATATATATATATAATAGAAATAAAATTAGGTTAAATTAGGGATGTCGAGGGGGGCATCTCCTAAAGTAACCACTTCCTGTATTCTTGGGGCTTCAGTCCTTTGATAATGCTTTAATCTCTGTCCGTTGACTTTAAATTGGTGCCCATCTTTTAAGGATTTGATCGTGATGACACCATGAGGAAAAACTTGCACCACTTGAAACAGGTCGGACCATCTAGATTTCAACTTTCCTGGGAAGAGTTTCAACCTAGAGTTGAATAACAACCCAAGTTGCCATGGGTAAAACTATCGTGGCAGCAATTTCTTATCATGCCATTTCTATGTCTTGTCCTTGTAAATCCTTGCGTTGTCATAGGCCATTGCTCAAATTTCTTCGATCTCATTCAAGTCAAGTAGCCTTTTCTGTCCTGCCTTTTCCAAGTCCATATTCATTGCCTTGATGGCCCAGTATGCTTTGTGCTCAATCTCAACAGGTAAATAGCATGTTTTTCCATAAATCAGCCGGTAGGGTGACATTCCCAATTGAGTTTTAAATGTTGTTTTGTAGGCCCATAGTGCATAATTGAGGTGTAGAGACCAGTCCTTTCGAGTTGGCTTAACCATCTTCTCAAGAATGTTTTTGACCTTTCTGTTGGATATCTAAGCCTGTCCATTGGTCTGGGGGTGGTAAGCTGTTGCGATTCGATGCTTGACACCATATTTCTTTAAGGCAGCAGCTATTACCCTATTGTCAAAATTCCTCCCTTCATCATTGATGATCGTCTTAGGGATGCCAAATCAGGAAAAAATGTTCTTGTGCAAAAACCTCTGAATAGTCTTGGCATCATTTTTCTGTGTGGCGATCGCTTCTACCCATTTGGACACATAGTCCACTGCCAGGAGGATATATAAATTCCCAGATGATGCTGGAAATGGTCCCATAAAATCAATCCCCCAAACGTCGAAGATTTCGACTTCAAGAATGTTTTGCAGCGGCATCTCATGTCTTCTTGAGATATTTCCAGTCCGTTGACATTTATCACAGCTTTTGTAGAATGCATGGGCATCCTTGAACAATGACGGCCAATAAAAACCAGACTGCAAAACCTTGGCAGCAGTTTTGTTACCACCCAAGTGTCCTCCATATTGTGAAGCATGGCAGTGATGAAGCACAGCTTCCTGTTCATCTTCGGGTACACATCTCTTGATGATCTGATCTGCACACATTTTGAAAAGAAGAGGTCCGTCCCAATAATAATGCTTAACATCATTTTGGAACCTCGTCCTAGCTTGATAGTTAAGATCAGGAGGAAATATTCCGCTAACTAAATAATTAACGAAATCAGCATACCAGGGGAGTTCAGAAAACTTACATGCCGCCATGGCTGTCGCGGCAATGCTTATGGCAGCGAACAACTTCTCATCATGGAAGGTCTCCAGTACGTGTGTCTTGTCTGTTGGGAGACTCTTTCCATTCTCTAATCTTGACAAGTGATCTGCAACTTGGTTATATATCCCCCTTTTGTCCTTTATTTCTATGTCGAACTCTTGCAACAGCAAAATCCAACGAATTAGTCTGGGCTTTGCGTCTTTCTTAGCAAACAGATATTTCAGTGCAGAGTGGTCTGTCTGGACCACCACTTTCGTCCCAAGTATGTAGGATCGGAACTTGTTAATTGAAAACACCACAACCAACAATTCCTTCTCTGTTGTGGTGTAATTCACTTGGGCATCGTTGAGTGTTTTGCTAGCATAGTAAATTATATGGAATAGCTTGTCCTTCTTCTGCCCAAGTGCTGCCCCTACAGCATAATCACTGGCATCATACATAATCTCAAATGGCAACTTCCAGTCCGGTGGATGTACGATCAGGGCTGTTACTAGCTTCTCATTTAGAATTCTGAATGCCTCAGTACATTCAGTGTTGAAGTCGAACGGACGATTCTTCGCTAGTAGGAGGCATAATTGTTTGGTGATCTTCGAAAAATTGGCTCTAAACCTTCGATAGAAACCAGCATGCCTTAAAAAACTTCGAATTCCCTTGACTGTGGTGGGTGGTGGCAGCTTTTCAATTACCTCAATTTTTACCATGTCGACCTCTATGCCGCGACAGCTTACTTTGTGGCCTAGGACTATCCCTTCATCCACCATGAAGTGACATTTCTCCCAGTTTCATACCAAGTTCGCTTTCTCGCATCTCTCGAGCACTTTCTGCAGGTTGCCTCAGCAGCTTTCAAAATTGTCTCCAAAGACTGAGAAATCGTCCATGAATATCTCTAGGAATTCCTCCACCATGTTGGAGAATATAGCCATCATACACCTCTGAAAAGTTGCTGGTGCGTTGCAAAGTCCAAATGACATCCTCCGAAAAGCGTAAGTCCCGTACGTGCAAGTGAAGGTCGTTTTCTCTTAATCCACCTATGCGATGGCTATTTGGTTGTTACCTGAGTAACCATCAAGAAAACAATAATAAGGCTTTCCCGCTAATCTATCAAGCATTTGATCAATAAAAGGCAGGGGAAAGTGGTCCTTCCAGGTAGCTTTGTTAAGCTTCTGGTAGTCAATACAAACCCTCCAATCGGTCACAGTTCTGGTTGGGATTAACTCATTTTCTTCGTTGGTCACCACAGTTATTCCTCCTTTCTTAGGAACACACTGCACCGGGCTCACCCACTTACTATCCGAGATGACATAAATTATCCCAGCATCTAGTCATTTGATAATTTCTTTTCGGACCACTTCTCACATAGCATTATTTAAACGTCTCTGGGCATCAATGGTCAGCTTGTGATCATCATCTAAGAGGATTTTATGCATACATAGTGCCGGATTGATGCCTTGGATGTCAGCTATCGTCCATCCAATAGCTCTTTTGTGCTGCTGCAGCATCTCTATCATCTGCCGTTCCTGTTCCTGCATCAACTTGGAAGAGATGATTACGGGCAACGTATCATTTAATCCAAGAAAAACGTATTTAAGCTGCCCATACAGGGGCTTAAGATCTAGAACATGTGGCTCTACAGTTGATGGCTTTTGGATTATATGTTTATTCGAGGTATAGTTTAAGGGCTCGAATAACTTACCTGGACGATTGCCTATCCAGTTTACCTCCACATGATCTTCAGTATCAGATATGTCAGAGTCTGAGGAGCTGCTGTCGTCGTCGCTGCCGTGACAGTCTTCTAAATAGCTGCTGGGGCAGTGGCCAAATTTGATGTCATGGCAGTCCGACCTGATGCAGGGTTGGTCAAGGTTAACTTCAGTTATATCCTTGCATTCTTCTTCTACACCAGCGTGCTTTATTGCTTGGAGAACATTCGACTTGATCTCTTGATCATTGACTCTCATAATGAGTTCTCCCTTCTCTACATCAATCAGTGATCTTCCTGTGGCTAAGAAGGGTCTCCCCAGGATGATTGGTGCATTCTCATGTCTTCAAAATCTAAAACAAGAAAGTCAGCAGGAAAAATAAATTTATCCACTCTTACCAGAATATCTTCAATTTTCCCTTCCGGTTGCACGTAAGAGTGGTCTGCCAGCTGCAACATAACTGTTGTGGGTCGTGCTCATCCAATGCCTAATTTCTGAAATACAGATTTTTGCATTAAATTAATACTAGCACCTAGATCACAAAGTGCCTTACCCACAAATTTATCTTCGACTATGCACGATATTATGAAGCTCCCAGGATCCTTCTTTTTCTGGGGTGGATGCTTGTGCATAATAGTCACGCATCCTTCTGTCAGCTTAACCGTCTCGAATTCCCCAAGTCTGGATTTTTTCGACATAGAATCCTTGAGAAATTTGGCATAACCAGGCATCTCCTTGATAGCATCTAACAGCGGAATATTGATGTGGACCTGCTTAAAAATATCATAGATCTTCTTAAGCTGAGATTCCTGTTTCAACTTCTGTAACCGTTGAGGGAAAGGAGGTGGAGGACGATAGTCTTCAATGCGTCCTTCCCACTGCATTCGGATCTGAGGAGGCTTAGGTTCTTCATCCTTCTCATATGTCCCTTCTGCTGTCGTGGCAGGTATATTGGCAGCGGGCTGTTTGTCGTCTGCCAGGGAAACGTTCTCGATAGTCGATTCTAGGGCTGGTTCCTTAGCTAGTTCAGCTTCCTCCTCTGGCCCTGATAATTTCTTCCCACTCCTAGTTGTAATAGCCTTGCATTGCTCATGTGTGGGTTGTCTAGCGTTCTTAGTATCGCTAAGGAATCCTTCATTCTGTCTCGGTTTAATATGCTGGGAAACCTGACCCATCTGTGTCTCCAGCGATTTCAGAGTAGCTTCATGGTTAGTCATCCGCATCTATGTTTTATCCATGAATGACTCAATCTTTTTGACGAAGTTATTCATGTTCTCAATATAAGTTCCTATTTGAGACATAAACGTAGCCATTGTCTGCTCCAATATACTAGTCGTGGCTGATGGTGGCTGTTGCAGCTGCTGTTGCGGTTGCTGTCGAGTCAGAAGTCTAAGTGCCCCCTGATATTTAGTGTTCTGTACTTGAGGATTCAAGGCATTGTTCGGGTTGCTCCAAGAAAATTTGGGATATTTTCTCTAGTTTGGATTGTAGTTGTTGGAATTGTAGTTCTGCTTGTTATAGTTCCCAACGTACATCCCTTCCTCTAGCTGTAGTGGGTAGTCCTCCGAACTATGATTCCCATCGCAAGTTCCACATACTTCTTCTCCAGCATAAACAGGTTGAGAATCCTTTTTCAGCAAGTTCTCTACTGCCTTTGTGAGATATACAACTTGTGTCTTTAAGGAATTATCGGCTTCGTAATCCTTCACAGCTAGTACTCGTTTACCTCTCCTCGATGTGGTGAACTATTCTTCATTCTTAGCCAAATTCTTTAACATTACCATGGCGTTCTCTGGGTCTTTATGTAACAACAACCCATAGGCTGCTGAATCGATTCTCATATGAGTCTGTAGGTTGGCAGCATTGTAAAATTTGATTAACTGATTCCAAACAGAGAATCCATGCATCGGACAATTCCTCAGAAGAGTGGTAAACCTGTCCCACGCCTCGTGCATTGGCTCGTCGTCTTCCTGTTGAAAAGTAGCAATTTTGTTACGTAATCGCTCAGATAAATGGGAAGGGTTAAAACGAGACAAAAATTCACAAGTTAAATCTACCCAAGTTCGTATTGAACCCGGTGTTAGTTTGTTCCACCAAGTTTTAGCTCTATCCCTCAATGAATGAGGAAATAAATGAAGCCTCAGTATCTCCGGATTTACTCCTGGTAGTCTAAACGAACCACAGATTTCCTGGAACGTTTTCAAATGTTCCCTAGCATCCTCTATAGCAGCACCACTAAATTGTCCAGCGGAATTAATCATGCTGAACATGACAGGTTTCAGCTCGAAATTCTCAGCTTCCACATCTGGCAGGGTGGTCTCTAACTCCACATGATCATTGATAATGTAATCTCGACATGACCGGCGTGCGGCAGTAGCAGGAGGATTGGTGGGTTGTCCGTTTCCTCCATCTCCGACAGGATCTTCAGGACCTTGGGGATTCCCTTGGGTGTTCCTCCTGTCTTCATGTCTTTCGTTCACCATTGCTTCTAATTGTTCCTCCAAGTACTCGTTTCGTTCTACTAGTAGGCGGACTCGTTTCCTGAGGTTGCAAGTTCGCTCGATTTCAGGATCTAAGTTGTCCTCAGGTTTTTTCCCTCGTTGAGATCTGCGCATAAGCAAACAAAAGACCTTGTGAAAAGCACAGGGTGAACAATCCAAGTAAAAATAGAAAATTTTAAAAAGTGCAATAAAGTAGGGTAAAGTTATGTTGTCAGTCCCCGGCAACGGCGCCAAAAACTTGTTGCGTGTAAAAGAATCTATCGCAATGTAGTGCAAGTGTACACAACGCAAGTAGTAAAGTGATACGTAAGTATCGGATATCGTCTCCACAGGGACTAGGCTAATAGCTTTAACCTTGGATTGCTGTACACGAGTGAAAAGAAAGAGTTTAATTGTTTGTCACGAAATAATAAAGAAGACTGAAAATAAAAGATGAAAATATTCAGAATAAAGAGTAGGCTGGTATTAATCTGCTCCGTAATGCAGGTGTTTGCACTGTCTAGGACTTCTCTGTTATGTCGTAGCGTCTCTCGCGGCAGCACCTGCTACGGCATCGGTCTGTTGTTTTCGCGACAGCGAACACACAACTCAGTACTTCAAGCTTGGCAAGAATCCCTGCTATGCCTTGGCCTATCCCTAGGTCCAAGTCTGTCGATGAACACATCTTTGATGATATCTCCCGCCGTGAATCGAAGGATGAACACCGATGTTATTGAATTCTTCCTTAGCCACTTAACCTCATCCTATCCCTAGGTTTGAGATAGTTCAACCATAAACTGGAAAACATATACTTATTCATTTCGTATACTTAACTCTCCCGATATTAAGTAAATGTGTAATCTCACAATGCTCTCCCGATACTCTTGCAAGATGTTGAAAACTAGAATAAGCAAACTTGAAGTCTATTTTATTGAAAAGAAAAAATCCTAAAATAATGCAATCCTTGTAACTACTTTACAGAATCAACCCTTAGCCCTAGGGGAAATTTAGAACATGATGAGAAGCGAGAAATTGACTAGGGTTTAGGGGAAGATGGCTAGAGAGTAAGATATCCATCCCTAGGTCGAATTACATGCATTTATATAGGCCTTGGGTTCAAGTTTTCTAATATGGCAAGAATACAAGTTTAAATTAAAGTACAACTTTATTAAAGACTAAATCTTCAAAGTAGATGCTTTTAATTCGTCCTCTCTTCTTGCTTTGTAACGCCCCGGTTTTGGGCTTAGAAGTTTTGGGCTTGGACCGGTTCGGTCAAAGTGCGGTTCGAATATAAAAAGGTGAAATTAGGAAAGCCTAGTTCGGGTTTCATTAAAAATATGGAAAAATGTTCTAAAATCCTCTTTTAATATATATAAGTGAATTGTGAAATCAATTTTGCAAAATATGGTTTGGAAGGGTGACATTTTGGGCTAGTGACCAAAATGTAATTTTTGAAAATTGCCTGACTGTTTTAAAAAGGATTGAAACTTTGAATCTTTAAGGAGCTATTTACCCAAAGGGAGTTTCTCCAGATTTTTCTAAGATATTAAATGATTTATTAATGGATTTTAAATAAGACTAAAAAGGAGGGAAGATATTTTCCTAATTTCCAACTAACTTTTCCATTTTCCATTTTCACTCTCTCATCTTTTCTCTCAAGCCAAACATCTTTTCTCCAAGGCTTTTTCCTCTGATTTTGTCACATAAATATCTCTTTTCAATTTCCTTTTGATTTCTAATCATCTCATCATCAAAACCTCACCATTTGCTAAGTGGATTTTCAAGATTTTGGTTCCAAAAAGGGAGAAAACTCAAGTTTGGAGGTAAGAACGTCCTTCTCCTCTAAACTCTCAGTTCTTTACTGAAATTCCTAAGTTCTCAATCCTTAAATTGTGTTTTATAAATGGTTTTAAGGTTGTATTATTGATCTTGGCTTTTAAATGCAAGATTTGGTGATTTTTGATGAAATTTCGTATGATCTGTTTGGGCAGTGTTTTAAGGTGTCAATTTGATGTTAAATGAATGTTAAATTGATGAGAAATTGAGTTTTAATTAATGCAATCCCGGATAGGTTGAATTTCCTAAGTTTAGCTTGTGTTCTTGGTTGTTTTTGGAGTGATCTTGTGGATCTGTTATAGCTGGAGGTATAAGGATGATGTTAGATCCTTTTTGGATGTTAAATGATGTTTAAGGATGTTTAGATTTGATGGATCTTGGCTGGGCAATGTTGTGGAGTTGTTTGGATGCATTTTCGGTTGTGTTTGGTAGCCGAAAATGGAGTGTGGATGAGAGCAGCGAGTTTAGATGCTTTCATTGAAGATATTAATGCATGATGATGCATTAATCCTCTGATTTGATGTGTTTAAAACAGGGGAGTCATCTTTGGATCCAAGCGGTGGTGATCCGGAAGCTTGATTTGTGTTTCGACAAGAGGCGAAACGGAATCGGTGAGTGGAATTTGGTTTTCGGCTTTGAAACCAGTGTTTTGAAGGTTTGGGAGCTTAGTTTAAGTCTGAGCAACTTAGCTAAGCTGAAGAGTAAGTTTTCGGAAAAACTCTCTTGGTGATGGCCATGGTTTTGGTTGTATGCAATGTGTTTTGTTTGCATGATTTTAAATCTGTTTTGAAAGCATATCTAGCATGTTAATTTGCTGAGATTTTAAGCCATGTGTTGAAGGAAGCTCAAGGTAAGAGTTCCTTGTTTTTGAACATTGTTTTAATGTGGTTTGATGCTTAAAAAGAATGCATGATGTTTATGGCTTGTTTAAATGCTTTAAAACAGTGGAATATTGATGTTAATGATACATATTGGCAAGTGATGGTTAAGGTCACAAAGGTGGTTAAAAGTCCTTGTGTGAGCCTTGTATACTTAAGAACATCAAGGTGTTTAAAAGTCCTTGGATGGTTCTTGGTTAAGATCACAAAAGTGGTTAAAAGTCCTTGTGTGAATCTTGTGAATTTTAAGAACAACATGGTGTTTAAAAGTCCATGGTTGGTTCTTGGTTAAGGCTCAAGGTGGTTAAAATTCCTTGTGTAAGCCTTGTTACTTAAGAACTCCAAGGTGTTTAAAAGTCCTTGGGAGATTCTTGTTAAGGACACAAAGGTGTTTAAAAGTCCTTGTGTGGTCCTTGTCATGGTGTTTAAAAGTCCATGGGCCATGGTGTTTAAAAGTCCATGGGGTTAAGGTTACAATGGTGTTTAAAAGTCCATGTGTGGTCCTTGGAATCTATAAGATCACAATGGTGTTTAAAAGTCCATGTGTGGATCTTATGTGAAATGTATCACTTGTTGCAAATATGACATGTAATGAAAGTGAAGCATGAAATGCTTGTTAAAAATGTTTAAGAGCATGTATAAATGTTGCTTGAAGAATGGTTTATAAATGAGTTTTATAAATGCATTGTTGTGTGGTTTTAAATGAGCATTCCTCACTAAGCTTTTGCTTACGCTCTCTCTCTTTTCTTAAACCAATATTGCAGAGCATTAAAGTGCATTGAGGGCAGCAAGGAGGGCAAGCAATCAAGTGGATAACTAAGCTCAAGTATGGTGAAGGTTTCTTAAACACTATTAGCTTTTGGCATTTGGCAATGGGGGACCTATGTGGATGATTTTGGGAGATGTTTGGAACTCCCTAAGTTTGTTAAATGTTGTTAATATGTTGGAACATGTGATTGGTCTTTATGAGTTGTTTTATCAAATTGATGCTTGAATGGTTTGCTAAGTAGAAAGCATGCCTATAGATTTGGGGCTTTTCATAATTGATGCCATGTCGATGTTTGGTTGATGCAATTATGTTCCTTGTATGTTGAATGACTTGCTGGTATAATTTGGTGGCTTTTGGAGCATGTTAGATAGGTCAATTGTGTGATTAATCAGCCAATTATCTGCATTCTGGGCAGGCCGTATCGGAACGGGAGCTACCGTTTCGGAACGGGGGCCCTGTAATAGCCCAGGCGTTCGAAACGGAAGGTACCATTCCGAAACGATAATGCCTCTGCCAGGCCTCGTTTCGGAACACGTTGCGGAACGGTCCCGCGTTTCGAAACAGGTTCTCCCTGTTTCGGAACACTTGACCGTTGGAGGCTTACATGAGCGGTTATATGTTTTGAAATGTTTGCATTTTGGTCCTGAAACATGTTTGTGCAATTGTATGAGTTTGAGAAATCCGTTTGAGCTGAAAATTGGCAGAGAAGCATGAAACCTGACTAATTATAAGTTGGTAACATTAATTTGGATTAAGACTTTATAATTTTCTGAATTTACAATTTGGTCCCTAAAGTTGTAAATTGTTCAATTGGGTCCTTGAATGTTCTCTGATGGTTATGATCTTTGAGCATGTTGTATGTATGATCATATCTAGGGTTAATGCGCATCTAGACAGGAGTAAAAGAAAAAAAAAGGGTCGTTAATCAAGGTTGACTTTTGGGTTGACTTTGGTTTTCCCCGTGTGACTTCCTTAATTTGGGTCAACCGTCTAGACCGGGTTAAGGGGGTTACATTTGGTGGTATCAGAGCTGAGTTCTCGAGTATTTGGGAATGATTGTGTGCATGATTGAAGTATGTATGCTTTGTATGCTTGTTGAGTAAAGGCATGTTGAGTGGTTTGTGAATATGTTGATAATGAGCTTGAGTACTTGGATTGCTTACCTTGCTGGGCCTGACTTTGTTTATTTGCATTGTGATTGCATTGTTAGAGTATGGCACCTCGTAGAGAGTTGAGGAGTAATGTGCGAGCTACAGCTCAAAATGAGAATGAGAATGAGGAGAATGCAGGAAGTGCGGTGTTACCTCCTCCACCTGATGGTGGTGAAGCTGGGGGTGAAAGAGCTGGAGCTGCAGCTGGTGTTGGGGTCGCTGGACCTGAGGCTGGTCAGGGGCAAGCTGTTCCTGACATGACGGTGTTGATACAAGCTATTGCTGGAGCTTTTCAAGCAGCAGTAGCTGGAGCTCAAGGAGCTAGGCATCAGGGAGATGCTGGAGTTAGATTGCCCTTGGAACGTTTGCGCAGTCTAGGAGGGACTGAGTTCAGGGGTTTGTCAGCTGAAGGTTCGGAATTGCACTGATGTGCAAAAGCTCGGTTGTGCAGTATCCTTGCTACAGGATGATGCTTATACATGGTGGACAACCACTATTGCTGGGATGGCGGAAGCTGGTGTAACTTGGACATTCTTTCAGAATGCGTTCAAGAGAAGGTATCTAGGTGTGAGGTACCTAGATGAAAAGAAGAGGGAGTTCATGTCTCTTACCCAAGGGAGCATGTCCGTGGCTGAGTATGAGGTCCAGTTTGTCCGACTCAGTCAATATGCACCTGAGCTTGTTCCGGATGAGCGGGAGAGGTGTGAAAGGTTCCGTTATGGTTTAGTGACGGAAGTTAAGATGTATGTGCTGGCTACCGAGTATGATGATTTTGATGTGCTGGTGGGCCGAGCAAAGGATATTGAGATGAACTTGGGTTTATCTGCTAGAAGTGCTGGGTCAAGTGCTGGTAAGCGATCAGCTGAGTATAGTTCCGGTGGTGGACGGAACAAGAGGGGACGAGATCAGAAGTATCAGTCCTCGGCTAAGCGAGGTGGTGGTGCACCTGCTCGGGGAGGCAACGCGAGAGCTGATCCGAGTGCGTGTTGGACATGTGGTTCACGTGGTCATATGAAGCGCGATTGTCCTCGTGCTGTGAGGGAGGTGCAAGCTCCTGTTGCAGCAGCTGGTAATGGGTGCTGGAACTGTGGATCTGTGGATCACATGAGGCGAGAGTGTCCTATGTTGGCTGGTGGCCAAGTGCGTGCTCCTGTTGTTGCTGCACCGCAGAGAGGTCGTGGGCGCGGCCGTGGTAACTTCCAGCGGAGAGAGGAAGGTGGTTGGGGAGTGGCCCATGTTGTGGCTATTCAGCCTGAGGGTGGCGGTCAAGCTAGGGTGTATGCTCAGCGGGAGGGGGGGAATGACGCGGATGTGATCGCAGGTGCCTTTACTTTGCAATCCTTGTCATTACTTTCCTTGATTGATTCTGGATCTACGCACTCTTACATATTGCGTGAGCATGCTGAATTGCTTGGTTTTCCTGTTGAGTCTTTTGATGTTGGTGTTCGTGTCACTAGTTCTTTTGGTGAGACTGTTGTGACTCGAAAGCTTTATAGAAGGTGTCCTTTGGTTGTTCAAGATCATGTTTTTCATGTTGACCTTATGGAGCTGCCTTTCTATGGTTTTGATGTAATCCTTGGCATGGATTGGCTTGCTGAGCATCGTGCTGTTGTGGATTGTGAGAATAAGCGAGTCTCGTTGAAGCTTGCGGATGATTATGAGGTGGTTGTGGTTGGTGAGAACGTGAAGTTCCTTGCCAATGTGGTGTCTACCTTGGAGGCGAGCAGGATGCTGAGGCAAGGTTGTGAAGCTTACCTAGCTTTTGTGATGAATCCTAGCTCTAAGGAGTTGCGGGTGCAAGATATCAGGATTGTGCGAGAGTTTTCTGGTGTGTTTCCTGAGGAGTTGCCTGGTTTACCTCCTAATCGCGAGGTGGAGTTTGGGATTGAGCTGTATGAGAATACAACTCCTGTGTCCATTACCCCTTATAGAATGGGACCCAAAGAGTTGAAAGAGCTGAAGACGCAGTTGCAAGAGTTGCTTCATCGTGGGTTCATTCGGCCAAGTGTGTCACCTTGGGGTGCACCGGTCTTGTTTGTGAAGAAGAAGGATGGCACTATGAGAATGTGCATTGATTATCGTCTGCTGAATAAGTTGACTATCAAGAATCGGTATCCTTTGCCGATAATTGATGATCTCTTTAATCAATTTCGGGGAGCAGCTGTGTTCTCTAAGATTGACTTGAGGTCTGGGTATTACTAGTTGAAGGTGAAAGATGTGGATGTGCCTAAGACAGCTTTCAGGACAAGGTATGGGCATTATGAGTTCCTTGTGATGCCGTTTGGTTTGACAAATGCTCCTGCAACTTTCATGGACATGATGAATCGTGTGTTTCATGAATACCTGGACAAGTTTGTTGTGGTGTTCATTGATGATATCCTCGTGTACTCACGTACTGAGGAGGAGCATGAAGAGTATTTGAGGATTGTTTTGCAAGCCTTGTTGGAGAATCAGCTTTATGCCAAGCTGAGCAAGTGTGAGTTTTGGTTAAGTGAAGTGGTGTTTCTTGGGCATGTGGTTTCTGCTGAGGGGATTCGTGTTGATCCTCAGAAGATTGAGGCGGTGATGAACTGGAAGGTTCCTAAGTCTGTTCATGAGGTTCGTAGTTTCCTTGGGTTGGCGGGATACTACCGGAGGTTTGTGGATGGTTTTTCTAAGATTGTTGCACCTTTGACGAAGCTGTTGCAGAAAGATGTTAAGTATGAGTGGACGGAAGCGAGACAGCAAGCTTTTGAGAAGCTTAAGGCGGCTTTGACGCAAGCTCCTATCTTGGTTCAACCTGAATCAGGGAAAGAGTTTGTGGTTTATAGTGATGCGTCCTATGTTGGTTTGGGATGTGTGCTGATGCAAGAGGGTAAGGTGGTTGCTTATGCATCGCGGCAGTTGAAGGTGCATGAACGCAATTATCCTACGCATGACATTGAGTTGGCTGCGGTGGTTTTTGATTTGAAGATCTGGAGACATTACCTGTATGGTGAGAAGTGTACTGTGTACACGGATCATAAGAGTTTGAGGTATCTGATGTCTCAGAATGAGTTGAATCTTAGGCAGCGGCGTTGGGTGGAGTTGCTCAAGGATTATGATTTGACGATTGAGTACCACCCTGGAAAAGCTAATGTGGTAGCGGATGCCTTGAGTAGGAAGGTAGCTGTTGAGCTGAGGGCTATGTTTGCCAGTTTGAGTATATCGCGTGATGGTGGTCTGGTGGCTGAGTTGCAGGTGAAACCATCTTTGGTTCAGTTGATCAAGGAAAAGCAGTTGCTGGATGATTCCTTGGTGCCTCATGTTCAGGATATCGCGGAGGGTAGGCCTTCGGATTTCTGCTTTAATGATGATGGTGTGTTGTGTTTTGGGAGTCGGATAGTAGTGCCCAATGATGCTGAGTTGAGGCATGCTATTCTGACTGAAGGTCATAGTAGTCCTTTTGCTATGCACCCTGGTAGTACTAAGATGTATCGTGATCTTCGTGATGAGTACTATTGGGTGGGTTTGAAGAAAGATGTTGCAGAGTTTGTGAGCAAGTGTATAGTGTGTCAGCGAGTTAAGGCTGAGCATCAGGTTCCTTCAGGGTTGTTGCAACCGTTGAGAATCCCTGAATGGAAGTGGGAAAGGGTTACCATGGATTTTGTATCTGGTTTACCCTTGTCACCATCGAAGAAGAATTCGGTGTGGGTGATTGTGGATCGCCTGACGAAGCGTGCGCATTTCTTGCCTGTGCATACTACGTTTTCTTTGGATAAGCTTGCGGAGTTGTACATTGCTAAGATTGTGCGGCTGCATGGTGTGCCTAAGTCAATTGAGTCGGATAGGGATCCGAGGTTTACATCGCGTTTCTGGCAGTGTTTGCATCAAGCTTTGGGTACAAGGTTGAATTTCAGTACATCTTATCATCCTCAGTCGGATGGTCAGTCCGAGCGTGTTATCCAGATTTTGGAGGATATGTTGAGGTGTTGCGTGATTGAGTTCCAAGGTTTTTGGGAGAAACATTTGCCTTTGGTGGAGTTTGCCTATAACAACAGTTATCAAGAAAGTATTCAAATGACACCTTATGAGGCTTTGTATGGGAGGAAGTGTAGGACTCCTCTTTGTTGGGCTGAAACGGGTCAGAAGTTGATTTCGATGCCAGCTTTGTTGAAAGGAACCACCGAGAAGGTGAAGCTCATTTTTGAGCGTTTGAAGGCAGCTTCTGATCGGCAAAAGTCTTACGCGGATTTGAAACTCCCTAAGTTTGTTAAATGTTGTTAATATGTTGGAACATGTGATTGGGAGATGTTTGGAACTCCCTAAGTTTGTTAAATGTTGTTAATATGTTGGAACATGTGATTGGTCTTTATGAGTTGTTTTATCAAATTGATGCTTGAATGGTTTGCTAAGTAGAAAGCATGCCTATAGATTTGGGGCTTTTCATAATTGATGCCATGTCGATGTTTGGTTGATGCAATTATGTTCCTTGTATGTTGAATGACTTGCTGGTATAATTTGGTGGCTTTTGGAGCATGTTAGATAGGTCAATTGTGTGATTAATCAGCCAATTATCTGCATTCTGGGCAGGCCGTATCGGAACGGGAGCTACCGTTTCGGAACGGGGGCCCTGTAATAGCCCAGGCGTTCGAAACGGAAGGTACCGTTCCGAAACGATAATGCCTCTGCCAGGCCTCGTTTCGGAACACGTTGTGGAACGGTCCCGCGTTTCGAAACAGGTTCTCCCTGTTTCGGAACACTTGACCGTTGGAGGCTTACATGAGCGGTTATATGTTTTGAAATGTTTGCATTTTGGTCCTGAAACATGTTTATGCAATTGTATGAGTTTGAGAAGTCCGTTTGAGCTGAAAATTGGCAGAGAAGCATGAAACCTGACTAATTATAAGTTGGTAACATTAATTTGGATTAAGACTTTATAATTTTCTGAATTTACAATTTGGTCCCTAAAGTTTTAAATTGTTCAATTGGGTCCTTGAATGTTCTCTGATGGTTATGATCTTTGAGTATGTTGTCTGTATGATCATATCTAGGGTTAATGCGCATCTAGACAGGAGTAAAAGAAAGAAAAAGGTCGTTAATCAAGGTTGACTTTCGGGTTGACTTTGGTTTTCCCCGTGTGACTTCCTTAATTTGGGTCAACCGTCTAGACCGGGTTAAGGGGGTTACATGCTTGGAGTTCCTTCCTTGAACTTTGGGTTTGCCTTCATTCTGATCTAGGGCTCAGAAAAATATAAGAGTGCTCCATGACAGAGCGGCTTAATTTCCTCTTTCTGTCGAGCTCCACATCACTTCTTCCCTTCATTATTGCTGTCGTCATTGGCTGCCATGGCAGCGGCCATGGCAGCTTCGTCCTTCTTGTCTGCAGTCCTTTGTTCCAGCTCTGGTCCTCTTCTACCCTGAGTCTGCTACAGGAGCTACATGCAAAAGTAACCAATTTCAGTAGAAACTGTGCCATTTAATATAATTGTGATGTATGAAAGAAATCTATCCTAAATGAAATGAATTATGCTTGAATGCAGTAGAAATATGGGTTAAATAGGGGGTAAAATATATAACTTTTACACACTCAACAAATTTCTTCCTCATCAATAGGCATGGTAAAACTCTCGATGGTTCGCCTTCTTCATGTTCTTTAGGAGAACAAATTTCTTTATCATTTTCTGAATCACATATTTCAATATCATTAGAAGACATGATTTCAGACAACATATCTCTCAAAAAAATTTCTTGAAAATAAGACTTATCTAGATAGTCATACCCGGAATGATCTAGTCGACAACAATAATGACATCGAGTTCCCAAAAGAGTAAAATTCAATACGTTTCTCAAAGATATCCTCAAGAACGATCTGAATCGGATACCAAATGATACGGGCACAGCCCCGTATACGCGAACGTTGAGCTTGCGGAAGCGGATAAGGATGTTGGCACGAGTGTTTGATCGCAATTAACCAAGCAAGCAACCTTAAACGGCTCTAACCCACCCTTCTAGACGCAGTTACCTAGGCAAGACGGAGTGTGAAGATCAACAACAAATTCTAACGAACTTGAAGAATCGCTTCTAAAATAAAGAACACAAGTTATACTTCTTGCAAGTCTGAACTCAAAAGAGAACTTTTTTTAATCATTCAAATCTGAACTACAGTGTGGTTGAAGCCTCGTTATATAAGCCTAGGAGAAGTTCTAATCCTAGTAAACTTAAGAAATTAAATACAATAAATAAATGCTGAAATCTAATCTCCTAATTACATAAGTAACTTCTAATAATAAATAAATATTTAAAATAAAATCCTAATTAATTAAATTTGATCCTAATAGATATTTCAAAATCCTATATTGATTTAAATTACAAATAATCAAATAAAATCTTGAAAATTCATAATTATCTAAAAATCCCGTATTAATCCCGTATAGGAATTTCTGCATGCGATGTCATTGCTAAAATAGATGTATCTTGAGTTTTAGATGTCCGATTTAGGCGTTTCAAGATCCATTGGAAAGATATTTGACTGTCGAACAAGTTTCAAGTAGACATGTTGACCCATAATTACCTGGATCCCATCCAAAAAGGGGTCTCAAGTTGACTAACGTTTATGACATGTAAAACAGTTTTAACTTCTTTTCCAAGATGATTAGTTTCACCCCTCACATGCATGTATCATTCCCCCACACCTCAAAACGATTCGCCCTCGAATCTAAACCGGTAAATAGAGGAAGTTCATCAAAGTGCCAGGAAAGAGAAGATGTCTTGAAGGATCCTTGTGCATAGTCTCTTTTTGCAATGTAATTTACAAGTTCCCTCTCATTGAGATTATCACTATTGTTCTTTCGGTTGCAAAGTGTCTCATTCTCATCTTCAAAATTGTTATTAATGCTTGAAGACGAATAAGCATAAATAGAAATTTGAAAGCAATCAATGGTACCTTTTGATTGTATCATACCTTCGTCGCTGTTTGTCGTTTGATGATCATCTTGAATCGAAATAGTAGGTTTGTCACTGGAACCAAACACACTACATAGAATTTCTTCCTCATCAATAGGCATGGTTAAACTCTCGATGGTATCGTCTTCTTCATGTTCTTTAGGAGAACAAGTTTCTTTATTGTAACACCCCAATTTTGGGCTTAGAAGTTTAGGGTTTGGTTGGACCAGTTTGAGAAATGGTTCGAATATAAAAGAAGGTTTTAGGGAAAGCCTAGTTCGGGATGTTTTAAAAATGTAGAAAAATATCTAAAATCCTCTTTTAATATATATATATATATATAAGAGTGGTGAAATCAATTTTACAAAATAAGGTTTGGAAATACTACATTTCGGTGTAGTGACCAAAATGCGATTTTTGAAAAGTTTAGTGGTGATTGTTTTGTAAAGGATTGAAACTTTGAATCTTTAAGGAGCTAATTTACCCAAAAATGTTTTCTCCAGATTTTTCCTTAATTTGGGTGATTTAATTAATTTTTAATTAAATAAAAGAAAAGGGAAACTACTTTTTGGATTTTCATAACTACCTTTTCCAAATTTTCTCTCATTCCTTTTTCTCTCAAAATCCCATCATCCAAACACTTTTTCTCCAGCAACTTTCACATAGATTTTCATTTCAATTGATGAGATTTCTATCATCTATTGATTCCTAATCAATCTTGCATCAAATCCTTTTGATTTCCGCATTGAATTTTCAAGGAATTTGGCCCAAATCAAGGAGAAATCACCATTTAGAGGATTTTATGTTAGAAACTTGATTTTTGGCTTAAAACTCAAGATTGGAAAAAAATCTTGAAGAATTTTGTTGTGATTGATTGGGCTTTGTTTTGAGGTGGTTCTTTAATGTATTTTGGATATTAAATGATGTTAGAAATGAGGTTTTATCAATCCAATCCTGAATAGGTTGTGTTTCCTAAGTTTTTGGTCAAGAAAATGGTGGTTTTTGAGGTGTTCTTGGTGTTCTGTTATAGATGGAGGTATAAGGACGAGTTTAGGATTGTTTTTTATGGTGATTGATGTTTAGAAATGTTTAGAAGTAATGGGTCTTGGCTGGGTAAAGTTTTGGAAGAGTTTAGGTGTGTTGGCTGAAGATTTCAATGCATGATGATGCATTAATCCTCTGCTTTGATGTGTCTAAAACAAGGGAGACATCTTCGGACATCTTTGGAGTTGATTTGGAGGCTTAATTGGCGTTTCGGAAAGCAAGCGAAACGTAATTGGTGAGTGGAGATGGTTTTCCAGCTTTGAAACGATTATTTGGAGGTTTTGGGAGCTTAGTTTAAGTCTAAACAACTTAGCTAAGCTCAAGAGTAAGTTTTCAGAAAAACTCCCTCGGATGTGCTAAGATGTGGTTTGATGCATTGGTTATAAATTGCATGTTTATTTACTGTTTTGAAAGCATGTTTTAGCATGGTTAATTCTGGTTTTAAAAGCCATGTATTGAAGGATGCTCAAGGTAAGAGATCCTTGGTTTGACATGATATTAATTTGGTAATGATGCATGGAGATGCATGATGTTTAATGGCTTTGATTAATGCTTTAAAACAGTGGATTGTTGATGGTATTTGATGTATATTGGCAAGTGATGAAATGGTTTTAAAGTACTTGAATCGGATATAGTTAGCCGGATATAGGATTGGATGCACCGTAAGTAAATTCGCCTTGGATGTTGAGGGGTTGTGATTGTACCGTAAACTCTATCCAAGTACCCTAACGATTGAGGTAAGATAACAACGGTGGTTGAAAGTCCATGTGTGGATCTTGTGTTATGTGTCCCTTACTCTCGTTAGTGGAATTATACAACTACTGATGAGTGGCGTTGAGGGGTTGAGATTGTACCGTTATACTCCACCATGGGTGTCACATCAATGGAGGGATTGCTCTTGAGTGTGAACCTTGTGTAGTTTAGTAGTGTGTATGAAGCGTGTGGGACAACGCTTGTAATCCGCGTATCCTATTGTGTTTTGTGTTGAAATGGTTATGAACTATCACTTGAAAGCCAATATAATGTATTGAATATAATGAAGCATAAGATGCTTGTAAATGATGCATGGTAGCATGAGAAAGAGATGAGTATGTGGTTTAAAAGCTTTGTTGAAAGTATTTTCTAAAAATGCATTATTGTGTTGGTTTTACTTAGAGCATGTCTCACTAAGCATTTGTGCTTACGCTCTCTCTTTTACCAATAATGCAGAAAATTGAAGTGTTTAAGGGCAACAAGGAAGGTAAGAGTGTCCAAGGGAAACCAAGCTCATGTATGGTGATGTTTTCATACACTATTAGTTTTGGTAATTTGGCAATGGAAATCTAAACTTTTTTTTGGGAGATGTACTAAACTCCTTGTGGTTGTGGCATGTTTGCCTTGGTTGATTTGGATTGTAAATGGCCTTTAATGCTTGTTTTGGTTTGGATTGCTTATTGGTTTGCTTGACTAGGAAGCATGCCTCTAGAAATATGAGTTTACCATGTTTGTTGATTTGTTCCGAAACCAATCTCGGAACCAACCCGCATTTCGGAACGGTCAACACCGTTTCGAAATAGGTGACCGTTGGGCACTGATTTGAATGGTGCTGAAGTTTGTAAGCTTTACATTTTAGTCTCAAATGTTGATGTTGCTATTGCTGGTGTTTGAGATGTCCAATTAAGTTGAATTTTTGCAGAGAAGCATGTCATGTGACTAATTTCATATTGGTAACTTTAAAATCAGTTACGACCTTCTAATTTACAGAAATTACATTTTGGTCCCTAAACTTGTAATAAGTGCAATTGAGTCCCTCTTTGTTATTCGATTGCTGTGCCTTTCTCACATATGTTTCATGAGTACTCACTTAGGGTTAACAAGTATCTAGACAAGATTAAAAAGAAAAAAAAGGTCGTTATTCAAGGTTGACTTTCAGGTTGACTTTGGTTTTCCCCGTGTAATCTTCGTAGTTTGGGTCAACCGTCTAGGCCGGGCTAAGGGGGTTACATTTATCATTTTCCAAATCACATATTTCAATATCATTAGAAGACATGATTTCAGACAACATATCTCTCAAAAAAATTTCTTGAAAATAAGACTTATTTGGACAATCATACCCGGAATGATCTAGTCGACAACAATAATGACATCGAGTCCCCAAAAGAGTAAAATTCAATAAGTTGCTCAATGACATCCTCAAGAACAATCTGAATATGATACCAAATGATACAGGCACGGAATTGTATACGCGAACGTTGAGCTTGCGGAAGCGGATAAGGATGTTGGCATGAATGTTGGATCGGTGAAAAGATGGATGAAGATTGGCGATGACGATTGAGATGAAAGATAAATGGATAAATTGTCCTCGGTGCCCTCTTGATCGCTATTAACCAAGGAAGCAACCTCAAACGGCTCTAACCCACCCTCCTAGATGCAGTTACCTAGGCAAGCAGAAGTGTGAAGACCAACAACAAATTATGACGAACTTGAAGAATCGCTTCTAAAATAAAGAACACAAGTTATACTTCTTGCAAGTCTGAACTCAAAAGAGAACTTTTTTAATCATTCAAATTTGAATTACAATGTGGTTGATGCCTCCTTATATAAGCCTTGGAGAAGTTCTAATCCTAGTAAACTTAAGAAATTAAATACAATAAATAAATGTTGAAATCTAATCTCCTTATTACATAAGTAACTTCTAATATTAAATAAATATTAAAAATAATATCCTAATTAAGTAAATTTGATCCTAATAGATATTCAAGAATCCTATATTGATTTAAATTACAAAAAAATCAAATAAAATCTTGAAAATTCGTAATTATCTAAAAATCTCGTATTAATCCCGTATAGGAATTTCTGCATGCAATGTCTTTGCTAAAATAGACGTATTCTGAGTTTCAGATGTCTGATTGAGACGTTTCAAGATCTGTTGAAAAGATAATTGACAGTCGGACAAGTTTCAAGCAGACAGTTTGACCCATAAATACCTGGATCCCATCCAAAAAGGGGTCTCAAGTTGACTAACGTTTCTGACCTATAAAACAGTTTTAACTTCTTTTCCAAGATGATTAGTTTCACCCCTCTCATGCATGTATCAAGTTTGGTGTAGAAGAGTTGGGCTGATGATATGGTGATGTTTGAGGGTTGTTTTGAATGTGTTTGATGATGATTTGAGTGTTGGATTCGATAGATTTCTGCTGGGTTGTGTGTGAGTCCGAAAATAAGGATTTTTGGGTTAGCTTATGGCTTCGAAATGTAGAGAAATGGCCTTGTGTTGTAATCTGATATGTGACAGTGATTTGTGGATGAATTGTGTAGTAATATGTTGTTTTTGGTTGATTAGAATCAAGGGAACCGTTGGAGAAGCTTTTGGCTCGATTCCATGAAATTTGGAGGCTTGATCGGCTTTCTCGGTTTGCTTAAGGGTGTTCGGTGAGTGGAATGTTTAAAACGGTTTTAAATTGGTTCAAGTGTGTGGTTGAGGTGTTAGATTGTGCTTTGTGGGCCAATCTAATGTGGGGATTAAGTTGGTAGCTTAATCCCTTGTTAGACTTTATGAGTTTCATGTCAATTGTGCAAATGTGGTTTGTGTGATACATGTACGTTTATGCATGTTGCTATATACATTGATGTTGTATAATGTTGATGACATGTTGTGTTGCATGATTGTGAAATCATGGTGAGACTTGTTTAGTATGATGGCACTAGTTATAATTACCGGGTATAAATGATCGATCATTAGGATGAGTGTGCACATAGTAAGAGTCAAATTCGCGCGTGGCCTTGGTGACGAGCGTGTATTTAGACTGTTATGTGTTGGCTTTATGTCTTTAATGCTTTTGTGTTGAGGTTTTGTAAACCATGGTCTATGAGCTGCTAATGTTTTGTATTGAAGGCATGTATCCTTGTTTATGCTATGTTTGGTGGATACATGTTTCCTATGAATGAAATGGTTTTGTTAAGCATGATTGATTGTTTAAATATGCTCTTGGTAGGTTGCGTTTGCCTTTAGATTGTGTGTATGTTTATATGTTCATCATGCTTGTAGTAGGGTTGTAATGCCTCTAGATTATGTGTATGATTGTTGTTTCATGAATCTTGATGATTAGGGGCATGTTTAGGAAGGTTTAGAGATGCAAAAAACTATTTTCAGGGTCATACAGAGTGCAGGCCTTTCGAAACGCTCGTGGTTGTTTCGGAACGGGTGTAGCTCCAGGGATACTCGTATCGGAACGGGGGTAGTGTCGTTTCGATACGATTTGACACTGTGAGTGTTCGTTTCGGTACGCGTTTTGATACGGTTTGCCTCTAGAAGTGCATGTTTCAGAACCTGTTCCGGAACGTTTTGTTACTAAAGACCTTTGTACCAGAACGGAGTGGACCGTATCGGTATGGCATGGTTTGGCTTTTAAACTGGAGCCTGCATGTCGAAACAGGCAAGACTATTTCGAAACGCATGCTTGTAATTGGGCTTTTAGGCATCTTCAAAGGTTATCGGATGTCTTATTTTAGTCCGTTTGTTGTATGCTTCCTTGTTAAGTTTATATGTATCGTTTATGTATGGTTTTCCTCGTAAGCTTGCAAATGGACTAACTTGATACTTGGTAAATTTATATTACCTTACGCCCCGTTTGTATCTTTTCGTTCTTGTTTTCCGCTGTCAGTTTTCACATAGGACTAAATAATACATCTAGACAAGATATTCAAAGAAAATTTTTCTAGGGTTGTTAATCGAAGTTGATCCTTACCGGGTTTCCCTTCGGTTTTCCCCATGTAACCTGTTTGGACCAGTTTTTCGTCTAGCCTGGGACGAAGGGTTACAAAATGGATTAAAATTCATTAAACATACAAGTAAAGTTCAACCTTTTTTAACTTGCAAATTCCAATTTTGAAAACAATTTTAAAACCAATTAGGTACCAATTTTGGGCTTCGTGGGGGTGCTAACCCTTCCCCACGCATAACCGACCCCTGAACCTGTTTTTTGATTTTTTGCAGACCAAAACTGTTGTTTTATTAAAACAAAATGTTTTATTAAAATAACCCTATTTTAAAAGTTATCCAATCACACTTTTTTTCAAAAAGGATTGCTGGCGACTCCGTTGATTTTTTTTAAAGTTTCCAAAAATAGTCGAAGCTCCTACAAAGGGTTGCGACAGACGGCTACACCAGAGTATATTTTTAGGAGGTAACATGCATTTGCATTTGCATTCTACAAATTCCATATTTAAAAAAACACGTTTTGAAAACCATTTAAAACCAATTTGTGGCCTAACCCTCTTTGTTTTTATTTTAAAAAAACAAGAACACGTCCCCAACGGAATCGCCAAGCTGTCGCAGCCGCCTTTTTTGAGGAGGCTTCGACTTTTTGGAAAAACACTTTTAAAAATCAACGGAGTCGCCACCAATCTTTTTTGAAAAAAAAAAGTGTGATTGGATCACTTTTAAAAATAATGTTATTTTAATAAAACGTTTTCTGGTTTTAATAAAACAACAGTTTTGGTCTACGAAAATCAGAAAACATATTCGGGGGTCGGTTACGCATGGGGAAGGGTTAGCACCCCCACGACGCCCAAAATTGGTACCTAATTGGTTTTAAATCGTTTTCAAAACTGGAATTTACAAGTTCAAAAAAGGTTCGACTTTATTTGCCCATTTAATGAATATTAGTCTAATTTAATAGCCTTATCGCCCAGGAGATGAACTTTAATCACCGCCAACATTTCTGGCGCTAACCCGTCATTCTCGTTTGTTAAGAAACTACATTGATTAGGTTTTCACTTTTCAAACAACAAAGAAATTTAGGTGTGTTGAGCATTTTATTTAATTCTAAGTTCGATTATTTAAAAGCCCTAAATACGTCTAAGTCTTTTATTCCTAAGTTATGGTTTAAGTATGCTTAAGTGCATTTTATTTTTGTGAAGAACATTTTTTCAACAAACAAGTCTCTATCTAAGCTTTAGTCCCTAATCCTAAGTTTTTACCTATTTCTAAAAAACAAGCAAGCAAACTTTTATTCTCTTTGAGTTTTTACCCTTTTTATTATTCCTTTAAAAAACCTTTATTTCTTTTTACTTATTTTAAAAAAAAAACAACGACCCCTTTTTACATTTTATGTTTTTTTACGTTTTTTACCATTTTATGTTTTCCTTTTCAAAACAAATATTTTTCTCTCTTTATAAACTCATTTTTCATTTTTTTTTCATTTTTTTTAAGTTTTTCTTTTAAAACGACCTCTTTCCGAAATAAACCTTATTTTTTTTTTCTAAAGAACCTCTTTTTAAGTTCTTTCCTTTTCAAAAATTGATTTTATCCTAGACCCTAAATTTTTATTTAAAACCTTTTTATTTTCTTTTTCTTGAAAAAACTTATTTCTTTTTCCTTTTTTCCCTAAAAACATCTTTATTATTAATTTTTAAAAAATCATTTTGCCCATCTATTATTAAAAACTAAATAAAAATCTTTTTATATTTTTGAAATCAAATCTCTTTATTATTTCACACCTCATATTTTTATTTTTCCTAATTAAATTCCCAATTTCAAGTTTTTCAATTTAACCACATTTATTCAATTTATTCATGCATTTAAAATCTAAACACCTTTTAAAACTTATTTATTCATTCCTAAAGATCAAAATAATCCTAACAACATTTTTTAAGCATGCAAAATTTTAAAGATTAAACTAAAACTAAAACGGGATTTTAAAACGGAAAAAGTTATCGAAATCGTGAACGATTTTCTGACTTTGAAAAAGAAACCTAAAATTCACAAACAATACAAACACCAAAAATTCATCCAAGAATAAATATAAAAATAAACATAAAAATAAACAAAGAAAATATAGAAATTTTACCGAAAAAACGACGAACGAAGAACTCGAATGTAGGCTTCTTGAATTGCTCCAAACTCGAACTTCTACTCCAAAAATTTCCAGTAAGCTCTTAAAAAATTCAGAAAATTTTTCGGATTTTTCTAAAACCTTTTTCAAATGTCTTTTCTTCCAATTGTGTGTGATGAACAAATATAATGGGGTATTTATACTTAAAATTGAGCTTCAAATTCAAGCCAAATCGAGATTTAATCCCCAAATTAAAGCCTAAATCCGACCAATGGCTTGATTCTCGAAAAAAGCCCTCTATCCTCATACGATTTGGTTGAATATTCGAGCTGAATCTTCCCCTTGATTAGAGCCTAGGGTTTAAGTACTCATCTCGATTTTTTGCAAATTCCGCCGAGCACATGCGGCGGCGGCGAGCGGGGTTGGTGGCCATGGGTCGACGGCGGCGAGGCAGACCGCCCGGTACTAACAGCGTCGGGCGGCCACCATGAAGCTGGGGCAAGGGTTTGGTTTGGGGAAGCAGCCCGCGCTCGTGCAGCCCACGCGATGGCTCCCCTTTTATATTTTTTTGTTTTTCCTTTTTTTGCTGATTTTTAACTCTTTTTTTTTGTTGTTTTTTATCACATTTTTTCATTATTACTACTTCACTTTATTTTTTTTCATAATTATTATACACCATTATTATTATATTTTTTTTCTTTCCTTTAAAAGTGGGCTCCAAACTAAACAATGGGCTTTATTTTTTTCTCTAAAAGTTGGCTTTAAAACGGGTTTTTTTGAAGATGTGTCCTTGTTTGTTTTAAATGTGTTCCTATTAAAAGGATTTTCTGTTATATTTTCTATTTTTTTATTATTAAAAATTAAGGTGAATATTTAGTGACAACAGATTGTTGGTTCATTGTTCATTATGAGTAAATTTCATCTCTCATCTCCTTAGATAAGAATTATTATAAAATATAAATGGTATCGAAATATACAAAATTCTTTGTAATTAAAATTTTAGACAATCTATATATTAAATAATTTTTCAAATACAAATACTTTAAACTATACAATTTTAGATTTTTATTATTTAAGGATAGGGTATTTGAGTTATTCGCTTAATCTGTATTCAATCGAGTTTGGGTATTGATTCTTCAAGTTTAAGCTAATTTGGCCTCACTTGAATTTTTCATATTAATTAATAATATTTCATTTGAATTTAGTTATAAAATATATAATATTAATTTTTTTAAAAATAATTATAAACATTAAATGAGTGTTTGAGCCAATATGAACCAAATCTGATCCAAAACCGAGTAAATAAAAAAAATGGAATGTTGTGATAGAAATAAAGAAATCATAAGAAATTCTTCCTTGAGTCCATTAAGGCCCAGATAATGGTCACCGTGTATTGGTTAGTTCCATTCAATGTTATTTTTTTTATTAAATAGAGATCTATTATATTTTTATATTAAGATTCACATAAAAAATAAAATAATATGAACATTCCTAACTATTAGACTAATTAATAAATTACAATGTTTTTTATTTATCACATTGCATTTTTATACATCCCGTATTAACCGGTATCATTATGGTGGCAAAAAAACGTATTATTTAATATTAATTCATACAAATTAAATTTGGTTACATTCGTAATGTAGGCAAAAATTATATTTCGTAAAGTTAGTGTAATAATGATTATAGGTTCAGTATTACATTTTATATATTAATCATAGGTTCAACTCTTAAAAAGGTATTTTTTTGTTGTTTTATTAAAGATTATATAGAAAGATCTATTAAGTGGTCTAGTGGTCATAGATTAAATGCACATTTCATTTGCTTTACCCTTTTGTGTGGATTCGAACCTCAACATTTACGTTGGAAATACTATTGTAACACTATTTAATTAAAAAAATAAAGATTGTACGAAAATATGAAAATATAGGCAGATTTGGGGCAAAACCCCATTTTTAATAAATATATAGGTTTTTGGCTCCCTCCAACTTTTATTTGGGAAAATGACCCACAAACTTGTCACGTCGTTTAACCTCGCGTTCTGTGGGAAGCGAGGTTAGATATCGCGTTCTGCATAATGTGAGTTCTGTCTACATGGCCTCGTTGTCTGGGTTAACGGTTTTTCAGAATCACGCGTTATGCATAACGCGAGGTCTCTGAGAATTTGAATGGGCGGCTAAATATATCGCGCAGACCTCGCGCTCTGCAGGACGCGAGTTCTGTGCAAACCTGGGTTAAAGAACAAGGAAAAACAAGCGTGGGTAGGCCTGTTTGAGCCCAATTTCGGGCTTGTAAATTTTATATTTTTAGCCAACATCGAGTATGGGGTCGTAGTACTGGAAATTCTCTATCGTATGACACCAACACGGTCAATTTCCGTCCATTCTAAAATGGTTTTAAATGGCTTCCAAAACCCTATGTTATCATCATTTTTTGAATGAAGTTGCCTTTGAACAAATGTCGATAGGCATGTATCGGAACGGGGGTAGTGTCGTTTCGATACGATTTGACACTGTGAGTGTTCGTTTCGGTACGCGTTTTGATGCGGTTTGCCTCTAGAAGTGCATGTTTCAGAACCTGTTCCGGAACGTTTTGTTACTAGAGACCTTTGTACCAGAACGGAGTGGGCCGTATCGGTATGGCCTGGTCTGGCTTTTAAACTGGAGCCTGCATGTCGAAACAGGCAAGACTATTTCGAAACGCATGCTTGTAATTGGGCTTTTAGGCATCTTCAAAGGTTATCGGATGTCTTATTTTAGTCCGTTTGTTGTATGCTTCCTTGTTAAGTTTATATGTATCGTTTATGTATGGTTTTCCTCGTAAGCTTGCAAATGGACTAACTTGATACTTGGTAAATTTATATTACCTTACGCCCCGTTTGTATCTTTTCGTTCTTGTTTTCCGCTGTCGTTTTTCACATAGGACTAAATAATACATCTAGACAAGATATTCAAAGAAAATTTTTCTAGGGTTGTTAATCGAAGTTGATCCTTACCGGGTTTCCCTTCGGTTTTCCCCATGTAACCTGTTTGGACCAGTTTTTCGTCTAGCCCGGGACGAGGGGTTACAAAATGGATTAAAATTCATTAAACATACAAGTAAAGTTCAACCTTTTTGAACTTGCAAATTCCAATTTTGAAAACAATTTTAAAACCAATTAGGTACCAATTTTGGGCTTCGTGGGGGTGCTAACCCTTCCCCACGCATAACCGACCCCCGAACCTGTTTTTTGATTTTTTGCAGACCAAAACCGTTGTTTTATTAAAACAAAATGTTTTATTAAAATA
Source organism: Hibiscus tridactylites (assembly GCA_958450335.1). NCBI lineage: Eukaryota > Viridiplantae > Streptophyta > Magnoliopsida > Malvales > Malvaceae > Hibiscus > Hibiscus tridactylites. Next base: position 34,559,714 of record OY288289.1, on the reverse strand, counting down.
ACCCTATTTTAAAAGTTATCCAATCACACTTTTTTTCAAAAAGGATTGCTGGCGACTCCGTTGATTTTTTTTAAAGTTTCCAAAAATAGTCGAAGCTCCTACAAAGGGTTGCGACAGACGGCTACACCAGAGTATATTTTTAGGAGGTAACATGCATTTGCATTTGCATTCTACAAATTCCATATTTAAAAAAACACGTTTTGAAAACCATTTAAAACCAATTTGTGGCCTAACCCTCTTTATTTTTATTTTAAAAAAACAAGAACACGTCCCCAACGGAATCGCCAAGCTGTCGCAGCCGCCTTTTTTGAGGAGGCTTCGACTTTTTGGAAAAACACTTTTAAAAATCAACGGAGTCGCCACCAATCTTTTTTGAAAAAAAAAGTGTGATTGGATCACTTTTAAAAATAATGTTATTTTAATAAAACGTTTTCTGGTTTTAATAAAACAACAGTTTTGGTCTACGAAAATCAGAAAACATATTCGGGGGTCGGTTACGCATGGGGAAGGGTTAGCACCCCCACGACGCCCAAAATTGGTACCTAGTTGGTTTTAAATCGTTTTCAAAACTGGAATTTACAAGTTCAAAAAAGGTTCGACTTTATTTGCCCATTTAATGAATATTAGTCTAATTTAATAGCCTTATCGCCCAGGAGATGAACTTTAATCACCGCCAACATTTCTGGCGCTAACCCGTCATTCTCGTTTGTTAAGAAACTACATTGATTAGGTTTTCACTTTTCAAACAACAAAGAAATTTAGGTGTGTTAAGCATTTTATTTAATTCTAAGTTCGATTATTTAAAAGCCCTAAATACGTCTAAGTCTTTTATTCCTAAGTTATGGTTTAAGTATGCTTAAGTGCATTTTATTTTTGTGAAGAACATTTTTTCAACAAACAAGTCTCTATCTAAGCTTTAGTCCCTAATCCTAAGTTTTCACCTATTTCTAAAAAACAAGCAAGCAAACTTTTATTCTCTTTGAGTTTTTACCCTTTTTATTATTCCTTTAAAAAACCTTTATTTCTTTTTACTTATTTTAAAAAAAAACAACGACCCCTTTTTACATTTTATGTTTTTTTACGTTTTTTACCATTTTATGTTTTCCTTTTCAAAACAAATATTTTTCTCTCTTTATAAACTCATTTTTCAATTTTTTAAGTTTTTCTTTTAAAACGACCTCTTTCCGAAATAAACCTTATTTTTTTTTCTAAAGAACCTCTTTTTATGTTCTTTCCTTTTCAAAAATTGATTTTATCCTAGACCCTAAATTTTTATTTAAAACCTTTTTATTTTCTTTTTCTTGAAAAAACTTATTTCTTTTTCCTTTTTTCCCTAAAAACATCTTTATTATTAATTTTTAAAAAATCATTTTGCCCATCTATTATTAAAAACTAAATAAAAATCTTTTTATATTTTTGAAATCAAATCTCTTTATTATTTCACACCTCATATTTTTATTTTTCCTAATTAAATTCCTAATTTCAAGTTTTTCAATTTAACCACATTTATTCAATTTATTCATGCATTTAAAATCTGAACACCTTTTAAAACTTATTTATTCATTCCTAAAGATCAAAATAATCCTAACAACATTTTTTAAGCATGCAAAATTTTAAAGATTAAACTAAAACTAAAACGGGATTTTAAAACGGAAAAAGTTATCGAAATCGTGAACGATTTTCTGACTTTGAAAAAGAAACCTAAAATTCACAAACAATACAAACACCAAAAATTCATCCAAGAATAAATATAAAAATAAACATAAAAATAAACAAAGAAAATATAGAAATTTTACCGAAAAAACGACGAACGAAGAACTCGAATGTAGGCTTCTTGAATTGCTCCAAACTCGAACTTCTACTCCAAAAATTTCCAGTAAGCTCTTAAAAAATTCAGAGAATTTTTCGGATTTTTCTAAAACCTTTTTCAAATGTCTTTTCTTCCAATTGTGTGTGATGAACAAATATAATGGGGTATTTATACTTAAAATTGAGCATCAAATTCAAGCCAAATCGAGATTTAATCCCCAAATTAAAGCCTAAATCCGACCAATGGCTTGATTCTCGAAAAAAGCCCTCTATCCTCATCCGATTTGGTTGAATATTCGAGCTGAATCTTCCCCTTGATTAGAGCCTAGGGTTTAACTACTCATCTCGATTTTTTGCAAATTCCGCCGAGCACATGCGGCGGCGGCGAGCGGGGTTGGTGGCCATGGGTCGACGGCGGCGAGGCAGACCGCCCGGTACTAACAGCGTCGGGCGGCCACCATGAAGCTGGGGCAAGGGTTTGGTTTGGGGAAGCAACCCGCGCTCGTGCAACCCACGCGATGACTCCCCTTTTATATTTTTTTGTTTTTCCTTTTTTTGCTGATTTTTAACTCTTTTTTTTTGTTGTTTTTTATCACATTTTTTCATTATTACTACTTCACTTTTTTTTTCATAATTATTATACACCATTATTATTATATTTTTTTCTTTCCTTTAAAAGTGGGCTCCAAACTAAACAATGGGCTTTATTTTTTTCTCTAAAAGTTGGCTTTAAAACGGGTTTTTTTTTTGAAGATGTGTCCTTGTTTGTTTTAAATGTGTTCCTATTAAAAGGATTTTCTATTATATTTTCTATTTTTTTATTATTAAAAATTAAGGTGAATATTTAGTGACAACAGATTGTTGGTTCATTGTTCATTATGAGTAAATTTCATCTCTCATCTCCTTAGATAGGAATTATTATAAAATATAAATGGTATCGAAATATACAAAATTCTTTGTAATTAAAATTTTAGACAATCTATATATTAAATAATTTTTCAAATACAAATACTTTAAACTATACAATTTTAGATGTTTATTATTTAAGGATAGGGTATTTGAGTTATTCGCTTAATCTGTATTCAATCGAGTTTGGGTATTGATTCTTCAAGTTTAAGCTAATTTGGCCTCACTTGAATTTTTCATATTAATTAATAATATTTCATTTGAATTTAGTTATAAAATATATAATATTAATTTTTTTTAAAAATAATTATAAACATTAAATGAGTGTTTGAGCCAATATGAACCAAATCTGATCCAAAACCGAGTAAATAAAAAAAATGGAATGTTGTGATAGAAATAAAGAAATCATAAGAAATTCTTCCTTGAGTCCATTAAGGCCCAGATAATGGTCACCGTGTATTGGTTAGGTCCATTCAATGTTATTTTTTTTATTAAATAGAGATCTATTATATTTTTATATTAAGATTCACATAAAAAATAAAATAATATGAACATTCCTAACTATTAGACTAATTAATAAATTACAATGTTTTTTATTTATCACATTGCATTTTTATACATCCCGTATTAACCGGTATCATTATGGTGGCAAAAAAACGTATTATTTAATATTAATTCATACAAATTAAATTTGGTTACATTCGTAACGTAGGCAAAAATTATATTTCGTAAAGTTAGTGTAATAATGATTATAGGTTCAGTATTACATTTTATATATTAATCATAGGTTCAACTCTTAAAAAGGTATTTTTCTGTTGTTTTATTAAAGATTATATAGAAAGATCTATTAAGTGGTCTAGTGGTCATAGATTAAATGCACATTTCATTTGCTTTACCCTTTTGTGTGGATTCGAACCTCAACATTTACGTTGGAAATACTATTGTAACACTATTTAATTAAAAAAATAAAGATTGTACGAAAATATGAAAATATAGGCAGATTTGGGGCAAAACCCCATTTTTAATAAATATATAGGTTTTTGGCTCCCTCCAACTTTTATTTGGGAAAATGACCCACAAACTTGTCACGTCGTTTAACCTCGCGTTCTGTGGGAAGCGAGGTTAGATATCGCGTTCTGCATAATGTGAGTTCTGTCTACATGGCCTCGTTGTCTGGGTTAACGGTTTTTCAGAATCACGCGTTATGCATAACGCGAGGTCTCTGAGAATTTGAATGGGCGGCTAAATATATCGCGCAGACCTCGCGCTCTGCAGGACGCGAGTTCTGTGCAAACCTGGGTTAAAGAACAAGGAAAAACAAGCGTGGGTAGGCCTGTTTGAGCCCAATTTCGGGCTTGTAAATTTTATATTTTTAGCCAACATCGAGTATGGGGTCGTAGTACTGGAAATTCTCTATCGTATGACACCAACACGGTCAATTTCCGTCCATTCTAAAATGGTTTTAAATGGCTTCCAAAACCCTATGTTATCATCATTTTTTGAATGAAGTTGCCTTTGAACAAATGTCGATAGGCATGTTCGAGCAGAATTTCATACGTATAAAGTGTAAATTTTTAGCTAACATCGAGTTTGGGGTCGTAGTATTGGAAATTCTCAATCGTATGACACCAACACGGTCAATTTCCGTCCATTCTACACTGACTTAAATTCGCTTCAAAAACGCTATCATAGCATATTTTTTGAATGATTGAAAATATAAGATGACCTACTGTGTAAAACGAATTAGACTGATTTTATTAATTCGATTGTTATGGGCGAACTCGCATAAAAAAATTACAAAGAATTAATTAAGATGAGGGGCTGAGGGATTAGGACACATAGTCTTTGTGTGTCCAGGATTTTTACATACACTACAATGTTTCTTCTGTCTGGTTTTTTCTTGATGTTCGACCATATCCTTGGCACAGTGTATTCGTGTAGACCGTGGACGTCCTTTGGCTCTTAGTAGTGCTGGATCTGGGCGTATGGTCGGTTTAGTGTCCACGGCATTCAGATCAACCTCATTTCTGATTAGAGGAAACTCTTTTTCATAAACCTTAAACACCGTTTTAAGTAAGTATACCGGATCAACCAGATGCTTGTATTGTATCCGTTGGTTTGCGCAAGTAGCAATGGCGTGTGCACACGTGTATTTGAATGTTTGGAAAATTCCACACTCGCAGGTTCTTGCCCTCAGATATACCACGTACGCGTTGTGCTGAATGCCTTCTAACCGCCTGGAAAATTCTGAAACACGAAACTTGTGTCCTTCTCGCGAGAAGAGAGTTGCAGTCATTTGTCTTGATTGGCCCAATTGAGTATGTAGTTTTGTGCAGAAATCCGGATGGACTATGTGTCCACCTGCCATGTACTTAGTTGCTTGCCTTCCCAAGGTTGCAAATAGGGTAGCCAAACGATAGTAGGTCGCTTTGACAATGGAAGTGATAGGCAACTGCCGCACTCCCTTCAATGATGAGTTCACTGCCTCAGCCAAGTTCGTTGTCATGTGACCATATCGTTTACCCTCGTCAAACGATCGAAGCCATTTTTCCCTCGGGATTTTTTCAAGGTATTCTGCGCCATCTTTGTTTCTTGCTCTCAGTTCCTCGAGCACATCATCCACCTCTTGTTTGTAGTGCGAGTTGCCTACGGGGTGACAGTTGAATAGTTACGGGCGAACAACACATGCAAAAAGGTCGTAAATGAAAGCGAGCAACAAGTAGTATAGTAAATGAAAATGACATAAAGGACGTACCCATTGTGAGCACCATTTCACGTTCATCACGATTTTTGAATTGCTGCAGGTAGTTTGCGGCTATGTGCCGCAAGCAAAAATGGTGGTAAATGTATGGAGGCTGCCAATACTGACCCAAATGTTATAGCGCCCACAAGAGCGATGTGCCTCTGTCAGAAATAACACATACCCCTCCTTCCCTTGCTCGTATTACAAGATCAAGGACATATTTTTGTAGGTTCCGAAGGAAGAACATCCAAGACTTCAAATCCTCCTTCTGGACGATTGCGAATGCTACAGGAATGCATTTTCGATTGCCGCCCTGTGCAATAGCTAGAAGTAGGGTCTGTGTATATCTTCCGTACAACCATGTGCCATCGATTTGGACCATCGGTTTGTAGTGCTTGAATGCGTTGATGCACTAGGGGAAATTCCAAAATAATTGGTGGAATTGACAAACACCTCGAACGACACGATCATTTTTGTATGCCGGAACCATATCAAGTTTGACAACCATTCTAAGGATGTGTTTCTGCAGCAGATTTAGCCACGGGCGCAACTCTTTGTAAGATTCCTCCCATCGGCCAAACAGTTCAAATACGGCCCGCCTCTTTGCATACCATGCTTTGTAATTTTCAGAACGGTAGCCGGTGACACTTTTAGCTGCAGTCTGACATGTAGGGACCGACACTTTGGGATTTGCTTTCACCAGTGGTATAAAGATGTCAGCGAGGTACTTTGCATCGAGGTTCTTGTGATCCTGGCTGAGGCTAGCAACGGTGCATGTATGGGGCCCTTCAAGTTTTGTTATTTTCTAACGGTCGTCTGCCTTCTTCAATTGTGATATACGGATTTTCCATTTACATCCGTGATCCTTTTGGGTGTAGTGCACCTTATAGTATCTAGCTTGGGTTTTCTTCACTGTCGTCTCAACAGCCTGACGAATGTTGTACTACTTAACTGCGGGCACCGCAATTTCCTTTGTCAAGAACGTCATACAAATTCTCAATTCACCATCAGAACGATTGACTCTGCCGTCTATTGTTTGGTCATGCGAAAATTTAGGGGCGTCCATGGCATCCATATCAACCGTTGTGAAGTGGGATGGTGGCTGGTACATATAAATTGGTGTTGTTGATACAGGAAAGTTGGTGGCTGCCGCCTGTTCGTCGAAATATGGTGGTGGAACGGTCAAGTCTTCTGGTTCATCATAGAATGGCCCCAGCTCGTCTCCGTCGAGCCCGGGTTCTCTAATCGGTTCTTCGTCAGAAGCATCCTCCGGGAACTAGTATAGTACAGCTTCGTTGATCGCTCCCCTTGGAGGCGAGAATGGTGGTCGACGATTGCGAGACCTTTCACGAGATCGCTCACGAACCGCATTTCGAAGACCAAAATCAAGAGCACCATAAGAATAATGTCTCCCCATAGTTAGTTGAACGTACTCTGTGCTAGGGACATACGTTCAGTTTCGTCCATATGAGAAATCATTGAAAGGGTTCAATGTTTCATAGTCGTGCATAGCGTTAGAAGACGACGCTCCCTCCCCTACAAAATAAGAATGTCTCCCCATAGATGGTTGAACGTGGTCCGTGCCAGGGACATACGTTGAGTGTCGGTCATGTGATGCTTCATGGTCGTGCGCAATGTAAGTAGACGACACTCCCTCCCCTCCAAAACTATACGCATTGTATGGATTGTACGTCGCATTTGTTGGTGTATCGAACACATTGTTTGAGGGTTGGTTCAGGTCAAATCCGATACTAGCTACGCACAAATGGCTTAACACAACAGATGACGATGCACCAAACTCGTTGTCTTGGCACAGTAGGTTAAAATCATGTCGTAGACTTGCGGTCAGGCTATCAACGTTGGCATTGAGATCGAAGTCGAAATTTTCCCGACCCAAGCTTGGTATTTCGATAGCAGTATTAGAATCCGAGAATGATGCATACAGCTCTAGGGGCCCGCCCAATGAATACTCGAAGTAGGTAGCCAGCATCAACTCCACATTAGTAGTGTTCGCAATGTTGCAAACAGAGTACGTTAAAGGGGCTATAGATATTGGCACCCGATACTTCACGTCAGACAAATGGTGGTTTTTGAAATGCAAGACATTGGTCTCCAGTTTTTTAACCAACTTCTTAAACGATAATCTCATCGGAATCTTTAACGTTACTGGATCTTCGTAGTGAAAAATGACACCGAGTTCGGGATCGTTGAATATCTGCCCATCGTAGTAAACTAGAGTAGTAACTCCTCCCCGTCTCGCCATTTGAATATTTTGTCAAAGACTTGTGAAGTTTTAATACTTGAAAATTTTGAGGACTTGTTTTGGCAATTCAAACATATATTTACAGTTTATGGTTCTGCTTCATATAAGGAGACACTTATGGCTTATTATTGACTAAGGAAATCTCGGAGAATCTGGGTGTGTAAGGGAAATTATTGTACCGGGAGGCAGCTTTGAGAAAATCGCGTTCTACACAACGCGATAAACATGACCTCGCGTTTTGTACAACGCGAGATCTTTTGAATATAGCGTTCTACATAACGCGAGGTCCCTTTTGTTTCTATTGTCGTAGAGATTCCGTTAGAAGTAATAATACTCGTACTGTGTACTCGTTGTTTGTTTGTATAATTGAATACATGTTTGAATAATTGAGACAATTGTAGTCTAGTAATGTAATTGAATACTACAAGTTCTACATAACGTGAGGTCCCTTTATATATATTGAGACAGAGATTCCGTCAGAATTAATAAAACTCGTATTGTGTACTCGTTTTCTGTTTGAATAATTGAGTACATGTTTGAATAATGGAGACAATTGTAGTCTAGTAATGTAATTGAATATTACAAGTTCTAAATAACGCGAGGTCCCTTGAACATTAATAAAGGATGGAAAAAGATGTCATATAACGTAATTGGACGATGATTTCAGAAGTTTATGGTTAATCCGAATCATCGCAGTTAGTGGACACGTCTGAACTTAAGTTTAGTTCTTCGATCAGCTGTTGTTTTCTTTGTCTACACCTGTACATAAAAAGCTGCAGCTCGTCGGTAGCCGCATCATCATCCGGTGAAGACGAAGCGTGTTCATTGTTCGGAGCAGGTTGCCCGGGTGCAGACGTACTACCTTCGTCGGCGTTGACCTCATCAAACTTAACATTTAAATCGATGTATTTAGCCCCAACGGAATTGAGCTGGTCATACATGTTATGAACATTTGTTTCGTTCGTAAGCTTCATAACGTAGTGCATTTCGTTTGCTGACGGTGTTGGGATTCGACATTCCAAGGAAGAAATTTATGTGTCGGTGCGTTTACTAACCTCGCTTGTTGTCAACTGTATTAAATCTTTGAGTGAAATTTTACTGGTGATTGTTGATTCAAAATAAGTATCGAGAAAATAAAATGTTGCCTGAAATTTTGCCATAAGGGAGCAAAGATTAGCGTTGGGTGTTTAAGGAGAAATTGGAATGAGTAAATGATGGTGGAATTCGTGGGTATTTATAGTAAAGGAAAAACACCACATAAGTAAATTTAACTCGAATGAAAAATTTAATTCGCATTTCATTTAACAAAACTTTCAACTTTCAACACGTATTCTTCAATAAGTAAATTGAGACAAGTCGATACAATATCGATACAATATCTGAAAAAAGTCAAAACAATATATGCAAAAAGTCCGGTGGGCAAATGTAATCGGCACCTGCTGCATTATCAAAATAGGGCTGCCTACGCAACCTGGTCGATATGAATCCACCTTTGCTTCTTTCACTCTGAACTTCAGAAAAGAGTCCCCAAGAGTCTCCTAGATGGTTAGGGCAAGCGGCGAACTTCAAAAAAAGTCCCCAAGAGTCTCTAGAAAAGTTTTATTGGAAACTCTCTAAGAACTTCTTGGCGACAAATGGCAGACCACCACACACTCCCGAATATTGCGATATGTCGGTAAGTCTTCACATCCCTAGAGACCAACACGTCAAACTCGGTGTAATCAGAAGCGAGCATATAAGTCTTCACATCCCTAGTCAAACCATAACAAAAATGCTCACACCGTTCCCTCTCACTGGTAACCAACTCAGGAGCATACTGGCTCAACCTCACAAACTGAACCTCATACTCTGACACCGTCTTACTACCCTTAACCAAGGCCATAAATTCTCTCTTCTTTTCATCCTCATATCGGACTCCAAGATACTTCTTCTTAAAGGTTGTTCTAAATAATTCCCAAGCGACGTCCGCTCCTGCCATACCCAAAGTAACGGTAGTCCACCAAGCATACGCATCTCCCTGAAGCAAGGAGACGACACAACTAAACTTACGAGCGTCTGAGCACTCCATCTAACCTAAGATGTGTGTAGTACTCTCGAGCCAAGCCTCTGAATCCTCGCTAGTTAAACCACGAAACTCAACTTCATCCAAGCTACGAAGTATCTCAAGGGGTAAACCAATCAACGGACATTTAGGTGGTGCTGCAACATGTATACCGGCCAAAGCTTTCTGAAAAAGCCCTGGCTATAGTTTGAATCAAATGAGTCATGTCCACACCTGCTGGACCCTGACTAGCCTAAGCTCCATTACCCCCAACATTCGCCCCATCCTGAGGTCCATTACCATCACCTCCAACATTTGCACAAGCCTGAGGAACATTATCTCTGACATCCGCACCATTACCATCAGGAGCAGGAGGAACATAAGGCACATCCTCGGGTGCATGGTCACCCACTCTAGGCCGTCATCTCGGTCTTACCATAACGAAGATAAAATCTAAACAATAAACACATCACACACAAGAAAACATTGGGTTAGCAAGGGCAAGGATCCAAGTGCTGAAGCTCTTTAACCAAAACCATTTTCCAATAATATTACCTAGCAATGGAGATGCTCGACTACAATTCAACCAACATCAAGAACAATATAACATGGTTTCACACACCGTGCAATGGAAAACAAACCAACTTACCTGACTTACCATCCCAGGAGACCTTCTAACCGAGGCTCTGATACCACCAAATGTAACTCCCTCGTCCCGGTCTAGCCAGCAGACCGATCTGAATGGGTTACACGGGGAAAATCGAAGCGAAACCCGCTAAAGCCTCACTTCGATTAGCAACCCTAATTTTTTTCATTTTATTAATCTTGTCTAAATGTTACGTTTAATACTATATGTGAAGACAAACAACGGAAAAACGAACACAAATACGAACCGAACAGAGGCATAAAGGTAACTTAGCCTTACCTAGTAGTTTTAGTCAAGTTCCATACTCACGAGGCAAAACCATCACAAGGGATACATATAAACTCATTTAGGAAGCATACAAGCATTAGGGACTAAACCGTAACATTTATAAACCTTCAAAGATGCCCTTTAGCTGTTTTAACTACATGTGTTTCGGAACAGGACTACCCGTTTCGAAATGCGGGCATCATTCAAAAAACAACATCATGCCGTTCCGGAACGGCTCGTCATGGTTGTGAAACAAGAGCCTCCAGTGGCAAATCGCACTGAAACGGCACCACCCCCGTTCCGATACAGGTGCCCCTAAAGCTTATCCATTCTAAAACTATATCAGACGTTCTGAAACGTCTAGATACAGTTTGGCCTAAAATTACATTTCGGCATCTCCAAACGTTCCCAAACTTACCCCGAAACATCAAAAACCTAATGTCAACTTATTATACAAACAATCTAGAGGCAAAACACCCTAAAGACAAGCTTCAACATGCATACACGTAGAAATGGATCTCAAATCCAAAAGCTCATAAGAACACTTTAGTTCAAAAACACCAACAAGTAAAAACTCATAGCAATTTACCCAAGGCCATAACAAGCCTCAACTTAACGAGGTAACAACATTTAAAACAAGTTAGAAACATTAACAATAGCCAAACATAGGAGTTTGGACACCAACTACCTAACATGGCCTAACATTTTCAATGCCTAAGTATTATTACAAATAAGAAAGCCATACTTTGAGCTAGCAAAGAACTCCAAGAACTCCTCCCTTGCCCCGCTTGCCTCTGAAGCTACTAACGATCTGCATTGTTGGAAAAAGAGAGCGTAAGCTTAAAAGCTTAGTGAGCGGAGCTCCAAAACACAACAACGATGCAGTTCAAAACATATATCTTAGTTTTAAAAGCAAAACAATTTAAGAAAGAGATACACTAAAATAGAAGCATAAACGAAACATGGTATGCACATGCACAACCATTTCCCAGTGGGACTACACATCACCATACACAACAACTAGCATATTTTCGGTGGGACTACACGTCACCGTACTCATCTACTAGTCACTACACGTGGGACTACACATCATCATACACAATGACTAACCATCACGTGAGGCTGGACATCAACTATGACAACACAACAACATTAAAACAAGGATAAAAGCATTTCGCAATCGACACCATGACACACATAATCACGAACACCAACAATCAACTAAACAAGGCGAGAATAGATAAACTTATGTTTGGGTCTAGGTTAGCCTCTAAGGCTACACCCAAACCCCAAGAAAACTTTGTTCAACAATTTAAAGCTTCAAAACAATTTCCACTCACCAGCCAACACACAAACGCTATCCAAGATACCGATTCAAGCCTCCGAACTACCCGAATTCACGTCCACGAAACCCAACTCCATTTCCTCTACTTTAGGCAACCCAAAATAGAACACTGGGACGCTAATATACCCACAAACATAGCAGCAACTCAGAACTCAAAAACCATGCAACAAAACACATCGACATTAAACCCAAACTTCACCCAAATTCGTTCTAATGAAACGTCAAGCTGAACCCATCGTTTCCAAACATCAAAACACACTTAATATCATCTAAAAACACCCCCAACAACAAAGGAATCATAAGCCACGATTTCAACCCAAAACCAAACCAAAAGCTCTAACTTTTCAACCTAAAAAATCCCATTTTTAGATCCATTTCGGGTTTCCCCATATCCAACCATCATCCTATCATGTTTTACTACTTAAAACTTGGATTAAAGCACATATATAACCATTGTAAAACAAACGCACGAAAATCCCATGAAAAATACCCATTTCTCCAACCCAAAACCAAAAATGCATTTTAATGGGTTTAAAGGAATTTTTTCAATGAGTACAAGTCAAATAAGTAAAAATCTAAGCAAGGAAGAAATTACCTTGAAAAATCTTGCTTGGATGAAGAGTTAGGAGTAATGGAATAGTGAAATAGGATTTTGGAGGGGTTTTACGTGAAAAAAGGATTTTGGAGAAGATGATAGCTTTTCAAAACCTTTTCTTTATTTCTTTTATTCAAAATTCTCATTTTGCCCTTATTAAATAAAAACTCTTTTAGTGTTCAATAAAAATGTTTTCTCTCAATTAAATTAACCTGAACCGATATAACCAAACCAGGTTATCTCCCGGGCCCCCAACCCCAAGAGTTACAATAAAAGAGTCAAATATCTTTGGAATTTTATTAAAGAACTTAGATTAGAGGGATAACACGAAAATTACCTCCAATCCTTGCTTCTCCTTTAATTTGGCAAGTTTTGCTTGAAGAAACTTGAAGGAAAATGGAAGAAATCAATGGAGAAAAATAGAAACCAAAAAGAGAATTTGAGAGCAAAATATTTCTAGAAAATTGAGAGAAAATGTAAAGTGTTTGGCTGAAGCAAACGTGAGAAATGAAAGCTCGTCAAAATTTTCCATTAATCGTTTAACCAACTTCTTTAATTAATTAAATTAAAAAGCCTTTTAATTTTTAATAGCATTTAAGTCACATGCCAAATTAGGGAAAAGGCATAATTGCCAAGTAGCTCCCTAAAGATTCTAAGATATTGATTCTTCTTGAAAAACCGTTTTTTCCAACTTTTAAATCTTTATATTTTGGTCACTACCCAAAATGTATACTTTTGAAAACCCGTTTTGCAAATTTGATTTGACCAACCTCTTAAATTTTTTTAGAGGATTTTAGAAAATTTTCTCATATTTTTATCCTATCCTAAACCCTGATCTCCCTAATCCACCTTTTTTAGCGGTTCGAATAACCGTCACCGGTTCCACCAGTCCGACCCGACTAGCCAAAACATCTAAGCCTAAAATCGGGGCGTTACAACAAACATATGCATCATACCATACAAACCTAGAGTGAGGCACGATGTCACACAACCTCGAGAACGTACACTCTTAGTGAGGCAGAGTGTCACACAACCTCGGGAACATACACTAATACTCGGCATCTCTCCTCGAGTATCTTCGAATGAGGCCCGATGTCACAAAAACTCGATATCATACATTTAGTGCCATCCCATAGTGTTGCAAAACGCTCTCAAGGTATCAAGATCCCAACAAACAAAGGTGACTCAACCACGCGAGTGGTCATTTAGCACACAATATTGACTCAAGTACCATAACTCTATGGTTTCTATTAACAATAAGTCACCTTATTTAAATTACTAAGTTGTTACACATTATGCTCATATAGAGGGATAAAGTCTCGATTCTCAGTTTTACAGCTCACTATATCTCATTAGAGACCCATTGGACCACATATTATAATTTTCAGCCCCTATGGCTCAAACTCAACAGTTTTGGCAGTTTACCTAGTGGGTACTGGTACTGGCATTCGAGAACTGGTACAATACCTCTGAGTACCGGTACTCATAGTGTATCGATACCAAAATAACTCACTAGAATTTCTCCAAGCCTTTATGTATTGATACGGGTCGACCTGTACCGATACGGTCTCAATTGGCGTACCGATACAAGTTGAACAACGTACCAGTAATGCTCTCTCTTCTTAACGCAATCGAACAATGTTCTTCAACCCAAAACACTGCGGTACCAATACGGGCTCCCTGTGTACCGGTAATGAAGCCAAGAAATGGCTTTCTAGGCTCACGAAATAACTCCAAAAGCCCCCAGATTGCAACCACTAATCCCTTAACTCAATCCTACATCTTATGGAAGTTATTTAGTGTGGTTTGGTACTATTTTTATATGTTATTAACATCAATCCCAAATTATACCATTTTAGAGGATCTCTGGCTCTTAACAACCAAAAGCAATCGATAATATCAAAAGAGCTACTATTGTCCCCTTTATCCCCCTCATCTTCTTTTCTTCTTCATTTTCTTAGGAGCCCAAAGACATATCAAATCTTTGTCATATTGAGTAGGAATATCAGATTTTGGATTGCGAGAGTTGTAATCAGCATTCAAGGATCTACAAATCAAGGTAAGGATTGTTAATAATGGTGGAGAAAGGTGTTTTGGGGTTTTGGTGAGGGTTCTTGAAGAAGAACTCTTAAAGGGGATTCAACCCATTCTTCACCTAATAGTTGTAATCCGAATTACAACTCTATTTGTGTAGTGAAGGAAGTGGGTGAGAACTCCAAAGAACAAGAGAATAGGAAGGCTTGAGGATTTGAGCAAAGGGGGATGCATTTCCAGCCTTTAGAAGAAGGTTAGTACACATGGATACGAGTCATATCTTATTGGGTAGTCCATGGTAGTTTGACAAAAGAGCCACCCATGACGGATTCACCAACCAATTCTCTTTTATGTTCGAGAGAAAAAGTTAATTTTGGCACCATTAAATCTGAGCCAAATAAACTGTGACCAGATTCAATTAAACAAGAGAATTGTGGCATGAAATGAAAGCAAGAAAGAGAAAGAACACACAAGGGAAAGTACCAAAAAATGAACATATTTTCCAGTGGAAGAGAAATCAGAAAGAATCATTCTTCACAACAAACTCTCATTGTACTCATGTACAAAGAAAATTTTTTTTCCACTAACCCATCTGAGGCAAATGCCATCTTATATATTTTCACTTTTGCAGGACTTTAAAGACCTTTTCCCCGAGAAGATCCTAATGGATTACTACCAATTCGAGGGATTAAGCATCAGATTGATTTCATGCCCGGAGAAAAAATACCCAATAGTCCGGCCTATATGAGTAATCTAGAAGAAATGAAGGAAATTCAAAGGCAGATTGAAGAACTAATGGAGAAAGGATACATCCGGGAAAGCTTGAGTCCATGTGTTGTACCCGTACTTTTGGTTCCAAAGAAGGATGGAACATGAAGAATTTGTGTAGATTGTCATGCCGTGAGCCATATCACCTTCAAATACATGCATTCAATACCTCGACTAGATGACATGTTGGATTAATTATGTGGCGCGAGCATCTTCTCAAAAATTGATCTTAGGAGTGGATATCATTAGATACGCATGAGAGAAGGGGACGAGTGGAAGACAACATTCAAAACCAAGCAAGGTTTGTATGAATGGATGGTTATGCCTTTTGGTTTAACAAACTCCCCTAGCACGTTCATGATATTAATGAATCATATCCTACAACCCTACATTGGTAAGTTTTGTGTTGTTTACTTTGATGAAATCGTAATTTACAACAAAACCTTAGAAGAACATGAACAACATCTCAGGTATGTACTTAAAACCTAAAGGGACAAACAGCTATATGTCAGCCTTAAAATGTGTGTTTTCTACACTAACTAACTGTAAAGCGATTTGTTGTTCTCTATTTATGAGCGCAAGTCTACACTGTTGTCAAGTTATAGTATAAAAGATATCGTCTCCCACGGGGATTGGACAACTTGATTCGAATTGTTGTTCTTGCACAAGGAAAAGTAAATGCACAATTAACTTGATTGTTGAGAAGAAAAGTAAATTAAAAACACAAGTAATTAAAAGGGAAGAAATAAGGTTAACATAATGGGCAGGGTTATGCTACTGCTTAGTGTGAAACTACGTTGAATACGACAAGTTGTTTTGCGCTGCTAGACTCTACTGCCTTGGCGGGGGAGGGCATGTATACTGCTGAGACCCTCTCGCTGCCTCGTTAGGGGAACTAATTTGTGTCTCATCGGCAAACTCGGTAGAACTACAAGGCTCGGCAGAACGCTTCGAAAGTGATCCTGCTTATGTCTAAGTCAGAATTCTATTGATACCCACTCCAGATAATACCAGTCGCGGCGTGAATCGTGCAAAGACAACAATGTTGATTCGTCCTCTTTTAGCCGCCTTAAACCCTAACCTATGTCTAGGCCGAATTGATCGTATCATCTATAGATGAAATCGTACTTACTCCTTTCGTGAGTTCAACTCTCTCGATACCGAACAAATGGATAGAATTCAACTTAACTTCCGCCTTAATTGAAAACTATGAAGAACATGGAGTAAGTAAACCTTGATGTTTTATTGCAAAAACAAACTTGAAATCCTAAACAACCATTCTTAGACTAATTACAACATAACCCAAACCCAAGGAGAATTTTACAGCATAATGGCAGCAAGAAAAACTAAATTATGCCTCAGAAAAACCTAAATTGTTTTGAAATAAAATTACAATGGGCATATATAGGCATTAGCTTGGTCTAGTCCTTCTTGAAGTAGAAGTCTTCAAAGTCACTTTTGTATTAAATACAACACTAAATGCTGACTTCTTTGAGTTGAATGTGGACTTTATCACATTGCCTTGCTCCGCAAGTAATCTTGTGCTCCTCTTTCAGCGACTCTACCTACTGCTACAGTCATCGGAAATTGAGTGGACGACATCGATAGAATCATGATTTCTACTCTACAAATTGCACTCCAGTTCTCCAATTCCACAGCTTGCTGTCTCGGGCGGCAGGTAGGGCGGCGACAGCTACTCAGCAGCTGCTGTCTCTGTCTGGAACAACATCAGTACAACTCTTTGGTTTGTTGCCTCAACATCATGTCTGCAGCTCCTCTTTCCCTCTTTCAGCCTTTAGTACCTGAAACTAAAACTAAGCTAAAATAATACCCTTTCTTCACCAAATAAAAGATAATCAATACAAAGCATGACAAAGTAAAAAATACTGTAAAATGCTATGCATGGTCCTAATTATGCCTAAAATGTACTAAAAAACAACAATAATATGAGATGGAATGTGCATGAAATATATAACTTATGGACACTTTACACACCCCCAAACTCGAACTATTGCTTGTTCTCAAGCAATGCAACCTAAACATACTTGCCCTTATATTAACCAGAAAGGAAAACCTATTTTTAACTTGATTTTGCACCTCAAGGACGTGGCACCTATATTAGATTAGTGAAGGGAAAATAGCAAGAAAATAACTCAAAATTAATTTCTATAATGCCAATGCAGTGTCTGCAGAACTGTGTACAAGTTGAATATGTAGAATAACTAGATAAACAAAGATCTTGTTATGATATATAAGGTTGCTACCGAGACAACACAATTAAGCACAAGTATTTAATCATGGCAATGAGGGCTTCAGCTTATCACAACTACTCTTCTAGGTTTGAAATTAAGACATGAGCAAACTACAAAACCTCGAACCCATGGAGTAGAGTCATCCCATGAAGAATTTCATTCACTCATGCTAATTTGTTCGTCACTTCAATATTTTCAGATTCATGGACTTTGATAGCAACAGAGTGTCCTCGCACACGATTCTTCCTAGAGCCTGTTTCGGGCACCTCTAAGGAAAAACATCAATATTTATTTGTTTTTTTCTCTACTGTCGTGGCAGTACTTTATTTTTCTATTTCTGTTTCCTACTTCGGTAGCTACCTGCAACCATTGTTAGAACTTTGCAAAGAATTCTAAAAACAAAGCAGACAATGTTCATTAGATATTCTAACAAATTCAGCAAGTAACAGTAGTGTTTGACAGTTTTGGCAATTAAAAAAAAATTCTAAGTCATTTTTCATGCTTTTCCCAAATTACGTTCAATTTATTTATTTGTGTGAAAATAATTAATCAACTAACTATCATAGGCACAAGTTATAACCAATTTTTCTATTATGATTAATATGAAGGCAAGTACAATGCAACCTATATGCTACTAAGTATGCCTAAACAAAAATGTGAGAGCTACTATCCCCCCAAACTCAAGACGAGCATTGCCTTCAAAGCACAAAATAAAAACAAAAAAATAAATACAAGTGATAAAAAAGCAGAAAAATAACATAAAGAAGAAGAAAAGAAAAGAAAAACTCTAAAAATTGGCTGAGGGCTGAGAGGAGGCTTAAATAGAGGCTGCCAAGAGGTGTCGTGGCAGCATTAAATGTCCAACGGTCCAGTTGTCTTGCGCACGTTACGGGATTTCTGCCCATTACTTTTGTAGCCGTTGGCAGCTAGCTGTTAGGGGGCTACTGGCCGTTATGCGCTGTCTATACTGGACCGCCCTTGGCTGTCTTGGCGGATTGGTGGGTGGGCTCCTTGTTGGGCCTTCTTCTCGATCCATTTCTTTTATTCCTAAGCCTGAAATAGAAATAAAGATAATTAAATACTAAAATAAGTTCTAAAAAATAAAAAAGTGAAAAATAAATTCAAGATCTAATCCTAAGGAAAATAAATTGTAATAAATTAAACTCTAATCCTAATGCATAAAAATAAAAATAAAGAAAATATAAAACTAGAATTTAAGTTATGTTGGGAGTGCATTTGGGTGCATCTCCCATACATAACCACTTCTTGAGGTGATTTGGATTGTCCTTCCCTAATGGGGGGTCCTTCTATTCTTGCAGGTGGTGTGCTACTAGTCCTTCAGCCTGCCCTTTGGTCTGCCGTGACAACTGCTGCCTTGTCTTGTCTCTATGTTGATTTTGGCGGCCTGAGCATATGGGCATCCTTCCTTTTCCTTTTCTGAGGGTTGTAAAACATTTATCTTGATGCTCTGGTTGTCTACCCTCATGGTCAGCTCCCCATGTTCCACATCTATTAGAGTTCTGCCCGTGGCCAAGAATGGCCGCCCAAGGATGATAGGGGCTTTTTCATCGGCCTCACAATCTAGGATGAGGAAATACGCTTGAAGAATAAGGTTCCCACCTTCACTAGGATGTCTTCAATCTTGCCCTCCAGTTGCACAAAAGAATGATCGACAAGTTTCAGCATGATGGAGGTAGGTTTGGCTTGCCCATTTGCTAGTTTGTTGAAGACTTCTTTAGGCATTAGGTTGATGCTGGCTTCTAAGTCGCATAGTGCTTTTGTTTCATGCTTGCTGCCTATTCTACATGGGATAACAAAGCTGCCCAGGTCTGTATGCTTGGGCGAAAATTTGTTGTTGTAGAACTAATGTTTTGATATAATAATTGAAAAATGTTTTGGACTAATTTAAAAAGTATTTAAAACAATTTCCAAACTCCAAATAACTTGAAACTATGTTTAGGGATGTTTTTAAAAGGTTTTACATGTTTTTCAAAGCCAAACTTCACAAAACTGTCCAGGCGTTTCGATACGGTGCATTCCAGTAGCTAAAACGTTTCGGTACTAGTATCGAAACGAGATTTCCCTGGATAAGGATTTTCCCAACGTTTCAAAACGGGCTATGCCGTTTCGATACACCTACGTGGCATTTACCACAACGGTCTTAAACCCCAACGGCTATTTCCCAACTAACTTTTAAATGCAGGTCATTTCGATACGGGGACAGGCGTTTCGAAACGGGTGTTTCGAAATGGACTAAAGCGTTTCGATACAGGTCCACGTCAGACTACAATGACTCTTTCTACTTAAAGGGTATTTCGAAATGGGTTCGAGCGTTTCGAAACGGAGAGCTGCAGAACTGCATTTATGGTGGGAATTAAAGTCCTCAACGGCTCTAAATCAATCCCAACGGCTAGTAAGGAGTATAAAAGGGACCTCCAAGCATCAAGTAAAGGCTAATGCTCATATTGTCAATCAACAAATGATCAAGAATTGTCTTAGAGCTTAAATTGTCATTTATTGTATAGATAAACACTAGTGAGCCAAAATTGTCAAATTTGCTCAAGTGTTTTAGGTTTTGGGTGAGTGCTCTAATTATGCAAACAAACACCTATTAGAGGAATTTGTGTTTGCTTTATTTATTTTTTTGTAAAAGAGGGTTTTGATCAAGGCTTTGAGTAGAAAGCTTGATCGTGTATAAGGGTTTCCTCCTAAGCCTAGAAAAGGGGACGAATCAATAGTGGATTGATTGGAAATCCTTAGTGGGGAGCTAAGGTAGTGGATGTAGACCTTGGTTAGAAGGTTGAACCACTATAAATCATTGTGTCAATTATCTTTTTAGCTTCCACAACCCTTCCACCCAAAAATCCACCTCTCCACCACTTGGTGAGCCTTATCGGTTGAACGAATCGAGCTCCTCACAACTCAACAGTTGTACATCATAGCCATGCACTCCTCTTTTACAACAACTGTTTCGAATTCCCCAATTCTCTTCCTTTTAGAAACCATATCCATGAGGTATTTGGCATAGTTGGGCATGTTCTGAATGACTTCTATGAGAGGGATATTTATCTACACCTGCTTCAGTATATCTAAGAATTTCCTGAACTGGTGCTATTGTTTCTGTTCCTTAAGCCTCTAGGGGAAAGGTGCTGGCAGGCGAATGTCCTCTATTTGTTCTTTACATAGGAACTTTATCTGTGGAGGATCATTTGCTTTAAGACGACTGTCAGGTTCAACTGCCGAGGCGGGTGGTGTTGATGCTATCGTGGTAGATGCAGGCTGTTTTTCTGCTTGCTTTTCCACCCTGGGTTCATCCAACTGCTTCCCACTTCTGGTTGATATGGCTTTGTACTACTCATAAGTGGGCTTGGCTACTGCCTCTGTACTGTTGGATGCTGCCCCCATTGTCCTGCTGCTAAAGATCTCCGTGAACTGTCCAAACTAGATCTCCAGGTTCTTTATCGCAGCCTCCTGATTGTTCATCTTCATCTCTATCTTGTCCATGAAAGACTCAGTTTTATCAATAAACTTATTAGTGTGAACAATAAAACCACTAGTTCTAGACATAAAACTATGAATAGTTGCTTCTAGTGAATTATTGTTTTGTGGCTGTTGAGCCTGCTATTTGGACTGGTTTTGCAGGTAGCCTTCATGTTGCTGTTGTTGGTTGGCAGCAGTCTTGGGATTGCTACAGGAGAAGTTGAGATGATTCTTCCATCTAGGATTGTACGTGTTCATGGCAGGCATGTTGTTCTTCCCGTATCCTCCCATAAAATTGGCAGATGTAGTACATTCAGAGGAATCGTGGTTGCCCCCACACTTATCACAGAATGGCTCCACATCCCTGGCCTCATAGACTTTCCTAGTGGGTTCCATTATGCTCATAACCAGCCCTGTCAGCTTGTCGAGGCGGGCATTTACAGATTTTATGGCTTCTACCTCGTTCATGACTGTTGGCCGCCTAACGCCGCCTCGGCGAGCTGTTGGGGTACTTATAATCGTTCTTGGCGGCTTGGTTCAGGATCCGTAGTGCTTCTTCTGGTGGTCTGTTGAGTATGATTCCATTGGCTGAGGCATCAATCATCATCCGTGTTGGGTAGTTCACCCCGTTGTAGAACATTGACACCTTTGTCCAAGCCGGGAAACCATGAAGTGGGCAGTTGTTAAGCATCTGTTGATACCGCTCCCATGCTTCATTCATTGGCTCATCACCCCCCTTGTTGGAAGGCTGTGATTTTGTTTCTCAATCTGTCTATGACATTGGATGGGCTGAAACGATCTAGAAAATCCTTGCACAGCTCTATCCATGTGTTGAATGACCCTGCTGGCTGGTTGTTTAACCAATGCTTTGCCTTATCCCTAAGGGAATAGGGGAATAACCTCAGCCTAAGCAAGTCTTGGTGGACTCCGTGTATTTTGAATGCCCTGCAGGTGTCTAGAAATCCTCTTAAGTGCTGCCGAGCATCTTCTGTGGCAGAGCCTCCAAATTGACATAACGTTTTGATCATGTTGAACATCACGGGCTTCAGCTCAAAGTGATCTGCATCGATCTCAGGTTCTGTCATTGTCAGATCAAACCCTCTGAAGTCATGCTCCAAGTAATCCCCGGTGGTTCGAACGTACTCTGGCTGTCTGGGCGGCACTTGATGTTCTCTGGGTGGCGGGTCTTACTGCCCATCCCTGTCGATCTGGGCATTGTTGGCATGGTTTTCGTTTTCCATGTTTACCTCTACTTTTCTTTTTTCTTTAGCTTTCCCTAGGGCTGTTTTGATTTCCGTTTTGAGTTCTCTTGCTCTTCGTTCTATATCATCATAATAAACGATTTCTCCTTTTGGATTCGCCCTGGTCATGCACTAGCAAAGGAAATTGTAAAATTCTTTTTTTCTTCTAAAAAATAAAAACTAAAAATAAATTTAAATGCAAATAAATAAAAGTGCGGAAATTGAAAACGAATTTCGCTATTACCACTCCCCGACAACGACGCCAAAATCTTGTAGAGTGATTTGGTGTTCTCTATTTATGAGCGCAAGTGCACACCCTTGTCAAGTTATAGTATAAAATACATCTTCTCCCACATAGATTGGACATCTTGATTCGAATTATTGTTCCTGCACAAGGAAAAGTAAATGCACAATTAATTTGATTGTTGAGAAGAAAAGTAAAATAAAAACACAAGTAATTAAAAGGGAAGAAACCATGTTGATAGAATGGGCAGTGTAACCCCCTTAGCCTGGCCTAGACGCCCGACCCGAACTAAGAAGATTACACGGAGAAAACCAAAGTCAACTCGTTAAAGTCAACCTCGATTAACGACCCTTTTTTATTTTATCTTTTCTAGATGCACATTATTACCATATATGATTAGCATTTCGATTTGACGGAAGCGTCACAACGAACGGAACTCAACCAGGGTCCAATTGCATACAACCACCTTTTAGGGACTAAATTGTAAATTTTCATAATTATAATGTAACACCCCAATTTTGGGCTTAGAAGTTTAGGGTCTGAACCGGACCGGTCTGAGAAATGGTTCGAATATAAAAGGAGGTTTTAGGGAACACCTGGTTCGGGATGCTTTAAAAAAATAGAAAATTATCTAAAAATCCTCATTTAATATATATAAGAGAGTGGTGAAATCAATTTTACAAAATAAGGTTTGGAAATACAACATTTCGGTGTAGTGACCAAAATGCGATTTTTGCAAAGTTTAGTAGTGATTGTTTTGTAAAGGATTGAAACTTTGAATCTTTTAGGAGCTAATTCACCCAAAATGTTTTCTCCAGATTTTTCCTTAATTTGGGTGATTTAATTAATGTTTTAATTAAATAAAAGAAAGGTGAAAACTAAATTTTGACTTTCATAACTACCTTTCTCTAATTTTCTCTTATTCTTTTTTCTCTCAAAATCCTATCATCCAAACACCTTTTCTCCAGCAACATTCACATTGACTTTCACTTCAATTGATGAGATTTCAATCACTCATTGGTTCCTAAGCAATCTTGCATCAAATCCTTTTGTTTTCCACATTGAATTTTCATGGAATTTTGCCCAAATCAAGGAGAGATCATCTTTTAGAGGTATGATTATTCTTCTCCTCTAAATACTCAGTTCTTTACTGAAATTCCCAAGTTGTCAATCCTTTATTAAAGTTTTATAAATGTTTTTAGTGTTAGAAACATGATTTTTGGCTTAAAACTCAAGATTGGAAGATATCTTGTGGATTTTTTGTTGTGATTGATTGGGCTCTGTTTTAAGATGATTCCCTAATGAATTTTGGATGTTAAATGATGTTAGAAAGGAGGTTTTATCAATCTAATCCCGAATAGGTTGTGTTTCCTAAGTTTTTTCTTAAGAAAAGGGTGGTTTTTGAGGTGTTCTGTTATAGCTGGAGGTATAAGGTCGAGTTTAGGATTGTTTTTGACGGTGATTGATGTTTAGAAATGATTATAAGTGATGTATCTTGGCTGGGTTAAGTTTTGGAAGAGTTTGGAGGTGATTTCGGTTGTGTTTCGTAGCCGAAATATTGGGTTTGCTTAGAGCAGCGAGTTTAGGAGTGTTAGTTGAAGATTTCAATTTCAATGCATGATGAGGCATTAATCCTCTGCTTTTATGTGTCTAAAACAGGGGAGACATCTTCAGACACTTTTGGAGTTGATCCAGAAGCTTAATTGGCGTTTCGGCTAGCAAGCGAAATGAATTTTGTGAGTGGGATTTGGTTTGAAGTCCATGAAGACAAAAATACAAGGTTTGGGGATGTAGGAGAGGTTTGAAACACCTTCCTAAATCCGGAAGTAAGTATGGCTTGTTTTGATCTCTCTAAAGTGGTGTTTGCCCCTAAAATGCTTTTTCGTGCTCATGGTTTGAGATTGTTAAATTCCTACTATTTTTATGCATGATTTGGAGCAATAGATTATGCTTGTAGGGATGTCATGAGATGGCATGTTGCTTATAATAGATTTGAGCTTTTGGTTTAAAGCAAAGTATGATTTATGTTTTGAAATGTGGTGAGAAAACCTTTGAGTTTTATTGCATGAAAAGCAGTAGGTGAGATGATATTATAACACATTAAATTGGCATAGATGTTGAGAAACTTACCGGATATAATTTATCGATCAATAGGATGAGAGTGCACTATAAACTAAAAATTCATACGTGCTCTTTAGTTAAGCCAAAGGGAGATTTTTCGATGATGGGCATTCCATCGGGTAGGACTTGGTGAAATACCCAAGCTTTGTGGCGATGAGAGATTCCGCCATGTGAGTACGGTGATGAGAGATTCCACCGGAAGTTGTTGCTAGACAAGTGAGTACGGTGATGTGAGATTCCACCGGAAGAGTCTAGTGTAGAAATGTGTCCGCATATCCGAGTATTGACGAGATGCTTAATGCCAAAATAATTGAAATGATTTTGTTATACATGTACCTTTGATGAAATGATTTATGCTAAGAGATATGCATATGTACTTGTTTAGAAATGCTTTGACAATACAAGCATGTGAATGGCTTTGCCATGAGGTTTGCATTGGTTTTAATGCATGAGATAGAATGAAGGTACGTGTGATTTCAATGAGTTTGCTTTGAAGTTTTCCAAGCATGAAAAAGAGACGAGAATGTGGTTTAGAAGCTTTGATGGATGTGTTTTCTAAAAATAATGCATTACTGTGTTGGTTTTCTTTAGAGCATGCCTCACTAAGCATTTGTGCTTACGCTCTCTTTTACCAATAATGCAGATAACTGAGGTGTTTAAAGGCATCAAAGAAGCTAAGTCCATCCAAGGAAATCCAAGCTCACGTATGGTGAAGTTTTCACACACTATTAGCTTTGATAATTTGGCATTGGAAACTAAGTTTTGTTTTGGGAGATGTGTTAAACTCCCTGAGGTTGTGGCATGTTTGCCTTGGTTGTTTTGACTTGTAAATGGCCTTAATTGCTTGTTTGGAGGTTTGATTACCCTTTGTGGTTTGATATTAGGAAGCATGCCTCTAGACTTGTGAGTTTTCATGTTTGTTGCTATGAAGGTGTTAAGGAGTCCTAAATATGTTCCTTATATGCTTGGTGACTTGTGGATATGCTTGGGAAGTCATTAGGATGTGTTTAAATGGGTTTATGCATGAAAAACCAGCAATAGTTGCAGATTCTGGGCAAACCGTATCGAAACACCCTCTAGTGTTTCGAAACGGGGGCCTGAAATGGCCTTCGTGTTTTGAAACGCCAAGGGATGTTTCGAAACGATTTGGCTACTGGAATGCCTCGTTTCGGAACTGGTCTCGGAACCAACCCGCGTATCGAAACGGTCAACTCTGTTCTGATCCTGCGTTTCGATACATCAGGTGGATGTTTCGAAACAGGAGACCGTTGGGCCCTGAATTGAATGGTATTGAAGTTTGCAAGCTTTACATTTTAGTCCAAGATGTTGATCTTGCAATTACTTGAGTTTGAGATGTCCAATTAAGATGAAATTTGGCAGAGAAGCATGTAATGCGACTAATTTCATTTTGGTAACATTAAAATCAGTAATGACCTTC
Source organism: Hibiscus tridactylites (assembly GCA_958450335.1). Taxonomy (NCBI): domain Eukaryota; kingdom Viridiplantae; phylum Streptophyta; class Magnoliopsida; order Malvales; family Malvaceae; genus Hibiscus; species Hibiscus tridactylites. The sequence continues at coordinate 34,533,521 of OY288289.1, read as the reverse complement.
TAAATTACAGAAATTACATTTTGGTCCCTAAACTTATTATAAGTGAAATTGAGTCACTGTTTGTTATCCGATCGTTGTGTCTTTCTCAAATATGTTTTATGAGTACTCACTTAAGGTTAATGTGTGTCTAGAAAAGACTAAAAAAATAAAAAAAGGGTTATGAATCAAGGTTGACTTTCGGGTTGACTTTGGTTTTCCCCGTGTAATCTTCGTAGTTCGGGTTAACCGTCTAGGCCGAGCTAAGGGGGTTACATTTTGTGGTATCAAAGCTTAGTTCTTGTATCTTTGGGATTTGTTATGTGGATGATGTATGTGTATTTGCATGATGTGTGCCTTTTGGGTGAAAGAGTGTTGTGTGAAAAGTGATGCATGGTTTCAATTGTGATGTGCTTGTGATGTTATGCTATGTTGGAGTGTGTTAGAGGATCCCATTGCCATATCAAAACTAATGAAAGGAATTTGTTTTCAAAAATGAGCTTGAGTACTTGGATTACTTACTTTATTGTGCCTAATTGTGTTTATTGCATTATTGTCAGTGCATTGCTTTCTTTTTAAATGGGGCCACGTAGAGAGATGAGAGTAAATACAAGAGCCATGGCTCAGAATCAGAATGAGAACGATGAGAATGTTGAGAATGTTGTGGATTTACCTCCTCCTCCTGGTGGTGGGCCACCTGGTGGTGATAATGGTGCTGGAGTTGGAAACGCTGGTGTTGGTGCTGGGGTGGCTGGACCTGAAGGTGTGCAGGGGCAAGCTGCTCCTGATATGACTGTATTGATTCAGGCTATTGCTGGAGCCTTTCAGGCAGCAGTAGCTGGAGCTCATGGAGCTACGCATCAGGATGATGCTATTGTGAGATTGTCTTTGGAACGTCTTCGTAGTCTAGGAGGGACTGAGTCTTGGTTGGAGAGCACCAAGAGGATTTTGGGGCAAATGAATTGCAATAATGTGCAGAAGCTGGGTTGTGTGGTGTCACTGTTGCATGGTGATGCTTATACGTGGTGGACGACCGTTATCTCTGGGATGGAAGAAAAGAGAATTTATGTCTCTTGTGCAAGGAGCATGTCGGTAGCTGAGTATGAGATCCAGTTTGTCCGCCTTAGCCAGTATGCACTTGAGCTGATCCCTAATGAGCGGGAGAGGTGCGAACAATTCTGTTATGGGTTGGTAACGGATGTGAAGATGTTTATGCTTGCGGCTGATTATACAAATTTCGTTGTCTTGGTCACTAGAGCCAAGGACATTGAGTCGAATCTTGGTTTGTCTGGTCGAGCGGGTGGAACTAGCTCTGGGAAGAGAGCGGCTGAGCCCGATTATGGTAGAGATTGCAACAAGAGGCATAAGGATCGGAGGCCGCATTATGATGCTAGGCGTGGAAGTGGTAACCCTGGTAGAGGTCAGCAAGGACCTAATGCTATTTTTAAGACTCCGGAGTGTAACCGTTGTGGTAGACGTCATGGTGGCGAGTGTTGGGGTAACCTTAGCCCATGCTGGAACTGTTAAAACCGTGGACATTTGAAGAAGGATTGTCCTCAGCCTTTGAAGGAGGGACAAGCACCGGTGAGAGCAGCTGAGCCACAAAGAGGTCGTGGGTGCGGCCGTGGTAATTTTTAGCGCAGAGATGATGGTGGCGGGAATGTAGCGCATGTTGTGGCCGTTCAACCTGAGGGTGGTGGCCAAGCTCGAGTGTATGCTCAGCGTGAGGGAAAGAATGATACAAATGTGATCACAAGTACCTTTACTTTGCAATCCTTGTCATTACTTTCTTTGATTGATTCTGGATCTACACACTCGTACATATTGCGTGAACATGCTCAAATGCTTGGTTTACCTGTTGAGTCTTTGGATGTTGGTATGCGTGTGACTAGTTCGTTTAGTGAGACAATTGTAACGCAGAAGTTGTATAGAAGATGTCCCTTGAAAGTGCAAAACTATGTTTTTCTTGTTGATCTCATGGAATTGCCATTCTATGGTTTTGATGTAATTCTTGGTATGGATTGGCTTGTTGAGCATTGAGCTGTAGTGGATTTTGAGAGCAAGCGAGTTTCGTTGAAACTGGCGGATGATTATGAAGTGGTGGTGGTTGGTGAGAATGTGAAGTTTCTTGCCAATGTGGTGTCTACATTGGAAGCGAGTCGCATGCTGACGCAAGGTTGTGAGGCTTACCTAGCCTTTGTGATGAATCCTAGTTCAAAGGAGTTGCACGTTCAGGATATGAGAACTGTACGTGAGTTCCCTAGAGTGTTTCCGGAGGAGTTACCTAGATTGCCGCCTAGTCGAGAGGTGGAGTTTGGAATTGAGCTGTATGAAAACACAACTCCAGTGTCCATTGCTCCCTATTGCATGGCACCTAAGGAGTTGAAGGAGTTGAAGACGCAACTTCAGGAGTTGCTTGATCGTGGTTTCATTTGACCCAGTGTGTCACCGTGGGGTGCACCGGTCTTGTTCGTGAAGAAGAAGGATTGCACTATGAGAATGTGCATTGATTATCGTCAGCTGAACAAGTTGACTATCAAGAATCGGTATCCTTTGCCGAGGATTGATGATCTTTTTGATCAGTTTCGGGGAGCGGTTGTGTTCTCTAAGATTGACTTAAGGTTAGGGTATTACCAGCTTAAGGTGAAGGATGGGGATGTGCTGAAAATAGCCTTCAGAACAAGGTATGGACATTATGAATTCCTCGTAATGCCGTTTGGCTTGACGAATTCTCCTGCAGCTTTCATGGATATGATGAATATAGTGTTCCATGAATACTTGGACAAGTTTGTTGTGGTGTTCATTGACGATATCCTTGTGTACTCTCGTACTGAGGAGGAGCATGAAGGTCATTTGAGGGTTGTCTTGCAAGCGCTTCTGGAAAATCAGCTTTATGCTAAGCTGAGCAAGTGTGAGTTTTGGCTAAAGGAAGTTGTGTTCCTTGGTCATGTGGTTTCGGCTGAGGGGATTCGTGTTGATCCTAAGAAGATTGAGGTGGTTATGAATTGGAAGCCTCCTAAGTCTGTTCATGAAGTCTGTAGTTTCCTTGGGTTGGCAGGATATTATCGGAGGTTTGTGGATGAATTTTCGAAGATTGCCGCCCCTTTGAAGAAGTTGTTGCAAAAAGATGTCAAGTATGAGTGGACGGAAGCAAGACAACAAGCTTTTGAGAAGCTTAAGGCAGCTTTGACGCGAGCTCCTATCTTGGTTCAACCTGAATTAGGAAAAGAGTTTGTGGTGTACCACACATCCTACGTTGGGTTGGGGTGTTTGCTAATGCAAGAGGGTAAGGTGGTAGCTTATGCATCGCGACAGTTGAAGGTGCTTGAGCTCAATTATCCTACGCATGATATTGAGTTAGCTGCGGTGGTTTTTGCTTTGAAGATTTGGAGACATTATCTGTATGGTGAGAAATGTACAATGTATACAGATCACAAGAGTGTGAAGTATCTGATGTCTCAGAAAGAGCTAAATCTTAGGAAACGCCGCTGGGTGGAGTTGCTTAAAGATTACGATCTGACGATCGAGTACCATCCGGGTAAAGCTAATGTTGTGGCGGATGCCTTGAGCAGGAAGGTGGCAGTGGAGTTAAGGGCTATGTTTGCCAGCTTCAGTATTTCGCAAGATGGAGGTCTTGTGGCTGAATTGCAAGTGAAACCATCTCTGGTTCAGTTGATAAAAGATAAGCAGTTGTTGGATGATTCGTTGGTGCCACATGTTCAGGATATCGATGCGGATAGATCATCAGATTTTTGTTTTAATGATGATGGAGGTCTATGTTTTGGAAGTCGGATAGTAGTGCCAAATGATGCGGAGTTGAGGCATACTATTCTGACTGAAGCTCACAGTAGTCCTTTTGCTATGCACCCTGGTAGTACAAAGTTGTATCGTGATCTGAAGGATGAGTACTATTGGGTGGGTTTGAAGAAAGATGTCGCGGATTATGTGAGTAAGTGTATGGTTTGTCAGTGGGTTAAAGCTGAGGATCAGTTTCCTTCAGGGTTGTTGCAACCGTTGAGGATTCCTGAATGGAAGTGGGAAAGAATTACCATGGACTTTGTGTCTAGTTTTCCCTTGTCGCCACCGAAGAAGAATTCGGTGTGGGTGATTGTGGATCGCCTTACGAAGTGTGCACATCTCTTACCTGTGCATACCACGTATACACTGAGCAAGCTCGCAGAGTTATACATTGTTGAGATTGTGCGTCTACATGGTGTGCCAAAATCTATAGTGTCAGATAGAGATCCGAGGTTTACATCGCAGTTTTGGGAATGTTTGCATCAAGCTTTGGGTACGCGGATGAATTTCAGTTCTTCTTATCATCCACAGTCGGATGGTTAGTCTGAGCGTGTTATCCAAGTGCTTGAGGATGTGTTGAGGTGCTGCGTGATTGAGTTTCAAGGCTATTGGGAGAAGCATTTGCCTTTGGTGGAGTTTGCTTATAATAATAGCTATCAGGAAATTATTCAAATGGCACCTTATGAAGCCTTGTATGGGAGGAAGTGCAGAACTCCTCTTTGTTGGGTTGAAACAGGTCAGAAGTTGGTCTCGATGCCGAATATGTTGAAAGGAACCACCGAGAAGCTGAAGCTCATATGTGAGCGGTTGAAGGCAGCTTCTGACCGACAAAAGTCTTACGCGGATTTGAAGCGTAAGGAGATTGAGTTTGCGGTGGGTGACCGTGTGTTCTTGAAGGTTTCGCATTGGAAGAAGGTGATGAGGTTTGGCCAGAAGGGTAAGTTGAGCCCTAGGTATATTGGACCATATGAGGTGATTGAACGTGTGGGTCCTGTTGCTTATAAGTTGAGATTACCACATGAGTTGGAAAAGATACATGATGTGTTTCATGTCTCTATGCTTCGGAGGTATAGATCAGATCCTTCGAATGTTATGCATATGGAAGAAGTGGAGTTGAATCCATATTTGACCTATGATGAGGAGCCGGTTGAGATTCTAGATTCGGACAGTAAAGTTCTTCGAGGTAACACCATTGAATTGGTTAAGGCGTTGTGGAGGCATCGTGGGGTTGAGGAAGCCACTTGGAAAAGGAAAGATGATATGAAGAAGCAGTTTCCTTACCTTTTTCCTCCAGGTAAATTTCGAGGAAGAAATTTCTTAAGAGGGGGAGAGTTGTAACACCCCAATTTTGGGCTTAGAAGTTTAGGGTCTGAACCGGACCGGTCTGAGAAACGATTCGAATATAAAATGAGGTTTTAGGGAACACCTGGTTCGGGATGCTTTAAAAATATAGAAAAATATCTAAAAATCATCATTTAATATATATATAAGAGAGTGGTGAAATCGATTTTACAAAATAAGGTTTGGAAATACTACATTTCGGTGTAGTGACCAAAATGTGATTTTTGCAAAGTTTAGTAGTGACTGTTTTGTAAAGGATTGAAACTTTGAATCTTTAAGGAGCTAATTAACCCAAAATGTTTTCTCCAGATTTTTCCTTAATTTGGGTGATTTAATTAATGTTTTAATTAAATAAAAGAAAGGTGAAAACTAAATTTTGACTTTCATAACTACCTTTCTCTAATTTTCTCTTATTCCTTTTTCTCTCAAAATCCTATCATCCAAACACCTTTTCTCCAGCAACATTCACATTGAATTTCACTTCAATTGGTGAGATTTCAATCATTCATTGGTTCCTAAGCAATCTTGCATCAACTCCTTTTGTTTTCCACATTGAATTTTCATGGAATTTTGCCCAAATCAAGGAGAGATCATCTTTTAGAGGTAAGATTGTTCTTCTCCTCTAAATACTCAGTTCTTTACTGAAATTCCCAAGTTGTCAATCCTTTATTAAAGTTTTATAAATGGTTTTAGTGTTAGAAACATGATTTTTCTCTTAAAACTCAAGATTGCAAGAGATCTTGGGGATTTTTCGTTGTGATTGATTGGGCTCTTTTTTGAGATGGTTCCCTCATGAATTTTGGATGTTAAATGATGTTAGAAATGAGGTTTTATCAATCTAATCCTGAATAGGTTGTGTTTCCTAAGTTTTTGCTTAAGAAAATGGTGGTTTTTGAGGTGTTCTGTTATAGCTGGAGGTATAAGGTCGAGTTTAGGATTGTTTTTGATGGTGATTGATGTTTCGAAATGATTAGAAGTGATGGATCTTGGCTGGGTTAAGTTTTGGAAGAGTTTGGAGGTGATTTCGGTTGTGTTTTGTAGCCGAAATATTGGGTTTGCTTAGAGCAGCGAGTTTAGGAGTGTTTGCTGAAGATTTCAATTTCAATGCATGATGATGCATTAATCCTCTACTTTTATGTGTCTAAAACAGAGGAGACATCTTCGGACACTTTTGTAGTTTATTCGGAAGCTTAATTGGTGTTTTGGCTAGCAAGCGAAACGAATTTGGTGAGTGCGATTTGGTTTGAAGTTCATGAAGACAAAAATACAAGGTTTGGGGATGTAGGAGAGATTTGAAACACCTTCCTAAATCCGGAAGTAAGTATGGCTTGTTTTGATCTCTCTAAAGTGGTGTTTTCCCCTAAAATGCTTTTACATGCTCATGGTTTGAGATTGTTAAATTCCTACTGTTTTTATGCATGATTTGGAGCATGAGATTATTCTTGTAGAGATGTCATGAGATGGCATGTTGCATATAATAGATTTGAGCTTTTGGTTTAAAGCAAAGTATGATTTATGTTTTGAAATGTGGTGAGAAAACCTTTGAGTTTTATTGCATGAAAAACAATAGGTGAGATGATATTATAACACATTATATTGGCATATATGTTGAGAAACTTACCGTATATAATTGATCGATCAATAGGATGAGAGTCCACTATAAACTAAAAATTCGTACCTGCTCTTTGGTTAAGCCAAAGGGAGATTTTCCGATGATGGGCATTCCATCGGGTAGGACTTGGTGAAATACCCAAGCTTTGTGGCGATGAGAGATTCTGCCATGTGAGTACGGTGATGAGAGATTCCACCGGAAGTTGTTGCTAGACAAGTGAGTACGGTGATGTGAGATTCCACCGGAAGAGTCTAGTGTAGAAATGTATCCGCATATCCGAGTATTGACGAGATGCTAAATGCCAATATAATTGATGAAATGATTTTGTTATACATGTACCTTTGATGAAATGATTTATGCTAAGAGATATGAATATGTACTTGTTTAGAAATGCTTTGACAATACAAGCATGTGAATGGCTTTGCCATGAGGTTTGCATTGGTTTTAATGCATGAGATAGAATGAAGGTACATGTGATTTCAATGAGTTTGCTTTGAAGTTTTCCAAGCATGAAAAATAGACGAGCATGTGGTTTAGAAGCTTTGATGGATGTGTTTTCTAAAAATAATGCATTATTGTGTTGGTTTTTTTTAGAGCATGCCTCACTAAGCATTTGTGCTTACGCTCTCTTTTACCAATAATGCAGATAATTGAGGTGTTTAAGGGCATCAAGGAAGCTAAGTCCATCCATGGAAATCCAAGCTCTCGTATGGTGAAGTTTTCACACACTATTAGTTTTGATAATTTGGCATTGGGAAACTAAGTTTTGTTTTGGGAGATGTGTTAAACTCCCTGAGGTTGTGGCATGTTTGCCTTGGTTGTTTTGACTTGTAAATGGCCTTAATTGCTTGTTTGGAGGTTTGATTACCCTTTGTGGTTTGATATTAGGAAGCATGCCTCTAGACTTGTGAGTTTTCATGTTTGTTGCTATGAAGGTGTTAAGGAGTCCTAAATATGTTCCTTATATGCTTGATGACTTGTGGATATGCTTGAGAAGTCATTAGGATGTGTTTGAATGGGTTTATGCATGAAAAACCAGCAATAGTTGCAGATTCTAGGCAAACCGTGTCGAAACACCCTCTAATGTTTCGAAACGGGGGCCTGAAATGGCCTTCGTGTTTCGAAACGCCAAGGGATGTTTCGAAACGATTTGGCTACTAGAATGCCTCGTTTCGGAATTGGTCTCGGAACCAACCCGCGTATCGAAACGGTCAACTCCGTTCCGATCCTACGTTTCGATACAACAGGTGGATGTTTCGAAACAGGAGACCGTTGGGCCCTGATTTGAATGGTGCTGAAGTTTGCAAGCTTTACGTTTTAGTCCCAGATGTTGATGTTGCAATTGCTTGAGTTTGAGATGTCCAATTAAGATGAAATTTAACAGAGAAGCATGTAACGCGACTAATTTCATTTTGGTAACAATAAAATCAGTAATGACCTTCTAATTTACAGAAATTACATTTTGGTCTCTAAACTTATTATAAGTGCAATTGAGTCCCTGTTTGTTATCCGATCGCTGTGCCTTTCTCAAATATGTTTTATGAGTACTCACTTAGGGTTAATGTGCATCTAGACAAGACTAAAAAAATAAAAAAGGGTTCTGAATCAAGGTTGACTTTTGGGTTGACTTTGGTTTTCCCCGTGTAATCTTCGTAGTTCGGGCCAACCATCTAGGACGGGCTAAGGGGGTTACATATAGGGACTAAACAGATTTTAAAGTTACCAATCCACAATTAGTCATATAACATGCTAGCATGTCAAGTTTCATCATAAACGAGCCATCCAAACTGTTCAAATTTAACAGTCAAGTGATCCATTCAATAATCAAGGACCAAAACGTAAGAAACAGAAACCTGGAACAATTCAAACTCAACATCCAATGGTCAAGTGTTTCGAAACACAAGACCTAGTATCATAACAGCCGTTTTGAAACCAGGTTGATCGTTTCGATACTCGAGTGTGCTCCAAAACCCGTTTCGAAACAATGCTTTCCAGTAGCAAAATGTTCCGGAACGTGCTTACCCGTTCCGAAACCCCATGAGCATTCCAGGCTACCGTTCTGAAACGGTTAAGGGCGTTCCGAAACGCCTTGCCCTGTAACTTCTCAAAATAATGGTTTTGCTCAATTAATCACCTCCGAAATCATTCCAATACATGCCATAACACATATACATCATGGATATGCATCAAAGACTATTAACATGAAGCACAAACTAAAACATAGCATCATTTATGCAAGCATTAAGACTATAGGCATGCACCCTAGACTTCAAAACCATATAAAGACTAAAAACCACATTCAAGCACAAATCAATCTTCAATGGCCATTTACAAACCAAAATAGGCAAACCAAACATGTTTAAGGTGTTTAACATCACCCAATACTAACAAGAGTAGAAATCCCACCCATTGCCTCTTATTACACCAAGGTGAAACTACATACTTTGTTTAATCAAAAGCTTGGATTCCACTTGCTATAGACCTGCCTTGAATGCACAATTCTCTGCATTGATGAAACAAATGAGCGTAAGCATATAACTTAGTGAGGATCGCTAAAAGCAATATTTATCAATGCATTTCATAAAACCATTGCATCATCATTTGCAAACTCATGCCTTTCCTTAAACATGCTCTTCTAAGCGTCAATGCACTTTTCAAGCCACATGCTTTTAACATCATTAAAATAACACCAAATAATCTTTTTACTCATGCTTAAACCAAGCATCACATGCATTCTAGCATAAACCTCAAACATCTTATGCTTAATTCATTAATCAACAACATTATATTGGCTTGCAAGTGATCCATTCTCAATCATACCAAAACCAACACAAATGACACAATCGGATACATGGATAACAAGCGTTGTCCCACACGCTTCATACACACTACTTGACTACACAAGGCTCACACACGAGAGCAAATCTCCATCGTTGTGACACCTATGGTGGAGTATAATGGTACAATCACAACCCCTCAACACCACTCATCGGTAGTTGTATAATTCCACTAACGAGAGCACGAGACACATAACACATGATTCACACACGGAATTAACATCCACCGTTGTGATCTTAACCTCAATCGTTAGGGTACTTGGATAGAGTATACGATAAAATCACAACCCCTTGACATCCAAGGTGACTTTATTCACGGTGCACCCAATCCTATAGCCGACTGACTATATCTGATTAAAGTAACCAAAAACCATTAGCATCACTTGCCAATATAATCATTTAACATCAATAGTCCACTATTTTACAAGCATCAACACAATACCATGTCCACAAGCATAACCATGCTTAATCTCAATTACATACATTTCTCAAATCCAAGGATCATCTACCAAATGCATCCTTAACAACATGGCATTAAACACCATCATTATCAATGCTCAAAACATGCTTTAAAACAGTAAATAAAATCACATTTACAACAAGTGCATTTTCCAACAAAAACATAGCACATTCCGAGAGAGACTTTCGAATCACTTACTCTTGAGTTTAGCTAAGTGTTTCAAACTTACACTAAGCTCCCAAGACCACGCTCAAAGCGTTACAAAGCTGGAAAATCCATTTCCACTCAGCAATACGCTAAGCTTGCTCGCCGACACGAAAATCACTCTTTTAGAGCCTCCAAAAACGTCTCGTTTGCTCCCTGATCAAGATCCCCTTTTTTCACATCATCAAAACATTGATCTAAATGCATTAAAATGTATTTCAACTCCAACAACCAATCACAAACTCGTTGCTCACCCAAACTACACCAATTTACCCATCCAAAACAACCGAAAACTCAATCGATTGCTTCCTAAACCAAGCCTAGCCAACATACATCACTTCCAATCAATTATAAAAATCAAAACACGTCTAAAATTATCCCAATCCCATCCTTATACCTCTCGCAAGCATTACTTCATCATTTCACCTAAAAACCCAACTAGATTTATCAAGTAACTCAACATCTCAAGGATTTTGGGATCTATATCAACAAAACCTCTTTTCAACATTTTTACCAACACAAAACTCATTTAAAAACAATCCAAAACAGAGTCTAACAAAACAAATCCGATAATCAAGAGTTTTATCATATTTTTGCAAGATTCCAATCTCAAATCAAAACTATAATGAAAACTCAACCAAAAACATTAATTAGAAGCCAAAGATCTTGGGAATTTCAATAAAGAACCTAGATTGAAGGTTGAGAACGAGATTTACCTCCAATCCTTGCTTTCCTCAATGAATGACAAGTTTTTCCTTAGAAAAAATCTTGAAGAACTTGAAAGAACTCTTGAAATTTGTTTAGAAAAAAATGAGAGAGTGTTTGGGAGAAAAGAATTCTGGAGAAAATGAGTTAAAATGGTGTTTGGCTGAAAATGAGAAGAGAAAGGTAGTTACGTCAAATGTAATCTCACTTTTCTTATTTATTAATTTTAATTAAATAAAAACCCTTTTATTAAATCACTTTAAAATCCCTTTTAAAGCACATGTCATATTAAGGAAAGACTAAATTTCCATAAAGCTCCCTAAAGATTCTAAGATTTTGTCTCCTCTTTTAAAAAGTGCATTTTCCACAATTTTGAAACTTTACATTTTGGTCATTACCCGAAATGTACCACTTCTGAAATTATTTTTGAAAAATTGATTTGACCAACCATTTAAACATGATTTTAGAGGATTTTAGCAGTTTTTACCATATTGTTATCCTATCTCGATCCTTGATTTCCTTAAATCACCTAACGCGATTCGAACCGTTTCCGACCGGTCCGTTCCGTTGTCCAAAACATCTAGGCCCAAAACCAGGGTGTTAAAGGCATGGTTATGTTGCTGCTTAGTGTGAAACTGCGTTGAACATGATAAGTTATTTTGTGCTGCCAGACTCTGCTGCCTTGGCGGGGGATGGCAGGTATACTATTGAGACCCTCTCGCTACCTCGACAGGGGAACGGATTTGTGTCTCGGCGGCAAACTCAGATGAACTACAAGGCTCGACAGAATGCTTCGAAAGTGATCCCCTTATGTATAAGTCAGAATTTTATTGATGCTTACTGCTGATAATATCAGTCGCAGCGTGAATCGTGCAAAGACATCAATGTCGATTCGTCCTCTTTTAGGCGCTTTAAACCCTAACCTATGTTTAGACCGGATTGATTGCACCGTCTATAGATGAAATCGTACTTACTCCTTTCGTGAGTTCGACTCTCTCAATACCAAACAAGTGGATAGAATTCAACTAATCCTTTGCCTTAATTTAAACTATGAAGAACATAGAATAAGTAAACCTTAAAGTTTTATTGCAAAAGCAAACTTGAAATCCTAAACAACCGTTCTCACACTAATTACAACATAACCCAAACCCAAGGAGAATTTTAGAACATAATGGCGGCAATAAAACCTAAATTACGCCTCATGAAAGCCTAAGTTGTTTTGAAATAAAATTACAATGGGTATATATAGGCATTAACTAGGTCTAGTCCTTCTTGAAGTATAAGTTTTCAAAGTCACTTTTGCATTAAATGGAACTCTAAATGCTGACTTCTTTGAGTTAAATGTGAACTTTATCACGTTGCCTTGCTTCGTAAGTAATCATGGGCTCCTCTTTCAGCGGCTCTGCCTGCTGCTACAGTCATCAGAAAATTGAGTGGACGACATCGATAGAATCAGGATTTTTTGCTCTACAAATCGCACTCCAGTTCTCCAATTCCACAACTTGCTGTCTCGGGCGGTAGGCCCGGTGGCATCTACTCGGCAGCTGTTGTCTCTGTCTAGAACTACATCAGTACAGCTCCTTGATTTGCTACCTCAACATCATGTCCGCAGCTCCTCTTTCCCTCTGTCAGCCTTTAGTACCTGAAACTAAAACTAAGCTAAAATAATACCTTTTCTTCACCAAATAAAAGATAATCAATACAAAGCATGGCAAATTAAAGAATATTGTAAAATGCTATGCATGGTCATAATTATGCCTTAAATGTACTCAAAACAACAATAATATAAGATGGAATGTGCATGAAATATAGAACTTATGGACACTTTACACTAACTCACTTTCTTAGGCTCATTGTTTGTTCAAAGGGTTTGAAGGTAGATCCCAAGAAGATCAAATCTATACAAGAATGGACGAGAGCTACCAACATCAACCAAGTACGGAGTTTCCATGGTTTGGAAAGTTTTTATCTCCGGTTCGTGCCCAACTTCAGTTCCATTACCGCCCCTTTAACCAGGATCATAAAGAAGAATTTAATCTGCAATTGGGGTAAGGAACAAGAAGATGCATTCGTGGAAGTAAAGAAGTGTTTGATCGAGGCACCTTTGTTAGCATTTCCAGACTTTGGTAAAACTTTTGAAGTGGAGTGTGATGCATCCGAAATTTGGATGGGTGATGTTTTGACACAAGAAGGACGCCTTATTGCATATTTTAGTGAAAAACTCAATGGTGCTACATTGAACTACCAGAATTATGATGAAGAAATGTAAGCACTCAATCGAGCACTTGAGATGTGGCAACACTATCTTTGGCCTAAGGAGTTTGTTATCCACACAGATCATGAAGCCTTGAAGCATATTAAGGGACAACACAAGTTCAACAAACTGCATGCCAAATGGGTAGAATTTCTTGAGTGTTTTCCCTATGTCACTCATTACAAAAAAGAGGCAAAGAAAACATCATGGTCGATACATTGTCAAGGAGGTATGTACTACTCAACTCTTTGAATTCTAAGCTACTTGGGTTTTCATTCATTAATGAACTCTATACTACTGACCTTGATTTTGGAGAAAAATATAAATTGTGTGAAACATGTGCCCATGATAGATATTACCAGCATGATGGGTTTCTTTTCATGGAAGGGCGACTTTGCATCCCTCAAGGCTCCATTCGAGAAGTTTTGGTCAGAGAAACGCATGAGGGAGGACTTAAGGGACATTTTAGGATACACAAGACCCTACACACATTGAAGTAACACCTCTTTTGGCCAAAAATGAAAAGTGGCATTGAAAGATTGTGTGAAAGGTGCATTGTGTGCAAGAAAGTCAAATCAAGAGTCATGCCCCATGGAATGGACACCCCTCTACCCATTCCAAGTGAGTTCTGGGTTGATATCTCCATGGATTTTGTGATGAGATTGCCAAGGACCAAAATCAGAAGAGATTCCACTTTTGTGATGGTTGATCGTTTCTCAAAGATGGCTCATTTCATACCTTGCCATAAGACGGCCGATGCAACACGCGTAGCCAATTTGTTCTTCAAAGAAGTGTTGAGATTGCATGGAGTTCCCAAATCCATTTTGTTGGATTGTGATGTTAAATTCCTTAGCCACTTTTGGAGGTCATTGTGGAGCAAATTAGGGACTAACCTATTATTCTCCACTACATGCCAACCTCAAACTGAAGGCCAAACTGATCTGGTATTCGATTCTTATCCACCATGTTGCGAGCCCTCATTCGAAAGAATATCAAGACATGAGAGGAATATTTGCCACATGTGGAGTTCATATACATCCGATATGTCCATTCAGCAACCAAGCACTCTACGTTCGAAGTGGTATACGGTTTGAACCCCTTACCAGCTTTAGGTCTTTTACCTCTGCCATGTGAACAAGTGTTGAATAAAGATGGCAAAATCAAGACAGAATTCGTGAAGAACTTACACAACATGTTCGAGAGAATATTGAGAAGAGAACCCTCCAATATAAGCAACAAGACAACAAAGGCCGCAAGAAGATCACCTTTGAGGTTGGAGATTGGGTTTGGGTTCATTTTAGAAAAGAAAGATTTCCAAACCAATGGAAATCTAAGTTACTTCCGAGAGTAGATGGTCCATTTCAAGTGGTGGAGAAGGTAAATGATAATGCCTACAAGTTGGATCTGCCTGGAGAGTACATTGTAAGTGCAACTTTCAATATCACGGATCTTACCCCATACGAATATAGTGACGATTTGAGGACAAATCGCTTAAAAGAAGGGGAGGATGATGCAAGCACGCTAGCACTGGATCTAGAAGTGATGCCACAAGGACCAATTACTCGTTCTATGGCCAAGTTATTTAGGGAAGTTCTTTCTCATATGTTTCTTTGTATTTTTAAATCATTTGAAGAAAATTCGGCCTTAGTTAATAAGCTATATAATGTGTTGCATATTACTATGTGACGCATTTTATGCAATACACATCTTTATATCTATTCTAAGTCATTTTAGCATGATTAGGTTACATTGCATCTTTTACTTAAGCATGCATCTTATTTTAACTTTAAAATCAGCTTACACATTGTTTATTGTTTCTTTAGGTATTAAGGATGAATGCACAAGCTCGAATTAGCTCAAGGAAACTCAAAGAAGCTTGGATTAGCTAAAGGATATTCAAGGCAGCTCAGATTAGCTCAAAGAGTCTAATGACAGCTCGAAGACAAAGGAAACATCTAAGGAAGCTCACAAGCTTCAAAGACTAGCACACCTAGCTAAGGGAAGCTCGTGAAAGCTCAAAACAACTTGAAGATTCAGCTAGCTCAGCTCAAGCCAAGCTCAATCATCTCACTTCAGCTCCATCTTCCTATGTTATCTCAACACCTAGGTCACCATTCCAAAGGACATGTTTCCTAATGAAAGACATGCCCCTAGCCATTTGTAGAGAAATGAGAATAGACAGCAAAGGCATTGGAGGGAAAGGCAATTTGCACCAAAACCGAGTGGAGGGAGACTCAATGGTGCCCGAAACATCACAAAGGCCTTTGGAGAGAGGCACCACCATAGCTGAATCATTGTTAGGCCTTTTCGACCATGCCCCTTCAACCCTTATAAATATAATTTCTATTTTCATTTGTAAGAAATCTCATTTCATGTATAAAAATTTCATTTGTGATAATTTTCTCTCTTCTTGTAACGCCTCGGTTTTGGGCCTATGGGTTTTTAAGGTTGGTTCGGGGTTCATAGGACCTAGACTAGAGATTTGGGTTAGTTCGGGAGTGGTTCAGGGAAATCATGGTTCGGGATGTGGTAAAATTTTGGAGAAAAATCCTAAAATCCTCTAAAATTATATATAAAGGTTTGGTGAAGTCAATTTTGGAAAATGACTTTTGGAAGATTGACATTTTGATTTAATAACTAATTTGTAAAAAAAGTAAAATCTTTTTTAAAGGACTGTTTTGAAAGAGAGCCAAAACTTAGAATTTTTAAGGAAAACATGGTTCGGGATGTGTTAGTAGCCTTTTCCCTTGTTTTAGTATTTTTAAAAGATTTAAAAAATTGATTTATTAAATGGATTTAATAAAAAGGATTTTAAAAGGCTATACTATTTTCTTACGTAACTACTTTTTCTCTCAACTTTCCCATCAGCCAAACTATTTTCTCATCACTAAAATCTCAAGAGATTTATCACTTTTCACCCACTCTTGATTTCTAAACGGTTCTCATGGATTTCTACATCAACTAGCAATGGATTTCTTGAAGGTTTTCATCTAAATCATTGTCAATCAAGGGAAAAAGCTTGTGTTAGAGGTAATCTTTATTTTCTCTCCTCTAATCAAGGTTCTTTAATGAAATTCCCAAGTCTTTGGCTCTCTAATTGTGTTTATTAATAAAGTTTTATAATTTATTTGATGAAATTAGTTAGATCAAGCTTTGAAAGATGATTTCTCAAGATCTTCATAATGGTACTATTTTGGTTAGTTTGAGATTGATTTTAATAATATTTTGGATGTTAAATGATGTTGAAATAATGATTTTATCATAGTAATCCTGAAATGAGTTGGATTTATAGTTGTTAGGTTGCTAGATTTGAGTTTTTGTGGTGATAATGTGGTTTTGGTGTTGCTGGAGATAAAAAGATGCAATTAGGTTTTTTTGGATGTTAATTGATGATAAAAAAGGGATGGAAGTGTTAGTTTTTGGCTGGGTTGAGTTTGTAGAGTAATCGAAGGTGTTTTCAGTTGTTTCGGATATGCGTTTTGGTGTTTTTGGGCAGAGCAGCGGGGTGGTTTTGGTTACTGGTGATTTTAATGCATTGAGATGCATTAATCTTATTTTCTTGTGTGGTATAAATAGGGGAGAATGTATCAAAAGCAATCGGTGAAGCTTTGGGAGCTTCAGAAGCTTGATTATGCTTCGACAAAGCAAACGAGGCGTTGTCCGTGAGTGGAAATGGTTTTAAAGCCTTCAAAGATTTGAAAGCAAGGTTTGGGGTTCAGATTAATCTTGCAATGCTAATCTAAGCTCGAAAGTAAGTTTGAAATATTGCGCTCACGTTTCTCGGTTTTTATCCCATTGATTTATATGATCATGCTCATGTTTTGAAGATAGATATAAACCTACTATTATATACATGTTTAGAGAAATTATTTGATGACTTATATGATCCCATAAGATAGAATTATGATTTTAAAGAGATAGAACTTATTGAGAAAATGCTATGCTTTAATTGTGCTTTTGAAATGGGATGAGAATGGTTTATGTTGATATATTGGAAAACAATAGGTAAATGATGTTTAAAAGTGTATATTGACATGAGATGAGATTACTTTTACCGGATATAATTGGTCGACCAATAGTATGAGAAGCACACTATAATATACAAAATTCGTACGTGCTCTTTGGTTCGGGCAATGTGGGTAGTGCCATCCCGTTCCAAAGTGAGAGTGTGGTGATTAGAGATTCCACCACGGTAGGTCTTGATGATGTGAGATTCCATCAAGCTTTGCGGCAATGAGAGATGCCGACATGAGAGTTCGTTGATGTGAGATTCCACCGAGTTAGGACTTGACGATGTGAGATTACGTCAAGCTATCCGCATATCCAAGTAATGTTGCTAAAATACCAATATATGAGATTTACATGTACCTTGTTTATAAATGATTTAATGAATTGAGTTTTGTATATGAGATTATGCTTTGAGAAATGCTTTTGAGAAACAAGCATGTGTGGTTTTGCTTTGAGATTATGCATTTAGGTTAATGCATGAGATAGAAGGTACATGTGGTTTTAATGATGTGGTTTTTGCTTTGAAAATGATTTCAAGTATGATATAGATTGAGCATGATGAGATAGAGTTTTCTAATTGAGAAATGGTTTTAAAATGCATTGTTGTTGTTGGTTTGTTTTAAGTATCCCTCACTACGCATTATTGCTTATGCTCTCTTTTTCCAACAATGTAGAGAAATAACATCTTTTGGGCAACAAAGAAGCAACAAGGAACCCAAGGAGTGATGCTTACCTCAAGTATGATTTCATGTTTACCTATTAGTAATAATTGGAAATGGGAGCATGCCTATAGATTTCCTTAATGCATATTACCGTGCTATGTTGTTGAAATTGCCTTATATGATTGAGGTTTGATGTTTAAATATGTTGTATGCATGTTGGAAGCATTTTGAGTGTATTGTAGTGTGAAAAAACAGAAAAAAGTTTCATTATAGGCTAAGATGTTTCGGTACGCCTAAGGTTGTACCGAAACTGTAGCCTAAATTGGCCTTGGGGTTTCGAAACAGAGGCAAGTGTTTCGATACGGGCTCCTTCGATTTGGCTATTGGAATCTCGTGTTCTGAAACACCATTAGGGGTGTTCCAATACGAGCCCGAGCTTCAAGATGGTTGAACATATTCCAAAACGGGTTGTTTCGATACAAAGAAACTTGTACCAAAACACCAAGCTGTTAAGTTGGTTATTGGAATCTTTTGAAGTTCTGCTTCTTTACATTTTAGTCCTTGGATGTTGTGGATGCAATTAAATGAGATTGGATGTTTTTTTTTGAGCTGAGATTTGATAGAAAGGCATGTAATGTTACTAATTAAAGGTTGGTAATCTAAAATTGGAAGAAGTTCCCATAAATTATTAAAATTACAAAATGGTCCTTCAAATATGTTTGTATGTAATTGAGTCCCTAAACATTGCCTGATTGAGTTGCAAATTGTTCCGCTATGAAGTTTACCACATAGGATAATGTTTGCGCGTGTGATGTACTATAAATGATATGCAAATATGGTGCAAGTATACACGTCAAACAAGTAATACAGTGATAAGTGAGTATCGTCTCCACAGGGATTGGAGGTGTTTCGAGTTGAGTTTAAGCACACAAGACATGAAATGTAAATAGAGAATGTTGTGGAAAATTGAGACAGAAAGATAAATGTTGTAGCAAATAAAGATAAAAGATAGCATGCTGAAATCAGTAGACTTAACAGGTCCTCTTATGTATGCGAAACTGACTTGGGAATGACTGGTTGGGATGTCTGGTTAACATAGGCTTTAGCTCTCAACTAGGGCTTACCTCTCAAACTTACTCTATGCTCGACATGATTTACTAAGGTTGCTCCTCAACTATCTCTAGCAAGGAAACTAGGAGTAGGAAATACTACAACAATACGTCTCAGCGTAAACTCTAACACTTCCCTACCCATAAAATTCTATCCTTTTTAGGCGTTGAAACCCATCACTTATCCCTAAGGTGGATTAGAGTTGTGCCTCTCAGCATCCAACTCCATTGTCTATGAAGGTCAAAGATAGCTCTCTCGACCACTAACTTCAACTCACACCTAAGGAAAGGCCAACTCTCGAAGGCTCTTACAACCCTAAACGTTTAACAACATATACAAAGCATAGAGAGAAGCAAGAGATAAATAAATATACATTAAAGAAACTAAAACATAGATCATCCAAACAGACCAAGCCACCTAAAATTAGTTCACGGATGGTCAATAAACATCCAAAGTATCTTTGTTTGTACAACCCATTTATGAGATATAAAAGAAAATGCTAACATAAAGGGAAAAAGAAACTCCCGATCCACAATGGACTGCAACACCACAAACCACTCTAGGCTTGCTACCTCTCTCAAGGTCAACAAGGTCAAACCCTTTGAGCTTCAATGATGGAGGACACCAAGTGGAGGAAGAAGAAGAAAGGAAAAGAGTCGCCTTTGCTTTCTCTCCCTAGCCTTTTGTCTCCTTTTTCGCGCTCCTCCTTTAATGAGGGTCTTGTGTCCTTTATATAGTGAGGGCTTCTAGGGTTTTGTGCCCTAATATTCTTTGAAGTCCTGGGAATATTTCATATGCATGTGGGGCACAATCAGACAAAAAAGGGCTCGCACATGTGGGCTCTTAGAATGTGTGCGTTACTTTGTCCTTTTCTGCGCCCAGAATTGCTGTCCAACTTGTTGTACCATTTTTCTTCCTTGTCCTGCTTCACACCAGCTTCAACCTGCACAACACAACACCAGCACATACCCTTCACGTAGCATCTAATCTTGTGAAATTAAGCCAAACCACCAACAACCAAATATGTATGCAACTATATGCTCTAAATGCACCTATATGCTATGAAATGACCTTGAGAACAACTAAATACCTAAGTAAAAAGTTGTAAAATATAAGCATTTTGGCAAGTTATCACACCCCCAAACTTAAGCTATTGCTTGTCCTCAAGCAATAAATAGAGAGAAACAGAGAAAATGTTGTGGCAAAAATTTAGCTCAAGGTAGATGCTATGGAAAAAATTCAGCCCTCAGAAAAGGAAGGCTTTAATACGTAAGACATATTGAGATTTTAAGAATGATTCCTTAGGGTAAGATCCTTTGTTAGTGTGTGCATGATTGCATACAGCTTAGGATTAACATAGTTAGAAAGATTACTTAATTGAACTAAAGTTCATCCTAGTGTTTCAACTATTTTAGCACAAAAATTTACTCCCACAAGTGAACTATTTTTTTAGAGGGGTGTTAGCTCATCACATCTACCATCCCTCACTCTAGATGAGCAGGGAGCATACCTCTCATCCCCTAGCTAGTAGGTAGAGTCATCCCGTGACAACTTTCATTCACTCATTTGATGATGCTGCCATTTATTTAAGCTTGATTTCCAGGTAATGCAACACAAAGTGGAGTGTCCCTCTAAAAATATGTTGTAGCATTCATTCATAGTTTGATATATTCAATAAGCACAAGAGAGATATTAACTAAGCCTTTATTGCTTCATTTTTCATTATATGAGATCATTAAATTTAATTTCACAAGGATAAGCACAAGTTCTAAAAAAATTCTCTAACAGTCTTAAACCTAAGGAGCATACAATCGTGTAACAATACAAAGATCAAGCATCAAACCCTAGAGTTAATTATACCAATATCAATAGTCATACATGTCAATCCATAGCCATAAAAATTGTTCATCACCGGGCATCGTTAATTTATTCATACAACTATCATAGAGCTAAAAAATGTCATAGCATAATTTTTTTTTCTACCTACTGATGTAATGCAAATGACTAAAAAAAGGTCACTAGCACCCTCAAACTTAAAGAGTGAAGTGTCCTCAATGCAACAAAAATAAAATGAAATGCAACTAATCTAAATGCAATGCAAGGTGAAGAAGTACCTTACTTCTTGGTGATGGCGAACTTTGTGGCTTTGTGCTTGATGCTGGAGGACTTGAATGAGGCGATGGAAGGATCAACCTCATCTTGCTCTGGTAGAGGGGTCTGTTATGGCTCGGCTAGAGTTCCTTGATTGGTGGAGCTTGTGTTGGATTCGTTCTCCTCAGGCGGTGTGCTCTAAACTCTGCCGTCATTACGTTTGCTTCGTGTCCTTGGTGACGGGGTTGTGCTTAGGGTTTGTGCATGTGATTGTGCTGGGATAGAGTGTGTGAGCTCGTCATCTTCTGATTCAACTGTCACAGGGTTGACAGGATCAACGGACGACTCTTTTGCTGGGGCATCTTTGGTAGGTTTTTCTGTTCTCTCTCTCCTTTTGGGCAGTGGGCTTGTTCTAGCATCTGTTTTCCGGTTATGTGACGAAGGCTGTGTTTGAGTAGGGCTCTTGCTGGAGACTTGCGTCTTTTGGGTTGTGGGAGGAGGTTCCTTCGCATTTGCCTTCAAAGATTCCGGGAAGGCTGGGAATTCGAAGCCGATGTGTTGTAGGATTTCCTTGAAATAGTTGTTCGTGACAACATCTCTCTCCTGGACATACCCATAAAAGGAAGTCTGGTCCTCACGCATCTTGTCCATGTCATCTCGGAAACGATTGGTGGAGGCCACTAATGCATCAATTCTTGCTACAGTAAATGTTTTTGCTCCTCCAGCCAGTGTCTCTGCTGGAGCATGGAGGGGACCATCTCCGATATAATAGGACCTTTCCCTAAGTTCTTTGCATCAGCAATGGGATCTTCAAATACTCATTTTTTCTCGAAATAGGGCCGTATGAGGTTTGGAAAGATGAGCGGACTAGATTTCCTCTTCAAGCATGCGTATACCTCATCAACAATAATTTTCCCCACATCAGTGGACCGACCATTTAGAATAGAATGAAGGAGGAGCCTTGGAATCTTCATCATTGTCTTATGAGAACTTGGCATGAATCTATTCTTGAGAAAATGAATCCAAAGCTTTGCCCTTGGCTTGAGTCGTTCACGCTCCACTGCCTTGTTGGATGCGTCCACGTTGATGCCTTCAAAGCATATGTCTTCCAACACTTCCTTGATAGTTTGCGGGTCAACATTTTCGGCGAAGGGTGTGTGGTGGTCTTCTGAGTTTTTCAGGCCAAAGAAGTTGATGTGGTCTCTACGCACATACACGCCGGATTGTGTAGGGCTGGTCAGATGCGCATAGAACTCCTAAACAATCAGTATGAAAAAGTTGTCAGGGTGGGGAATGAAAGTAGCCCATCTATGGTTTGAGACGAAATCCAAGACGTCCTTATGGAACCCTAGTTTCCCTTAAGTTGGAAACTTGAACCCTTGTTTCGGTAGCAACTTCCGGTCTTGCAGACATTGGAATCTCTACTTTGCCTTGTCGTATAAAAACTTCTTTATAAGCAAGAGCTTGGGTTGGCTACTGCCAGACGCACCTTCGACTCGCTTGCAACGCACCATTGTTAAGCAAAAAGTGGGTGAAGATGAGTGATATGGGAGAAAAGGTTCGGTTAGGGTTTTTGATTTTTTTTGGTGGTTGGAGAAGATGAAAATGGGGTCTTTTTGTTTTCCTTGTGTCGATGTGATGACGGAAGGAGTTAGTGGGATGTGATGATGAGAGTGATGGGAATTAAGGGGAGGTAACTGACATGATGTGAAAGAGAGAGAGTGTCGGGGGTGTTTGGGTTGCGTGTGTAAGATAAGGACAAATGGGTATGAAATGAAAAGGTGAAAAGAAAGAATGTGAAAATACCTAGGTAATAATTGCTAGGGTTTTCTTTAAATAAAAAGGTGATGGGGTAAATTAATTCCCCCTCTTTTCCCCTTTTTGTGTCGGCTTCCTCTCATGTTGGAAAAGTCTGATACGTCATTGCACCCTGACCTGCCACTTGCGTCCTTGGTGTGCTCAGATGAAAACAAACAAACCTGACCTTAAAACAAAATAAAACAAAAGGAAAAATGGGATTAAAACCTAGAGTACGAAATAAAAAGAAAGTTTAAACTACATTATATATGAACATAAAAACATAAAAATGTTGTAGCAAAACAAAAAATAAAGGGGGGGGGGGGTTTCAAACTCTTAAGCATCATCGAGGATGAAGAAGGACTTATCGTGTGGGACTGGTGCTCCATTGTAAAGCTTCAAACGCTACCCATTGACCTTGAATATTGTATCATCATCAAGCTTCTTAATGTCCATCGCACCATGGGCAGGGACCTTGTGAACTAGGAAAGGACCTAACCATCGTGACTTCAGCTTGCCTGGAAAGAGCTTAAGTCTGGAGTTATAAAGGAGCACTTGTTGTCCTTCTGAGAAATGTTGCGGCAAAAGATGTCTGTCATGCCACTTTTTTGTTTTCTCCTTGTATAAGCGTGCATTCTAATAGGCTTGCCATCTAAATTCTTCTATTTCATTCAACTCTAAATGACATATTTCTCCAGCCAGTTGTGCATCCATGTTAAGCTTCTTAATGGCCTAATATGTAAAGCCCTGGTTTTGGGCCTAGATGTTTTAAAGGTTGAATCGGGCCAGTCGGGAACGGTTCGAACCCTTAAGGTTGGTTTAGGGAACACCTAGTTCGAGATGCTTTAAAAATATGGAAAAATATCTAAAAATCTTGATTTATTATATAAATGTTTATAGTGAAAACAATTTTAAAAAATGTGATTTCGAAATATTACATTTTGGTGTAGTGACCAAATTGTAGTTTTTGCAAAAGTTTACTAGTGACTGTTTTGTAAAGGATTGAAACTTTGAATCCTTAAGGATCTAATTTTACCAAATTGTTTTTCATCAGATTTCTCTTTAATTAAAGGAATTAAAAGAAAAATTATATGTTGACTTTCCAAAACTATTTTACGATACTTTTCCCTCCTTTCATTTTCTCTCAACTTCCACTCAGCCAAACACATTTCCCTCAGCAAAGAACCTCTTAATTTCATCTCTTTTGCTGAGATTTCATCTTCCTAAGGATTCCTTATATTTACTTCATCAAATTCTTTTGTTTTCACTTTGAATTTTCAAGAAATCTTGCCCAAATTAAGGAGAAATCAGCCATTAGAGGTAAGCTTTGTCCTTCTCCTCTAATGATCAATTCTTTACTGAAATTCCCAAGTTATCAATCCTTTGTTAATGATTTTTAAGTTGTTTTAATGTTATAATCAAGAAATAGTTGCTGAATTCAAGGTTCTTGATGTGATTTTGATGATTTTCGTATTTCTGAGTTAAAATCTGTTTTGAGGTTGATTTGTAACGCCCCGGTTTTGGGCTTAGAAGTCTTGGGCGTTGACCGATTGGTCAAAGTGCTGTTCGAATCGTAAGAGGTTAAATTAGGAAAGCCTAGTTCGGGTTGCATTAAAAATATGGAAAAATGTTCTAAAATCATCTTTTAATATAATTAAGTGAACTGTGAAATCAATTTTGGAAAATGAGTTTTGGAAGGGTGACATTTTGGCTAGTGACCAAAATGTAATTTTTGAAAGTTTGGTGGCTGTTTTATAAAGGGTTGAAACTTTGAATCTTTAAGGAGCTATTTACCCAAAGGGAGTTTCTCCAGATTTTTCTAAGATATTTTGAGTTATAATTCTGATTTTTAAAGATTTCATAAGGGAGGGAAATCTCATTTTGCTATTTTCTCAACTAACTTCTCATTTTCTTTCTCTCTTTTTCTCTCAACCCAAACACTCCATTTCCAGAGTTTTGTTTCTGATTTTATCATCTAAATTCCTCCTTTCAACTCTCATTTAATCTCTAATCATTGTATCTTCAAAACCTCTTCAATTTCTACAAGTTTCATCAAGGATTTTCATTCCAAAAAGAGGAGAAACTCAAGTTTGGAGGTAAGAACGTCCTTCTCCTCTGAACTTCAAGTTCTTTATTGAAATTCCTAAGTTTTCAATATTTAATTAAAGGCTTTTAAGTTGATTTATAGATCTTGGCTAATTATGCAAGATTTTGATGATTTCACATGATTTTCGTTTGATCTGTTAAATCTGTGATTTGAGAGGTGTTTTTGATGTTAAATGATCTCTAAATTGATAAGGAAATGAGCTTTGATTGATGCAATCTCGGATAGGTTGAGTTTCCTAAGTTTAGCTTGTGTTTTAAGGTAGTTTTTGTGGTGATCTTGTGGATCTGGTGTTGCTGGAGGTATAAGGATGTTGTTAGGTTGTTTTTAGATGTTATATGATGTTAATGGAAGTGAGGTTTTGCTGGTTTATGGCTGGGCTTTGTTTGGAAGTGTTTTGGATGCATTTTCGGTTGTGTTTGGTGGCCGAAAATGGAGGTTATGTGAGAGCAGCAAGTTTAGATGCTTTCATTGAAGCAATTAATGCATGATGATGCATTAATCCTCTGCTTTAATGTGTTGAAACAGGGGAGGCATCCTTGGATCCGAGAGTTGTTGATCCGGAGGCTTGATTTGGTGCTTTGGTTTGAAGCAAAGTGGAATTTGGTGAGTGCATTTGTGAAAATGGATTTTCAACTTTAAAACCAAGGTTTGAAGGTTTTGGGGAGCTTAGTTTAAGTCTAAACAACTTTGCTAAGCTCAAGTGTAAGTTTTCGGATTTCTCTCTAAGTGGTGGCCATGTTTTGGTGTGTTGCAAAATGATGATTTGCATGTTTTAATTACTGTTTTGTAAGCATGATTTAGCATGATATTTGCTGATGTTTTAAGCCATGTGGTGAAGGTAACTCTAGGTAGGAGTTCCTTGATTTTATACATTGTTTAAATGTGGATTTGATGCTTTGAAATGCATGGTGGAATGGCTTGGTTTAATGCTTTAAAACAGTGGATTATATGATGTGAAATATGTATATTGGCAAGTGATGTTTTGTAAAAGTGAAGGTCACTAAGGTGGTTAAAAGTCCTTGAGTGAGCCTTGTTATTTAAGAACATCAAGGTGGTTAAAAGTCCTTGGATGTTTCTTGTTGCGGACACTAAGGTGGTTAAAAGTCCTTAGGTGCTCCTTTCCATGGTGGTTAAAAGTCCATGGGGCCAAGGTGTTTAAAAGTCCTTGGGGCCAAGGTGTTTAAAAGTCCTTGGGGTGATTCAAGCATTGGACACAAAGGTGGTTAAAAGTCCTTGTGTGGTCCTCATTAATGGTGTTTAAAAGTCCATGGCCAAGGTGTTTAAAAGTCCTTGGGGAAAGTTGTTGAACTTGTTTTTAATAAATGAAATGTATCACTTGAGCCAATATGACATGTTAAGAATTTTATGAAGCATGAGATGCTTGTTTAAAGATTATGTTGAAGCATGTGATGCTTGTTTAAATGTATTTTGAAGCATGAAATTGCTTGTCTTAAAGTATGCTTTTGAGCATGTACAAAGGTTGATTATAAGCATGTTTTATAATGGTTTTAATTGCATTATTGAATGGTTTTTAAAGAGCACTCCTCACTAAGCTTTTGCTTACGCTCTCTTGTTTTCTTAATTCAATAATGCAGAGCAATAGAGTAACTTGAGGGGCAGCAAGGAAGGGCAAGCAATCAAGTTCAAGTAAAGCTCAATGTATGAAGGTTTTATAAGTACTTTTAGCTTTTGGTTGATTTGGCAATGGGGGACCAATGTGTATGTTTTGGGAGGTGTTTGAGACTCCCTAAGTATGTTGAATGTTGTTGAGATCGTTGGTTTTTGGTTTGGAACCTTACATGCTTGTTTTGCAAGTTTGGAGTTTGAATGGATAGCTTAAATAGGAAGCATGCCACTTAAATTGGGGTTTTTCTTATGTGATGGTTTTATGTTGAATTGGTGATGCAATTGAGGTCCTTGCATGTTGGTTGATTATGTGATATGGTTTGGTGTTGTTAATTTGAAGTTTGAAGCATGTTTGATGCTGTTTTCGAGTCAATTCCAGGCAGGGGTATCGGTACTCGGGCTTGCGTATCGATACGCCTGAGCCAAATATGCACATTTCTGCCCAGGCGTATCGGTACGATTGTTAGGGTATCGATGCCGTATGAATGCCGTATCGAAACGAGGGAACTAGTATCGATACCGTATGAATGCCGTATCGAAACGGGGAAACTCGTATCGATACCGTATTGGGAGTTTGGTTACTGCCTTCCCCGCGTATCGATACGACACCAGGCGTATCGATACCTGTCTGTTAATTCGGTTAAAAGTATCTTTTATGTTTTGTTTTGTTTACGTTTTGGTCCTGAATCTTGTTTATGCAATTAAATGAGTTTGAGAAGTCCTTTTGAGCTGAAATTTCGCAGGGAAGCATGGAACCTGACTAATTTCAAGATGGTAACTTTAATTTGTACTAAGTCCTCATATTTATCAGAATTTACAATTTGGTCCCTAAAGTTGTAATTTGTTCAATTGGGTCCCTGTTTGATCTCTGATGTTTGTGATCTTTGAGTATGTTGTTTGTGTGATCACAATTAGGGTTAATGTGCATCTAGATAAGATTAAAAATAAAAAAAGGGTCGTTAATCAAGGTTGACTTTCGGGTTGACTTTGGTTTTCCCCGTGTGACTTTCTTAATTCGGGTCAACCGTCTAGACCGGGTTAAGGGGGTTACATGATTTATAACATGTTTTGGATGATATTTGATGTTGAGATTGAGGTTTTAACAAGTAAATCCCGAATAGGCTTGGGTTTCTAAGTTTTAGATGGTAGATTTTTTGTTTTTGGGGTGTTTTTGGTGATCTGCTATTGCTGGAGATACCGCCATGAGAGTCCGGTGATTTGAGATTCCACCGGGGTATGACTTGGCTTTAAGTCAAGCTAATCCGCATATCCGAGTAAAGATATAATATGAAATGACAATATATGAGTTTGTGTTTGATTCACATGTACCAATATTGAAATGATGTTTATTCTATGAGAAATGCATATGAGATTTTGAGACTTATGAAATGCTTTTGAATGTCAAGCATGTATGGCTTTGCCATGAGTTTTGCATTAGTTGAATGCATGAGATTGATAGATAGATGGTATATGTGATTTTCAAATGGAGATTTTCTTTGAATGGTTTTCAAGCATAAGATAGAAAGAGTATGTTGTAGAAATTGGTTTTTGAGAATGAGTTTTAAAAGCTTGCATTGTTGTGTTGGTGTTTTTAGAGCATGCCTCACTATGTTATCGTGCTTACGCTCTGTTTTACCAAAAATGTAGATAATTTAGGCACTTTGGGCAGCGAGGAGGCTTAAGAAGATCCAAAGGTTTGTAAAGCTCAAGCATGGTGATGTTTTAAACTTACTTTAGTAATGATATTTGGAAATAGGACCTAGTGGTTTGCTTTGGGAGATGTGTTTTGGACTCCTTGTGGTTGATGCAAGTTTGTATTGCTTATATGGTTTGTAAGAGGCCTTTTGTAACCCCCTTAGCCCGGCCTAAGCGCCCGACCTGAACTAAGAAGATTACATGGGGAAAATCAAAGCCAACTCGTTAAATTCAACCTTGATTAACGACCCTTTTTATCTTCTCTAGATGCATATTATTAACCTATAAGTTCAGCAAAGCGATTAGGTGAAAACAACACAGCGACCAGTGTTCAATTAGGGGTTCAATTGCATACATTTGACTATTAGGGACTAAACTGAAAATTCCATAAAATACAGGGACTTTTAGGATTTTAAAGTTACCAATCATCAATTAGTCATATAACATGCCAACATGCCAAAATTTAGCTCAAACGGATCATTCAAACTCATTCAATTGCACTCACAATATTCAGGGACCAAAATGTAACATTTCCAAACCTTAAAAGATACTTTTAACTGAAATTTAACTACCCGTATCGATACACTTGGGCCTGTATCGATACACGGGAAGACAGTTGCTAAAGAAGGGTTAAGAGTATCGAAACGATTCCTCGCGTATCGGTACGGCCTTCAAACTTGGCCTAGGCGTATCGATACGCGGGCAATCTGTTTCGATACCCCTGTACAGAAATGCCTCATTTTGCCTCAGCGTATACGCGTACCAGAATTGCTCATTTTAACATCATTTAAACATACTAAATCACATTCAAACCAGATCAAATCATGCATACATGATATACTCCATCTAATAGACTTATAGACATTATCAAACAGTAAAACACATTCATCAATCACAACAAACCATAATGACTATTGAACTATCACAACATGCTTAAGATACCAAACTATGGAAATGGTAAATCACCACAAACAAACCATAGAACCATATAGAGGCCAAATACAAGTCCACAATCAGAAACTAAACATGCTTGAAACAACAAACATCTCCAACCGAAAATCAGAAAGTAGAAGTCCCACCCATTTTCACTTATTACACTATGGTCGAACAACATACATCTCTTAAACCAAGCCTTGGAATCCTCTTGCTTTGGGGCTGCCTTGAAATATTCAATTCTTTGTGTTGATGAAACAAATGAGCGTAAGCATATAGCTTAGTGAGGATCGCTAAACCACGTTCATCAATGCATTAACATAACTTGCAAAACCACCACTTTTATCACATGCTTTCTCATAAATCATGTCTTCACAAGACAACAATGCATTTAATAAACATATGCTCATATGCATCACTTAAAAACAACAATTAAACCATTGCTCATGCTTTACCAAGCATCTCATGCATTCTTGCATCATTTACAAGCATCTCATGCTTCACATCATTCATTTACATTATATTGGCTCACAAGTGATAATCCATAAACCATTTCAACACAAGACACAATCGGATACGCGGATTACAAGCATTGTCCCTCACGCTTCATACATACTACCTGACTACAAAAGGTGGAGACCAATGGCACAATCACAACCCCTCAACACCCGTGATGGAGTTTAATGGCACAATCACAACCCCTCAACATCACTCATCGGTAGTTGTATAATTCCACTAATGAGAGTATGAGACAAATACACAAGACTCACACACGGGACTAACCATTCACCGTTGTGATCTTAACCTCAATCGTTAGGGTACTTGGATGGAGATTACGGCACAATCACAACCCCTCGACATCCAAGGCGACTTTATTCAAGGTGCACCCAATCATATAGCCGGCTAACTATATCTGATTAAAGTAACCAAAAACCATTTTCATCACTTGCCAATATAATCATATAACCACATTAATCCAATGTTTTACAAGCATAACCACAATGCCAATTCTACAAGCATCACATGCTTAATATCATATGCATTCAACACACGCAAACCAAGGATCACTTACCTAGTGCGTCCTTAACATAATGACATTAAAATCCAGCATTAAACCATGCTTATACATGCTTAAAAATAGTAACCAAATCCACACTCAATTCAAGTGCAATTACATCAAACATAGCACATTTCCAGGAGAGGGATTTCCGAGTCACTTACTCTTGAACTTAGCTGAGTGTGTCAAACTTACACTAAGCTCCCAAGACCACGCTCAAAGTGTTACAAAGCAGGAAAATGCATTTCCACTCACCAATACGTGAAGCCTTGCGCTCCGACACGAAATTACCATTCTGGAGCCTCCAACAACACCTCGTTTTCTTCCGGATCAAGATCCCCTGTTTTCACATCATCAAAATAGAGATCTAAATGCATTAAAATGCATTCTAACACCAGCTCCTTGCTCACCTAAACTACACCAAAATACCCATCCAAAACAACTGAAAACTCAATCGATTGCTTCCTAAACAAAGCCCAGCTAGCATACATCACTTCCAAAGCATTATAAACATCAAAACACATCTAACAAACATCCTAGCCCAACCTTATACCTCCAGCAAGCAAGATTCCACCATTTCACCTAAAAAACCCACTCAAAACAACCAAGAAACTCAAGGATCTCAAGGATTTCGGGATCTATGTTATCAACACATCATTTTAACATATTAATCAACTTTAAACTCAATTAAAATCAATACAAAACAAAGCCTAACTCAACAAGTCCGAAAATCAAGATTTCAATCATGTTTTTACAAGATTTTGATCTCCAATCAAAACTATAATGAAAACTCAACCAAAAATAGTATTTAGAAGCCAAATATCTAGGGAATTTAAAAAAAGAACTTAGATTAGAGGTTGAGAACGAGATTTACCTCCAATCATTGCTTCTCTCAATGAATGACAAGTTTTCCTTAGCAAAATCTTGAAGAATTAGAAAAGATCTCTTGAAAATGGTTTAGAAAATGTTGAGAGAGTTTTTGGAAGAAAGAATTCTGAGAAAAGATGAGAGAATTAGTGTTTGGCTGAAAATGAGAAAGAGTTGGTAGTTACGTAATTAGAAATCTCACTTTAACTAACTCTATTAATTAATTAATATAAATCTATTTAAATCCATTTAATTAAAAGACTTTTAAAACACATGTCATATTGAGAAAATGTCAAATTGACTTAAATCCCCCTAGAGATTCTAAGATTTTGGCTTCCACATTAAAAATTACATTTCCCCTATTTTGAAACTTTACAATTTGGTCACTACTCAAAATGTCCCATTTCCGAAATCCATTTTGCAAAATTGACTTGACCAACCTCTTAAACATATTTTTAGAGAATTTTAGCAATTTTTATAACAATTTTATCCTATCCCAATCCTTGATTTCCTTAAATCACCTTACGCGATTCGAACCATTCTCGATCGGTCCGACCCGATGTCTAAAACATCTACGCCCAAAACCAGGGTGTTACACCTTTATTTTGGTTTTGGTGCTTATTCTTGCTATACGGTGTGATTGTGGTTTGAGTCTTAAGCATGCTTCATGG
The DNA here is from genome assembly GCA_958450335.1 of Hibiscus tridactylites. Classification (NCBI taxonomy): domain Eukaryota; kingdom Viridiplantae; phylum Streptophyta; class Magnoliopsida; order Malvales; family Malvaceae; genus Hibiscus; species Hibiscus tridactylites. Next base: position 34,501,710 of record OY288289.1, on the reverse strand, counting down.
AATGCCTTGCTATGCTTGAGTTAAACAACTAAATGTTGCTATGTGTTTGGAATTGCATGTTTATATGTTTAACTAGATGCCAATAGCATGTTAGTATGATTTGGGGAAGAATTGTTGAAGTTTGAAATGATTGTGGCTGAATTTTGGACAGTTCTGGTATGCGTATCGATACACGAGCTTGCATATCTATACGCATAAGCCAAATATGTGCTTTTTTGTATAGGCGTTTCGGTACGATTGTGAAGTGTTTCAGTACGTGCTTGAAAGTCGTACCGATACGCGGGGAAGCGTATCGATATGCTATCTGTGAATTTGGTCACTGCCATCCCGTGTATCGATACGGCCTCAAGCGTATCGATACGCGACCATTAATTATGTGAATGGCCTTTTAGTATGTTTGAAATTGTTGCATTTTACTCCCTATTTTTTCTAGTGTGCAATTGGATGAGTTTGCTTGGTCGGTTTTTTATGAAACTTTTCAGAGAGGCATGAAACATGACTAATTAAGTATTGGTAAACTTAAAATCAGTAGAGCCCTTGTAATTTGTAAAAATTACGTTTTGGTTCCTAAATGTCTAAATTGCACAATTAAACCCTAAACGTGATCCGATCGCTGTGCCGTTTCTTCCTATGATCTTTGGTAGTCACATAGGTTTAATGTTGCATCTAGAAAACATAAAAAGAAATAAAGGTTCGTCAATCGGAGTTAACTTTAACGAGTTGGCTTCGGTTTTCCCCATGTAATCACCTCGGTTCGGGTCAATTGTCTAGACCGGACTAAGGGTGTTACTTTTGTTGGTATCAGAGCCAGGTTTGTGATTAATTGGGAATTGGTAAGTGGTTTGTAAGTGTAAATACGAGTGGTTATGACATTTGTGAAAGCATGTTGTGTGATTGTGTAATGTATTAGCTTTAATGAGATGAAATGCATGCAAGTTGATGGATTGAGACGAATTTGTGATGCTATGCTATGATTGGGGGTATAGATGGGGAACTCATTGCCATGTCATTACTATTGGAAAGAATTGTTTTGAAAATGAACTTGAGCACCTTGGATTTCTTGCCTTATATTGCCTAACTGAGATTTATTGCATTTTGCTAGTTGCATTGTTTTGAAATGGGGCCACGTAGAGAGCATAGAATTAACATGTGTAACGCGGTCGAGAAAGAAGCGAGTGAGAATGATGAGCGTGTCGAGAATCTACCGCCTCCTCCACTTGGTGGACCACCCGATGGTGGTGGTGGAACGGGGATTGGTGCTGCAGGAGCTGAAGTAGGGGTTGCTGAACCTGAGGGAGCACGAGAGCAAGCTGCTCCTAATATGACAGTGCTGATCCAGGCTATTGGTGGAGCCTTTCGGGCAGCAGTAGCTGGAGCTCATGTGGCTGCACCTCATGCTGGTGCTGGTGCGAGTTTGCCTCTGGAGCGACTCCGCTGTCTGGTAGGGACTGAGTTTAGGAGGCTGACCCTTGAGGGTTCTGATTCTTGGTTGGAGAGCACCAAGAGAATCCATGGACAGATGAATTGTAATGATGTCCAGAAGTTGGGGTGCATTGTATCTCTGTTGCATGATGATGCCTACACGTGGTGGATGACCACTATAGCTGGTTTGGAGGATGGTGAGGTGTCTTGGACATTCTTTTTAAACGCGTTCAAGAGGAAATATTTGGGAATCTGCTATTTGGACGAGAAAAAGAGAGAATTTATGTCCCTAGTACAAGGTAGCATGTCGGTAGCAGAATATGAAGTACAGTTTGTACGCCTTAGCCAGTATGCACCAGAGTTGATCCCTAGTGAACGGGAGAGATGCGATCGGTTCAGATATGGGCTTGTAGCTCATGTGAAAACTTATATGCTTGCATCAGATTATACCGATTTTGATTTCTTGGTCACTCAAGCCAAGGACATGGAGCTGAACCTTGGTTTGGCGAGTCGAGCTTGAGGATCTAGCTCGGGCAAGTGACTTGCAGATCGTAATATTGGAAGGGATCGGTTCAAGAGGTCTAAGGATAGAAGGTCCATATGGATGCTAGACGTGGGGGAGGTAACCACGGGAGAGGCCAGCAAGGGCCGAATGCTTTTGTCCGTACCCTTGAATGTAACCAGTGTGGCAGGAGACACACGGGAGAGTGCTGGGGCAACGTTGGTACGTGTTGGAATTGTGGTTCTTGTAGGCACATAGAACGGGATTTCCTCAGCCGATACGAGAGGGGCAGGCTCCGATGAGAGCAACTCAGCCACAGAGAGGCCGTGGGCGCGGCCGCGATAATTTTCAGTGTAGGGATGATGGTGCGAGGAATGTGGCACACGTAGTAGCTATTCAGCCTGAAGAAGGTGGCCAGGCCAGAGTACGCCCATCGTGAAGGGAGGAATGACACGGACGTAATTGCAGGTACCTTTACTTTGCAGTCTTTGTCATTACTTTCTCTGATTGATTATGGATCTACACACTTGTACATATTGCATGAACATGCTTAAATGCTTGGTTTGCCTTTTGAGTCTTTGGTTGTTGGTATGTGTGTGACTAGTTCTTTCGGTGAAACGGTTGTAACAAGGAGGTTGTATAGGAGATCACCCTTAAAGGTGCAAGAATATGTGTTCTTGGTGGATCTTATGGAATTGCCTTTCCATGGATTCGATGTAATCCTTGGTATGGATTGGCTCGTCGAGCATAGGGCAGTTGTGGATTTTGAGAATAAGCGGGTTTCGCTGAAACTTGCTAATGATTATGAAGTTGTAGTAGTAGGAGAGAACGTGAAGTTCTTATCTAATGTGGTTTCGACGCTTGAAGCGAGCCGGTTGTTGCTTCAAGGATGTGAAGCTTATTTAGCTTTCGTAATGAATCCTAGCATGAAGGAAGTACGGGTGCAGGATATAAGGACGGTGCGTGAATTCCTTGGGGTATTTCCGGAGGAGCTGCCTGGTTTGCCGCCTAGTCGGGAGGTTGAGTTCGGAATTGAGTTGTATGAGAGCACATCTCAGGTGTCCATCACTTCCTATCGAATGGCACCTAAGAAGTCAAAGGAGCTGAAGACGCAACTTCAGGAGTTGCTTGATCGAGGCTTTATTCGGCCTAGTGTGTCACCTTGGGGTGCACCAGTCTTATTTGTTAAGAATAAAGATGGCACAATGAGAATGTGCATTGATTATCGTTAGCTGAATAAGTTGACTATCAAGAATAAGTATCCTTTACCAAGGATTGATGATCTTTTCGATCAGTTTCGTGGAACGGCTGTGTTCTCAAAGATAGATATACGATCAAGATATTATCAATTGAAGGTTAAGGATGTGGATGTGTCGAAAACAGCTTTTCGAACAAGATATTTGCATTATGAATTTCTGGTGATGCCGTTTGGTTTGAAGAATACTCATGTTGCTGTCATGGATATGATGAACATGGTGTTTCATGAGTTCTTGGATAAGTTCGTTGTGGTGTTCATTGATGATATCCTTGTGTACTCTTGTACTGAGGAGGAGCATGAAGAACATTTAAGGATTGTTTTACAAGTGTTGCTAGAGAATCAGCTTTATGCTAAGTTGAGTAAATATGAGTTTTGGTTGAAGGAGTTTGTTTTCCTTGGTCATGTGGTTTCGGCCGAGGGAATTCGTGTTGATCCTCAAAAGATTAAGGCGGTGGTGAATTGGAAGCCTCCTAGGCCGGTTCATGAAGTTCATAGTTTCCTTGGTTTGGCGGGCTACTACTGAAGGTTAGTGGATGGGTTTTCAAAGATTGCTGCTCTTTTGACGAAGTTATTGCAGAAGGATGTTAACTTTGAGTGGACATAATCGAGACAGCAAGCTTTTGAGAAGCTAAAGAAATCTTTGACGTAAGCTCCTATCTTGATTCAACCTGAATCAAGAAAAGAGTTTGTGGTGTATAGTGAAGCATCCTATGTTGGTTTGGGGTGTGTGCTGATGCAAGAAGGTAGGGTAGTAGCTTATGCATCGCGATAGTTGAAGGTGCATGAGCATAATTATCCTATGCATGACATTGAGTTAGCAACAATGGTGTTCACTTTAAAGATTTGGAGACATTATCTATATGATGAGAAGTGTACGGTGTACACGGATCATAAGAGTTTGAAGTATCTTATGTCTCAAGAGGAGCTAAATCTCCGGCAACGACGTTGGGTGGAATTGCTTAAGGATTATGACCTAACGATCGAGTATCTTCCGGGAAAGGCCAATGTTGTGGTCAATGCTTTGAGAAGGAAAGTGGCGGTGGAGTTGAGGGCAATGTTTGCTTGTTTGAGCATATCGCGAGATGGGGGTCTTGTTGCTGAGTTGCAAGTGAAGCCATCTTTGGTTCAGTTGATAAAGGATAAGCAGTTGTTTGATGATTCTCTTGTACCGCATGTTAAGGATATTGTGGAAGGAAGGCCTTCAGACTTCAGTTTCAATGATGATGGTGTTTTATGCTTTGAGAGTCAGATAGTGGTGTCGAGTGATGTGGAGTTGAGGCACACTATTCTAACTAAAGCTCATAGTAGTACTTTCGCTATGCACCCTGGTAGTACGAAAATGTATCGTGATTTGAAGGATGAGTACTATTGGGTGGGGTTGAAGAAAGATGTTGCCGAGTTCGTTAGCAAATGCATGGTTTGTCAGCGAGTTAAGGCGGAACATCAGTTTCCTTCTAGGTTGTTGCAGCCGTTGAGAATCCTATAATGGAAGTGGGAAAGGATTACCATGGTTTTCGTGTCTAGGTTGGCGTTGTCGCCATCAAAGAAAAATTTTGTTTGGGTAATTGTGGATCGCCTTATGAAGTGTGCACATTTCTTGCCTGTGCATACTACGTATACCTTGGATAAGCTAGATGAGTTGTACATTGTTGAGATTGTACGATTGCATGGGGTGCCGAAATCTATTGTATCATATAGAGATCCAAGGTTTACATCGAGGTTCTTGGAATGTTTGCATCAAGCTTTGGGTACATGGCTGAATTTCAGTACTTCTTATCATCCGCAGACGGATAGACAGTCGGAGCGTGTTATCCAAGTGCTTGAGGATATGTTAAGGTCCTGCGTTATTGAGTTTCAAGGGTCTTGGGAGAAGCACTTGATGTTGGTTAAGTTTGCTTATAATAATAGTTACCAAGCAAGTATTCAAATGGCACTGTATGAGGCTTTATACGGGAGGAAGTGTAAAACTCCCCTTTGTTGGGCTGAAATAGGGCAGAAGTTGATTTCGATGCCAGCTTTGTTGAAGGAGACCACCGAGAAGGTGAAGCTCATATGTGAGCATTTGAAGGCAACATCGGACCGGCAAAAGTCTTACGCGGATTTGAAACGTAAGGAGATAGAGTTCGCGGTTGGCGAACATGTGTTTCGGAAAGTCTCACCTTGGAAGAAGGTGATGAGATTTGCCCGGAAGGGCAAATTGAGTCTGAGGTTCACTGGACCATATGCGGTGATAGAACGTTTGGGTCCTGTTGCTTACAAGCTGAGACTGCCTTCAGAGTTGGAAAGGATGCATAATGTGTTTCATGTATCCATGCTTCGGAGGTATAGATTGAATTCGTCGCATGTTATGCCCGTAGAAGAGGTTGAGCTGAATCTGGATTTGACATATGATGAAGAGCATGTTGAGATTCTGGATTCGGATAGTAAGGTTCTTCGAGGTAAGACCATCGTGCAGGTTAAAGTCTTGTAGAGACATCGTGGCGTTGAGGAAGCCACGTGAAAAAGGAAGGATGACATGAAGAAACAATTTCCTTACCTTTTTCCACCAGGTAAATTTCGAGGATGAAATTTCTTAAGTGGGGGAGAGTTGTAACGCCCTGGTTTTGGGCCTATATGTTTTAGAGGTTGAATCGGGCCGGTCAGGAATGGTTCGAACCCTTTAAGGTTGGTTTAGGGAACACCTAGTTCGGGATGCTTTAAAAATATGGAAAATATCTAAAAATCCTCATTTATTATATAAATGTTTATTGTGAAAACAATTTTACAAAATGTGATTTGGAAATATTACATTTTGATGTAGTGACCAAATTGTAGTTTTTGCAAAAGTTGACTAGTGACTAATTTGTAAAGGATTGAAACTTTGAATCTTTAAGGAGCTAATTTTAACAAATTGTTTTTCATCAGATTTCTCTTTAATTTGGGAGTTTTAATAATGATTTAATTAAAGGAATTAAAAGAGAAATTATATGTTGACTTTCCATAACTGCTTTATGATACTTTTCCCTCTTTTCATTTTCTCTCAACTTCCACTCAGCCAAACACATTTCTCTTATCAAAGAACCTATGGTTTTCATCTCTTTTGGTGAGATTTCATCTTCCTAAGGATTTCTTATCTTTACTTCATCAAATTCTTTTGTTTTCACTTTGGATTTTCAAGAAATCTTGCCGAAATTAAGGAGAAATAAGTCATTAGAGATAAGCTTCGTCCTTCTCCTCTAATGATCAGTTCTTTACTGAAATTCACAAGTTATCAATCATTTGTTAATAATTTTTAAGTTGTTTTAATGTTATAATCAAGAAATATTTGCTAAATTCAAGGTTCTTGATGTCATTTTGATGATTTTCTTATTTCTAAGTTAAACTTTTTTTTGAGGTTGATTTCTAACATGTTTTGGATGATATTTGATATTGAGATCGAGGTTTTAACAAGTAAATCCTGAATAGGCTAGGGTTTCTATGTTTTAGATTTTAGATTTGTGGTTTTGCGGGTGTTTTTGATGATCTGCTATTGCTGGAGATATAAGGAGGTGTTTGTGATGATTTTTTATGTTGATTGAGGTTTAGAAAGGGTTAGAATTGTTAGATCTTGGCTGGGCTTTGATTTGAGAAAGTTTGGAGGTGATTTTAGTTATTTCGGGTAGCCGAAATGGTGTTTTTGAGTAGTGCAACGAGTTTGAATAAGTGGCTGGTGATTTTAATTCATGATGATGCATTAATCATCTGCTCTTATGTGTAATGAACATGGGAGACTTCATCAGACACATTTGGTGTTGATTTGAGAGTGTTGGAGGCCTAGAAATCATTTCGGCAAGCAAGCGAAACGTAATCGATGAGTGCAAATAGTTTTAAAACTCCTTGAGGGACAAGAAAACAAGGTTTGGGGATTTAGGATTGGTTTGAAACACCATCCTAAGTCTGGAAGTAAGTATGTTTAGAATTTGCACTCAAAAGTGGTTGATGCCCCTAAATGTTTTTAACATGCTCTTGATTTGAGATAGACAAATTCATGATATTTTATGCATGATTTATAACATCAAATGATGTTATGTGATGATCCCATGAGATAGCATGACTTTGTAAAGAGCTTTGAGATTTTGATTTAATGCTATGCATGAATTGTGGTTTTGAAATGGGACGAGATATATTTGAGAGACATTGCATCAAAACAGTAGGTGAGATGATGTTTTTAATGTAATATATTGGCATAAATGATGAGATGATTACCGGATATAATTGGTCGACCAATAGGATAAAAGTGCACTACAAACTAAAAATTCGTGCGTGCTCTTTGGAGTCGGGCAATGGGGGTAGTGCCATCCCGATCCAAAGTGAGAATCCGATGATGAGAGATACCACAAGGGAGGTCTTGGTGAAACACCCAAGCTTTGTGGCGAAGAGAGATACCGCCATGAGAGTCTGGTGATGTGAGATTCCACCGGGTAGGACTTGGCTTTAAGCCAAGCTAATCCGCATATCCAAGTAAATATATAATATGAAATGCCAATATATGAGTTTGTGTTCGATTCACATTTACCAATATTAAAATGATGTTTATTCTATAAGAAATGCATACGAGATTTTGAGACTTATGAAATGCTTTTGAATGACAAGCATGTATGGCTTTGCCATGAGTATTGCCTTGGTTGAATACATGAGATTGATAGATAGATGGTACATGTGATTTTCAAATGGAGATTTGCTTTGAATGGTTTTCAAGCATGAGATAGAAAGAGCATGTTGTAGAAAATGGTTTTTGAGAATGAGTTTTAAAAGCTTGCATTGTTGTGTTGGTGTTTTTAGATCATGCTTCACTAAGCTATCGTGCTTACACTCTCTTTTACCAACAATGCAGATAATTGAGGCAATTTGGGCAGCGAGGAGGCTTAAGAAGATCCAAGGGTTTGTAAAGATCAAGTATGGTAATGTTTTAAACTTACTTTAGTAATGATATTTGGCAATGAAACCTAGTGGTTTGCTTTGGGAGATGTATTTTGGACTCCCTGTGGTTGATGCAAGTTTGTATTGCTTATATGGTTTGTAAGAGGCCTTTATTCTGGTTTTGGTGGTTATTCTTGCTATATGGTGTGATTGTGGTTTTAGTCTTAAGCATGCTTCATGGATTGCCTTGCTATGCTTGAGTTAAACAACTAAATGCTGCTATGTGTTTGGAATTGCATGTTTATATGTTTAAGTAGATGCCAATAGCATGTAAGTATGATTTGGGAAAGAATTGTTGAAGTTTGAAATGATTTTGTGGGTGGATTTTGGACAGATCTTGTATGCATATCGATACACGGGCTTGCGTATCGATACGCATAAGCCAAATCTGTGCTTTTCTGCAGAGGCGTTTCGGTATGACTGTGAAGTGTTTCGGTACGGGCTTGAATGGCGTACCGATACGCGGGGAAGCCAATGATGTTGAAATGATTTTGTTGCTGATTTGAGGATGATTTCTAACATAATTTAGATGTTATTTGATGTTGAGAATGAAGATTTGACAAATAAATCCCGAATAGGTTTGGGTTCCTAAGTTTGAGATGCTAGATTTGTGGGTTTTGATGTGTTTTTGGTGATCTTCTATTGCTGGAGGTATAAGGTTGTGTTTATGGAGATTTTTTATGTTGATTGAGGTTTTGAAAAGGTTAGAATTGATAGATCTTGTCTGGAATTTGATTTGAAGAAGCTTGGAAGTGATTTTGTTTATTTCGGATAGCAGAAATGCTAGTTTTGAGTAGAGCAGCGAGTTAGAATGAGTGGCTGGTGATTTTAATGCATGATGATGCATTAATCCTCTACTCTTATGTGTAATGAATAGGGGAGACTTCATCGGAGGCATTTGGTGTTGATCCGGAAGTGTCGAAAGCCTAGAAATCGTTTCGGCAAGAAAGCGAAACGTTATCGGTGAGTGCAAATGTTTTTAGAAATCCTTGAGGGACAAGGAAACAAGGTTTGGGGATTTAGGATTGGTTTGAAACACTATCCTAAGTCTGGAAGTAAGTATGATTAGATATGCTCTAAAAAAGTGGTTGGTTCCCCCAAATGATTTTGACATGCTCCTGATTTGAGATAGACCTACTGTTTTATGCAAGATTTATGACATGAAATGATGTTTCATACTGATCCCATGAGATAGAATGACATTGCAAGGAGTTTTGAGATTTTTATTAAATGTTATGCATGGATTGCGGTTTTGAAATGGGATGAGATTGATTTTAGAAATGTTGCATCAAAACAATAGGTGATATGACAATTTTAATGTAATATATATTGGAATAAATGATGGGATGATTATCAGATATAATTGGTCGAGCAATAGGATGTAAAGTGCACTATAAACTAAAAATTCGTATGTGCTCTTTGGAGTCGGGCAATAGGGGTAGTGCCATCCCGATCCAAAGTGAGAGTCCGATGATGGGAGATACCATCGGGGTAGGTCTTGGTGAAACACCCAAGCTTTGTGGCGAAGATAGATACCGCCATGAGAGTCTGGTGGCGAGATCCCTCTGGGGTAGGACTTGGCCTCGAGCCAAGCTATTTGCATATCCGAGTAAAGATAGAATATGAAATGCCAATATATGAGAATGAACTTTGATTCACATGTACCAATGTTGAAATGATTTTATGCTATGAGAAATGCATATGAGATTTTGAGATTATGAAATGCTTTTGTACATCAAGCATGTATGGCTTTGCCATGAGATTTGCATTGGTTGAATGCATGAGATTGATAGATAGATAGATGATGGTACATGTGATTCTCAAATGGTGATTTGCTTTGAAATTGTAACCCCCTTAACCCGGCCTAGACGGTTGACCCGAATTAAGAAAGTCACACGGGGAAAACCAAAGTCAACCCGAAAGTCAACCTTGATTAACGACCCTTTTTTTTCTTTTTAATCTTGTCTAGATGCACATTAATCCTAATTGTGATCACACAAACATCATACTCAAAGATCACAAACATCAGAGATCAAACAGGGACCCAATTGAACAAATTACAACTTTAGGGACCAAATTGTAATTTCTGATAATTAAAAAGACTTAACCCAAATTAAAGTTACCAACTTGAAATTAATCAGGTTTCATGCTTCTCTGTGAAATTTCAGCTCAAAAGGACTTCCCAAGCTCATACAATTGAACAAACAAGATTCAGGACCAAAACGTAAACAATTCAAAACATATAACTGCCAATGTCAGCCCCTAACGGTCGGCCGTTCCGAAACCGATCCACCCCGTTCTGAAACACGGGCCGTTTCGAAACCGATCGACCCCGTTCCGAAACACGGCCTTGGCAGAGACCAAACCGTTTCGAAACGGTGCATACCGTTTCGGACGCCTGGGTTCATGTAAGGCACCCGTTCCGAAACGGTGCACACTGTTCCGAAACGCCTGCACAGATTGCAGCAAACAAGCATACCAAAACATGCAATTGATCATTCAAACATGCTCCAAATGTCACCAAACTTTACCAGCATGCAATTCAACATATATATGACTTATAGGAATCATCAAAGCAACAATCTAACATCATATGCAAAAAGCCCCAATTCAATAGACATGCTTCCTACACAAGCTAGCTATTCAAAACACCAAACTTCCAAAACAAGCATGCAATGATTCAATCCAAAAACCAGCATTCAAAACAACATTCAACATACTTAGGGAGTCTCAAACACCTCCCAAATCATACACATTGGTCCCCCATTGCCAAATAACCCAAAAGCTAAATGTTTAACAAAAACCTTCCATACATTGAGCTTTACTTGAACTTGATTGCTTGCCCTTCCTTGCTGCCCCTCAAGGTACTCTAATGCTCTGCATTATTGAATTAAGAAAACGAAGAGAGCATAAGCAAAAGCTTAGTGAGGCATGCTCATTAAAAACAATTCAATAATGCAATTAAAACCATTTATAAATCATGCTTAAAATCAATCTTTGCACATGCTCAAAGCATACTTTAAAACAAGCAATCTCATGCTTCATATCATATATCAAAACAAGCATCTCATGCTTCTTACATACTTAACATGTCATATTGGCTCAAGTGACAAATTCCATTTCATAAAACAAGTTCAACAACTTTCCCAAGGACTTTTAAACACCTTGGCCCCAAGGACTTTTAAACACCTTGGCCATGGACTTTTAAACACCATGAATTAGGACCACACAAGGACTTTTAACCACCTTTGTGTCCAAAGCTTGAATCACCCCAAGGACTTTTAAACACCTTGGCCCCAAGGACTTTTAAACACCTTGGCCCCATGGACTTTTAAACACCATGGCCCCATGGACTTTTAAACACCATGGAAAGGATCACCTAAGGACTTTTAACCACCTTAGTGTCCGCAACAAGACTCATCCAAGGACTTTTAACCACCTTGATGATCTTATGTAACAAGGCTCACTCAAGGACTTTTAACCACCTTAGTGACCTTAATCTTTTCAAAACATCACTTGCCAATATACATCATTTTCATCATTCAATCCACTATTTTAAAGCATTAAACCAAGCCATTTTCATCATGCATTTCAAAGCATCAAACCACATTATTTCAATGTATAAAAGCAAGGTACTCCTACCTAGAGTTACCTTCAACATATGGCTTACATAATCAGCAAAATCCATGCTAAAACATGTTTTCAAAACAGTAATTAAAAACATGCAAATCATCATCTTGCATCACAACAAAAATCATGGCCACCACTAGAGAGAAAATCCGAAAACTTACACTTGAGCTTAGCAAAGTTGTTTAGGCTTAAACTAAGCTCCCAAAACCTTCAAACCTTGGTTTTAAAAGCTGAAAATCCAATTTCCACAAATGCACTCACCGATTTCCACTTTGCTTCAAGCCAAAGCACCAAATCAAGCTTCCGGATCAACAATCCTTGGATCCAAAGATGCCTCCCCTTTTTCAACACATCAAAGCAGAGGATTAATGCATCATCATGCATTAATTGCTTCAATGAAAGCACCTAAACTCGCTGCTCTCATCCAACCTCCATTTTCGGCCACCAAACACAACCAAAAATGCATCCAAACCACTTCTAAACAAAGCCCAGCCATAAACCAGCAAAACCTCACTTCCATTAACATCATATAACATCTAAAAACAACCTATTAACAACCTTATACCTCCAGCAACATCAGATCACCAAGATCACCTCAAAAACTACCTTGAAACACAAGCTAAACTTAGGAAACTCAACCTATCCGGGATTGCATCAATCAAGACTCAATTCCTTATCATTTTAGATCATTTAACATCAAAAACACCTCTCAAAACACATATTACTCAGATCTAACGAAAATCATCAAAAATCATCAAAATCTTGCATAATAAGCCAAGATTCATTTCAACACTTTAAAACCTTTAATTAAACATCAATTAAGGATTGAAAACTTAGGAATTTCAGTAAAGAACTGATAGTTTAGAGGAGAAGGACGTTCTTACCTCCAAACTTGTGTTTCTCCACTTTTTGGAATGAAAAACATTGATGAATCAAGAAGCAATTGAAGAGGTTTTGAAGATATGTTGATTAGGAATCAAAAGAGAGTTGAAAGGAGAGATTTAGGTGAGAAAATCAGAAACAATTCTCTGGAAATGTGGTGTTTGGGTTGAGAGAAAATGAGAGAAAGAAAATTGAGAAGTTAGTTATGAAATTAGCCAAATGGCTTTTCCCTCCTTTTTGATATACTTTAAAATCAGAATTATAACTCAAAATATCTTAGAAAAATCTGGAGAAACCACTTTTGGATTAATAGCTCCTTAAAGATTCAAAGTTCCAACCCTTTGTAAAACAGCCACCAAACTTGCGAAAATTACATTTTGGTCACTAGCCAAAATGTCACACTTCCAAAACTCATTTTCCAAAATTGATTTCACAGTTCACTTAATTATATTAAAAGATGATTTTAGAATATTTTTCCATATTTTTAATGCAACCCGAACTAGGCTTTCCTAATTTAACCTCTTAAGATTCGAACAGCACTTTGACCAACCGGTCAACGCCCAAAACTCCTAAGCCCGAAACCGGGGCGTTACAGAAATGGTTTTCAAGCATGAGATAGAAAGAGCATGGTTTTAGAAATGGTTTTCAAGAAAAAGTTTTAATGCTTGCATTGTTGTGTTGGTGTCCTAGAGCATGCCTCACTAAGCTATCGTGCTTACGTTCTCTTTTACCAACAATGCAGATAATTGAGATATCTTGGGCAGCGAGAAGACTAAAACAAGTTTTAATGTTACCAATCTGTAATTAATCATATAACATGCCATCATGTCAAAATTCATCTCAAGCGGATCACTCAAACTCATTTAATTAAGCAAACAAGACTCAGGGACCAAAACGTAAGAACAGAAACCTAAAACAGTTCAAATTCAAACTTCAACGATCATGTGTTCTGAAACGCAAATCCTTGTATCGGAACGGTCGGTTCGAAACCAGGTTGACCGTTTCGATACTCGGGTGCATTTCGAGACCCGTATCGAAACACCCCTTTCTAGTAGCAAAACTGTTTCGGTACGTTCCTACCCGTTCCGAAATGTCATGGCCATTTTAGGCCTCTGCTCTGGAACAGGCTAGGGCGTTCCGATACGCCTTGCCCTGCAACAGTAGATTTTGTTTGTTTTTCACATCTTTTCATATCCGAGCACATTCCAAAACATGCCACAACATACATACATCATGTTTATGCACCAAAGATCATCATTGCAAAGCATAAGCTAGAATATGGCATCATGCATGCAAGCGTAGGAACTATAGGCATGCTCTCTAGTCTTCCGAAACCAAACAAAGCCAAAATCAACATTTAAACATAAACCAATCCATAAAGGCCATTCACAACTCAAGGATAAACAACCAAACAAGATCAAAGTAAAAAGGAACATCCTCTATGTAACACCACAATTTTGAGCTTAGAAGTTTAGGGTCTGAACCGGACCGGTCTGATAAACAGTTCGAATATAAAAGGAGGTTTTAGGGAAAGCCTAGTTCGGGATGCTTTAAAAGTATATAAAAATATCTAAAAATCCCCATTTAATATATATAAGAGAGTGGCGAAATCAATTTTACAAAATAAGGTTTGGAAATACTACATTTCGGTGTAGTTACCAAAATTCGATTTTTGCAAAGTTTAGTGGTGACTGTTTTGTAAAGGATTGAAACTTTGAATCTTTAAGGAGCTAATTTACCCAAAATGTTTTTCTCCAGATTTTTCCTTAATTTGGGTGATTTAATTAATGTTTTAATTAAATAAAAGAAAGGTGAAAACTAAATTTTGACTTTCATAACTACCTTTTCCTAATTTTCTCTCATTCCTTTTTCTCTCAAAATCTTATCATCCAAACACATTTTATCTAGCAACATTCACATTGAATTTCACTTCAATTGATGAGATTTCCATCATCTATTGGTTTCTAATCGATCTTGCAACAAATCCTTTTGATTTCCACATTGCATTTTCATGGAATTTTACCCAAATCAAGGAGAAATCATCATTTAGAGGTAAGAATGTTCTTCTCCTCTAAATACTCAGTTCTTTACTGAAATTGCCAAGTTTTCAATCCTTTATTAAAGTTTTATAAATGGTTTTAGTGGTAGAAACATGATTTTTGGCTTAAAACTCAAGATTGGAAGAGATATTGTGGATTTTTCGTTGTGATTGATTGGGCTCTGTTTTGAGATGGTTCCCTAATGAATTTTGGATGTTAAATGATGTTAGAAAATAGGTTTTATCAATCTAATCCTGAATAGGTTGTGTTTCCTAAGTTTTTGCTTAAGAAAATGGGGGTTTTTGAGGTGTTCTTGGTGTTCTGTTATAGCTGGAGGTATAAGGTCGAGTTTAGGATTGTATTTATGGTGATTGATGTTTAGAAATTTTTAGAAGTTATGGATCTTGGCTGGGTAAAGTTTTGGAAGAGTTTCGAGGTGTTTTCGGTTGTGTTTGGTAGCCAAAATGTTGGTTTTAGGTAGAGCAGCGAGTTTATGAGTGTTGGCTGAAGATTTCAATGCATGATGATGCATTAATCCTGTACTTTTATGTGTCTAAAATAGGGGAGACATCTTTGGACACTTTCGGAGTCGATCCAGAAGCTTAATTGGCGTTTCGGCAAGCAAGCGAAACGAAATCGGTGACTGCGTTTGGTTCTGAAGTCCACGAGGACAAAAATACAAGGTTTGGGGATTTAGGAGAGGTTTGAAACACCTTCCTAAATCTGGAAGTAAGTATGGCTTGATTTGATCTCTCTAAAGTGATGTTTGCCCCTAAAATGCTTTTACATGCTCATGGTTTGTGATTGTTAAATTCCTACTATTTTTATGCATGATTTGGAGCATGAGATTATGCTTGTAGAGATGTCATGAGATGGTATCTTGCATATAATAGATTTGAGCTTTTGGTTTAAAGCAAAGTATGATTTATGTTTTGAAATGAGGTGAGAAAACCTTTGAGTTTTTATCGCATGAAAAACAGTAGGTGAGATGATATTATAACACATTATATTGGCATAGAGGTTGAGAAACTTACCGGATATAATTGATCGATCAATAGGATGAGAGTGCACTATAAAATAAAAATTCGTACGTGCTATTTGGTAAGCCAAAGGGAGATTTTCCGATGATGGGCATTCCATCGGGTAGGACTTGGTGAAATACCCAAGCTTTGTGGCGATGAGAGATTCTGCCATGTGAGTACGGTGATGAGAGATTCCACCGGAAGTTGTTGCTAGGCAAGTGAGTACGGTGATGTGAGATTCCACCAGAAGCGTCTAGTGTAGAAATGTGTCTGCATATCCGAGTATTGATGAGATGCTAAATGCCAATATAAATGATGAAATGGTTTTGTTGTACATATATGAAATGATTTATGCTATGAGATATGCATATGTGGTTTGCTTTGAAATGCTTTGACAATACAAGCATATGAATGGCCTTACCATGAGATTTGCATTGGTTTTAATGCATGAGATAGATTGAAGGTACATGTGATTTCGATGTGTTTGCTTTGAGGTTTTCCATGCATGAGAAAGAGATGAGCATGTGATTTAAAAGCTTTGATGAAAGTGTTTTCTAAAAATGCATTATTGTGTTGGTTTTCTCTAGAGCATGCCTCACTAAGCATTTGTGCTTACGTTCTCTTTTACCAATAATGCAGATAATTGAGGTGTCTAAGGGCATCAAGGAAGCTAAGTCCATCCAAGGAAATCAAAGCTCATGTATGGTGAAGTTTTCATACACTATTAGTTTTGATAATTTGGCAATGGGAACCTAAGTTTTGTTTTGGGAGATGTGTTTAACTCCTTAAGGTTGTGGCATGTTTGCCTTGGTTGGTTTGAATTGTAAATGACCTTTAAATGCTTGATTTGAAGTTTGTTTGCCTATTTGGTTTTGATAATAGGAAGCATGCCTCTAGACTTGTGGGATTTTATGTTTGATGATATGAATGTGTTAGGGTGTCCTAAATGTGTACCATATATGTATGTGGACTTGTTGACATGATTAGAGAGTCATTAGGATGTTTTTGAACGAGTTTATGCATGAAAAACCAGCATTAAATGCAGTTTCTGGGAAAACTGTATCGGAACACCCTCTAGTGTTTCGAAACGGGGGCCTGAAATGGCCTTCGTGTTTCGAAATGCTAAGGGCTGTTTTGGAACGTTTTGGCTACTAGAATGCCATGTTTCGGAACTGGTCTCGGAACCAATCCGCGTATCGAAACGGTCAACGCCGTTCCGATCCTGCGTTTCGATATGGCAGGTGGGTGTTTCAGAACAGGTGACCGTTGGGCACTGATTTGAATGGTGTTGTAGTTTGCAAGCTTTACATTTTAGCCCCAAATGTTGAAGTTGCAATTGCTTGAGTTTGAGATGTCCAATTAAGATAAAATTTGGCAGAGAAGCATGTAGTAAGACTAATTTCAAATTGGTAACCTTAAAATCAGAAAAGACATTCTAAATTTCAGAAATTACAATTTGGTCCTTAAATTTATAATAAGTGCAATTGAGTCCCTTTTTCTTATCCGATCGATGTGCCTTTCTCAAGTAAGTTTTATGAGTACTCACTTAGGGTTAATGTGCATCTAGACAAGATTAAAAAGAAAAAAAAGGTTGTGAATCAGGGTTGACTTTCGGGTTGACTTTGGTTTTCCCGTTTAATCTTCGTAGTTCGGGTTAACCGTCTAGGTCGGGCTAAGGGGGTTACACTCTACCATCCATGAGTATAAATCCCACCCATTGCCTCTTATTACACCAAAGTAAAGCCACATACTTTGCTAAACCAAAATGCTTGGATTCTCCTTGCTTTTGCGTTACCTGAAACACCTAATTCTCTGTATTGATGAAACAAATGAGCCTAAGCATGAAGCTTAGTGAGGAACCGCTAAACAACATTCATCAATGCATTTCATGCAACCGAAAAAACTACCATTATTCACCTCATGTCTTTTCATAAAACATGTCCTCTCAAGACATCAATGCACTTTATAAACTCATGCTCATATGCAACATTTTAAAACAACAAATCAATCTTGCTCATGATTTACCAAGCATCTCATGCATTCTTGCATGATTTACAAGCATCTCATGTTTCACATTAATCATTAACATTATATTGGCTCACAAGTGATAATCCATAAACCATACCAACAAAAGACACAATCAGATACACGGATTACAAGCATTGTCTCACACGCTTCATACACACTACCGGACTACACAAGGCTCACACACGAGAGTAACCATTCATCATTGTGACACGCATGGTGGAGTATAACGGTACAATCACAACCCCTCGACACCACTCATCGGTAGTTTTATAATTCCACTTACGAGAGCACGAGACATATAACACAAGATCCACACACGGAAATAACATCCACCGTTGTGATCTTAACCTCACTTGTTAGGGTACTTGGATGGAGTATACGACACAATCACAACCCCTCAACACCTGTGATGGAGTTTAATGGCACAATCACAACCCCTCAACATCACTCATCGGTAGTTGTATAATTCCACTAATGAGAGTATGGGACAAATACACAAGACTCACACACGGGACTAACCATTCACCGTTGTGATCTTAACCTCAATTGTTAGGGTACTTGGATGGAGATTACGGCACAATCACAACCCCTCGACATCCAAGGTGACTTTATTCACGGTGCACCCAATCCTATAGCCGGCTAACTATATCCGACTAAAGTAAGCAAAAACTATTTCCATCACTTGCCAATATAATCATTTAACATCAATAATCTACTGTTTTACAAGCATAACCATAATGCCATTTCCACAAGCATAACATGCTTACATCATATGCATTTATCACGTGAAAACCATGGATCACTTACCTAGTGCATCCTTGACATAATGGCATTAAAATCCAGCAACAATAATGCTTAAAACATGCTTTTAAAACAGAAACCAAATCCATATTTAACTCAAATGCATTTTCATCAAACATAGTACATTTCCAAGAGAGAGATTTCATAATAACCTTACTCTTGAGCTTAGCTAAGTGTATCAAACTTACACTAAGCTCCCAAGACCACGCTCAAAGTGTTACAAAGCAAGAAATTCCATTTCCACTCACCGTTACGCGAAGCCTTGCTTGCCGACACGAAAGTTACCCCTCCGGAGCCTCCAAAATCACCTTGTTTGCTCTCGGATCAAGATCCCTTCTTTTCACAACATCAAAACAAAGATCTAAATGCATTAAAATGCATTTCAACACCAGCAACAATTCACAAACTCGTTGCTCACCCAAACTACACCAAAATACCCATCCAAAACAACCGAAAACTCAATCGATTGCTTTCTAAACCATGCCCAGCAAACATACATCATTTCCAAATCATTATAAACATCAAAACACATCTAACAAATAACCTACCCAACCTTATACCTCCAACAATCAAGATTCCACCATTTCACCTCAAAAACTCACTTAAATGAACCAAGAAACTCAAGGATTTCGGGATCTAAGTTATCAAAATCTCATTTCATCATAATAAACAACTTAGAACTTAATTAAAACAAATCCAAAACAGAGCTTAACACATCAAGTCCGAAAATTAAGATTTCAATCATACTTTTATAAGATTTTGATCTCCAATCAAAACTATAATGAAAACTCAACCAAAAATAATAACTAGAAGCCAAATATCTTGGAAATTTCAATAAAGAACTTTGATTAGAGGTTGAGAACGAGATTTACCTCCAATCATTTGCTTTCCTCAATGGATGACAAGTTTTCCCTTGAAAAATCTTGAAGAACTAGATAGGTTTTCTTAGAACTTGTTTAGGAAATGTTGGGAGAGTGTTTGGGAGAAAAGAATTCTGGAAAAATGGATGAAAATAGTGTTTGGCTGAAATTGAAGAGTAGTTGGTAGTTACGTAATTAGGAATCTCAAGTTAACCACCTAAATTAATTAAATCATAACCATTTAAAGCTATTTAATTAAAAATCATTTTAAACACATGTCATATTAAGGAAAGGCTAAATTTTCAGAAAACCCCTATAGATTCTAAGAATTTGGCTTCTTCTTTAAAAATCACATTTTCCACAGTTTTGAAACTTTACAATTTGGTAACTACTCAAAATGTCCCATTTCCAAAACTCTTTTTCTAAAATTGACTTGACCAACCACTTAAACATATTTTTAGAGGATTTTAGAAAAATTTACCACATTTTTATCCTATCCCGATTCTTGATTTCCTTAAATCACCTTACGCGATTCGAACTGTTCTCGACCGGTCCGATCCGAAGTCCAAAACATCTAGGTCCAAAACCAGGGCGTTACATGGTTGGAGAGCAGCAAGAGGATCCTTGGGCAGATGAACTATAATGACATCCAAAAGTTGGGGTGCATTGTATCCCTGTTGCATGGTGATGCTTATACGTGTGGACGACCACTATAACTGGATTAGAGGATGAGGAGGTAACTTGGACGTTCTTCCTGAATGCGTTCAAGAGGAAGTATCTGGGTGTCCGATATCTGGATGAGAAAAAGAGGGAATTCATGTCCATGGTGCAAGGAAGCATGTTTGTGGCTGAATATGAGGTACAGTTTGTACGCCTTAGCCAGTATGCATCGGAATTGATCCCTAATGAACAGGAGAGGTGCGAGCATTTCAGGTATGGGATGGTGGCTGATGTGAAGACTTACATGCTTGCATCGGACTATATTGATTTTGATGTCCTGGTCACTCGAGCCAAGGACATTGAGCTGAACCTTGGTCTGGCGAGTCGAGCAGGAGGATCTAGCTCAAGGAAACGAGCTGCGAATCGTGATGCTGGAAGGGATCGTTTCAAGAGGCCTAAGGATCGAAGGTCTCGTGTGGATTCTAGACGTGAGGAGGTAATCCAAGGAGAGGTCAGCAAGGGCCGAATGTTTTCATTTGTACATCTGAGTGTAATCAGTGTGGCAGGAGGCACACGGGAGAGTGCTGGGGCAACATTGGTACGTGCTGGAATTGTGGTTCCCATAGGCACATGAAACGAGATTGTCCTCAGTCGATGAGAGAGGGACAGGCTCTGGTGAGAGAAACTAAGCCACGAAGGGGCCGTGGGCATGGCCGTGACAATTTTCAGCGTAGAGATGATGGTGCGAGGAATGTAGCACATGTAGTAGTTGTTCAGCCCGAAAAAGGTGGCTAGGCCCGTGTGTATGCCCATTGTGAAGGGAGGAATGACACTGATGTGATTGCAGGTACCTTTACTTTGCAGTCTTTGTCATTACTTTCTCTAATTAATTCTGGATCTACACGTACATATTGCGTGAACATGCTCAAATGCTTGGTTTGCCTATTGAGTCTTTGTATATTGGTGTGCGTGTGACTAGTTCCTTTGGTGAAACGACTGTAACGAGGAAGTTGTATAAGAGGTGTCCCTTAAAGGTGCAAGAACATGGGTTTTTGGTGGATCTAATGGAATTCCCTTTCTATGGATTCGATGTAATCCTTGGTATGGATTGGCTAGTTGAGCATAGGGCTGTTGTGGATTTTGAGAATAAGCGAGTTTCGTTGAAACTGGCTGATGATAATAAAGTTCTGGTGGTGGGGTAGAACGTAAAGTTCCTATCTAATGTGGTTTTGATGCTTGAAGTGAGTCGATTTTTGCGTCAAGGATGCGAAGCTTATTTAGCTTTTGCAATGAATCCTAGTACAAATGATGTCCGAGTACAAGATATAAGGACCCTATGTGAATTCCTTGGGGTGTTTCCGGAGGATTTACCTGGATTGTCGCCTAGTAGGGAGGTTGAGTTTGGAATTGAGTTGTATGAGAACATAACTCCGGTGTCCATCGCTCCCTATCAAATGGCACCTTTTGAGTTGAAGGAGCTGAAGACACAACTTCAGGAGTTGCTTGACCGAGGCTTTATTCGGCCTAGTGTGTCACCTTGGGGTGCGCCGATCTTGTTTGTAAAGAAGAAAGATGGCACGATGAGAATGTGCGTTGATTATCGTCAGCTGAATAAGTTGAATTTTAAGTATAAGTATCCTCTGCCAAGGATTGATGATCTTTTTGATCAGTTTCGTGGAGCGGCTGTGTTCTCGAAGATTGATTTATGGTCTAGGTACTATCAATTGAAGGTTAAGGATGTGGATGTGCCAAAAATTTCTTTTCGGACTAGGTATGGGCATTATGAATTCCTGGCGATGCCTTTTGGTTTGACGAATGCTCCTGTTGCATTCATGGATATGATGAACAAGGTGTTTCATGAGTTCTTGGATAAGTTTGTAGTGGAGTTCATCGATGACATCCTTGTGTACTCTCGTATAGAGAAGGAGCATGAGGAACATTTGAGGATTGTTTTGCAAGTGTTGCTAAAGAATCAGCTTTATTCCAAGCTGAGTAAATGTGAGTTTTGGTTGAAGGAGGTTGTTTTCCTTGGTCATGTGGTTTCGGTCGAGGGAATTCATGTTGATCCTCAAAATATTAAGGCGATAGTTAACTGGAAGCCTGTTGCGTGTAAAAGTGTCTATCGCAATTGTAGTGCAAGTGTACACGACACAAGTAGTAAAATGATACGGAAGTATCGAATATCGTCTCCACAGGAATAATAAAGAATTACTGCACGAGAATAAAAGAATGATTTAAGATTTTGTCACGAGAATAATAAAGAATACTAGAAAATAGAAGTAAAGTAATCAAGATAGAGAGAATGGGCTGGTATTGAATTGCTCAGTAGTGTAGGTATTGCTAAGTCTAGGAATATCAGCTTTGTCGTCGTCCCCGTAGCGGCAGCAGCTGTCGCGGCGGCAGTCTGTTGCTTGTCGCGTCAGCGAACACACAACTATGTACTTCAAGTTTTGCAAGAATCCCTGATGTGCCTTGGCCTATCCTTGGGTCCAAGTCTGTCGATGAACACGTCTTTGATGATACCTCCCGGCGTGAATCGAAGGATGAACATCGATGTTGTTGAATTCTTCTTTAGCCACTTAACCTCGTCCTATCTCTAGGTCTGAGATAGTTCAACTATAAACATAGAGAACTCGCACTTATTCCTTTCGTATACTTAACTCTCCCGATATTAAGTAAATAGATAACCTCGCAATGCTTTCCCGATACTCTTGCAAGATGTTAATAACCAGAATAAGAGAACTTAAAGTTTATTTTATTGAACTGAAAATTCCTAAAACAAAAGCAACCCTTGCAACTACTTTACAAATCAACCCGTGGCCCTAAGGGGAATTTAGAACATGTTGAGAGAGGGAAAACGGCTAGGGTTTTGGGAAGAAGGCTAGAGATGGGTGGTGTCCTCTCCTAGGTCGAATTACATGCCTTTATATAGGCTTTGGGTCCAAGTTTTCTAATATGGAAAGAATACAAGTTTAAATTAAAGTACAACTCTAATAAAGACTAAATTTTCAGAGAATATAGATTTAATTTGTCCTTCCTTCTTGCTTGGAATTTCTCTCCCTGAACTTTGGGCTTGGCCTTCATTCTGATCTAGAGCTTGGAAAAATATAGTGGTATTTCACGACAGACGGGCTTAATTTTCTCTTTCTGTTGAGGTCCACTTTGCTTCTTCTCCTCAAAACTGCTGTCGTCCTCTGCTGTCACGGCGGCAACCATGGCAGCATTGTCCTCCTTGACTGCTCATCCAGTTCCAGCTCTTCTGCTTCACTGCCCAGCGCCTGCCTCTCCATCTGCTACAGCATCAACCTGCAAAAGCAACCAATTTCAGTAGAAACTGTGCCTTTTAATATAATTGTGATGTCTAACTGTAATCTAGCCTAAATGCAATGAATTATGCTTGAATACAACATAAATATGGGTTAAATAGGGGGTAATTAATAGAACTTTTACACACTCAACACACCCCCAAACTCAAGTTTTTGCTTGCCCTCAAGCAACTAAGACCTAAAAGAAAAATAAAATATTTTTGTTTTGGCTTAAAACAGTGAACTTTCCTTTAGCCTTCATTCATTCTCTGTTGACGACAGCACCTTGTCAGATAACTTAGGATTTGTCCGGAATCTCACTATAGTCCTCGTGTAGTGTGTGCATGCTTGTGAACAATTATATGCCAAGACTCTCTTAGTTTCACTAGAATATTTCAGCTTCTAAATTGAATTTTTATGCCAAAGTTTATCTTTTTGCAGGCACTTCTTATGCTCCATTGATTTTTTGGTTTGACCCGATTTTATTCTTTTTTTTAAGCTAAAGTTTCACTAGAGCCGATTTCGGGCACCTCTAGCTAACTTCCTAGAGCCGGTTTCGGGCACCTCTAGGGCTATTGAGTCTCTTTTGCTAAACTTCTTTCCTAGAGCCAGTGTTAGGCACCTCTAGGGGCTATTCAAGTGCTAAGCTTCCTATTCTAGTTAACTAGAAGAGTTCTAGGCAGTATAACAGTCACAAATGGTGTTTAAGTTTTCAGAACTATAGAAAGGCTCTAAACTGCTCCTAAACTATCCTAAAGGCACTGCCACGACAGAGTTGTCATGACAAGTAAGTTCAGTTCAAAGACTTAAGCCAAAATTTTCAATTTTTCATTTTTTTAACCAAAAATAAACTAAGTAAAAGACACAATTTTAAAACTAAATTAGACTCCATTAATGGAGGGGTGCAACCCCCAAACTCGAGGGTTGCAATTCCCTTGATTGCAAATCACAAAATAAGATAAGAGAAAAGTACATCACAAAATATATATAAGTAGACAGCAGAATAAGTTAAGAAACTCAAATTTTTAAGCGTTGTCGTCATTGCTGCTGCTGACTCGGATTTGGCGGCGGGCACGAGCTTTCTTAACTAGCTGGCGGATGGGGGAGGCATATGCGTTCTTCGTTTTGGCCTCCCTCGGAGGTTGAATTCTGGTAGGGGAGATATGAGGGGGTTTCTCCACAACTTGGACCTCCGAACTGTTGTTGTTGTCGAAACTACTGCTGCTGTCACCGCTACTACCGCTGCCGCTATCCGGCTTGTTTTTGTCTGCCATTCGCTTCTACCGTTTCACCGGTGTAAACTCTTAGGAGAGATTCCTCTTAACAGAGGGTTCGTTGTCGCTTTCCTCCCAAACAGAGGAAAAAGAGAAACCAGCAATGAAGGCATCAAGCTCTTCCGAGGGCATTCTTCGTTTTGTTCCACGGGCAGAAGTTTCAGTTGTACGGTTACTGTCGGCGGCTGTCGTGGCAGGGGTTGGTGTGGATGTTGCAGAAGGTGTTTGTGGTGTGGCAGCAGGTGTTGGGGTGTGGGTAAGAGTTGGGACAGCAGAATAATGGGCAGTTAAGGTAGGAAATACGACATTAGGGAAATTTAAAGAGGTTTGGATGAATTGTACCGTAGCTGCGGTGAAATCTCTGATGAAGCTCATAAGACAGAGCTGTCGTTCCTCCATCTTCTGTATAGCAGCAAGGATCTGGGAGGAGGAGTCGGTCGGGGCTGATGCTGCTGTTTGCTGCCTGGCTTCTGTGGCAGCAGGTTCCGTGTCCGTCGGCTCTGTCGTGTCTGCTGCCGTGGCAGTAGGATCAAAAGATGACAGCGGGGTGGCAGCAGTCAGCTCCATCAAGCTGAGAATATTCTTGTCGGTCCATCCCTTCCCTTGATCTCGCAGATCGGTGGCAGCTTTAGGTACATCATGGCCGCGACAGAGGGCTGTGATGAGGTAAGGAAGGTAGAGCGGTCCCGTCGGCCGGTGTGCACACTCCAGAATGCTTTTGCGGAGGAAGCTGCCCACGTTAATAGGCCTCTCATGCAAAATAGAATGAATTAGGGCTAACATGGGCTGGTCGACAGTGGTGTTATGCGAGGACGGCATGATGCGCTTTTTGATAAAAGCGTTCCATAATTTGGCTTTCGGTAGGAGTTGAATTCTCTTAACCGTCCTCAGGTTCTTGCGATTGGTATTCCACTGAGTTCCTTCATCCGTCAGTTCTACCATGACAGCATCGTAGGGAGCAGGGTCAAGGCTGTTCAGAAATTGCTGATGACCGTCGTCGTTGCTGCCCACGTAAAATCCGTACAAGGTGTTGATGTATTCAGCTTTGAATGGCACTTCCCTCCCTCGTACGGTAACTGATGGCGTCGTTTTGCTGTTGATGGCAGCGTAGAAATCTTGAACTAGAGAGACGTTCATCTCCTTAGGTTGTTCGGCAAAGATCTGCCACTGTAGAGCCCTTATTTTGCGAGCAATGAACGACTGTAGGCCCAAATTCCCTTCCTTTGAAGTGTAGATGAATCCCCTTTCCTCCCACATGTCTCTGATCTGGAGAGATCGTGGGGTGGATGCTGTCGGGGTGGAGCCGGAGGCAGCACTCCTTCGGGTATTTCTGGAAGACATTATTGCAAGGGTTGAGAAAATAACAATGAAAGCAAAAGAAATTCTAGAGGAAGCAAGTAAGAAGAGTAGAAGTGAGTGAAAATGAAAAAATGAAACGGGGTTTATATAGAGAAGAATTTGCTGCCCGTTGGAGCTGTAACGGCAGGCGCGAATAACGGGGCCAGCTGTTACGTGTTTGCGTGTCTGACGCGTCGGTCATGCGTTTCCGTGTCTGATGCGCGTTTGTTACGTGTTTCCATGTCTGTCGCGACAGCGTGTCGACAGCCTGTATTTTCCGCGTCTGTCGCGGCAGCTGTAATGATAGGCTCCAAAATTTGGGCTTATTATGCTGGTGGAAGGATGTTGGGCTGAATTCACTTCTCCTTTTCTTCTTATCTCCTTTATTTCCTAAAAAAACAATAAAAATAAAATATTATTTCTTAAAAATAAAATAAATCTAATTTCCTAATATATAAATAATAAATAATAATAAAACTAAAAAAATAAAATTTAGGTTAAATTAGGGATGCCAGGTGGGGCATCTCCTAAGGTAATCACTTCCTGCATTCTTGGGGCTTCAGTCCCCTGATAATCCTTCAAGCGCTGTACATTGACTTTGAACTGGTGCCCGTCTTTTAAAGATCGAATCGTGATAGCACCATGGGGAAAAACCTGTACAACTTGGAATGGGCCAGACCATCTAGATTTCAGCTTCCCTGGGAAGAGTTTCAACCTAGAGTTAAAAAGCAACATAAGCTGCCCTGGGCAGAACTGCCGTGGCAGCAACATCTTGTCATGCCACTTCTTAGTTTTATCCTTGTAGATTCTTGCGTTGTCATAGGCCATTGTCCGAATTTCTTCAATTTCATTTAGGTCAAGTAGCCTTTTCTGCCCTGCCTTTTCCAAGTCCATATTGACTGCCTTGATTGCCTAGTGTGCTCTGTGCTCTATCTCGACAAGTAAATGGCATGTTTTCCCGTAAACCAGTCGGTAAGGAGACATTCCCAATGGAGTTTTGAAAGTTGTCCTATAAGCCCATAACGCATCATTAAGGTGTAAAGACCAATCTTTCCGAGTTGGCTTAACCATCTTTTCAAGAATGTTCTTGACTTCCCTGTTGGATATTTCAACTTGTCCATTGGTCTGAGGGTGATATGCTGTTGCAATCCGATGCTTGACACCATACTTCTTTAAGGCAGCAGCTATAACCCTGTTGTCAAAATGTCTCCCTTAATCACAGATGATCGCCTTAGGGATGTCGAATCTAGAAAAGATGTTTTTGTGTAAAAACCTTTGAACTGTCTTGGCATCATTCTTTTGAGTGGCGATAGCTTCAACCCACTTAGATACATAATCTACTGCCAGGAGGATATATAAATTCCCACATGATGATGGGAATGGTCCCATAAAATCGATCCCCCAAACGTCGAAGATCTCAACTTCAAGAATGTTCTGCAGCGGCATCTCGTGTCTCCTTGAGATGTTTCCTGTCCTTTGGCAATTGTCACAGCTCTTGTAGAAGATTTAGCATCTGTAAATAATGACGGCCAATAAAATCCGGACTGCAGAACCTTGGCAGCAGTTTTGTTGCCTCCTAAGTGTCCTCCATACTGTGAAGCATGACAGTGATGAAGTATATCTTCATGTTCATCATGTGGTACGCATCTCCTTATAACCTGATCTGCACAAATTTTGAAAAGAAGAGGTTTGTCCCAATAATAATGCTTAACATCATTTTGGAACCTCTTCCTGGCTTGATAATTAAGGTCAGGAGGAATTATTCCGCTAACTAAAAAATTAACGAAATCAGCATACCCGGGGAGTTCAGAAGACTTACCTGCCGCCATGGTTGTCACGGAAGTGACTGTGGCAGCAAATAGCTACTCATCAGGGAAGGTCTCCATTATGTTTGTCTCATCTGTCGGTAGACTCTTTCCCTTCTCCAACCTTGACAAGTGATCTGCCACTTGATTCTCTGTCCCCTTTTTGTCCTTGATTTCAAGGTCAAATTCTTGCAATAGCAAGATCCAACGTATCAGTCGAGGCTTTGCATCCTTTTTCGTGAACAGATACTTCAATGCAGAGTGGTCTGTGTGCACTATGACCTTCGTTCCAAGTATATAAGAATGAAACTTGTCAATGGAGAAAACCACAACTAATAACTCCTTCTCTGTGGTGGCGTAGTTCACTTGGGCGTCGTTCAATGTTTTGCTGGCATAGTATATGACATGAAAAAGTTTGTCTCTCCGCTGCCCAAGTGCTGCCCTGATAGCATAGTCACTAGCATCACACATGATCTCAAATGGATGTGTCCAGTCTGGTGGTTGTACTATTGGGGCTATTACCAGTTTTTCTTTCAGAACCTTGATTGCTTCAGTACATTCAGTATTAAAGTCGAAGGGTCGGTTCTACTCTAGAAGATGGCATAGGGGCTTGGTGATTTTTGAAAAATTCGCAATGAACCTCCGATAAAAACCAGCATGTCCTAAGAAACTTCTGATGCCCTTGACTGTGGTGGGCGGCGGCATCTTTTCGATCACTTCTGTCTCAGCTCTGTCGACTTCTATGCCACGGCAGCTAATCTTATGGCCAAGGACTATCCCTTCATCCACCATGAAGTGACATTTTTCCCAGTTCAAAACCAAGTTTGCTTTATCACATCTTTCGAGCACCTTTTGTAGGTTGCCTAGGCAGCTTTCAAAGTTGTCTCCAAAGACTAAAAAGTCATCCATAAAGATCTCTAGGAAATCCTCCACCATATCGGAGAATATTGCCATCATGCACCTTTGGAAGGTGGTTGGTGCATTGCATAGTCCAAAAGGCATTCTCCTAAAAGCGTAAGTTCCGTAAGGGCATGTGAATGTCGTCTTTTCTTGATCTTCCGGTGCGATAGCTATTTGATTATAACCTGAATAACCATCAAGAAAACAATAGTAAGGTTCACCCGCTAATCTATCAAGCATTTGATCAATAAAGGGTAAAGGAATGTGGTCCTTTCGGGTAGCCTTGTTAAGCTTTCGATAGTCCATACAAACCCTCCAACCGGTCACAGTCCTAGTTGGGATTAGCTCATTGTTTTCGTTGGTCACCACGGTCATTCCTCCTTTCTTGGGAACACATTGCACCGGGCTCACCCATTTGCCGTCCGAGATGGCGTAGATTATTCCAGCATCTAGCCATTTGATTATCTCTTTTCGCACCACCTCTTTCATCGCATGGTTCAGCCGCCTTTGTGCATCAATAGTCGGCTTATGATCATCCTCTAAAAGGATTTTATGCATACATAATGTTGGACTAATGCCTTGAATATCAGCTATCGTCCATCCAATAGCTTTTTTATGCTGCTGCAGCATCCCTATTAACTGTTGTTCTTGTTCCTGCATCAACTTGGAAGAGATGATTACGGGCAACGTATAATTTAAACCAAGAAAAGCATATTTTAACCGCCCTGGCAGGGGCTTAAGTTCTAAAATAGGGGGTTCAACAGTTGACGGCTTTTGAATTGCATGGTTATCCGAGGTATAATTTAAAGGCTCGAATAACTTACCTGGATGATTGCCTATCCAGTTTACCTCCTCCTGATCTTCAGTATCAGATGTATCGGATTCTGAGGAGTTGTTGTCGTCGGTGCTGTCATGACAGTCTTGTAAGTGGTTGCCGAGGCAGTGACCAATGTTGATGTCATGACAGCCCGACCTGATGCAGGGTTGGTCAAGGGTAACTTCAGTGATAACCTTGCATTCTTCTTCTGCATCAGCATGCTTCATAGCTTGGAGAACATTCAACTTTATTTCTTGATCATTCACTCTCATAGTGAGTTCTCCTCTTTCCACATCAATCAGTGATCTTCCCGTGGCTAAGAAGGGTCGCCCCAGGATGATTGATACGTTTTCATCTGCTTTACAATCTAAAACAAGAAAGTCAGCAGGAAAAATAAACTTATCCACTCTTACTAGAATATCTTCGATTTTTCCTTCCGGATGAACGTAAGAGCGGTCTGCCAGCTGCAGAATTACTGTTGTGGGACGAGCTTTTCCAATACCTAATTTCTGAAAAACAGATTTTGGCATTAAATTTATACTAGCACCAAGATTACAAAGTGCCTTACCCACATATTTGTCTCCGATTACACATGGTATGATGAAGCTCCCAGGATCCTTCTTTTTCTGGGGTGGA
The DNA here is from genome assembly GCA_958450335.1 of Hibiscus tridactylites. Classification (NCBI taxonomy): domain Eukaryota; kingdom Viridiplantae; phylum Streptophyta; class Magnoliopsida; order Malvales; family Malvaceae; genus Hibiscus; species Hibiscus tridactylites. Next base: position 34,471,593 of record OY288289.1, on the reverse strand, counting down.
TGCTTGTGCAGTATACTCATGCATCCTTCTGTCATCTTAACTGTTTCAAATTCCCCAAGTCTAGATTTCTTCGACATGGCATCCTTGAGAAATTTGGCATAACCGGGCATCTCCCTAACGGCATCTAACAGCAGAATGTTGATGTGAATCTGCTTAAAATATCATAAATCTGTTTAAGCTGTGATTCTTGTTTCAATTTCTATAACCGTTGAGGAAAAGGAGGTGGGGACGATAATCAGCAATACGTCCTTCCCACTGCATACGGATCTGAGGAGGTTTGGGTTCAACATCTTTCTCCTCTGTCTCTTCTGCTGTTGTGACAGGCTCATCGACAGTAGGTTGTTTGTTACATGTCGGGGCAGCATCCTCGGCAGGTGACTCCAAGGCTGGTTCAACTGATTCAGCTTTCTTCTCAGGCCCTGGTAGTTTCTTCCCACTCCTAGTAGTGATGGCTTTACACTGCTCATGTGTGGGTTGTCTAGCGTTTTCAGTATTGCTAGGAAATCCGACATTCTGCCTTGGGTTGATATGCTGGGAAACCTGACCCATTTGTGTCTCCAACAATTTCAGAGTAGCTTCATGATTTGTCATCTGCATCTCTATTTTATCCATGAATGTCTTCGTCTTCTTGACAAAGTGATTCATGTTCTCAATGTAAGTTCTTGTTTGAGACAAAAACGTAGCCAGAGTCTGTTCCAGTATACTGTTTGTGGCAGCTGGTGGCTGTTGCTGCGGTTGCTGCCGAGTCAGCAGTCTAGGTCCTCTCTGATTCTGATTATTCTGTGCTTGAGGATTTAGGGGCATTATTAGGATTACTCCAAGAAAACTTGGGATCCTTTCTCCAGCTGGGATTGTAGTTGTTGGAGTTATAATTCTGCTTATTTTAGTTTCCAACATACTTTCCCTCTTCTAACTGTATAGGACATTCATATGAACTGTGATTTCCTTCACAAATTTCACATACCTCTTCGACAACGAATACATGTTGTGAATCATCGTTCAAGAGCTTTTTCATTGCCTTAGTGAGATATGCCACCTATGATTTCATTGTGTTGTCAGCCTCATACTCCTTAACAGCTAGGACCCGTTTACCCCCTCTTCTTTCTGTTGGAAACTGCTCCACATTCTTAGCAAGATTTTTCAATACTTGCATTGCCTCATATGGGTCTTTGTCCAGTAGTAATCCGTTTGCTGCTGAATCAATTCGAATACGAGTTTGTAAATTGGCAGCATTATAAAACTTGGTTACCTGGTTCCAGACGGGGAATCCATGCATTGGGCAGTTCCTTAGAAGAGTAGCATTATAAAACTTGCATTGCCTCATATGGCTCGTCATCTTCCTGCTGAAAAGTAGCAATTTCGTTACGTAATCGCTCAGATAAATGTGAAGGATTAAAACGAGATAAGAATTCACAAGTTAAATCTGCCCAAGTTCTAATTGAACCCGGTGTAAGTTTATTCCACCAAGTCTTTGCTCTGTCCCTCAATAAATGGGGAAATAACCGAAGCCTCAGTATCTCCGGATTAACTCCTGGTAGTCTAAACGAACCACAGTTTTCCTGGAACGTTTTCAGATGCTCCCTAGCATCCTCTATAGCAGCACCACTAAATTGACCGGCGTTGTTGATCATGCTGAACATAACAGGTTTCAGCTTGAAGTTGTCAACATCTACATCTGGCAGCGTGGTTTCTAGTTCTACATGATCATTCAGCATGTAGTCTCGGCAGGACCGTCGTGCGGCAGCAGTAGGAGGGTCGTCGACAGGAGGAATGATCTCTCCATCTCTAGCAGGATTATTATCCTGGGGATTCCCTTGGTTGTTCATTGCTTCTAACTGTTCTTCAAGGTATTCCTTTTTGGCTAGTACGTGACGAAGTTGGTTCCTAAGATTGAATGAACGTTCTATTGCAGGATCTAATGGATACTCAGGTTCTTCTCCTCGTCTCGGTTTGCGCATAAATAAGAAACCTCATGAAAAGCACAAGCTGAACAAACCAGAATAAAACAAAAAAAACAAAAACAAAAAGAAAAGTGCAGTAAAAGATAGGGTAGAGTTATGTTGCCAGTCGCCGGCAACGACGCCAAAAACTTGTTGCGTGTAAAAGTGTCTATCGCAATTGTTGTGCAAGTATACACGACGCAAGTAGTAAAGTGATACGGAAGTATCGAATATCGTCTCCATAGGGACTGGGCTAATAGCTTCGCCTTGAATTACTGCACGAAAGTAAAAGAATGATTTAAGATTTTGTCTCGAGAATAATAAAGAATACTGGAAAATAGAAGTAAAGTAATCAAGATAAAGAGAATGGGCTGGTATTGAATTGCTTAGTAGTGTAGGTATTGCTAAGTCTAGGAATATCAGCTCTGTCGTCCCCGTCGCGTCAGCACCTGTCGCGGCGGTAGTCTGTTGCTTGTCGCGGCAGCGAACACACAACTCTGTACTTCAAGTTTGGCAAGAATCACTGCTGTGCCTTGGCCTATCCCTTGGTCCAAGTCTGTCGATGAACACGTCTTTGATGATACCTCCCGGCGTGAATCGAAGGATGAACACCGATGTTGTTGAATTCTTCTTTAGCCACTTAACCTCGTCCTATCCCTAGGTCCGAGATAGTTCAACTATAAACATAGAGAACTCGCACTTATTCCTTTCGTATACTTAACTCCCCCAATATTAAGTAAATAGATAACCTCGCAATGCTCTCCCGATACTCTTGCAAGATGTTAATAACCAGAATAAGAGAACTTAAAGTTTATTTTATTGAACTGAAATTTCCTAAAACAAAAGCAACCCATGAAACTACTTTACAAATCAACCCGTGGCCCTAAGGAGAATTTATAACATGTTGAGAGAGGGAAAACGGCTAGGGTTTTGGGAAGAAGGCTAGAGATGGGTGGTGTCCTCTCCTAGGTCGAATTACATGCCTTTATATAGGCTTTGGGTCCAAGTTTTCTAATATGGCAAGAATACAAGTTTAAATTAAAGTACAACTCTAATAAAGACTAAATCTTCAGAGAATATAGCTTTAATTCGTCCTTCCTTCTTGCTTGGAATTTCTCTCCTTGAACTTTGGGCTTGGCCTTCATTCTGATCTAGGTCTTGGAAAAATATAGTGGTATTCGACGACAGACGGGCTTAATTTTCTCTTTCTGTCGAGGTCCACTTTGCTTCTTCTCCTCAAAACTGTTGTCATCATCTGATGTCACGGCGGCAACCATGGCAGCATCGTCCTCCTTGACTGCTCATCCAGTTCCAGCTCTTCTGCTTCACTGCTCAGCGCCTGCCTCTCCATCTGCTACAATAGCAACCTGCAAAAGCAACCAATTTCAGTAGAAATTGTGCCTTTTAATATAATTGTGATGTCTAACTGTAATCTAGCCTAAATGCAATGAATTATGCTTGAATACAACAGAAATATGGGTTAAATAGGGGGTAATTAATAGAACTTTTACACACTCAACAAAGCCTCCTAGGTCTGTTCATGAAGTTCATAGTTTCTTTGGTTTGGCGGGTTACTACCGAAGTTTTGTAGATGGATTTTCCAAGATTGTTGCTCGTTTGACGAAGTTATTGCAGGACGATGTTAAGTTTGAGTGGACTGAAGTGAGACAACAAGCTTTTGAGAAGCTAAAGGAAGCTTTGACGCAAGTTCCTATCTTGATTCAACCTGAATCTGGAAAAGAGTTTATGGTGTATAGTGACGCATCCTATGTTGGTTTTGGGTGTGTGTTGATGCAAAAGGGTAGAGTAGTATCTTATGCATCGCGTCAGTTGAAGGTGCATGAGCGTAACTATCCCACGTAAGTATCTTATGTCTCAGAAGGATTTGAATCTTAGGCAACAACGTTGGGTGCAGTTGCTTAAGGATTATAACCTAGCGATCGAATATCATCCTGGAAAGACCAATGTTGTGGCCGATGCTTTGAGCATGAAAGTGGCGGTGGAGTTGAGGGCGATGTTTGCTTACTTGAGCATATCGCGAGATGGTGGACTTGTTGCTGGGTTGAAAGTGAAACCATCTTTGGTTCAGTTAATCAAGGATAAGTAGTTGCTTGATGATTCTCTTGTACCTCACGTTCAGGATATTGCGGAAGGAAGGCCTTAAGACTTCAGTTTCAGTGATGATGGTGTTCTTTGTTTTGGGAGTCAGATAGTTGTGCCGAATTATGTCGAGTTGAGGTACACTATTCTGACTGAAGCTCATAGTAGTCCTTTCGCTATGCACCCTGTTAGTACGAAAATGTATCGTGATTTGAAAGATGAGTACTATTGGGTGGGATTGAAGAAAGATGTTGCCAAGTTTGTTAGCAAATGTATGGTTTGTCAACGGGTTAAGGCTGAACATCAGGTTCCGTCTGGGTTGTTGCAGCCATTGAGAATCCCAAAATGGAAGTGGGAGAGGATTACCATAGACTTCGTGTCTGGTTTGCCGTTGTCACCATCGAAGAAGAATTCTGTTTTGGTGATTGTGGATCGCCTTACGAAGTGTGCACATTTCTTGCCTGTGCATACTACGTATACCATGGATAAGTTAGTTGAGTTGTACATTGTTGAGATTCTGTGTTTGCACGGTGTGTCGAACTCTATAGTATCGGATAGAGATATGAGGTTCTCGTCGAGGCTTTGGGTATGTTTGAATCAAGCCTTAGGTACGTGGTTGAATTTTAGTACTTCTTATCATCCGCAGACGGATGGAAAGTCAGAGCGTGTTATCCAAGTGCTTGAGGATATGTTGAGGTGTTGCGCTATTGAGTTTCAAGGTTCTTGGGAGAAGAATTTGCCTTTGGTTGAGTTTGCTTATAATAATAGTTAACAGACAAGCATTCAAATAGCACGGTACGAGACTTTATACGAGAGAAAGTGTAGAACTCCCCTTTTGTTGGGCTGAAACGAGGCAAAATTTGATTTTGATGCCAGCTTTGTTGGAAAGAACCACCGAGAAGGTGAAGCTCATTTTTGAGCGTTTGAAGGCAGCATCGGACCGACAAAAGTCTTACGTAGATTTGAAGCATAAGGAGATAGAGTTCGCAGTTAGCGAACGTGTGTTTTTGAAAGTTTCACCTTGGAAGAAGGTGATGAGTTTTGGCCGAAAGGGCAAGTTGAGTCCGAGGTTCATTGGACCATATGAGGTGATAGAACGTGTGGGTCTTGTTGCTTAGATGTTGAGACTACCCTCAGAGTTAGAAAAGATACATAATGTGTTCCATGTATCCATGCTTCAGAGGTATAAATCGGATATGTCACATGTTATGTTTGTGAAAGAGGTTGAGTTGAATCCAGACTTAACATATGATGAGGAGTCTGTTGAGATTCTGGATACGGATAGCAAGGTTCTCCGGGGTAAGACCATGGAGCTGGTCAAGGTCTTATGGAGACATCGTGGCATTGAAGAAACTACGTGGTAAAGAAAGGATGACATGAAGAAGTAGTTTCCTTACCTTTTTCCACCAGCTAAATTTTGAGGATGAAATTTCTTACGTGGGGAGAGTTGTAACGCCCTGGTTTTGGGCCTAGATGTTTTAGATGTTGAATCGTGCCGGTCGGAAACGGTTCGAACCCTTGAGGTGTGTTTAGGGAACACCTAGTTCATGATGTTTTAAAAGTATGGAAAAATATCTAGCACTCCTCATTTATTATATAAATGATTATGGTAAAAACAATTTTGCAAAATGAGATTTGGAAATATTACATTTTGGTATAGTGACCAAAATGCAGTTTTTGCAAAAGTTGATTAGTGACTGTTTTGTAAAGGATTGAAACTTTGAATCTTTAATGAGCTAATTTCACCATTTGTTTTCTTCAGATTTCTCTTTAATTTGGGAGCTTTTAATAATGATTTTTATTTAAAAAATAAAATGGAATTAAAGGAAAAATCAAAGGTTGACTTTTCATAACCAACTTTACGATAGATTTTCTCTTTTCATTTTCTCTCAACTTCCAATCATCCAAAAACTTTTCTCTCACCATAGAACCTCTGATTTTCATCTGGTTTGCTGATATTTCATCTTCCAGAAGATTTCCTATCTTTGTTTCATCAAATCCTATTGATTTTTTCTTTGGATTTTCAAGAAAACTTACCCAAATTGAATAGAGATCAACCATTAAAGGTAAGCTTCATCCTTCTCCTCTAATGATCAGTTCTTTACTGAAATTCACAAGTTATCAATCCTTTGTTAATGGTTTTTGAGTTGTTTTGATGTTATAAACATGGAATAGTTGTTAAATTCAAGATTCTTGATGAGATCTTGATAATTTTCGTATTTCTATGATAAGCTCTGATTTGAGGTTGATTTCTAACATAATATGGAGTTATTTGATGTTGAGAATGAGGTTTTAATAAATAAATCCCGAATAGGTTTGGGTTCCTAAGTTTGAGATGCTAGATTTGTGGTTTTTGAGGTGTTTTTGGTGATCTGCTATTGATAGTGGTATAAGGTTGTGTTTATGGTGATTTTGATTTTGATTGAGGTTTAGAAAAGGTTAGAATTGATAGATCTTGGCTGGGCTTTGATTTCAAGAAGCTTGGAAGTGATTTAGGTTATTTCGAATAGCCGAAATGCTAGTTTTGAGTAGAGCAGCGAGTTAGAATGAGTGGCTGGTGATTTTAATGCATGATGATGCATTAATCCTTTGCTCTTATGTGTAATGAATAGGGGAGAATTCATCGAATGTATTTGGTGTTGATCCGGAAGTGTAGGAAGCCTAGAAATCATTTCGGCAAGCAAGCGAAACGTTATCGGTGAGTACAAATGATTTTAGAAGTCCTTGAGGGACAAGGAAACAAGTTTTGGGGATTTAGGATTGGTTTGAAACACCATCCTAAGTCCAGAAGTAAGTATGCTTAGATTTGCTCTCAAAAAGTGGTTGGTGCCCCTAAATGATTTTGACATGCTCTTGATTTGAGATAAACAAATTCCTACTGTTTTATGCATGATTTATGACATGAAATGATGTTCCATATTGATCCCATGAGATGGAATGACATTGCAAGGAATTTTGAGATTTTGATTAAATGCTATGCATGAATTGCAGTTTTGAAATGGGATGAGATTGATTTTAGAAATGTTGCATCAAAATAGTAAGTGAGATAATGATTTTAATGTAATATATATTGTCATAAATAATGAAATGATTACCAGATATAATTGGTCGACCAATAGGATGAAAAGGGCACTATAAACTAAAAATTCGTACGTGCTCTTTTGATTCGGGCAATGGGGGTAGTGCCATCCCGATCGAAATTGAGAGTCTGATGATGAGAGATACCATCGGGGTAGGTCTTGGTGAAACACCCAAGCTTTGTGGCGAAGATAGATACCCCCATGAGAGTCTGGTGGCAAGATCCCACCGGTGTAGGACTTGGCCTCGAGTCAAGCTATCCGCATATCTGAGTAAAGATAGAATATGAAATGCCAATATATGAGAATGAACTTTGATTTACATGTACCAATGTTGAAATGATTTTATGCTATGAGGAAAGCATATGAGATTTTGAGATTATGAAATGCTTTTGTAGATCAAGCATGTGTGGCTTTGTCATGAGATTTGCATTGGTTGAATGCATGAGATTGATCGATAGATGGTACATGTGATTTTCAAATGGTGATTTGCTTTGAAATGGTTTTCAAGCATGAGATAGAAAGAGCATGGTTTTAGAAATGGTTTTCAAGATAGAGTTTTAATGCTTGCATTGTTGTGTTGGTGTTTCTAGAGCATGCCTCGCTAAGCTATCGTGCTTACGCTCTCTTTTAGCAACAATGCAGACAAGTGAGATATCTTGGGCAGCGAGGAGGCTTCGAGAAATCCAAGGAATAGATAAGCTCAAGTATGGTGTTATGCTTTTACTTTAGTAATGATATATTGCAGTAGGATTAAATGGTTTTTTGGGAGAAGTGTTTTGGACTCCCTGAAGTTGATGCATGTTATATGTGGCTCATTTGGTTTGTAAAAGGCCTTTGTATTGGTTTTGATGCTTTATCTTGCTATTTGGTGTGATTGTGGTTTGTGTTTTAAGCTTGCTCTAATACATGCCTTGTTATGCTTGTGATGATTTATCGAATGTTTACCATAAGTGTGTCCATATGATTTTGTGAGGATTTTTTGAAGTTTGACATAAATTTGAGGCTGTTTTTGAGACACTTCTGGTATGCGTATCGATACTCGGGCTTGCGTATCGATACGCACAAGCCAAACTTGTGCAATTTTGTACATGGGTATCGGTACGGATGGAGAGTGTTTCGGTACGGGTTTGAAGGGCATATCGATACGCGTGAAAGTGTATCGATGCCCTTTCTAAGAGTTTGGTCACTGCCTCCCCGTGTATCGATGCGGCTTCTAGGCGTACCGATATGCGACCGTTAATTTCAGTTAGTGGCATCTTTTAAAGCTTGAAAATGTTGCATTTTAGTCCCTCAACTTCAAGTTTGCAATTGGATGAGTATGGGAGGTCTGATTGTGATGAAAATTGACAGAGAAGCATGAAATGTGACTAATTGAATAAAGATAACTTTGAAATCAGAGAAGTCCTTGTGTTTCACAGAAATTACATTTTGGTCCCTAAATATCCAATTTGCGAAATTAAACCCTTAAAAGAAATCCAATCGATGTGTCGTTTCTTCCAATGCTCTTTGATGATCACATAAGATGTAATATGTATCTAGAAAAGAAAAAAAGGAAAAATGGGTTATCAATCGGAGTCGGATTTAACGGGTTGACTTCAGTTTTCCCCCGTGTAATCACCTCAGTTCGGGTCAACCGTCTAGACCGGCTAAGGGGATTACAAAGGAGTAGATAAGCTCAAATATGATGTTTTACATTTACCTTAGTGATGATATATGGCAATGGGATTTATTGGCTGTTTTGGGAGATGTGTTTTGGACTCCCTAAAGTTGCAGCAAGTTATGTGTGCTCTTTTTGGTTTGTAGAAGGCCATTATATTTGTTTTGTTGCTTTACCTTGCCTTTTGGGATTCTTATGATTTTTAGTTATAGGATGCTCTTTTATATGCCTTGCTTTCTTGTGATTTTATGCCAAAGGCTTGCCATGTGCTTAGAATTGGATGCCTTTGTGTTAGTTTTGATGTTGCTAACATGTCTATATGTTTTGGTGATGATTGGGCGATGTTATATGTGAATTTGTGGCGGATTTTTGTATGCTTCTGGTATGCATATCGATACTTATGCTTGCGTATCGATACGCATAAGCAAAATTGGTGCCCATTGGTCCAGTGGTATCGGTACGACTGGGGAGCGTATCGATACGCCTGAGCAAGATTTGAAGGGCGTATTGATACACGAAAAGGTGTATCGATACCTTTTTCCCAAGTTTGGCCACTGCCTTCCCGCGTATCGATACAGTTCCTTGGTGTACCGATACTTGATTGTTAAATTCTGTTAATAGCATCTTTTGAAGTCCTGAAATGTTACATTTTAGTCCCTGAACATTGTGTATCCAATTAGGTGAGTTTGGATGATCTAATTGTGATGAAATTTTGTAGAGAAGCATGAAATAAGACTAATCGAACATTGGTAACCTTAAAATCAGAAATGTCCTTGTATTTTACAGAATTTACATTTTGGTCCCAAAATGCTTAATTTATGCAATTAAGCCCATAAATGAAATCTGATCGATGTGTGATTTCTTCCTATGCTCTTTGACGATCACATAGGATCTAAATTGCATCTAGAAAAGAAAAAAAGGGACACTAATCGAAGTTGGCTTTAACGAGTTGGCTTCAGTTTTCCCCGTGTAGCTCCTTGGTTCTGGTCATCCGTCTAGACCGGGCTAAGGGGGTTACACTTCCTATATAGGGTTGGGATGTGTGTTGATTCAAGAAGGTAGGGTGGTAGCTTATGCATCTCGGCAGTTGAAGGTGCATGAGCTTAATTACCATACGTATGATATCAAGTTGGTTGCGGTGGTGCTTGCCATAAAAATTTGGAGGCATTACCTTTATGGTGAAAAGTGTACGATTTACACGGACCACAAAGTTGGAAGTACTTGTTGTCACACAAAAAGTTGAATCTTAGGCAACGACGGTGGTTGGAGTAGCATAAGGACTATGATTTGACGATTGGGTACCATCCAGGGAAGGCTAATGTTGTAGACAATGCCTTGAGTAGAAAGATTGTTGTATAGTTAAGGTCGATGTTTGCTTGTTTGATTATATCGCGAGATGGTTGTTTGGTGGCTGAATTGCAAGTGAAACCCTCGTTGGTAGAGTTGATTAAGGAGAAGCAGTTGTTGGATGATTCGTTGATACTGTATATGCAGGACATTGCGGAAGGTAATCCAACGGAATTTTGTTTCAATGATGATGGTGTTTTGTGTTTTAAGAGTCGAGTAGTTGTGCCGGAAGATGTTGGGTTGAGGCGCACTATCTTAACTGAGGCTCATAGTAGTCCTTTTTCTATGCATCCTGGTAGTACCAAGATGTATCTTGGGTTGAAAGATAAGTACTATTGGGTTGGTTTAAAGAAGGATGTTCCTGATTTTTTTAGTAAGTGCATGGTTTGTTAGCGTGTTAAAACTGAGCATTAATTTCCCTCTAGATTGTTGCAACCGTTGAAGATTCCGAAATGGAAATGGGAGAGAATCACCATGGATTTTGTGATGGATTTGCCTTTGACATCGTCCAAGAAGAATTCCATTTGCGTGGTTGTTAATCGTTTTACGAAGTGTGCACTTTTCCTGGCGGTGCATACTACGTATACGTTGGATATGTTAGTGGATTTGTACATCTATGAGATTGTGAGGTTACATGGGGTGCCTAAGTCCATTTTTCGCATCAAGATCTGCGTTTCACAGCGAGGTTTTGGGAGTGTCTACATCAAGCATTGGATGCGCGTTTGAATTTTAGTACTTCGTATCATCCGCATACGGATGGTCAGTCTGAACGAGTTATCCAAGTGTTGGAGGATATGTTGAGGTGTTGCATCCTTGATTTCCAAGGTTCTTGGGAGGAACAATTACCTTTGGTGGCGTTTGCTTACAATAATAGTTTTTTGGCTCCTTATGATGCCTTGTATGGAAGGAAGTGTAGAATGCCTCTTTGTTGGGCGGAAACGGGGCAGAAGTTTGTCTCTTTTCCTAATGTGTTAAAGGGCACTACGGAAAAAGTGAAGCTCATTAGTGAGCGTTTGAATGGGGCTGGATCGGCAAAATTCTTATGCAGATTTGAAGCGTAAGGGAGTTAAGTATGTTGTAGGTGATAAGCTGTTTTTGAAGGGTTCACCTTGGAAAAAGGGGATGAGATTTGGCTGGAAGGGTAAGTTGAGTTTGAGGTTTACTAGACCATATGAGGTGCTTGAGCGTGTTGGACCCGCTGCTTATAGGTTAAGGTTGCCTCCCGAGTTGGAGAATATACATGATGTTTTCCATGTATCTATGCTTTGAAGGTATAGATCGGATCTGTCTCATGTTAGGCCTATTTAGGAGATAATGTTAAATCCAGATTTATCCTATGATGAAAAACCAGTCAAGATCTTGGATTTGGACAACAAAGTTCTTCGTGATAAGACCATTGAGTTGGTCATGGTCTTATGGCAACATCGTGATGTAGAGGAAGCAACGTGGGAAAGGAAGGATGACATGATGAAGCAGTTTCATTATCTTTTTCCATTAGGTAAAAAATTCGAGGACGAATTTCGGTTTAGTGAAGTCAATTTTGGGAAATGACTTTTGGAAGATTGACATTTCGGTTTAGTGACTAATTTGTAAAAATGTAAAAAATTAAAGTATTGTTTTGAAAGAGGGCCAAAACTTAGAATCTTTAGGGATCTATTACACCAAGGTGTTATCAGCCTTTTCCCTTGTTTTAGTATTTTTAAAAGATTTAATAAACTAATTTATTAAATGGTTTTCAATAAAAAAGGATTTTAAAAGGCTAAAACATTTTCTTACGTAACTACTTTTCTCCTAAATTTTTCTCTCAACTTTCCCATCAGCCAAACTATTTTCTCATCTTTAAAATCTCAAGAGATTTATCTCTTTTCGCCCACTTTTGATTTTTAAATGGTTCTCGTGGATTTCTACATCAACTAGCTATGGATTTCTTGAAGGTTTTCATCTAAATCATTGCCAATCGAGGGAAAAATCTTGTGTTAGAGGTGATCTTTCTTTTCTCTCCAGTAATCATGGTTCTTTAATGAAATTCTCAAGTCTTTGGCTCTCTAATTGTGTTTATTAATAAAATTTTATAATCTAATTGATGAAAAATGGTTAGATCAAGCTTTGAAAGATGATTTCTCAAGATTTTCGTAATGGTATTGTTTTTGTTAATTTGAGATTTATTTTAATCATGTTTTAGATTTTAAATGATGTTGAAATAATGGTTTTATCATAGTAATCCTGAAATGAGTTGGATCTCTAATTGTTAGGTTGCTAGATTCGAGTTTTGTGGTGATAATGTGGTTTTGGTGTTGCTAGGGATAAGAGGATACAATTAGGCTATTCTTGGATGTTAATTGATGATTAAAAGGGATGGAAGTGTTAGGTTTTGGCTGGGTTGAGTTTGTAGAGTAATCGAAGGTGTTTTTGGTTGTTTCAGATAGGCGATTTCGTGTTTTTGGGCAGAGCAGCGGGGTGGTTTTGGTTTCTGGTGATTTTAATGCATTAATCATATTTTTGTGTGTGGTATAAACAAGGGAGAAAGTATCGGAAGCAATCTGTGAAGTTCCGGGAGTTTCAGAAGCTTGATTACGCTTCGGCAAAGCAAGCGAGGCATTGTCGGTGAGTGGGATTGGTTTTAAAACCTTTCAAAGTTATGAAAGCAAGGTTTGGGGGTTTAGATTAAGCTTGAAATGCTAATATAGGCTCGTAAGTAAGTTTAAGATGTTTCGCTCTCGTTTCTCGGTTTTAATCCCATTGATTTATATGATCATGCTCATGTTTTGAAGATAGATATAAACCTACTATTTTATGCATGTTTTGAGAAATGATTTGATGACTTATATGATCCCATAAGATAGAATTATGATTTTGAAGAGATAGAACTTATTGAGAAGATGTTATGCTTTAATTGTGTTTTTGAAATGTGATGAGAATGGTTTATGTTGATCCATTGGAAAACAGTTGGTAAATGGTGTTTAAAAATGTATATTGGCATGAGATGAGATTACTTTTAACGGATATAATTGGTCGACAATAGGATGAGAAGTGCACTATAATATACAAAATTCGTACGTGCTCTTTTGTTTGGGCAATGGGGGTAGTGCCATCCCATTCAAAAGTGAGAGTGTGGTGATGAGAGATTCCACCACGGTAGGTCTTGATGATGTTAGATTCCACCAAGCTTTATGGCGATGAGAGATACCGCCATGAGAGTTCGGTGATGTGAGATTCCACTAAGGTAGGACTTCACGATGTGAAATTCCGTCAAGCTATCCACATATCCGAGTATTTTGCTAAAATGTCAATATATGAGATTCATATGTACCTTGTTTATAAATGATTTAATGAATTGAGTTTTATATATTAGATTATTCTTTGAGAAATGCTTTTGAGAAACAAGCATGTGTGGTTTTGCTTTGAGATTATGCATTTGGGTTAATGCATGAGATAGATGGTACATGTGGTTTTAATGATGTGAGTTTTGCTTTGAAAATGATTTCAAGCATGAGATAGATTGAGCATGATGAGATAGAGTTTCCTAATTGAGAAATGGTTTTAAAATGCATTGTTGTTGTTGGTTTGTTTTGAGCATCACTCACTAGGCATTGCCGTTTATGCTCTATGCATTACTGCTTATGCTCTATTTTTCCAACAATGTAGAGAAATAGCATCTTTTGGGCAACGAAGAAGCTAGAAGGAACCCAAGGAGTGAAACTTAGCTCAATGTAGAGAAATAGCATCGTTTTGCATAGGTAGCATGCCTATAGATTTCCTTAATGCATATTGCTAAGCTATGATGATTCGTTGGTGCCTCATGATCAGGATATAGCTGATGGTAAGGCTACGGACTTCTGCTTTAATGATGATCGAGTTCTATGTTTCAAAATTCGAATAGTGGTGTCGGAAGATGTTGAGTTGAGGCACACTATTTTGACTGAGGCTCATAGCAGTCCTTTTGCTATGCACCCTGGTAGTACTAAAATGTATCGTGGCTTGAAGGATGAGTACTATTGGGTGGGGTTGAAAAAGGATGTGGCTGATTTTGTAAGCAAGTGTATGGTTTGCCAACGAGTGAAGGCTGAGCATCATTTTCCCTCTAGTTTGTTACAGCCTTTGAGGATACAGGAGTGGAAATGGGAAAGGATTATGATGGATTTCGTATCTGGGTTGCCTTTGACATCATCAACAAAGAACTTTGTGTGGGTGATTGTGGATAGTCTTACGAAGTGTTGACATTTCTTAGCTGTGCATACTACGTATACGTTGGATAAGTTGGCAGAGTTGTATATTGTTGATATAGTGCGTTTGCACGGTGTGCCCAAGTCCATAGTGTCGGATAGGGATCTGAGGTTCACAGAGAGGTTTTGGGAAGTTTACATCAGGCGTTGGGTACGCGGTTGAATTTCAGCACGTCATATCATCCTCAATCGGATGGGCAGTCGGAACGAGTTATCTAGGAGCTGGAGGATATGGTGCGATGTTGTGTGATTGATTTCCAAGATTCTTGGGAAAAGCAATTACCGTTAGTTGAGTTTGCTTATAATAATAGCTTTCAGGCAAGTATACAGATGGCACCATATGAGGTCTTGTATGGGAGAAAGTGTAGAACACCTCTTTGTTGGGCTGAGGCGGGGCAGAAGTTGCTTTCCTTGCCGAATATGTTAAAAGGAACAACTGAGAAAGTGAAGCTCATCTGTGAGCGGTTGAAGGTTACATTTTCACTTCATCCAAACACTCTCCATTTTCTCTCAATTTTCCAGAAATTATTCTCTCAAATCCTCTTTTGATTTCCATCTTTTCCTTGTTGATTTCTTCCATTTTCCATCAATTTTCTTCAAGCTAATCTTGCCAAATTAGAGGAGAAGCAAGGATTGGAGGTAAATTTCGTTCTAACCCTCTAATCTAGGTTCTTTAATGAAATTCCAAAGATATTTGACTCTTTATTAAAGAATTTAATTGAGGTTTTGTTGTTAGATTGATAAACTATTGAAATCTTGGTAGAAAATGGATTTTAATGTCATTTTCGAATCTTGTTTGATTTGGATGGTTTGAGTTTGTATCTAAATGAGTTTTAAAAAAGGTTTTTGGTGTTGAAGTGGAGTCTTAATCATAGAGATCACGAAATCCTTGAGTTTCTTGATTTTTGAGGTGTTTTTGGTTGAGTTTTTTTGGTGTTCTTGAGAAATTCGAGTTGTTGGAGGTATAAGGATGGTTTTAGGTTGTTTTTTTATGTTGATTAACACCTAAAGTGTGTTGGATGAGTTGGGTAATGGCTGGGTTGAGGTTAGAGGTCAATCGATTGAGTTATCGATTGTTTTGGATGGGTGTTTTGATGCTTTATAGTAGGGTTGCAGAATTTATTGTGTGTGTTGGTGTTTTGGATGCATTTTAATGCATTTAACCTCTTTTTTGTGTGTTAAAAACAAGGGATACTATTCCGGAAGCAAACGAAGTGGTTTTGGAGGCTTCAGACGATCGATAGTTGCGTCAGCAAGTGTGGTTTCGCAAGTTGGTGAGTGGAACTTGGTTTTCTAGCGTGGAAACGTTTTAGAAAAGGTTTTGGGCACTTAGTAAGAGCTTGAAACGCGTTACTAAGTTCGAAAGTAAGTAAAGTGTAACTCTCTCGAAGATTGTTTTAGTTTGGGCCTTTGGTTCACTTGATTTTAATTGCATTTACCAACTATTTTAAAGCGTGTTTTGAACATATGAAATGAGGTTGATGATGCCATGTGGTTTGAGGATGCACTAGGTAAGTGATCCTTGTATGCATGTGTTGATGCATGTGGTTTGAAGCATGGTTTAATGCTTAGTTTATAGCTTATCATGAATGCTTTGTAAAAACAGTGGGGTTCGCATGTGTTATGGTTTATATTGGCAAGTGATGTTGTATAAAGTGTTTTATAAATGAAACCGGATATAGCTAGCCAGCTATAGGATTGAGTGTACTATAAACATGTTGCCTTGGATGTTGAGGGGTTATGATTGTAATGAATACTCCATCTAAGTACCCTAACGATTGAGGATTGCTTAAGGTTGTAACGATGGAGGGTAGCTCCTGGGTGCGAACCTTGTGTGTGTCCCGTCTCTCGTTAGTGGGTTATACATCTATCGGTGAGTGGTGTTGAGGGGTTGTGATTGTACCGAATACTCCACCACAGGTGTCACAATGATGGAGGATCGCTCTCATGTGTGAGCCTTGTAATGCCGGTAGAGTGTGTGAAGGGTGTGGGAAAACCCTTGGTAATCCGTGTATCCGATATATGTTTTTGAATTGTTGCTTATCACTTTTGAGCCAATATAATGAAATGAGATATTGTGGAAAATGATGCTAATGCATATTTTGAAAGATGCATGTTTTGATTAAAGCTTGGCATAATGGTGCTTATGCTTGGAAGGCTTTGAATACATGTATCAATGGTTTAGTTGCTAAATTTATATGAATCATGTTGCATGATGTATAATTCGATGAGTTTGATGTTAAAGTGCATGTTTTGTCAAGAAAGGCAAAATGGTTTAGAAAGAATGAAATATGGTTTTGTGCATTGATGATGCTTGTGGTTTTGAGCAATTCTCACTAAGCTTGTATGGTTATGCTCTCTTTGTTCATCAATGCAGACAATTAAGCTTTTGGAGGTAGCATCTTCAAGGGAATCTTACCAAGACACTTTCTAAAAGTGTGTTGTGTTCTTGAACTAGTGTAATAAAGGCAATGAGAGTGTCCAATGCAATGAATGTTATTGGTTTGTTAATTTCTGGTTTTGTGCAAGTTTGAGATGCATATTTGGACTTGTAAATGGCCTTTGAGTTTTGGTTTATGCTTGCGTTTGGATTTTAGACTTTTGGTTCTTTTAACTATAGGTAGCATGCCTCTAGTCTCATTGCTATTGAGAATGATGCTATGATATTGCCTAAGCTTCGTGTAAGTCGTCTTTGATGTGTATTTGAGTTGCCATATTTGTTGGCCATGTGTCGGGATGGTTTCGGATGGTTTAAATCGAGTTTAAACATCATTTTAAAACATTGCAGGCCCAAGTGTTTCGAAACACCCTTGCCTGTTTTGAAACGGTGGCCTAAAAAGGCCTTGGTGTTTCGAAATGGTGAGGCATGTTTCGAAACATTTTGCCTCTGTGAACCATTATTCTGAAACGAGCCTGAGGGGTTTCGAAACGAACCCGTGTATCGAAACGGTCAGCTCTGTTTTGAAACGGATGTTCTGATACGGGGCTCTCTATTCCGAAACGTTCGATCGTTATAGCAGTTTTGAATTGTTATGAGTTTCTATTTCTTACAATTTGGTCCCCGTTTTCCTCGTATGCAATTGGATGGGTTCTAGATGTCGTTTTTAGCTGAGATTTTCTAATAACCCTTATATTTCTTACAATTTGGTCCCTGTTTGCCTCGTATGCAATTGGATGAATCTAATAAAAAGTTGGTAATCTAAATTTGCTAATAACCCTTATATTTTATCAAATTTATGAAATGGTCCCTAAACATTAATTTAGTTGAAATCAAAGGGTGATTTTGTTGTTATTTTATCCGCTGCTTATGTGTGTACACTTAGGAACCTAATTGCATTTAGACAAGATAAAAGAAAAAAAAGGTCGTTTCCCGCATGATCCGTTCAGTTCGGTCTATCGGTCAGGCTGGGTCGAGGGGGTTACATTCGGTGGTATTAGAGCCAGGTTACGAAAGGTTGGGATGATGGTAAGTTGTTGGTATGTGACGTTACTGTTATCATGTGTGTTTTGGTGATGTTTGCTTTAGTCGATGAATAGTAAAGCATGTTAATGTTAAGTATGTGATAGAGATGTGATTTATATGATGATTGAATATAAATACAAGTGTTATGATTTTTGATTGGGCTGAATCTTGATGCTTGAGTCGCATGATGGTTGAGATATGCATGTAGTATGCTTTATGCTATGTTGGGGGGAAATTGGAGTGCTCATTGCCTTATTACCTAGTGAAATGTTTAAAATTTGGTTTTGGAAGTCTTGGGATCCTTGTTAAGAGCTGACCTAATCTTCTGTTTGTTTTATGTTCATGCTTTAATGTTAACTAGCACAATGGAATCGAGACATGAGTTATGATCTGGAACAGTTGAGCCTCTTGATGGGCAACGTGACCAGGAGAACGAGGTTCTGCCTGGTGGAAACTTACCTTCTCCTCCGTCACCACCATCTGTGGCTGGGGAGCAGGAACAGCAAGGACAAGCTGGTCCGATGTTGGGAGATTTGACGCCTTTGGCGTAGGTGATGATGGGAGCATTCCAGGTTGTTGTTGTTGGAGTGCATGTACATGCTCATGCTGCTGGACAAGTGGGATTGCCACTGGAGCAATTGAAGAGTTTGGGAGGAGTAAAGTTTCATGGATTATCTCTTGAGGCGTCCGAGGTACGGATGGACAGTATGATCCGGATATTGGATCAAATGGGGTGAAATGATGCACAGAAGCTGGGCTACGCAGTATCGTTATTGCATGGTGAATCATATATATGGTAAACGATTGCGACCGCAGCATTGGACCCAGAAGAGGTAGATTGGACGTTCTTCCGGTCTACTTTTAAGAGAAAGTATCTTGGAGTTAGATACTTGGACGACAATAAGAGAGAATTTATGTCTTTGGTTCAGGGGAATATGACCGTAGCTGAGTATGAGGTCCAGTTCGTACGACTGAGCCAATATGCTCTGGAGTTGGTGCCGAGTGATAGGCATCGATGAGATTGTTTTCGGTATGGCCTGGTGTAGGACGTGAAGACGTACATGCTCGTGACTGATTATACGGGCTTTGATGTGCTCATGACTCGAGCCAAAGATATAGAGCAGAGCTTGGGTTTGACCTCGCGTGGGGGTGGTTCTAGTTCGAGCAAGAGAGCTGCTGATGCTAGCCCTAGTGGTGGGCAGAATAAGAGGAACTGAGACCGTAGATATCAGCCTCCGGTTAGGTGTGGTAGCTTTGGGTGAGGTGCACCGACTCAGGGCAACATGCAGAAGTTTGAGCAGGGTACATGTTAGACGTGAGGTTCACGGGAGCACTTGAGGATGGATTGCCCTCGTGCGGCTCGTGAGTTACAGGTTCCTGTGGTTGGAGCTAATTCATGTTAGAACTGTGGATCCGCCAACCATATGAGGCGTGAGTGTCCCCTATTAGCGGGAGGTAGTCAGGGTCGTGCACCAGCTGTTGCACAGCAGAGAGGTCGTGCGCGGTCGTGGTAATTTTCAGAGGAGAGAGAATGATCATAGGGGTGTAACACATGTAGTAGATGTTCATCCGGAAGGAGGTGATCCCGCGAGGGTGTATGCCATCGCGAGGGACGTACTGACACCGATGTGATTGCAGTTACCTTCACCTTGCAATCCTTATCTTTGTTAGCATTGATTGATTCTGGATCCACGCATTCATATATCTTGAGTGAGCATGCACATTTTCTTGATATTCCTGTTGAGATGCTAGATGTAGGAATGCAAGTTACAAATTCTTTTGATGAGACTGTTGTTACAAGGAAGTTGTATAAGAGGTGCTCGTTGTCTGTTCAAGGTCATGTGTTCTCTGTTGATTTGATGGAACTACTTTTTTATGGTTTTGATGTGATTCTTGGAACAGATTGGTTGGTTGAGCATCGAGCTGTAGTGGATTTTGATGTTAAGCGGGTTACCCTAAAACATGTAGATGATTACAAAGTAGTAATCGTAGGTGAGAACATGAAGTTCTTGTCTAACACAATTTCGGCTCTTGAAGCGATTCGGATGTTGGAGTAGGGATGCAAAGCTTTCTTAGCGTATGTGATGAATCTTGGTACGAAGGAAGTGCGAGTGCAATACATACGAACCGTATGCGAGTTTCCGGGTGTCTTTCGGGAAGAGTTGCCTGGATTGCCACCCAACGGAGAGGTTGAGTTTGGTATCGAGTTGTATGAGAATACGACTCTGGTGTCCATTGCTCCTTATCGCATGGAACCTAAGGATTTGAAAGAGTTGAAGATGCAACTTCATGAGTTGCTTGACCGATGATTCATAAGGCCGAGTATTTCACCATGGGGTGCACCGGTCTTGTTTATGAAGAAGAAGGATGGTACAATGCGTATGTACATAGATTATCGGCAACTGAGCAAGTTGACGATTAAGAACAAGTACCCTTTGCTGAGGATCGATGATTTGTTTGACCAGATTTGTGGTGCTTCGGTGTTTTCAAAGATAGATTTGAGGTTTGGGTACTACCAGCTTAAGGTTAAGGATTTGGATGTAGCTAAGACAGCTTTTCTGACTATGTACGGACATTATGAGTTCTTGGTAATGTCGTTTGGATTGACGAATGCACCGGCTGCATTCATGAATATGATGAATAGGGTGTTCCATGAGTTTCTGGATCAGTTTGTGGTGGTGTTTATCGATGATATTCTCGTGTACTCGCGTACCGAGGAGGATCATGATAGACACTTGAGAATTGTGTTGCAAGTGTTGTTGGAAAATCAGCTTTATGCTAAGCTGAGCAAGTGTGGGTTTTGGCTCAAAGAAGTGGTATTCTTGGCCATATGGTGTCAGTCGAAGGTTTCTGGGTTGATCCACAAGAGCTTGAGGTGGTGATGAGTTGGAAGACGCCTAAGTAAGTGACGGAAATGTGTAGTTTCCTTGGGTTGGCTGGATACTACCGAAGGTTTGTCCAAGGTGTCTCTAAGATTGCTGCCCTTTTGACCAAGTTGTTGCAAAAGAATGTTCGCCTTGAGTGGACTGATGTTAGGCAACAAGCTTTCGAGAAGTTGAAGGAAGCTTTGACGCAAGCTCTTGTCTTGATTCAACCAGAGTCAGGTAAGAAGTTTGTAGTCTATAGTGATGCATCATATGTTGGTTTGGGCTGCGTATTGATGCAAGGTGGGAAGGTTGTAGCTTATGTGTCTAGACAGTTGAAGGTGCATGAGCGCAACTACCATACGCATGAACTAGAGCTCGCAACAATGGTGTTTGCTTTGAATATTTGGAGACACTACCTTTATGGTGAAAGGTCTGTGGTTTATACCGACCATAAGAGTTTGAAGTATCTTATAACGTAGTGGGAGTTGAATCTTAGGCAACGAAGGTGGTTAGAGTTGCTTAATGATTACGATCTGACCATTGAGTATCATCCGGGAAAGGCCAATATGTTGACTGATGCTTTGAGTAGGAAGGTAGTTGTTGAGCTGAGGGCTATGTTTACTCGTTTGAGTATATCGCATGATGGTGGCTTGATAGCCGAGTTACAGGTGAAACCTTTCTTGATTCAGTTGATTAAGGAGAAGCAGTTGTTGGATGATTCGTTGGTGCCTCATGTTCAGGATACAACTTATGGTAAGGCTACGGACTTCTGCTTTAATGATGATGGAGTTCTATGTTTTAAAATTCGGATAGTGGTGCTGAAAGATGTTGAGTTGAGGCGCAGTATTTTGACTGAAGCTCATAGCAGTCGTTTTTCTATGCACCCTGGTAGTACTAAAATGTATCGTGGCTTGAAAGATGAGTACTATTGGGTGGGGTTGAAAAAGAATGTGGCTGATTTTGTAAGCAAGTGTATGGTTTGCCAACGAGTGAAGGCTAAGCATCAGTTTCCTTCCGATTTGTTACAGCCTTTGAGGATACCGAAGTGGAAATGGGAAAGGATTACAATGGATTTCGTATCCAGGTTGCCTTTGAAACCATCAAAGAAGAAATTCGTGTGAGTGATTGTGGATCGTCTTACGAAGTGTGCATATTTCTTAGCTGTGCATACTACGTATACGTTGGCAGAGTTGTATATTGTTGAGATTGTGCTTTTGCACGATGTTCCCAAGTCTATAGTGTCGGATAAGGATCCCAGGTTCACAGCAAGGTTTTGGGAATGTTTACATCAAGCGTTGGGTACGCGGTTGAATTTCAGCACGTCATATCATCCTCAATTGGATGGGCAGTTAGAACGAGTTATCCAGGTACTGGAGGATATGTTGCGATGTTGTGTGATTGATTTCCAAGGTTCTTGGAAAAAGCAATTGCTGTTAGTTGAGTTTGCTTATAATAATAGCTTTTAGGAAAGTATACAGATGGCACCGTATGAGGCCTTATATGGGAGAAAGTGTAGAACACCTCTTTGTTGGGCTGAGGCGGAGCAGAAGTTGCTTTCCTTGACGGATATGTTAAAAGGAACAAATGAGAAAGTGAAGATCATCTGTGAGTGGTTGAAGTCTGCATCGGATCGCTAGAAGTCTTACGCGGATTTAAAGTGTAAAGAGATTGAATTTGCGGTTGGAGATCGCGTGTTCCTTAAGGTATCGCCTTGGAAAAAGGTGAGGAGGTTCGGACATAAGGGAAAGCTTAGTCCGAGGTTTATTGGACCTTATGATGTTGTGGAACGAGTTGGTCCTGTGGCTTATCGGTTGAGGTTGCCTCACGAGTTGGAAAATATTCATGATGTGTTTCATGTATCTATGTTACAGATGTATAGATCGAGTTGGATCCGAGGAAGTTGAGTTGAATCCGGATTTATCCTATGATGAGGAACCAGTGAGAATTTTGGATACGAATAGTAAAGTTCTTCATGGCACGACGATTGAGCTTGTGAAGGTGTTGTGGCAATACCGAGGTGTTGAGGAAGCCACGTGGGAAAGCAAGGCGGACATGCTGAGGCAATTCCCGCATCTTTTTCCTTCAGGTAAAAATTCGAGGACGACATTACCTAAATGGGGGAGAGTTGTAACGCCCCGGTTTTGGACTTAGATGTTTTGGCGAGTCGGGTTTGGCCGGTGGAACCGGTGTCAGTTGTTCGATTCATTAAAAGGTGGTTTAGGGAAATCAAGGTTCAGGATGGGATAAAAATATGGTAAAAAATTCTAAAATCCTCTAAAATTATATTTAAGAGATTGGTTAAATCAATTTTACAAAACGGGTTTTCAAAAGTATACATTTTGGGTAGTGACCAAAATGTAAAGATTTAAAATTTGGGAAAAAAGCGTTTTTCAAGAAGAGTCAAAATCTTAGAATCTTTAGGGAACTATTTGGAAATTATGTCTTTTCCCTAATTTGGCATGTGTTTTAAATGTTTATTACATAATTAAAAAGGTTTTAAACTAATTAATTAAATGAGAGTTAGTTAATCGGTTAACAAAATTTTAACGAGTTTTCATTTCTCACTTTCACTTCAGCCAAACACTCACCTTTTCTCTCAATTTTCCAGAAATTCTTTTCTCTCAAATCCTCAGTGATTTCCATCTTTTTCTTGTTGATTTTTTCCATTTTCCTTTAATTTTCTTCAAGCTAATCTTGCCAAATTAGAGGAGAAGCAAGGATGGGAGGTAATTTTCGTGCTAACCCTATAATCTAGGTTCTTCAATGAAATTCCAAAGATATTTGACTCTTTATTAATGAATTTAATTGAGGTTTTGTTGTTAGATTGATAAACTATTGAAATCTTGATACAAAATAGATTTTAATGTGATTTTCAGATATTGTTTGATTTGGTTGGTTTGAGGTTGTTTCTAAATGTGTTTTAAAAAGGTTTTTGTTGTTGAAGTGGAGTCTTAGTTATAGAGATCCTGAAATCCTTGAGTTTCTTGATTTTTGAGGTGTTTTTTGTTGTGTTTTTGGAGTATTCTTGAGGAATTCGAGTTGCTGGAGGTATAAGGATGGTTTTAGGTTGTTTTTTGGATATTGATTAATGCCTAAAGTGTGTTGGATGAGTTAGGTAATGGCTAGGCTGAGGTTAGAGGTCAATCGATTGAGTTTTCGGTTGTTTCGGATGGGTGTTTTGATGCTTTAGAGCAGGGACGCGGGATTTCTTGTGTGTGCTGGTGTTTTGGATGCATTTAATGCATTGCACCTCTGTTTTGGTGTGCTGAAAATAGGGGGTATTATTCCGGAAGCAAATGAAGTGGTTTTTGAGGCTTTGGACGATCGATAGTTGCGTCGGCAAGTGTGGTTTCGCAAGTTGGTGAGTGGAACTTGGTTTTCCAGCGTGGAAACCTTTTAGAAAAGGTTTTGGGAACTTAGTAAGAGCTTGAAACGCTTTACTAAGTTTGAAAGTAAGTAAAGTGAAATTCTCTCTCGGATTGTGCTAGTTTTGGGCCTTTGGTTGCACTTGATTTTAATTGCATTTACATATTGTTTTAAAGCATGTTTTGAACATATGAAATGAGTTTGGTGATGCCATGTGGTTTAAGGATGCACTAGTTAAGTGATCCTTGTATGCATGTGTTGATGCATGTGATTTGAATCATGGTTTAATGCTAGGTCTATGGCTTATCATGAATGCTTTGTAAAAAAAATGGGGTTTGCATGTGTTATGGATTATATTAGCAAGTGATGTTGTATAAAGTGTTTCATAAATGAAATCGGGTATAGTTAGTCGGCTATAGAATTGAGTACACTATAAACAAGCCGCGTTTGATGTTGAGGGGTTGTGATTGTACCGAATACTCCATCCAAGTACCCCTAACGATTGTGGATTGTTTAAGGTTGCAACGGTGGAGGGTAGCTCCCGGGTGCGAACCTTGTGTGTGTCTCGTCTCTCGTTAGTGGGTTATACATATACCGATGAGTGGTGTTGAGGGGTTGGGATTGTACCGAATACTCCACCACGGGTGTCAAAACGATGGAGGGTCACTCTCGTGTGTGAGCCTTGTAATGCCGGTAGAGTGTATGAAGGGTGTGGACAACCCTTGGTAATCCGTGTATCTGATATAAGGTTTTGAATTGTTTCTTATCACTTGTGAGCCAATATAATGAAATGAGATATTGTGGAAAATTATGTTAATGCATATTTCCAAAGATGCATGTTTTGATTAAAGCTTGGCATAATGGTGTTTTTTTTCTTGGAAGGCTTTGAAAACGTGTAGCATTGTTTTAATTGCTGAATTTATATGAATCATGTTGCATGATTTATAATACGATGAGTTTGATGTTAAAATACATGTTTTGTCAAGAAAGGCATTATGGTTTTGAAAGAACGAAATATGGTTTTGTGCATTGATGATGCTTGTGGTTTTGAGCAATTCTCACTAAGCTTGTATGCTTATGCTCTCTTTGTTCATCAATCCAGACAATTAAGATTTTGGAGGCAGCATCTTCAAGGGAATCTTACCAAGACACTTTCTAAAAGTATGTTGTGTTCTTGAACTAGTGTAATAAAGGCAATGAGAGTTTCCAATGCAATGAATGTTATTGTTTTGTTAATTTCTGGTTTTGTGCAAGTTTGAGATGCATATATGGACTTGTAAATGGCCTTTAATTTTTGGTATATGCTTGCGTTTGAATTTTAGTCTTTTGGTGCTTTTAACTCTTAGGAAGCATGCCTCTAGTCTCATTGCTATTGAGAATGATGATATGATGTTGCATATGCTTCGTGTAAGTCGTCTTTGATGTGTATTTCAGTCGCCATCTTTGTTGGGCATGTGTCGGGATGTTTTCGGATGGTTTAAATCAAGTTTAAACAGCATTTTAAAACATTACAAGCCCAGGTGTTTCGAAACACCCTTGCCTGTTTCGAAATAGTAGCCTGAAAAGGCCTTGGTGTTTCGAAATGATGAGGCCTGTTTCGAAACATTTTGCCTCTGTGAACCATCGTTCCAAAACGAGCCTGAGGGGTTTCGAAACGAACCCGCGTATCGAAACAATCAGCTCTGTTTCGAAATGGCAGCTCCGATACGGGGCTCTCTGTTCCGAAACGTTCGACCATTAGAGCAGTTTTTGAATTGTTCTAAGTTTCTGTTTCTTACAATTTTGTCCCTGTTTGCCTCGTATGCAATTGGATGGGTTCTAGATGTCGTTTTGAGCTGAATTTCACCGAGACGTGTGTAATGAATCTTATTAAAGGTTGGTAATCTGAATTTGCTAATAACCCTTATATTTTATCAAATTTACGAAATTGTTCCTAAACATTAATTTAAATGAAATCAAAGGGCGATTGTGTTGTTGTTCAATCCGCTGCTTATGTGTGTACACTTAGGAATCTAATTGCATTTAGACAAGATAAAAGAAAAAATGGGTCGTTTATTGAGATAAACCATCCCGGTTTACTTCAATATTCCCCGTGTGATCCGTTCGGTTCGGTCTATCGGCCAGGCCAGGTCGAGGGGGTTACAAGACGAGGGAAATTTGCAAGATTGGCAGTGGTTGTGGATTTGAACAAAACCTTGATCTCTGGGATTATCATCGATGGTTTTCCGACAACATATTTAATATGAGGGCCTCCCCACGATATGATATTCATGTGGGAAATATGGTCACACTAAGGATATGTGTAAATGTTAAGTGTGTAAAAGTACTATTATTTCACCCTTTTTCTATGACAATTATTTCTAAATCTACACCCATTTGAATCATATTGTCACACATTTAAATGTTAAGTGTGGCAGAAAAGACAGATAGAACATTGCTGAGGCAATAGCCAAGCCACTTCCGAGGCAATGACCTGACACACTCGACAATGGTGAAAATATGCAAAGTTGAGCGCGTTTTGAAGAACATGAAAAGCTAAATTTTTCTATGCACTTTGCATGAAGATTGGGCTGCAAGAAGACCATGAACATGCCGAAGGAAGGTCAAGAGAAGATT
This sequence comes from Hibiscus tridactylites, assembly GCA_958450335.1. Classification (NCBI taxonomy): domain Eukaryota; kingdom Viridiplantae; phylum Streptophyta; class Magnoliopsida; order Malvales; family Malvaceae; genus Hibiscus; species Hibiscus tridactylites. The sequence continues at coordinate 34,444,934 of OY288289.1, read as the reverse complement.
CTACGCCAATGAGGGATTTTAAGGAAGAATGATATAATACTTTAAAAGGAGACCTTTTCTTTTAATGTATTTAATTCTAACTTAACTTCCTCCTCAATAATGACTTGACCTAGACCTCCTCTATAAATAAAAAGCCAAAGACGGCCATTGGGATGATCTTAGACAACTTTAGCTTTGAGAGAATTTATAGCGAGCTTTCATTGTCATTATGTTCTAATTTCTTCTTAGGGTTTAGATTGTATTGTTTAGTAGTTGTGAGAAAATGATTGGATTTTGTTTAAGTTTTTGTTAATGCAATTTTAGTTTAAGGTTTGCTTATCCTTGGTTTTTTATCTTGTTTGCGAGTGAATTAGGAGAGGATCTCGTTAACTATCTATTTGTCTAAATATCGGGAGAGTTAGACTCATGAAATGTATAAGCCTGGTTTTCATCCCAATCGGTGAAAACTAACTCGGTTTAGGGATAAGTTCGAGTTTTAACGGCTAAAAGAAGCATAAGATTGGTTGGTATTCATCCTTGGTTCACACTGGGAGCTATTATCAAGGCCTGCACATCAACACAATATCGACTTAGGGATACGGAGGAGCCACTAAAGAACTTTTGGCCGAACATTGACGTTGTTCTCTGCTACCCAAGCAAGGGATTGTCGAGGCGCCACAAAAGCACTAATAAAATTTGGTTTTGCATTGGTGTATGAACAGGGTGAACCCAAAGAATCCATTATACGAACTTGACCCTGAAATCGATCGTACTTGCTAAAGACTCAAACAAAGGATAAGAGAAGAGATGATACATAGACCTGGTAATGAGAATGCCAATGACAATCGGATTTCCGACAGTAACCAGAATGTCGTGGCAGGAGATAGAGAAATCCCGCCACTGCAATTTGCTCCCGTACGAAACCAAACCGTCCGAGATTACTTAGAAGAAGATCTAAACAGACTAAATTCTAGAGTTGTCACACCTGAAATAGAAGCTGTCCACTTTGAACTAAAGCCCAAAATGTTCAACATGATCAATACCATGAGACAATTTGGCGGCTCTGCAACTGAAGATGCCAGACAACACCTGAAATCCTTCCTGCATATTTGCAATTCATTCAAAATACAAGGAGTCCATGAGGATATTTTGAGGCTGAGATTGTTTCCCTATTCATTGAGGGATATGGCAAAAACTTGGTTAAATAGCATTCCAGCAGGGTCAATAGGATCTTGGAGTGACTTATGTCGTGATTTCCTTGCTCGTTTTAATCCTACAAATTTAACTGATAAATTGCATAATGAAATCACTTCTTTTCGGTAGGCCGACGATGAATCCATGTACGAAGCTTGGGAGCGATACAGAGAGCTGTTACACAAATGCCCCTTACACGTATTCCCATTGTCGACACAGGTGACAATGTTCTACAATGATGTAAACACGCCAACGAGGATGATACTTGATGCCTCAGAAAATGGCATACTCCTAGACAAGCAACTGGAGGAAGCAATGGAGATCCTGAATAGGCTTGTTAAAAAGGACTACCAATTCCCAACAACTAGAAGAGGATGAATCAGACGCCAACCCACAATGAACTATAGTCCTCAAACTCAATTTCAGCCTAAATAGACACCTTGACCAAGTTAGTCATGAACATGAAAAAGCAAAATAATCACCAGGAGGTCAATGTAATGGATCTATTTTGTGAAAACTGTAAGGGTAACCATGTTTCTTCTAAATGTCCACAGAATCCAGAGTCGAGCTTTTATGTCGGAAACTACAACCGAAACAATAATGCGATGTCCAACACCTATAACCCGGCCTGGAGAAAACACCCCAACTTTTCATGGAGCAACTCTAACAATGCCCTGAATTAGAACGATCAGAATGCTCCAGCACAAGGATTCTAATAGAACATGTTGTGGCAACAAATGCCTCAGTAACCGATGCAGCAACAAATGCTGCAACAACAACAAATGCAAGCCAGTTCCTTGAACAGTTCTTAACTACTTTCATGTCACAAACAAGTGCATATATGGCTAGTAATGATAGATTTATAAAGAAAACTAGGGATTTTTTGGATAGGACTAAGATGAGAATGCAAAACCATGAAGCAACCTTGAAGTCACTAGAGACCCAAGTGGGGTAATTTGCCCAGATCCTGAACACCAGACAAATGGGAGGGTTGCCAAGCGATACTGATGTCGCCAAGGGAGCATCATATGAGAAATGCAATGCCATAATCACTCGCAGTGGTAAACAACTCAAGGAGAACCAAGCAAGCAACTCATGGGAGAAAACATCCAAAGAGCCAAATGACTCAACAATACCAAAAAACATTGCCCTGATAACACCAAAGAACACTACCTCGATAACCCCTAAAGACACTCCCTCGACAGGACTAGTGGCAGCACACACGACAGAGCCAGAAGTCGATGCCTCTGTAGTCCCTCAAATCAAATTTCCATGTAAAGAAAGAATAGAGGAAATTTGACTACCTCCACCATTCCCACAAAGACTTAAACAATAGAAGCAATAGTGTACCAATTCAAGAAGTTCCTAGACCTCTTGAAGCAGGTACACATCAACCTGTCCTTGGTGGAAGCGATCAAGCAGATCCCGAATTATGCCAAGTTCCTTAAGAACATTTTCTCAAATTGAAAAGGAATGGGGAATTTGAAACTTTTGCCATGACAGAAGAATGTATGGCGATGCTACACAATTTGACACCACCCAAGCTTAAGGACTCCGATAGTTTTATCATACCATGTGCAATTGGAAATCACTATGTCGAGAGAGCAATGTCTGATTTAGGAGAAAGCATAAACTTGATGCTTAAGTTAGTCTTCCAGAAATTTGGAATCAGAAAGGTCAGACCTACCACCGTAATGATGCAGCTTGTCGATAGATCCTATGTGCAACCATAAGGGAAAAATTGAGAAAATATTGTTAAAGGTTGATAAATTTATTTTCCTTACTGACTTCCTTATCTTGGATTGTGATGCAGATGAGAATGTACCAATCATCCTTGGGAGACCATTCCTAGCTACCAGGAGAACCCTGATTGATGTCGAAAAGGGAGAGTGATAAGTTCCCGAAATTCCTATATTTTCACCCTTATTATATGGAAATTATTGCTCAACCTACACCCAATTGAGCTGCATTATGGCCCTTTATGTGTTAATTGAATTGTTTCTATCCTTGAGCCTTACATTTGATTTATTTAATGAAAAAGGATCTGTTTTAATGCATGATTGGTGCATGTGCAGATTGTTCATCACTGCCGAGGCAGGCGATGCTGTGACAATTCATTGCTGAACTACTGCCCGGGCAGGTGATGCCGCGTGGGCAATGAAGAAAAGGGAGGATGGTGCAGAATGAGCTCTCGACAGGCCCAGATCAAGCTAGCCAAAGATGACAGATTCTACTGAAGGAAGTTGAATCATGAAGATAAAGCCTTGTGGAGCAGAACAAGTTGTCAAACCTCTGCATGGAAATCAGAGTTCGGGAAGACGACAAAAGCATGGAAGGAAGGTTAAAGATGGAATTCGGCCAAAGTGGATAAAGACATTAAATTAAGATTCACCTCTTTAATTAAGACAAATCCAACTCCAACTTAACTTCATATCAAGGAAAGACTTTGCCCCAAGCCTCCTCCTATTTAAAGAAGGCCAAGCCACCAAATTGAAATTGTCGAGTATTGAGAGTTTGAGAGGTTTAGCATGTTCTAGTTCTTTTCTTAGGCTAGGGTTATTTTGTTTAGTAGTTGTGGGAAAACAATTGTATTTTGTTTAAGTTTTCAATGCAATAAAGTTAAGGTTTGCTTATTCTTTGCTTTGAATCATTCTTGCATACTTATCGGGGGAGAGTATTGTGAGGTTATCTGTTTGTTCAATATCGGGAGAGTTGAACTCACAAAACAAATAAGCATGGTTTTCATCCCACGTGGTGTTAACTAACTCATCCTAGGGATAGGTTAAGAGTTTCAGCAGCTAAAAGAAGCGTTAGAATAGTTGTTGTTTGTCTTTAGTTCACGCTGGGAGGTATCATCAAGGTTCATTCACCAGCCAGTGTTCCGAGCTTAGGGAAAAGGAGGAGCCATCCAAGGACGCTTTGTCGAACCTTAATAGCATCTGCCCACGAGCAAGGGATTGTCGCGGCAAGGACTCAACCATTGCGGCCGCGGCAAGGACTTATGTCACTACCAAGGCAGTTTTGTGTTGCTTGCATTCAAAGACGGAGACAAGCCAACTAGTTTCCACACTACGATGCAACTTAACTCGACCTACTCTTCTCTCTTATTCGACCTATCTATCTTTTATTTTTATTGTTCTTTAGTTTATTAGTTAGATAAAACTCTTCCTATCACTTATTTGTGTTTTTATTTTCTACAGTGCAGTAACTTAAGCAAGTTGCCCAAAGCCCAATCCATGTGGAGACGATACTCAATAATTATCACTTTATTACTTGTGACGTGTATACTTGCACAATTGCGTAGCACTTATCACACGCATCAAGTTTTTGGTGTCGTTGTCGGGGATTGGCAATTGGTGTTAGTTGTTTTTGTTATTGCATTTTTACTTATTAGTTTTAGTAACTTTTCTTTTTTTATTTTATTAAAAAAAACAGGTGCTCTTCAAGTAAGGGACATCAACATGCCGAGAAAAACTGTTCGAGAATTGAAGTGGGAACATAGGAATTACTCCAATGAAGACTTTCTTTACCTATGCCCACCGAGAAAAGCCCAAACCGTGGAAATCGCTTGCTTTAATTGTGGAGAACATCATGTATTTGAAAATTGCCCTCACCTTTTCGGTGCACATGACTACATTGGAGAACGACCCACCACCATTAACGGAGGTGATATCAGAAAAAGGTTGATTTTGGAATGGCATGGAGTTATGACCTATAAATAGAACATTAGTTAGTAATCTGTTCGGAAAAATTTACCGTTTTACTTGGATTTTCGTATTCGGCCTCCTTCATGGCTAAAGGTAGGTCATCACTTTGTTGCCCCCACAGTTGAGGTCTTCAAACTCTTTCTTGGACATGTTTATACGTTCAAGACCTAAAATATGTCTTATGGATGCACTTAACTTTGTGCTTAATGCATGTGTCTAGCCTAAATGCATGATGACTTCTATGATTCATGTAGTTAATGTAGAATGATGAATATGTGAATGAGGGGTTCTATTTTGCCCCTCGAAGGGATGCCTTGACTCTATGGTGATCATATATTTGCTTTAGTGCTCGATGCCTTGTATGTAAGGATGCCCTCGACCTCCTTGGGTTCGATCATACTACTATAGAGTTACTCAATTGGGTGAACACCTCATCATTTTCGTCTGAGAATGCTCTTGAAACAAACTCAAAGTATTGTTTTCATGACCGCATTATGTTGCCCCCCGATCGAGTCTATAAATTTGTTATCGTTTCATGGTATCTCGTCACTTTTAGCTCTAGCGAGGTGCTATAGACGATAATTGATGTAGTCGTCTAGGGTGCAGAAGTCTGACTAGGCATCGGAGGCTCACTTTCTGAACTCGTCGAGGAATGCTCTCATCCTGGGGCGTTGTAGAGGCATGATGTCTGTATGAGCGCAGATGTTATTCAAAAACGTTGCTGGATCGGGCTCTTAGATAGGTTCAACATTATGTTAGATTGGCCGACTTTGCTTTAACCAGTAATTGCTGGAATAGGGCATCCCTAGGACCGGTTTCAAAATTTTGGAATGTAAATGCAAAATGCATGTCCTAGATGTGAAAGTACTTATTCAAAAATGGTTCCCATGGTTCAGCTTTTGAATTTACAGGATTTATTCGCAACTTTTGAATGTTGCATCGATATCTAGGGTCCTAGATTTTCTCTCGATGACAGATCTTTTTTCAAATTAGGAACCAGTCATGAATCAATACTTCATGCTAGTGAAATGAAAAAATTAAAATGTGTCATGCAATTTGTAACCCCCTTAGCCCGGTCTAGATGGTTGACCAGAAACGAGGTGATTACACGGGGAAAACCAAAGCAAACTCGTTAAAGCCGACTCCAATTGACGACCCTTTTTTCTTTTTTTTCTTTTCTAAATGCAACTTAAGTCCTATGTGATCACCAATAAGCATAGGAAGAAACGAAACAACGATCGGATTTCGTTTAGGGGTTTAATTGCACAACTAGACATTTAGAGATCAAAATGAAATTTCTACAAATTACAAGGACTTCTCTAATTTTAAAGTTACCTTTATTCAATTAGTCATATTTCATGCTTCTCTGTCAATGTTCATCACAATCTTACCAACCAATCACATCCAATTGCATGCATGAGGTTCAGGGACTAAAATGCAACGTTTCAAAACATTCAAAAGTGAGGTTTAACCAACTTAACGACCTGTGTATCGATACTCTTAAGGAGGGTGTCGATACACCCTCAATGATCAAACTACCCAGGCTTGCGTCACCAAACCGTATCGGTACGCCCTCGTCCAGTGACTAAAGAGGGTATCGATACGACCCTGTGTACCAATACGCCCCTCACAAAACAAGCAGGCCATATCGATACTCTCTGAGGTGTACCGATACGCTATAGTTTGTAAATGCCCAAAATGTAGATTTTGAACCCCCAATGACCTATCCAAACCATTCCAACATATAGTTAAACATGCTTGCACACAAATATGCATCAACACTCAAAGGTACAAGCTAAGGTAAAACATCTAACATCATCATCATCAAAATTGACTTCTAAAGCATGCTCTCTAAGAGTCAAAAACACCAAAAGACCATAAGCATCCTTGAAGGCAAGGTAAATCCTCAAAACCAATATAATGGCCTTTTACAAACCAAATAGGCAAACCAACATATCTCAACTAGGAGATTACAAAACCAAACTCCCATTGCCAAAATCTACTTATATAAATTCACCAAAGTTCATACTTGAATTTGAGTGACGACTTAGGTGCTCCCACTTGCTACTTCTCAGCCCTCAAGATAAGTTATCTGTATTGTTGGGAAAAAGGAGCGTAAGCACTCATGCTTAGTGAGGGAAAGCTCAAAACACAACAACAATGCAGTTTTTAAAACATCAATTGAAGCCATATCATGCTCAATCTTAAACATGCTTCTAAACCAAAGTAAAACATTCTTTAATCATGCTCCACATGTATCATTAGCCTCGTGCATTGTTCACAATGCAAAACTCCATTAAGCCTCACTTGCTTAATTCACATGCATAGATATAACCTATGCAACATCTCATCATCACATCACATGCATAATAATTCATTATGCAGCCACCAATAATCATGATACATGGCAACAACAACAAACACATATGTTGGCATATAACATTTCGGCATAGGCTCACCCCTATTCGTTATGATAGACTCACCTCTATCACTTTCACTCACAATATCGGATACACGGACTTGTATAGGCTCACCCCTATACTCAATGATGGCTCACCCCATCTTAATGGCTATGAATGGAATTAGGCTCACCCCTAACCCATAGTGATAGACTCACCCCTATTACGTCACGTAGCTAGACACAAGTATGACTTATAGATTATATTGCACTCACATCCTATTGGTCGACCAACGTATCCGAATATTAAAAATAGATCGAACACTTGCCAATATACTCATTAAACCATGTTAACTCGCTGCTTTCAATGCAACACTGAAAATCTTAACATATCACTAATTAAACATGATTTTTAAATAGCAAAACCATTTCATACAAGATCAACCCATCTTGTATTCAAAACAAATCATTCCATGGGATAAACACAAGCAAAAACATGCTTAAATCAACGCATAACAGTGAGTAAAAACCATTATCAAAACATGAGCATGATAAACCATGGATTCCATTTCAAACCGTAATTCGAGAGTACAAGTATCCATACTTACTTTTTGAGATTTTCCAAGCTTAACAAAGCTTTAAAACACATCCACTCACCGATACGCAAAACTTCACAATCCAACACAAAGATCACTCTTCTGAAGCCTCCAAATATGCTTCGCTTGCTTTCGGATCAAGATTCCCTATTTTTAGACCATCAAAACAGATATCCAATTGCATTAAAAATGCATTTCAACACCAGCAACTATACACAAACTCATTGCTCACCAAAACTACACCAAAATACCCATTCAAAACAACTAATAACTCAATTGATTGCCTCCTCGACTAAGCACAGCCAAGATCTAACAATTCTTAACTTTTCTAAACTTCAATCAACATCAAAAATCAGCATAAACACAACCTTATACCTCCAGCAAAAGCATATCACCATAAACACCTCAAAACCACAAATCTAGCATCTCAAACTTAGTAACCCAAACCTATTCGGTATTTATTTGTTAAAACCTCATTCTCAACATCAAATATCATCCAAAATATATTAGAAATCAACCTCAAAACAGAGCTCAACATAGAAATACGAAAATCACCAAGATCAAAGGATTGATAACTTGGGAATTTCAGTAAAGAACTGATCATTAGAGGAGAATGACGAAGCTTACCTCTAATGGTTGATTTCCCTTCAATTTGGGCAAGTTTTCTTGAAATCCAAAGCAAAATCAAAAAGGATTTGGTGAAACAAAGATAGGAAATCCTTTGGAAGATAGAATCTCAGAAAAAAATGAAAATCAGATGAGAGAAAAGTGTTTGGCTGATTGGAAGTTGAGAGAAAATGAAAAGAGAAAACTATCGTGAAATTAGTTATGAAAAGTTAACTTTGATTTCCTTTTTAATTCCTTTTTATTTCTTTAATAAAATCATTATTAAAAGCCCCCAAATTAAAGAGAAATCTAATGAAAACAAATTGGTAAAATTAGCTCCTTAAAGATTCAAAGTTTCAATCCTTTGCAAAATAGTCACTAGCCAACTTTTGCAAAAACTGTATTTTGGTCACTATACCAAAATATAATATTTCCAAATCTCATTTTGTAAAACTGTTTTTACCATAATCATTTATATAGTAAATGAGGATTTTTAGATGTTTTCCATATTTTTAAAACATCCCAAACTAGGTGTTCCCAAAACAAACCTCAAGGGTTCGAACCGTTCCCGACCGGCCTAATTCAACATCTAAAACATCTAGGCCCAAAACCAAGGCGTTACAACTCTCCCCCACTTAGAAAATTTCTTCCCTGAAATTTTACCTAAAGGAAAATGTGCGGAAACTGCTTCAGCATGTCCGCCTTGCTTTCCCAAGTGGCCTCATCAACCCCTCGGTGTCGCCACAACACCTTCACAAGCTCTATCGTCTTGACACGAAGAACTTTGCTACTCAAATCTAGGATCTTTACCGGTTCCTCATCATAAGACATATCTGGATTCAACTTTATCTCCTCAACATGGGTCACATGAGAAGGATTCGATCTATACCTCCGCAACATCGAAAATTGAAACACATCATGAATCTTTTCCAACTCAGGAGGCAACCTCAACCGATAAGCCACGGGACCAATATGCTCCACAACCTCATATGGTCCAATAAACCTCGGGCTAGGCTTACCTTTACACCCAAATCTCATCACCCTCTTCCAAAGCGATACCTTCAAGAACACACGTTCACCAACCGCAAACTCAATCTCCTTACGCTTCAGATCCGCGTAAGACTTTTGCCGATCCGATGCTGACTTCAAATGCTCACAAATGAGCTTCACCTTCTTGGTGGTTCCTTTCAACATGTCCGGCATCGATATCAACTTTTGTCCTATTTCCGCCCAACGAAGAGGGGTTGTACACTTTCTCCCATACAAAGCCTCGTATGGTGTCATTTGAATACTTGCCTTGTAACTATTGTTGTAAGCAAACTCAAGCAAAGGCAAGTGCTTCTCCCAAGAACCCTGAAAATCTATAACACATAATCTTAACATGTCCTCAAGAACTTGGATAACACGCTCCGAATGTCCATCCATCTGAGGATGATAAGAAGTACTGCAATTCATCCGTGTACCTGAGGCTTGATGCAAACACTCCTAGAACCTCGACGTAAACCTCAGATCTCTATCCGATACTATAGATTTCGGTACCCCGTGCAGCCGCACAATCTCAGCGATATACAGCTCTGCCAACTTATCCAAGGTATACGTAGTATGCACATGCAAGAAATGTGCACACTTCGTAAAGCGATCAACAATCACCCAAACAGAATTCTTTTTTGATGGTGACAAAGGCAATCAAGACACAAAATCCATGGTAATCATTTCCCATTTCCATTCTGGAATTCTCAAAGGCTGCAACAACCCAGAAAGGACCTGATGTTCAGCCTTCACTCGCTGACACACCGTGCACTTGCTAACGAACTCGGCAACATCCTTTTTCAACCCCACCCAATAGTACTCATCATTCAAATCACGATACATCTTTGTACTACAAGGGTGCATAGCGAATGGAACTATGAGCTTCAGTCAGAATAGTGTGCCTCAACTCAACCTCACTCGGCACCACTATCAGACTCCCAAAACACAGAACATCATCATCATTAAAACTAAAATTCGAAGGCTTACCCTCTGCGATGTCCTGAACATGAGGGACAAGAGAATCATCAAGAAACTGCTTATCCTTGATCAACTGAATCATAGATGTTTTCACTTGCAATTCAGCTACAAGACCACCATCTCGCGATATGCTTAAACGAGCAAACATCTCCCTCAACTCCACAGCCACTTTTCTGCTCAAAGCATTGGCCACAACATTGGCCTTTCCAGGACGATACTCGATCAATAGATCATAATCCTTAAGCAACTCCACCCAACGACGTTTCCTAAGATTCAACTCCTTCTAAGACATAAGATACTTTAAACTCTTATGATCTGTGAACACGACACACTTTTCGCCATACAGATAATGCCTTCAGATCTTCAAAGCAAACACAACAGCCGCAAGCTCACGATCGTGAGTAGGGTAGTTACGCTCATGCACCTTCAACTACCTAGATGCATGCGCCACTACCTTACCCTCATGCATCAACACACAGCCCAAACCATCAATGGACGCATCACTATAGACTAGAAACTCCTTACCAAACTCGGGTTGAATCAGGACAAGAGCTTGCGTCAAAGCTTCCTTCAGCTTCTCAAAAGCTTGTTGCCTCGCATTTGTTCACTCAAAACGAATGTTTTTCTATAACAACTTGGTCAAAGGTGCAACAATCTTCGAGAAACCCTCGACAAACCTACGATAATATCCAGCCAAACCAAGAAAACTTCGCACTTATGTCACCGACTTAGGCACCTTACATCTCATCATTGCCTCAACCTTATACAGATCAACACGGATACCCTCAGCCGATACAACATGTCCCAGAAAGACCACCTCTCTAAGCCAAAACTCACACTTGCTCAGCTTAGCATACAATTGGTTCTCCAACAACACTTGCAAAACTATCCTTAAGTGTTTATCATGATCCTCCTCGTTACGAGAGTACACAAGGATATCATCGATGAACACCACCAGAAACTGGTCCAAAAACTCATGGAACACACGATTCATCATGTCCATGAAAGCAACAGGTGCGTTTGTTAAACCAAAGGGCATCACTAAGAACTTATAATGGCCGTACCTCATCCGAAATGTCGTCTTAGGTACATACACATCCTTCACCTTTAACTGGTAATACCCTGACCTTAAGTCAATCTTAGAAAACACTGAGGCTCCTCGAAACTGATCAAAAAGATCATCGATTCTTGGCAAGGGATACTTGTTCTTGATCGTCAACTTATTCATCTGCTGATAATATATACACATCCGCATTGTCCCATCTTTCTTCTTTACAAACAACATCGGTGTTCCCCACGGTGAAACACTCGACCGAATGAACCCTCGATCAAGCAACTCTTGAAGTTGCATCTTCAACTCTTTCAGCTCTTTAGGTGCCATGCGATAAGGAGCAATGGACATTGGAGTGGTATTCTCATAAAACTCGATACCAAACTCAACTTCCTAGTTTGGAGGCAACCCAGGCAATTCTTCGGGAAAGACACCCAAAAAATCACAAACGGTTCTGATATCCTGCACACGTACATCCTTTGTACCAAGATTCACCACGTACACAAGATAAGCTTCACAACCCATCCTTAACATACGACTTACTTCCATAGCCGAAACAACATTAGACAAGAATTTCACATTCTCGCCTACAATCACCACTTCATAATCATCAGCAAGCTTTAAGGTGACTCGTTTAACATCAAAGTCCACCACTGCTCTATGCTCAGACAACCAATCCATACTAAGGATCACGTCAAATCCATAAAAGGGTAACTCCATCAAATCCATAAGAAAGACATGACCCTGAACAGATAAGGGACACCTTATATACAACTTCCTAGTGACTACAGTCTAACCAAAAGAACTAGTCACTTGTATTCCTACTTCAAGCAACTCAACAGGTATATCAAACAAATGCGCATACTCACTTAAGATATAAGAATGCATGGATCCAGAATCAATCAAAACCAACAATGATAAAGACTGTAGAACGAAGGTACCTGCAATCACATCAGTGTCGTTGTGCCCCTCGCGCTAAGCATAGACCCTCGCATGACCGCCTCCCTCAGGCTGTACAGCTACAACATGAGCAATACCATGTTGACTCTCTTCCCTTCTGTGAAAGTTACCTCAGTCGTGCCCACGGCCTCTCTAAGGTTCCACAGTATGCACTGGTGCCTGCCTCGCCAACTGCGGACAGTCACGCTTCACGTGACCCTACACTCCACAGTGCCAGCAAGTCTCTGAGACACCCCAGCACTCCCTAGAGTGATGCCTCCCACAACGGTTGCAAACAGAAGCACAAGCACCAACATTCTGACCAGGATGCCCTCGGCCTGCTCCACCTCCACCGCCGCCACCTCGACGATGATCCCTCTGATAACCCCTATCTCATGGCCTTTTGCCACGATAACGTTCACCATCATGGTCTGCACCTCTCTTCCCGAAACTAGAGCCTCCAGATCGAGCCGCCATCCCTAGGTTCAACTCTATATCCTTCGCTCGCAAGACCATCACATCAAAGTTTGTGTACTCAGCCGCTAGCACGTGTGTCTTAACTTCTCTTACCAACCCATAGCGGAAACGTTCACACCTCGACCGCTCATCCAGTATTAACTTAGGTTCATACTGGCTCAACCTTACAAATTGCACCTTATATTCGGCAACCGACATACCGCCCTGAACTAAAGCCATAAATTCATGTTTCTTCTCGTCTAGATAATGGACCCCCAAGAACTTTTTCTTAAACGCGCTCACGAAAAAGGTTCAATCAATCTCATCCTGCTCCATCCTAGTTTTAATAGTTGTCCACCACGTATACGCATCGCCATGCAGTAACGACACTATACAGCCCAGCTTCTGAACATTATTACGGTTCATTTGTCCCAAGATTCGCTTGGTACTCTCGAACCAAGCCTCAGACCCCTCATGAGTCAATCCTCTAAACTCAGTACTGCCCAGGCTGTGTAAACGCTCCAAAGGCAACCCAGGGTTGTCACCCTGTTGTGGTGCAGCTACATGAAAGCCAACCACTGCCGCCTGAAAGGCTCCAGCAATAGCTTGTACCAAAACTTTCATATTCGGAACACCTTGCCCCGGTGCTCCCTCAGGTGCAACACCTCCAACACCAGCTCCAACCTCGACTTCTCCCCCACCACCTATAGGTGGTCCACTCGGAGGTAGAGGCGGTAGATTCTCAACTTGCTATTCCGGTCCATCTCGGCCACAACTCGGGCATTTCCCCTCGTCTCTCATCTCAGACCCATGGTGAAAAAGGTCTACTATAACGCAAACACAACAATAAAATCAATCAGGCCTTTGGTAGCAAGGACCTAAGTCACTCAATTCATTTGCTCAAAACAAAATTTCCTTTATCAGTAGCTTGGCAATGGGTACCCCAATTATATCTCAACTATCACACAAAATCAACTTACACTACTATATTATCAACACATGTTCGTATTGAACTTCACATATAATTCACAACACCCGAACATGGGATAGATACCAACGTTCAACCAAAACATGATTCTTCAACTAAAATGCCAATTAACACTGAATCAAACATCAAAACATACCAATTTCACTTACCAACATCCACAATTCTTATGAAACCTAGCTCTGATACCAACAAATGTAACCCCTTAGCCTGGTCTCGATAGTTAACCCGAACCGAGGTAATCACAGGGAAAATCGAAGACAACTCGTTAAAGCCGACTCCGATTGACGACCCTTTTTTCTTTTTTTTCTTTTCTAAATGCAACTTAAGTCCTATGTGCTCACCAATGAGCATAAGAAGAAACGGCACAGCGATCCGATTTAGTTTAGGGGTTTAATTGCACAACTAGACATTTAGGGGCCAAAATGTAATTTCTAGAAATTATAAGGACTTCTCTAATTTTAAAGTTACCTTTATTCAATTAGTCATATTTTATGATTCTCTATCAATGTTCGTCACAATCAAGCCAACCAATCACATCCAATTGCATGCATGAGGTTCATGGACTAAAACGCAACGTTTCAAGACATTCACAAGTTAGGTTTAACAAACTTAACGACCCGCGTATCGATAATCTTAAGGAGGGTATCGAAACGCCCTCAATGGTCAAACTGCCCAGGCTTGCGTCACCAGATTGTATCGGTACGCTGAGGTGCCGTATCGGTACGCCCTCTTCCAGTGACTAAAGAGGGTATCGATACGACCCCGTGTACCGGTACGCCCCTCACAAAACAAGCAGGCTATATCGATACTCTCTGAGGTGTACCGATACGCTGCAGTGTGCAAATGCCCAAAATGCAGATTTTGAACCCCAACGACCCATCCAAACCATTCCAACATATAGTTAAACATGCTTGCACACAAATATGCATCAACACTCAAAGGTACAAGATAAGGTAAAACGTCTAACATCATCATCATCAAAATTTACTTCTAAAGCATGCTCCCTAAGAGTTAAAAACACCAAAAGACCATAAGCATCCCTAAAGGCAAGGTAAATCCTCAAAACCAATATAATGGCCTTTTACAAACCAAATAGGCAAACCAACATATCTCAACTAGGAGATTACAAAACCAAACTCCCAAACCGAGGTTCTTTCCCCATTGCCAAAATCTACTTATTTAAATTCACCAAAGTTCATACTGGATTTGAGTGACGACTTAGGTGCTCCCACTTGCTATTTCTCAGCCTTCAATCTTAGTTATCTGCATTGTTGAGAAAAAGGAGCGTAAGCACTATTGCTTAGTGAGGGAAAGCTCAAAACACAACAACAATGCAGTTTTTAAAACATCAATTGAAACCATATCATGCTCAATCTTAAACATGCTTCTAAACCAATGCAAAACATTCTTTAACCATGCTCCACATGTATCATTAGCCTCGTGCATTGTTCACAATGCAAAACTCTATTAAGCCTCACTTGCTTAATTCCCATGCATAGGTATACCCTATGCAACATCTCATCATCACATCACATGCATAATAATCCATTATGCAACCACCAATAATCTTGATACATGGGCAAAAACAACAAACATATATATTGGCATAGAACATTCCGACATAGGCTCACCCCTATCCGTTATGATAGACTCACCTCTATCACTTTCACTCACAATATTGGATACACGGACTTGTATAGGCTCACCCTTGTACTCAATGATGGCTCACTCCATCTTAATGGCTACGAATGGAATTAGGCTCACCCCTAACCCATAGTGATAGACTCACCTCTACCACCCGCAATAGGCTCACCCCTATTACGTCACGTAGCTAGACACACATACAATTTATAGATTATAGTGCACTCACATCCTATTGGTCGACCAACGTATCCAGATATTAAAAATAGATCGAACACTTGCCAATATACTCATAAAACCATGTTAACTCACTACTTTCAATGCATCACTGAAAATCTTCACATATCCCAAATTAAATATGCTTTTTAAATAGCAAAACCATTTCATACAAGATTGATACGTATCCGGTTGTGTGATGACCGAATTCGTATGTGATGTTGCCCGATCGTGATTCTAGTATGAAGTTGCAAACTTGAAACTTGAGTGTGGAAGTGATGTATTTGGAATGAAGATGGTGAAAGTTGTTGTTTTAATAGGTGCTAGAATGGTTGGTGATTATGGATTGAAAGATAAATGTAAGGGGGAAAATGGATAGAAGTTGATATGGATATATGGAATAGAATCGGTGTGGAACTAGGAAGAACCAACAAGATAGTGAATGTTGACCCAAACTTTACACGTTCTTACCCTTTTGAAATGATGGAAGAAGGTTGGATGGTGACCCTTTAGCTATAATTGAGCTAAGAACCAACAATATAATCAAATGGAAGTGATGGTGGAAGGGTGGAACATGACCCACTAGCTAGAAAGCTAGGAACCAACACTATAAATAGAATGTAATGAAATGGGGAAATTTGCCACAAGACAAGCTTGAAAGCCGATAAAGTTATTAAAGAACAATTAAGAGATAACTCTCATATATTTTCATAAAAAAAGGTCCCTTACAAAGGCAAATGAGCATCATTTTTATAGTACATGGCAGCCTAGAATTTGAATGGACAAAACAATGCATAAAGGCTCCAATTTATGACATTCAATGGTTTGTCTTCAATCATATCAAGTGTGGCTGGCCATTTGTGTAATTTAGAATGAATTTCAACATAATAAGGCTTGAATGAAGACTTATACACGTCCAAGTGATGGATCCTTTGATATTCCACTTGCTTGGCTCTTAAAAGTGCATGTAGATGACTTGGAATGAATCTGCCCATGTTTGCATCTAAGTGTATGTGTCTCTTCCACTTCCTTTCTTTATTTCTCAACTTTATTGGCTGAATAAAATCATAATAAAGTCTTCTAAATGCTTCATCCTCCGTGGAATTCAAAAAGACTCTCTCTTTAAATGGTGATAAAGATGGCATGTCTCTTTGAAGAAGATGAAAAGTCTTCAATTGTTTCCATCTTAATCCCAACGTGTAATGACACTAAAAACACATAAAATATTAATCAAAATATGATAAAAATGTTATGCAAACTTAAAGAATTAATTGAACAAGTTCAATGAATGAACTAGTTTAATTAATGAACCTACATGCTTAAATGAAACACATACATAAGTGAAGTATTTTCATAAATGAAGTGCTTGCATAAATGCAACAACAAGCATATTTATTCTCATGGAATGAATGAACTATTATGCAACTACTCATGCAAATTCTTATGCAACTTATTTCAACTTTCCAACAAACTCAAAATGTTGCAAGATCTAATTGTTGTTGTCATTTCTTCATTCATTTTCCAGCATTGGCAAAGCAAACTTTCCACAGCATCTTGAATCATTTTAGCTCTTGCACGAGTCATAGTCCCTCTAGGAAATTCATTGGAATTCTTTCTGGTTGTGGTCACATCAGTCCCTCCCTCTTGAAAGCGATTTGCCCCCAAATCGTCACCTACATCATAAGGAGATAGATCAGCAACATTGAAAGTAGCACTCACATTATACTCACCGGGAAGGTCTATTTGATAAGTAGTATCATTAATCCTCTTGACCACTTGGAAAGGACCATCTCCTCGAGGCATAAGTTTTTATTTGCGTTGGGCTGGAAACCTCTCTTTCCTCAAGTGCAATCAAACCCAATCTCCGGGTTCAAAACTTATTCGTTTCCTCCCTTTGTTAGCTTGCTTCTCATATTGCTTTGTTCTCCTCTCAATGTTCTCCCGCACTTATTGGTGAAGCTTCTTCACAAATTCAGCTCTATTTTGCCCATCCTTATTTTTGAATTGATCAATAGGCAAAGGAAGCAAATCAATTGGGGTTAAAGGATTGAAACCATATACCACTTCGAATGGAGAACATTTAGTGGCGGTATGCATGGAGCGATTGTATGCAAACTCAACATGTGGCAACTCCTCTTCCCAAGTCCTTAGATTCTTGCGTATAATTGTCCTAAGAAGCATGGACAATACACGATTGACAACTTCAGTTTGGCCATCCGTTTGTGGATGAAAAGTTGTAGAAAACAACAGCTTTGTTCCAATCTTACTCCATAGCGTCCTCCAAAAGTGACTCAAGAACTTCACATCTCGATCAGACACAATAGTTCTTGGAACTCCATGTAATCTCACAACTTCCCTAAAAAATAGATTAGCAATATGGGAAGCATCATTAGTCTTGTTTCATGGAATGAAATGAGCCATTTTTTAGAATCTATCTACTACCACAAAAATGGAATCTTTGTTATTCCTTGTGCGTGGAAGTCCTAGCACAAAATCCATGGAAATATCCTCTCATGGTGCATTTGGAATTGGTAATGGTGTGTAAAGTTTATGGGGCATGACTTTGGACTTTGCCTTCTTACATGTGATGCAATGCTCACACCACTTCTCCACGTCTCGTTTCATCTTTGGCCAATGTAAATGTTCTTGCAATATAGAGTGCGTTTTGGCCACTCCAAAGTGTCCCATTAGTCCTCCACAATGGGCCTCTTTGATAAGTGATTCTCTAATAGATCCTTGAGGGATACAAAGCTTTCCTTCCTTGAAAAGATACCCATCAACCCTACAAAACTTCTCATATGTTCCTTTTTCACAAGCTTTGTAAATTTCACCAAAATCATAATCAGATTCATAAAGCTCTTTGATTAAGGCAAAACCTACCAATCTAGAATCCAAAAGGTTAAGAAGAGTATACCTTCTTGATAAAGCATCAGCAACAACATTTTCCTTACCCTTCTTATATTTGATAACATATGGGAATGTTTCTAGGAATTCAACCCACTTGGCATGTCTCTTATTAAGCTTGTGTTGTCCCTTCAAGTGTTTCAGCGCCTCATGATCCGTGTGGATGATAAACTTCTTAGGCCATAGATAGTGTTGCCACGTTTCTAATGCCCTTATGAGAGCATACATCTCCTTGTCATAAGTTGAATAATTTAGAGTTACTCCACTTAATTTCTCACTGAAATATGCAATAGGACGTCCTTCTTGAGATAATACAGCTCCAACTCCTAAACCTGATGCATCACATTCAATTTCAAAAACTTTATCAAAATCAGGTAAAGATAATAAGGGTGCATTGGTTAAAAGTTGTTTAATCAAACAAAAAGACTTCTCTTGTTCGTCTCCCCAAAAGAAGCTAGAGTTCTTTTTGATAACTCTGGTCAAAGGTGCGGCTATGGTGCTGAAATTGGGAACAAATCAGCAAGTCCATGAAAACTCCTCACTTGACTAATGTTAGTAGGTATCGGCCATTCCTCAATTGCTTTAATCTTTTCTTGATCAACCTCCAAACCATTTGAACTAACAACAAAACCTAAGAACACAACTTTGTTAGTGCAAAGTGTATATTTTTGTAGGTTAGCATACAACTTTTCTTTTCGCAAAACATCCAATACTAATCTTAAATGTTGAGCATGATCATTCAAAGTTTGGCTATACACAAGTATGTCATCAAAATACACCACACAAAACTTACCCAAGAATGGTTGAAGTATATGATTCATTAACCTCATGAATGTACTTGGTGCATTAGTTAAGCCACATGGCATAACCAACCACTCATACAAACCTTGCTTGGTTTTGAATGTTGTCTTCCACTCATCTTCTTCTCGCATTCTTATTTGGTGGTACCCACTCTTAAGATCAATCTTAGAAAAGATGTTAGAACCACTTAATTCATCAAGCATATCATCTAATCTAGGAATAGGATGACGATACTTTACCGTTATCTTGTTCACTGCTTGACAGTCCACACACATACGCCAAGTTCCATCCTTCTTAGGTACAAGTAAAACCAGCATGGCACATGGACTAAGGCTCTCTCTCTCATAGCCTTTTCCATTAACTCGGATACTTGTCTTTGCAACTCCTTAGTTTCTTTAGGATTGCTTCTATATGTTGGTCGATTTGGAATGATGGCTCCGGGAATGAAATCAATTTAATGCTCTATTCCTCGAATAGGTGGAAGCCCATTCGGAATCTCCTCCGGAAACCAATCTTCAAATTCCTGCAATAAAGAGACAATAAAAGATGGCAAACTAGGATCAAGATCATTAGTTTTCAAAAGATTTTCCTTGTACATGAGTACAAGTGCCCATTTCTCTGAAAGCAAACACTTTTTGATCTCTTTCTCTATTGGAAAAAGAATGGTTTGTTTTCCCTCATTTTTGTCACTCTCTTTGGATTTAAACTCTTTTTCTTCCTCTTTGGTTGTTTTGAAACTCTCTCTCAAGTGGATTTGGTGTTTATGGACTTGTTTTGGTGAAAGAGGGGCTAAAGTGATCTTTTTTGTTTGATGGGTGAAAGTGTAACGGTTGGTATAACCATCATGTATAACCCTTTTGTCGAATTGACACGGTCTCCCCAACAAGATATGGCTAGCGTGCATTGGTACAACATCACACAACACCTCGTCTTTGTATTTTCCAATGGAAAATGGCACAAGTACTTGCTTGGTGACTTTGAGTTCTCCCCCATCATTGAGCCATTGTAGCTTGTAAGGATGAGGATGGTTTGTTGTTGCCAATCTAAGCTTCTCTACCATCAAAGTACTAGCAACATTAGTACAACTTCCTCCATCAATAATGACAAAGCATACCTTTTCGTTTACATGGCAGCGAGTATGGAAGATGTTCTCGCGTTGATCTTCTCCTTCTATAGCTTGCACGCTTAGGCTTCTTTTCACAACAAGAACCTCACCATCTACAGCATGTTCTCGAATGAGCATTGTTGGTTCTTCTTCTTGGATGGGAACATCATCTTCTTCCTCCTCTTGGTCAGTTTCGATCTCTCCATCTTCTCGAATGAGCATTATGTTGCGATTTGGACATTGGCTAGCAATGTGACCTCGCCCCAAGCATTTGAAGCATTGCACATCACGGGATCGAACTGGCATAGTGGTGTTCTTTCCCTTACTAGTTTAGGCAATGGGTTTAGCACTCTTTGTTGGAACGCTTCATTCTTTAGGCGTAAAGGATGCCTTCTATTTGTAGGTACCCTGCCTCTATTTAGGAGAAGAGCCTCCATAGGCACGAGTTGTGCCCTTCCTTTTAAGTTGCCTCTCGACCTTCATGGCCATATGAACCATGTCTTCAATCTCCACATAATGTTTCAACTCAACAGTGGCCGCAATATTAGGATCAAGGCCGGATAGAAATCTGGCCATGGTGGCTTCTCGATCCTCATCAATGTTGGCTCGGATTATGGCTACTTCCATCTCTTTAAAGTAATCCTCAACACTACGGTTTCCTTGGGTGAGATTTTGAAGCTTGTTGAACAACTCTCTATGATAGTGAGTTGGAACGAACCTCTTACGCATAACGGCCTTCATCTTATTCCAAGTAGAAATTGAATGTTCACCGTTACGTCTCCTGCTAGATATCAACTGATCCCACCATATTAGTGCATATTCTGTAAATTCAATGGCTGCAAGTTTTACCTTCTTAAGCTTGGAGTAGTTGTGGCACTCAAAGATGTGCTCAACTTTTTTCCCCATGCAAGATAAGCTTCAGGATCCGTTCTTCCTTGGAAAGAAGGAATGGTTATTTTGATGTTGCTAAGATTATCATCAACTCTTGGTCGAGCTCTTTGGTACCTAGGTTCTTGACGCCTCAAACTTTGTGGGAGGCTCGCTCGTCTATGAGTTCTTCGTCCACCTCTCCCTCATACTCTTCCTCGTGATCGGAATTATGCCTTCATTGAGATCTTTCCTCCAAATGATCTAATCGTTCTTGCATCGACCCCAACCTTTGTTGCAACAACATGTCCATCTCTCGGATAACATCTTGAAGATTGGAGTTAGTTGCATCTACGTTAACATTATTACTAGCACAAATAGTGTTTCTCACGGAATCTTGAGACATGATTAACTAATAAACCTCACTAGCACAAATTCTCACTGTTACACTCCAAGGAAAACACTCACACTCGTGTTTCACTCGGGATGGCTTTTACCCTTGATGTGCACTCTTTCCTTTTACTGCTCTTGTTCTCCTATCAAAGTCCTTAGAGAACTTACTCAAGGCTTAACAAGTTTGCTTGTGGAAATTGGCTGAAAGGAAGAGTTTAGAAAAAAAGGCTATAGGTAGAAAAGTAAAATGATTAGAAAATAACAAGGCAATAGGAAATAATAATTTTCTGAATTGAGTATTACCAACAACAACCAAACTTCCTTTTTTTCTTTTTCTTTTTTTTCTTTTTTTCTTTTTTTATGCAAACCGGGAAGAGAAACACTTAACTTACTGAATCAAAATAGCTCTGATACCAAATGATACGTATCCAGTTTTGTGATGACCGAATTCGTATGTGATGTTGCCCGATCGTGATTCTAGTATGAAGTTGCAAACTTGAAACTTGAGTGTGGAAGTGATGTATTTGGAATAAAGATGGTGAAAGTTGTTTTAATAGGTGCTGGAATGGTTGGTGATTATGGATTGAAAGATAAATGTAAGGGGAAAAATGGATAGAAGTTGATATGGATATATGGAATAGAATCGGTGTGGAACTAGGAAGAACCAACAAGATAGTGAATGTTGACCCAAACCTTACATTTTCTTACCCTTTTGAAATGATGAAAGAAGGTTGGATGGTGACCCTTTAGCTATAATTGAGCTAAGAACCAACAATATAATCAAATGGAAGTGATGGTGGAAGGGTGGAACGTGACCCTCTAGCTAGAAAGCTAGGAACCAACGCTATAAATAGAATGGAATGAAATGGGGAAATTTACCACAAGACTAGATTGAAAGCCGATAAAGTTCTTAAAGAACAATGAAGAGAACACTCTCATATATTTTCATAAAAAAAAGGTCCCTTAGAAAGGCAAATGAGCATCCTATTTATAGTACATGGCAGCCTAGAATTTGAATTGACAAAACAATGCATTAAGGCTCCAATTTATGACATTCAATGGTTTGTCTTCAATCCTATCAAGCGTGGGTGGCCATTTGTGAAATTTAGAATGAATTTGGACATAATAAGGCTTGAATGAAGACTTATACACGTCCAAGTGATGGATCCTTTGATATTCCACTTGCTTGGCTCTTAAAAGTGCATGTAGATGACTTGGAATGAATCTGCCCATGTTTGCATCTAAGTGTATGTGTCTCTTCCACTTCCTTTCTTTATTTCTCAACTTTATTGG
Source organism: Hibiscus tridactylites (assembly GCA_958450335.1). Classification (NCBI taxonomy): domain Eukaryota; kingdom Viridiplantae; phylum Streptophyta; class Magnoliopsida; order Malvales; family Malvaceae; genus Hibiscus; species Hibiscus tridactylites. Next base: position 34,421,793 of record OY288289.1, on the reverse strand, counting down.
CTGAATAAAAGCATAATAAAGTCTTCTAAATGCTTCATCCTCCGTGGAATTCAAAAAGACTCTCTCTTTAAATGGTGATAAAGATGGCATGTCTCTTTGAAGAAGATGAAAAGTCTTCAATTGTTTCCATCTTAATCCCAACGTGTAATGACACTAAAAACACATAAAATATTAATCAAAATATGATAAAAATGTTATGCAAACTTAAAGAATTAATTGAACAAGTTCAATGAATGAACTAGTTTAATTAATGAACCTACATGCTTAAATGAAACACATACATAAGTGAAGTATTTTCATAAATGAAGTGCTTCCATAAATGCAACAACAAGCATATTTATTCTCATGGAATGAATGAACTATTATGCAACTACTCATGCAAATTCTTATGCAACTACTCATGCAAATTCTTATGCAACTTATTTCAACTTTCCAACAAACTCAAAACGTTGCAAGATCTAATTGTTGTTGTCATTTCTACATTCATTTTCCAGCATTGGCAAAGCAAACTTTCCACAGCATCTTGAATCATTTTAGCTCTTGCACGAGTCATAGGCCCTCTAGGAAATTCATTGGAATTCTTTCTGGTTGTGGTCACATCAAAGATGAACCCATCTTGTATTCAAATCAAATCATTCCATTGGATAAACACAAGCAAAAACATGCTTAAATCCATGCATAATAGTGAGTAACAACCATGATCAAAACATGAGCATGATAAACCATGGAGTCCATTTCAAACCGAAATTTGAGAGTACGCGTATCCATACTTACTTCCGAGATTAGCTAAGCGTTTCAAGCTTACACTAACCTCCCAACACCTCGTATCCAAGCTTAACAAAGCTTTAAAACACATCCACTCACCGATACATGAAACTTCACATTCCAACGCGAAGATCACCCGTCTGAAGCCTCCAAAAATGCTTCGCTTGCTTCCAGATCAATATCCTCTGTTTTTAGACCATCAAAACTGAGATCCAAATGCATTAAAATGCATTTCATTAGAGGAGAAGGACGAAGCTTACCTCTAATGGTTGATCTCTCTTCAATTTGGGCAAGTTTTCTTGAAATACAAAGCAAAATCAAAAAGGATTTGATGAAACAAAGATAGGAAATCCTTTGGAATATAAAATCTCAGCAAACAAAATTAAAATAAGAGGAGACAAAAGTGTTTGGCTGATTGGAAGTTGAGAAAAAATGAAAAAAGAAAACTATCGTGAAATTAGTTATGAAAAGTCAACTTTGATTTCATTTTTAATTCCTTTTTGTTTCTTTTATAAAATCATTATTAAAAGCCCCCAAATTAAAGGGAAATCTGATGAAAACAAATTGGTATAATTAGCTCTTTAAAGATTCAAAGTTTCAATCCTTTATAAAATAGTCACTAGCCAACTTTTGCAAAAACTGCATTTTGGTCACTATACCAAAGTGTAATATTTCTAAATCTCATTTTGTAAAATTGTTTTTACCATAATCATTTATATAGTAAATGAAGATTTTTAGATATTTATCCATATTTTTAAAACATCCTAAACTAGGTGTTCCCAAAACCAACCTCAAGGGTTTGAACCGTTCACGACCGGGCCGATTCAACATCTAAAATATCTAGGCCAAAAACTAGGGCATTACACAATTAATGCGAAATGAATGTCTTAGTGCAGTGTGATCACCAAAGAATAATGGTTAGTTCATAATAAAAGAATTGAATGAATAAATTAAATGATGCACAAGACAAAAATTAGTAGTAAAGAAATTTGTACATAATTGGTAAATGAAAGCATAAAACCTAAACAAGGTGATCGTTAACTGGCAGAGATTTGGTATGGCTCTAAAGGGTTGGCTCCTACGGTTCAGTACATATGGTTTTGGTTCTAAAGTAACGGTACCCGAACTGTCGCTCGGACATCGATTCGGAAGGATACATTTCCCTAGGTTTGCACGGAGATGAAAATCTCACGAAGACAAAGGTGCGGATATATGCCGGAAGCGATCCACCATCCTGCACAGAGGGAGTACCTCACGAAGGAGTAGCTTCTCGCTCCCACTTAAAAGGGACGGAGCCTGGGTTGAGAGCTCATGATATGCAAGATCATGAAAAAAAGATTTTAGAAACTTCTTGTAAGAAAATTTAAGAAAAAAGGATCACAAAATAAATTAAACCAAATTTATATTTTCCACTCATTAATACAAAAGGTAATCGACTTGTGGCTTGATTCTCTAAAAAATGGTCCTCAGCGGAGTCGCCAAGATGTAACAATGGGGAGTCGCCACCAATCCTCTGTTTACTTTAGCTGAGATTGGATCACCTAAAAACCCGGATATTTTAATAAAACTTGTTTTTTTGCCTTTTATTAAAACAACGAGTTTTGGTCTGCAAAAAAAACAGGTTCGAGAGTCGATTACGTGTGAGGGAGGATGAGAACCCCCACAACGCCCAAAATTGGTACCTAGTCGATTACATATTATTTTAACGATGGAAATTATGAATTCAAATTTAATTTAGAAATTATGATCTGTTGAGTGGATCGATTGAATGATCAAGACCAAGAGAGGGTGAATTGGGATTTAAAAACTTTGTGGAGTGAAAGGGCAATTTAAAAATGAAGAAAAAATGGATTTAGAGTGGTTCAAGTTCCAAATGAACTCTACATCCACTACCTTAGCTACGACTAAGGATTTCAACAATTCACTATTTGTTCTTCCCCTTTTCAAGGCTTAGGAGGTAACCTTTACACAACCACTCAAATTTTCTACCCAAAATTTGACCAAACCCTCACAAATAATCAAAGAAGAAATTGGACAAGAAGTATATCTCTCAAATACAAATTTGATCTTTGAAGTACAACACTTAACCCAAATTTGAAGATAGAATAAGAATTGGATACAACACAATTTGGGAATTACAAGAGATTGGAAATTAGGCACACTTGAGGTTGGATTTTTGCTTGAATGTTTGTCTTTTATGCAATAGTTGTTGCTGGTCTTCAAAGAGCTTCAATTTATACCTCCTCTATCAATTCTAGCCGTTTGGGTGGTTGGGGAATTGAATAGAGCCGTTGGGACCCTCTATCAATTTATACTTCTGCAGCTATCCGTATCGGTACACGATGAGTCGTATCGATACATGTCTCAAAAAAGAAAGAGCCATTGTACATAATAAAGAGGGGGTATCGAAACGCACGTAGGCGTATCGGTACGGGACAGGGAGTGTATCGAAACGGATAAGATCGTATCGATACCTTTTTCTCAACTTAGCTCATTGGAAGTTTCTGTTTCGATACGAGGGTTTACCATATCGATACGGGTCAACTGCCATTTTAAATATTGGTTACCTAACAACTGACACCAACGGTCGAAAGCATTTAAAACAATTCAAATTAAAAATTCAATTAAAACCGTATTGATACGGGTGAAGCCGTATCGGTACACCATTCAAACTCTTTCACTTTTAACAGAGGGGCGTATCGATACAGATGGAATCTGTTTCGATACAGTTAAGAGCGTATAGAAACACGTCCTTCCAGTAGCCAACTTTGTAAAAAGGGTATCGATACGGCTGGAAGCGTATCGATACACCTGGACGGTTTTGAACACTTTGGCCTTGGAACAGTTAGAAAATATTTGGAGTTTGAGTTTTTCAAATCAGTTTTAAAGTGTTGGTGATTTAAAACGGGGACTTAGAAAACAATTTCAAGTTTTTCAATTTTATCCTAACAACTCAATTATATCAAAATCAAACATAGGTTTCACATGATCCCTTAAAATATTTAAAATAGAAAATTTACACCCCAACACCCAGAGCATAATTTTCGTTAGATTCCCGATTGAAGGGAATCTATTTTAAAAGATATTTTAGAATTAATAATAATATTTTATAATAGAGATTAACGGAAAGCGAGCACCCCTTATGGTTTGAGGTACGTTTTTCACGATAATCCCTAGTAAAAGGTTTTAGTTTAAAATTCAATTAAACGATATATATAAATATTTTACTCATATAAATAATCCATACAACCTAAAATATACAAACATCGAATATAAAAGAAAAAACATACCAATAAATATAAGAACATAGTAAGATATTTATTACAAAAAGTCGACATTAAAATAATACAAAGACAAAGATTAAAATGTACCCTACTAGAAATTCGAATGAAGAACTTAGACTGATCCCTAGCAAGATTTTCGCATAATCTAGCCATAAAAACAACGACCCTAACAAATCTCAACAGGACCCCGATCGAATAATTGATCGAACCATCGAAAGGGCACTGTCAGGTTCGAAAGGGCACTGCCCTTACGCCATTTTTCATGGCTTGCCTGCCCTCCCTATTATAATAATGCTTGGATGCCTTGCATATTATTATTATTATTATTGTTGTTGTTGTTTCTTTTTTTTACTTGTTTTTTTCTTTTAATAATAATATATAATAATAAGATTATAGCCCGGACATAAAATGAGTATTACAATCTACACTATATATCTTTTAATAATTTCTTCCATCATCATCCAATTAGATTACTATATATACTTCTTCAACCTTAACATCCCTTCTCAATCAGTAATATCAATACTCATTACACGATATTTTTATAATATACACATTCACATTATATTTCATTTAGTAGTACCGATATCATTCAAAAGTACTTATATCAGTTTAAGTTGCGAATTAGCTCACTTTTCTCATGTTTCGATAATACATATTTGATACCCAAATTACATGAACATTAATGATATCATCATGAGCAGTATACGTATATTATAATCTAACCATACATTTACAAAGCATCGATATCGGTAGAACAATATCAATTTTAAATCACCAGAAATGTATTTTCATCTCAAAATTCATACTCAACAGAACTATTTGTAAGCCTATTATAATCTTAAGCCTATTACATTGCATAAAACGTGCCACATGTGTCTCTTTTTTCAACCAAAACTATCTCATTTTTGAATGATTGCTTCTTCCCTCAACCTTTTCAATTTACTCTTTACCTGATTTCAATTGCTACAAAATAAAAACACCAATAATTTTGTGTGAATACATACAAACCCATCACCCAAAATCTGTCACGCTGAGTAACAAACCATAACTAGTTGCAAAACACTAAAAAGCACTATTTTTACTACTTATGTAGTTTGGGTAATAATATTTTTTTGAAATTACAGTTTAATGAATTGCTAAGGACAAATTTCTTACCTCAAATCTAACTCCCTTCGAACTCAAACTTCTAAAAATTTCAATAGAAAATGTTTGGAGAAGTTTGAAATGTAACCCCCTCGTCCCGGTCTGGCTGGATGACCGGTCCGAGTGAGCTACACGGGGAAAACCGAGTGAAAACCCCTAAAGGATTCCCCCTCGGTTAGCAACCCTATTTTTTTCATTTTAAATCTTGTCTAGATGATTAATTAATCCTAAGTGATCAAGCAGCGGAACAACATTCACGAGGCAAACAGACGAACCCAAAACAGCATTTAACAGCCAAATTTTTAACTTAACTGCGGGCGGTATCGGTACACCTAAGGGGTGTATCGATACACCTTGACTGGGTCAAAAGTCAAAGTTAGCCCGTGGAGATCGTATCGATACACCCAAGGAGTGTATCGATACCCTCCCAAAAGGTTGACTTCTTACAATCAACGCTAAGACGACCGTACCGATACGCCAAAGATCGGTATCGATACCAAGTTGGACAGTGGCTCCAGTGACCAAAATGGTATCGATACGCCTCCCCGCGTATCAAAACGAAAGGCTTGGAAAAAGAGGGCCGTATCGATACGGGTCTAACCGTATCGATACCCCTGCTCTGCAACTCCTCCTTTCACTACTTGGTAACTTCATACAAGGTTCTAGATGCACATTTGGACACTCCTAAGCACACACAATCATACATCCAACAACCCACAATCAGGACTTGACATGAGGGGCATTTAATCTAACGAAAACATACAAATCAAGGCTCCATACAAGTCTACAAGAAGCATACTTAGCATGCATAAGACATCTTTCACAATGTAGTCAACATAAGGCATACCTAGGCCAACATCATACAAGTTTAGGCATATGCAAATAAACCACATAAGAAACATAGGTCATGAACCAAGAAGCAAAGCATAACACACACCATGAGTTTAACAATTTCAACATAACCGCCTAAGGAGTTTGACCCCAACTCCTAACACTCTACACCCCATTGTCTAGACATTATTACAAAAGCAAACCATACTTAAACTTTCTTGAGAACTCCAAAAGCTCCTCCCTCGCCCGCTCACCTCCCGAACTCTAACGATCTGCACGTTGGAAACAAAAGAGCATAAGCAATCTAGCTTAGTGAGAGAGGCTCTACAATTCACAACATGCAGTTTTCCAAAATACGATTTGTATGCAAGAAAGCAATGGATGCATAAGGGTCTATCTCAACCACAACATTTGGTTTGCACAAGCACAACCAACATACACTTACGGTGGGACTACACATCACCGTTTCGACTAGTGGATTTCCAATGGGACTACACATCAAAGTACTACCCTACTAGTCACTACCGGTGGGACTACACATCACCATAGTTTAGACCACCATCACGTGAGGCACGAACACAACACGACTACAACCTTAACAACTTAAGATGCATTCATTAATCACAACGTATACACAATCAACATATCACACATCATGAGAGTAAGGAGGCTTACAAACGGGTTTAGGTGACCTCTCAAGGTTCCACCCAAACCCCAAAAGAGTTCTTATCGTGCACAATGTAAAACCAAATAATTCTACTCACCGTTGCTACCCAAGAAAAGATCGAAGACCAAGCTCAAGACTCCAAAATCCCCGGAATTGTCCCCGAAGCTTCTCCAACCAAAATTCTCGCCTCTAGCCATTCCAACACCAAGCAAATAATCTCAAGTCAGTCCATGTTCTAAAATACTCACCCCGGATTATAAACCAATTACAAGATATCAATTTTCACATTGAAAACAAGCCCAAAATTCCAAAATCCGAGCAGCCCTGCACCCCTTAAAACCATTGATTTCAACCTTCAACTACTCTCTAAAGCTTTCAAAACAAAGCTTACATATACCCTAACCATAGGCCCTCTCATTTCTACATAGAACACCCCCATATCTCAATCCAAAACCTCCCAAAAACCCCATTTTCACCCAAATCCGAAAATTCCATAAAACGTTATAAAAATCGGTTTGTTGGACCCCTTTTGGTTGTAAGCAACTCATATGACTTAAACAAATAGAAAGCTTAAGTTAAAGACCCCAAAGGCAACATTTTTAATCCAAAATCCTTCAAACCTCCAATCTCAAAACATGTCTAAAAATGAAAACAAATGGTATTAACTTGTAGGGAATAACAAGGGTAAGTCAAAAACGTGTTTACCTTTGCGAAATTCTTCAAAACGAGCAATACATTTGATGAAATAGTAACCAAAGGAGAGGGGGGGTTTTTCTGACGTTGGAGTGAATAGTGGAGAGAGGGGAAGAAGATGACTCAAAGTATTATTTTAGGTTTATTTGAAATTAAAAGGCTAAAGACTTAAATGCCCTTAATGAATCAAGGGAATTACAATGGATGACATCCATGGCAAATTGGGCTTGTTTTGGGAAATGGTCCAACTAAATTTTATTTGTCTTAAAACCCGAGGCCCAAACCTTTATTTCAATATTTAAAATTTTAAATCGAAACCCGAACTATTTTTAAACCATTATTTTCTCCCGACCCCCGAACCCGGGTGTTACAACTCTCCCCTACTTAAGGAATTTCGTCCTCGAAATTACCTGACGGAAATAAATACGGAAACTGCTCAAGCATGTCAGCTTTCCTCTCCCACGTGGCTTCCTCCACACCTCTATGTCTCCATAAGACTTTGACTAACTCTATAGTCTTGCCACGCAATACCTTGCTATCAGAAGCAAGTATCTCAACTGGTTCCTCGTTGTAAGACAAGTCCGGATTTAACTCTATTTCCTTCACTAGCATGACATGAGACGGATCCGATCTATACCTCCTAAGCATTGACACATGAAATACATCATGAATCTTCTCTAGCTCAACTGGGAGTCTCAATCTATACGCAACCGGACCAATTCTCTCAACTATCTCATAAGGTCCTATGTACCTTGGGCTCAACTTGCCCTTCCTTCCAAACCTCATCACCTTCTTCCAAGGTGAGACTTTCAAAAACACTTTATCCCCCACGGAGTATTCCACTTACTTCCTTTTTAAGTCGGCGTAGAACTTTTGCCGATCTGAAGCCGCCTTCAAGCGATCACATATCAACTTCACCTTCTCGGTGGTTCCCTTAAGCAAATCGGGCATCGGCACAAGTTTCTGTCCGGCCTCAGCCCAACAAATCGGAGTCCTACACTTCCTACCATACAAGGCCTCATAAGGAGCCATCTGAATGCTCGATTGGAAGCTGTTGTTGTACGCAAACTCCACTAATGGTAGGTGTTTCTCCCATGACCCCTGAAAGTCAATGATACAACACCTCAACATATCCTCAAATATCTGAATTACCCTCTCAGACTGCCCATCTGACTGCGGATGATACGAAGTGCTGAAGTTCAACCAAGGGCCTAAGGCTCGATGCAAACACTCCCAAAATCTAAAGGTGAATCTCGGATCTCGGTCTGACACAATCGACTTTGGTACCCCATGTAGTCTCACAATCTCACGAATATACAATTCGGCCAACTTGTCCAAAGTATAGGTGGTATGAACCGGTATGAAGTGAGCACACTTGGTGAATCTATCTACAATCACCCACACTGAATTTTTCTTCGAAGGAGTCAACGGAAGTCCTGACACAAAGTCCATAGTGATACGCTCCCACTTCCACTCTGGAATTTTCAACGGTTGCAACAACCCTGAGGGAAACTGGTGCTCAGCCTTGACTCTCTGACAAACCATGCATCTACTGACGAACTCGGCTACATCCCTTTTCAAACCAACCCAATAATATTCATCCTTTAACCCTCGATACATCTTCGTGCTACCCGGATGCATAGCAAAAGGGCTATTGTGGGCCTCACTCAAAATCGTACGCCTCAACTCGGCATCTTCCGGAAATACTATCCTATTCTTGAAACATAGGATCCCATTCTCTCCAAAGCAATACTCAGTAGGCCTATCTTCAGCTATGTCTTGCACGTGAGGTGCCAAGGACTCATCTCGCAACTGCTTCTCACGGATCAATTGAACCAATGATGGCTTAACCTGAAGCTCAGCCACTAACCCACCATCCGTAGATACACTCAACCTTGAAAACATTGCTCGCAATTCAACGGCCACCTTCCTGCTCAAGGCATCGGCCACCACGTTTGCCTTGCCCGGATGATACTCTATGGTAAGGTCATAGTCCTTAAGAAGCTCTAACCACCTTCGTTGCCTATGATTCAACTCCCTTTGGGACATCAAATATTTCAAGCTCTTGTGGTCGGTGTACACAGTGCACTTCTCACCATAAAGATAGTGTCTCCAAATTTTCAACGCGAACACCACTGCGGCCAACTCTATGTCATGTGTGGGGTAATTCTTCTCATGAACCTTCAACTGTCGGGAAGCATATGCCACTACCTTACCTTCTTGCATAAGCACACAACCTAGCCCCACGTAAGATGCATCAGTGAAAATCACAAACTCTCTTCCCGGCTCGGGCTGAATCAAAATGGGAGCTTCGGTCAAAGCTTTCTTCAATTTCTCAAACGCTTCTTGCCTTGCATCTGACCATTCATACGGAACACCATTCTGTAGCAACTTGGTCAACGGAGCCGCTATCCTCGAGAACCCCTCAACAAACCTCCTATAGTAACCCGCCAAGCCTAGGAAGCTGCGGATTTCTGTCACTGATTTCGGTTGCTTCCAATTCACAATGGCTTCAATCTTCTTGGGATCTACACTAATCCCACTAGCTGAGATCACGTGGCCAAGGAAGACCACCTCTCTAATCCAAAACTCACACTTACTTAGCTTGGCATACAACTGATTCTCAAGTAGGGTCTGAAGCACTAACCTTAAGTGTTCATCGTGCTCCTCTTCGGTCCTAGACTACACTAGGATGTCATCAATAAACACTACCACAAACCTGTCCAAGAACTTATGAAACACCCGGTTCATCATATCCATGAAGGCTGCTGGAGCATTGGTCAGCCCAAAAGGCATCACCAAAAACTCATAATGCTCATATCATGTACGAAAAGCCGTCTTCGGTATGTCCACATCCTTTACCTTTAACTGATAATACCCAGACCTCAAATCAATCTTAGAAAACACGAAAGCACCCCTCAACTGGTCTAGCAAGTCATCTATCCTTGGCAAGGGATATTTGTTTTTCACTGTCACCTTATTCAACTGTTTATAGTCTATACACATTCTCATACTATCATCCTTCTTTTTCACAAACAAGACCGGAGCACCCCACGGGGAAACACTAGGCCTAATAAAGCCTCTGTCAGTGTAACGCCCCGGTTTTGGGCTTAGGAGTTTTGGGCGTTGACCGGTTGGTCAAAGTGTTGTTCGAATCTAAAGAGGTTAAATTAGGAAAGCCTAGTTCGGGTTGCATTAAAAATATGGAAAATGTTCTAAAATCATATTTTAATATAATTAAGTGAACTGTGAAATCAATTTTGGAAAATGAGTTTTGGAAGTGTGACATTTTGGCTAGTGACCAAAATGTAATTTTCGCAAGTTTGGTGGCTGTTTTATAAAGGGTGGGAACTTTGAATCTTTAAGGAGCTATTAATCCAAAAGTGGTTTCTCTAGATTTTTCTAAGATATTTTGAGTTATAATTCTGATTTTAAAGTATATCAAAAAGGAGGGAAAAGCCATTTGGCTAATTTCATAACTAACTTCTCAATTTTTTCTTTCTCTCATTTTCTCTCAACCCAAACACCACATTTCCAGAGAATTGTTTCTGATTTTCTCACCTAAATCTCTCCTTTCAACTCTCTTTTGATTCCTAATCAACATATCTTCAAAACCTCTTCAATTGCTTCTTGATTCATCAAGGTTTTTCATTCCCAAAAGTGGAGAAACACAAGTTTGGAGGTAAGAACGTCCTTCTCCTCTAAACTATCAGTTCTTTACTGAAATTCCTAAGTTTTCAATCCTTAATTGATGTTTAATTAAAGGTTTTTAAGTGTTGAAATGGATCTTGGCTTATTATGCAAGATTTTGATGATTTTTGATGATTTTCGTTAGATCTGAGTAATCTGTGATTTGAGAGGTGTTTTTGATGTTAAATGATCTCTAAATTGATAAGGAATTGAGTTTTGATTGATGTAATCCCGGATAGGTTGAGTTTCCTAAGTTTAGCTTGTGTTTCAAGGTAGTTTTTGAGGTGATCTTGGTGATCTGATGTTGCTGGAGGTATAAGGTTGTTAATAGGTTGTTTTTAGATGTTATATGATGTTTATGGAAGTGAGGTTTTGCTGGTTTATGGCTGGGCTTTGTTTAGAAGTGGTTTGGATGCATTTTCGGTTGTGTTTGGTGGCCGAAAATGGAGGTTGGATGAGAGCAGCGAGTTTAGGTGCTTTCATTGAAGCAATTAATGCATGATGATGCATTAATCCTCTGCTTTGATGTGTTGAAACAGGGGAGGCATCTTTGGATCCAAGAGTTGTTGATCCGGAAGCTTGATTTGGTGCTTTGGCTTGAAGCAAAGTGGAAATCGGTGAGTGCATTTGTGGAAATTGGATTTTCAGCTTTAAAACCAAGGTTTGAAGGTTTTGGGAGCTTAGTTTAAGTCTAAACAACTTTGCTAAGCTCAAGTGTAAGTTTTCGGATTTTCTCTCTAGTGGTGGCCATGTTTTTGATGTGATGCAAAATGATGATTTGCATGTTTTAATTACTGTTTTGAAAGCATGTTTTAGCATGGTTTTTGCTGATGATGTAAGCCATATGTTGAAGGTAACTCTAGGTAGGAGTACCTTGCTTTTGTACATTGTTTAAATGTGGATTGATGCTTTAAATTGCATGATGAATATGGCTTGGTTTTATGCTTTAAAACAGTGGATTAAATGATGAAAATGATGTATATTGGCAAGTGATGTTTTGAAAATGTTAAGGTCACTAAGGTGGTTAAAAGTCCTTGAGTGAGCCTTGTTACTTAAGAACATCAAGGTGGTTAAAAGTCCTTGGATGATTCTTGTTGCGGACACTAAGGTGGTTAAAAGTCCTTAGGTGATTCTTTCCATGGTGTTTAAAAGTCCATGGGGCCATGGTGTTTAAAAGTCCATGGGGCCAAGGTGTTTAAAAGTCCTTGGGGCCAAGGTGTTTAAAAGTCCTTGGGGTGATTCAAGCAAAGGACACAAAGGTGGTTAAAAGTCCTTGTGTGGTCCTAATTCATGGTGTTTAAAAGTCCATGGCCAAGGTGTTTAAAAGTCCTTGGGAAAGTTGTTGAACTTGTTTTATGAAATGGAATTTGTCACTTAAGCCAATATGACATGTTAAGTATATTGAAAAGCATGAGATGCTTGTTTTAATGATTATGTTGAAGCATGAGATTGCTTGTTTTAAGTATGCATTTGAGCATGTGCAAAGGTTGATTTAAAGCATGTTTTATAAATGGTTTTAATTGCATTATTGAATGGTTTTTTTAAAGAGCTTGCCTCACTAAGCTTTTGCTTACGCTCTCTACGTTTTCTTAATTCAATAATGCAGAGCATTAAAGAACCTTGAGGGGCAGCAAGAAAGGGCAAGCAATCAAGTTCAAGTAAAGCTCAATGTATGGAAGGTTTTTGTTAAACATTTTAGCTTTTGGGTAATTTGGCAATGGGGGACCAATGTGTATGTTTTGGGAGGTGTTTGGAACTTCCTAAGTATGTTGAATGTTGTTTTGAATGCTGGTTTTTGGATTGGATCATTGCATGCTTGTTTTGGAAGTTTGGTGTTTTAAATAGCTAGCTTGTGTAGGAAGTATGCCTATAGAATTGGGGCTTTTTGCATATGATGTTAGATTGTTGTTTTGTTGATGCCTATAAGTCATTTATATGTTGAATTGCATGCTGGTAAAGTTTGGTGACATTTGGAGCATGTTTGAATGATTAATTGCATGATTTGGAATGCCTTTTAGCTGCAATCTGTGCAGGCGTTTCGGAACAGTATGCACCGTTTCGGAACAGGTGCCTTACATGAACCTAGGCGTCCGAAACGGTATGTACCGTTTCAAAACGGTTTGGCCTCTGCCAAGGCCATGTTTCGGAACCCGTTGCGGAACGGCCCGTGTTTCGGAATGGGGTCTACCTGTTTCGGAACGGTCGACCGTTGGGGGCTGACATGGGCAGTTATATGTTTTGAATTGTTTGTGTTTTGGTCCTGAATCTTGTTTGTTCAATTGCATGAGCTTGGGAAGTCCTTTTGAGTTGAAATTTCATAGAGAAGCATGAAACCTGATATTTCAAGTTGGTAACTTTAATTTGGGTTAAGTCCTTTTATTTACCAGAAATTACAGTTTGGTCCCTAAAGTTGTATTTTGTTCAATTGGGTACCTTTTTGATCTCTGATGTTTGTGATCTTTGAGTATGATGTTTGTGTGATCACAATTAGGGTTAAAGTGCATCTAGACAAGATTAAAAAGAAAAAAAAGGGTCGTTAAATAAGGTTGACTTTCGGGTTGACTTTGGTTTTCCCCGTGTGACTTTCTTAATTCGGGTCAACCGTCTAGGCCGGGTTAAGGGGGTTACATTTGGTGGTATCAGAGCTGAGTTTGCGAGTAATTGGGAATGAATGTATGCATGATTGAAGTATGTTTGGCTTGTATGCTTATTGTTTGAAAGCATGTTCAGTGGTTTGAGATGTTGATGCGATTGAGATGTATGATGTGATGTTGTATGTTGAGGGTACCCATTGCCAAACAAAAGCTAATGAAATGATGTTGATTTTGAATGAAATTGAGCTTGAATACTTGGATTGCTTACCTTGCTGGGCCTGACTTGTTTTATTTTGCATTGTGATTTCATGGTAAAAGTATGGCACCACGTAGAGAGTTAAGAGGTAGTGTGCGAGCTACGGCTCCCAACAAGAATGAGAATGAAGAGAATACGGGTAGTGCAGTGTTACCCCCTCCTCCGCCTGGTGGTGGTGCTGGAGGTGAGCGAGCTGAAGCTGCAGCTGGTGCTGGAGCTGCTGGACCAGAGGTTGGTCAGAGGCAAGCTATGCCGGATATGTCTATGCTAGTACAAGCTATTGCGGGTGCCTTTCGAGCAGCAGTAGCTGGAGCTCAAGGAGCTGGGCATCAGGGAGATGCTGGAGTCAGATTACCTTTGGAGCGTCTGCGCAGTCTTGGTGGGACTGAGTTCAGGGGTATGTCTGCTGAGAGTTCGGAAGCTTGGCTAGAGAGTACCAAGCGTATCTTGGGTCAGATGAGCTGCACGGATGTGCAAAAGTTGGGATGTGTTGTGTCCTTGCTGCAGGACGATGCGTATACATGGTGGACGACCACAATAGCTGGGATGGCTGAAGCTGATGTTTCTTGGACATTCTTTCAGAATGCGTTCAAGAGGAGATATCTTGGAGTGAGATATCTGGATGAGAAAAAGCGTGAATTCATGTCTCTTACCCAAGGGAGCATGAGTGTGGCTGAGTATGAAGTGCAGTTTGTGCGGCTCAGTCAGTATGCACCGGAGCTGATACCTGATGAGCGAGCAAGGTGCGAAAGGTTCCGTTATGGCTTGGTCACGGAAGTAAAGACCTACATGTTGGCTGCTGAGTACAACGATTTTGATGTGTTGGTGGGCCAATCCAAGGACATTGAGGTGAACTTGGGTTTAGCTGCGAAAGGTGCTGGAGCAAGTTCTGGCAAGAGAGCTGCTGAGTATAGTTCCGGTGGTGGACGGAACAAGAGGGGACGTGATCAGAAGTATCAGTCCTCAGCCAAGAGAGGTGGTGGTGCACCTGCTAGAGGTAGTTTTGCTAGAGCTGAACCTAGTGCTTGTTGGATCTGTGGTTCGCGTGGTCACATGAAGCGTGACTGTCCTCGTGCTGTGAGGGAGGTGCAAGCTCCTGTTGTGGCAGCTGGTAATGGATGTTGGAATTGTGGTTCTGTTGACCATTTGAGGCGAGATTGTCCGAGGTTGGCTGGTGGCCAAGAGCGTGCTCCTGTTGTTGTTGCACCGCAGAGAGGTCGTGGGCGCGGCCGTGGTAATTTCCGGAGGCGAGAGGAAGGTGGTCGTGGAGTGGCCCATGTTGTGGCTATTCAGCCTGAGGGTGGAGGCCAAGCTAGGGTGTATGCTCAGCGTGAGGGAAGGAATGATGCAGATGTGATTGCAGGTACCTTTACTTTGCAATCCTTGTCATTGCTTTCTTTGATTGATTCTGGATCTACGCATTCATACATTTTGCGTGAGCATGCTGAATTGCTTGGTTTGCCTGTTGAGTCTTTGGATGTTGGTGTTCGTGTCACTAGTTCTTTTGGTGAAACTGTTGTGACTCGAAAGCTTTATAGAAGGTGTCCCTTGGTTGTTCAAGAACATGTCTTTCATGTTGATCTTATGGAGTTTCCTTTTTATGGTTTTGATGTGATCCTTGGTATGGATTGGCTTGCTGAGCATCGTGCTATTGTGGATTGTGAAAATAAGCGGGTTTCGCTTAAGCTTGCGGATGATTATGAAGTTGTTGTGGTTGGTGAGAATGTGAAGTTTCTTGCTAATGTTGTGTCTACCTTGGAGGCGAGTAGGATGCTGAGGCAAGGTTGCGAAGCTTACCTAGCTTTTGTGATGAATCCTAGCTCTAAGGAGTTGAGAGTGCAAGATATCAAGGTTGTGAAGGAGTTTCCTGGTGTTTTTCCTGAGGAGTTGCCTGGTTTACCTCCTAATCGCGAGGTGGAGTTTGGAATTGAGCTGTATGAGAATACAACAACTGTGTCCATTTCTCCCTATAGAATGGCACCTAAGGAGCTGAAGGAGCTGAAGACGCAGTTGCAAGAGCCGTTGGATCGTGGTTTCATCCGGCCGAGTGTGTCACCTTGGGGAGCACCGGTCTTGTTTGTGAAGAAGAAAGATGGCACTATGAGGATGTGCATTGATTACCGTCAGCTGAACAAGTTGACTATCAAGAATCGGTATCCTTTGCCGAGGATTGATGATCTCTTTGATCAATTTCGGGGAGCGGCTGTGTTCTCTAAGATTGACTTGAGGTCAGGGTATTATCAGTTGAAGGTGAAGGATGTGGATGTGCCTAAGACAGCTTTCAGGACAAGGTATGGGCATTATGAGTTCCTTGTGATGCCGTTTGGTTTGACAAATGCTCCTGCTGCTTTCATGGACATGATGAATCGTGTGTTTCATGAATACCTGGACAAGTTCGTTGTGGTGTTCATTGATGATATCCTCGTGTACTCGCGTACTGAGGAGGAGCACGAAGAGCATTTGAGGGTTGTGCTGCAAGCTTTGTTGGAGAATCAGCTTTATGCTAAGCTGAGCAAGTGTGAGTTCTGGCTTAGGGAGGTGGTGTTTCTTGGTCATGTGGTCTCAGCTGAGGGGATTCGTGTTGATCCTCAGAAGATTGAAGCGGTAATGAATTGGAAAGTCCCTAAGTCTGTTCATGAGGTCCGTAGTTTCCTTGGTTTGGCGGGTTACTACCGGAGGTTTGTGGATGGTTTTTCCAAAATTGCTGCTCCTTTGACGAAGTTGTTGCAGAAGGATGTTAAGTATGAGTGGACGGAAGCGAGACAGCAAGCTTTTGAGAAGCTTAAGGCGGCTTTGACGCAAGCTCCTATCTTGATTCAGCCTGAATCAGGGAAAGAGTTTGTGGTCTATAGTGATGCGTCCTATGTTGGTTTAGGATGTGTGCTGATGCAAGAGGGTAAGGTGGTGGCTTATGCGTCGCGGCAGTTGAAGGTGCATGAGCGCAATTACCCTACGCATGATATTGAGTTGGCTGCAGTGGTTTTTGCTCTGAAGATCTGGAGACATTATCTGTATGGTGAGAAGTGTACTGTGTACACGGATCACAAGAGTTTGAGGTATCTGATGTCCCAGAAAGAGTTGAATCTTAGGCAGCGGCGTTGGTTGGAGTTGCTCAAGGATTATGATCTGACGATTGAGTATCATCCTGGTAAGGCTAATGTTGTTGCGGATGCCTTGAGTAGGAAGGTAGCTGTTGAGCTGAGGGCTATGTTTGCTAGCTTGAGCATATCGCGAGATGGTGTTCTTGTTGCTGAGTTGCAAGTGAAACCATCTTTGGTTCAGTTGATCAAGGAAAAGCAGTTGCTGGATGATTCCTTGGTGTCTCATGTTCAGGATATCGCGGAGGGTAGACCTTCGGATTTCTGCTTTAATGAGGATGGTGTGTTGTGTTTTGGTAGTCGGATAGTAGTGCCTGCTGATGCTGAGTTGAGGCGTGCTATTCTGACTGAAGGTCATAGTAGTCCTTTTGCTATGCATCCTGGTAGTACTAAGATGTATCGTGATCTTCGTGATGAGTACTATTGGGTGGGTTTGAAGAAGGATGTTGCAGAGTTTGTGAGCAAGTGTTTGGTGTGTCAGCGAGTTAAGGCTGAACATCAGGTTCCTTCTGGTTTGTTGCAACCGTTGAAAATCCCTGAATGGAAGTGGGAAAGGGTTACCATGGATTTTGTATCTGGTTTACCTTTGTCTCCGTCAAAGAAGAATTCTGTTTGGGTGATTGTGGATCGCTTGACGAAGTGTGCGCATTTCTTGCCTGTGCATACTACGTTTTCTTTGGATAAGCTGGCAGAGCTGTACATTGCTGAGATTGTGAGGCTGCATGGTGTGCCTAAGTCGATTGTGTCGGATAGGGATCCGAGGTTCACATCGCGTTTCTGGCAGTGTTTGCATCAAGCTCTGGGTACAAGGTTGCATTTCAGTACATCCTATCATCCTCAGTCGGATGGTCAGTCTGAGCGGGTTATCCAGATTTTGGAGGATATGTTGAGATGCTGCGTGATTGAGTTCCAAGGTTCTTGGGAGAAGCATCTGCCTTTGGTTGAGTTCGCTTATAACAATAGTTATCAGGCGAGTATACAAATGGCACCTTATGAGGCTCTGTATGGGAGGAAGTGTAGGACTCCTCTTTGTTGGGCTGAAACTGGTCAAAAGTTGGTTTCGATGCCTGCTTTGTTGAAAGGGACCACCGAGAAGGTGAAGCTCATTTGTGAGAGGTTGAAGGCTGCCTCTGATCGGCAAAAGTCTTACGCGGATTTGAAGCGTAAGGAGATAGAGTATGCGGTGGGTGACCGTGTGTTCTTGAAGGTTTCGCCTTGGAAGAAGGTGATGAGGTTTGGCCGGAAGGGTAAGTTGAGCCCTAGGTACATTGGACCGTATGAGGTGGTTGAGCGTGTGGGTCCTGTTGCGTATCGGTTGAGGTTACCTCAGGAGTTGGAGAAGATTCATGATGTGTTCCATGTTTCTATGCTCCGGAAGTATAGATCTGATCCTTCGCATGTGATGCCTGTGGAGGAAGTGGTTTTGAATCCGGATTTGACCTATGATGAGGAACCGGTGAAGGTTTTGGATTCGGATAGCAAGGTTCTTCGTGGCAAGACCATTGAGTTGGTGAAGGTGCTGTGGAAGCATCGAGGTGTTGAGGAAGCCATGTGGGAGCGGAAGGAAGACATGCTGAAGCAGTTTCCTTATCTCTTTCCTTCAGGTAAATTTCGAGGACGAAATTTCTTAAGGGGGGGAGAGTTGTAACGCCCCGGTTTTGGGCTTAGGAGTTTTGGGCGTTGACCGGTTGGTCAAAGTGTTGTTCGAATCTAAAGAGGTTAAATTAGGAAAGCCTAGTTCGGGTTGCATTAAAAATATGGAAAAATGTTCTAAAATCATCTTTTAATATAATTAAGTGAACTGTGAAATCAATTTTGGAAAATGAGTTTTGGAAGTGTGACATTTTGGCTAGTGACCAAAATGTAATTTTCGCAAGTTTGGTGGCTGTTTTATAAAGGGTGGGAACTTTGAATCTTTAAGGAGCTATTAATCCAAAAGTGGTTTCTCCAGATTTTTCTAAGATATTTTGGGTTATAATTCTGATTTTAAAGTATATCAAAAAGGAGGGAAAAGCCATTTGGCTAATTTCATAACTAACTTCTCAATTTTTTCTTTCTCTCATTTTCTCTCAACCCAAACACCACATTTCCAGAGAATTGTTTCTGATTTTCTCACCTAAATCTCTCCTTTCAACTCTCTTTTGATTCCTAATCAACATATCTTCAAAACCTCTTCAATTGCTTCTTGATTCATCAAGGTTTTTCATTCCAAAAAGTGGAGAAACACAAGTTTGGAGGTAAGAACGTCCTTCTCCTCTAAACTATCAGTTCTTTACTGAAATTCCTAAGTTTTCAATCCTTAATTGATGTTTAATTAAAGGTTTTTAAGTGTTGAAATGGATCTTGGCTTATTATGCAAGATTTTGATGATTTTTGATGATTTTCGTTAGATCTGAGTAATCTGTGATTTGAGAGGTGTTTTTGATGTTAAATGATCTCTAAATTGATAAGGAATTGAGTTTTGATTGATGCAATCCCGGATAGGTTGAGTTTCCTAAGTTTAGCTTGTGTTTCAAGGTAGTTTTTGAGGTGATCTTGGTGATCTGATGTTGCTGGAGGTATAAGGTTGTTAATAGGTTGTTTTTAGATGTTATATGATGTTTATGGAAGTGAGGTTTTGCTGGTTTATGGCTGGGCTTTGTTTAGAAGTGGTTTGGATGCATTTTCGGTTGTGTTTGGTGCCCGAAAATGGAGGTTGGATGAGAGCAGCGAGTTTAGGTGCTTTCATTGAAGCAATTAATGCATGATGATGCATTAATCCTCTGCTTTGATGTGTTGAAACAGGGGAGGCATCTTTGGATCCAAGAGTTGTTGATCTGGAAGCTTGATTTGGTGCTTTGGCTTGAAGCAAAGTGGAAATCGGTGAGTGCATTTGTGGAAATTGGATTTTCAGCTTTAAAACCAAGGTTTGAAGGTTTTGTGAGCTTAGTTTAAGTCTAAACAACTTTGCTAAGCTCAAGTGTAAGTTTTCGGATTTTCTCTCTAGTGGTGGCCATGTTTTTGATGTGATGCAAAATGATGATTTGCATGTTTTAATTACTGTTTTGAAAGCATGTTTTAGCATGGTTTTTGCTGATGATGTAAGCCATATGTTGAAGGTAACTCTAGGTAGGAGTACCTTGCTTTTGTACATTGTTTAAATGTGGATTGATGCTTTAAATTGCATGATGAATATGGCTTGGTTTTATGCTTTAAAACAGTGGATTAAATGATGAAAATGATGTATATTGGCAAGTGATGTTTTGAAAATGTTAAGGTCACTAAGGTGGTTAAAAGTCCTTGAGTGAGCCTTGTTACTTAAGAACATCAAGGTGGTTAAAAGTCCTTGGATGATTCTTGTTGCGGACACTAAGGTGGTTAAAAGTCCTTAGGTGATTCTTTCCATGGTGTTTAATAGTCCATGGGGCCATGGTGTTTAAAAGTCCATGGGGCCAAGGTGTTTAAAAGTCCTTGGGGCCAAGGTGTTTAAAAGTCCTTGGGGTGATTCAAGCAAAGGACACAAAGGTGGTTAAAAGTCCTTGTGTGGTCCTAATTCATAGTGTTTAAAAGTCCATGGCCAAGGTGTTTAAAAGTCCTTGGGGCCAAGGTGTTTAAAAGTCCTTGGGAAAGTTGTTGAACTTGTTTTATGAAATGGAATTTGTCACTTAAGCCAATATGTCATGTTAAGTATATTGAGAAGCATGAGATGCTTGTTTTAATGATTATTTTGAAGCATGAGATTGCTTGTTTTAAGTATGCTTTTGAGAATGTGCAAAGGTTGATTTAAAGCATGTTTTATAAATGGTTTTAATTGCATTATTGAATGGTTTTTTTAAAGAGCTTGCCTCACTAAACTTTTGCTTACGCTCTCTACGTTTTCTTAATTCAATAATGCAGAGCATTAAAGAACCTTGAGGGGCAGCAAGAAAGGGCAAGCAATCAAGTTCAAGTAAAGCTCAATGTATGGAAGGTTTTTGTTAAACATTTTAGCTTTTGGGTAATTTGGCAATGGGGGACCAATGTGTATGTTTTGGGAGGTGTTTGGAACTTCCTAAGTATGTTGAATGTTGTTTTGAATGCTGGTTTTTGTATTGGATCATTGCATGCTTGTTTTGGAAGTTTGGTGTTTTAAATAGCTAGCTTGTGTAGGAAGTATGCCTATAGAATTGGGGCTTTTTGCATATGATGTTAGATTGTTGTTTTGTTGATGCCTATAAGTCATTTATATGTTGAATTGCATGCTGGTAAAGTTTGGTGACATTTGGAGCATGTTTGAATGATTAATTGCATGATTTGGAATGCCTTTTAGCTGCAATCTGTGCAGGCGTTTCAGAACAGTATGCACCGTTTCGGAACGGGTGCCTTACATGAACCCAGGCGTCCGAAACGGTATGTACCGTTTCGAAACGGTTTGGCCTCTGCCAAGGCCATGTTTCGGAACCCGTTGCGGAACGGCCCGTGTTTCGAAACGGGGTCTACCTGTTTCGGAACGGTCGACCGTTGGGGGCTGACATGGGCAGTTATATGTTTTGAATTGTTTGCGTTTTGGTCCTGAATCTTGTTTGTTCAATTGCATGAGCTTGGGAAGTCCTTTTGAGTTGAAATTTCATAGAGAAGCATGAAACCTGATTAATTTCAAGTTGGTAACTTTAATTTGGGTTAAGTCCTTTTATTTACCAGAAATTACAGTTTGGTCCCTAAAGTTGTATTTTGTTCAATTGGGTCCCTGTTTGATCTCTGATGTTTGTGATCTTTGAGTATGATGTTTGTGTGATCAGAATTAGGGTTAATGTGCATCTAGACAAAATTAAAAAGAAAAAAAAGGGTCGTTAATCAAGGTTGACTTTCGGGTTGACTTTGGTTTTCCCCGTGTGACTTTCTTAATTCGGGTCAACCGTCTAGGCCGGGTTAAGGGGGTTACAGTCAGTCAACTCCTGAAGTTGTGTCTTCAACTCCTTCAACTCTTTCGGTGCCATTTTATACGGAGCAATCGACACCGGTGCGGAATCAGAATATGTCTCAATAGCAAACTCAACTGCTCTGTCTAGAGGCAAGCCTGGTAGTTCTTCCGGAAAAACACTCGGAAAGTCACACACAGTCTGTAACCCCCTTAACCCGGCCTAGACGGTTGACCCAAATTAAGGAAGTCACACGGGGAAAACCAAAGTCAACCCGAAAGTCAACCTTGATTAACGACCCTTTTTTCATTTTACTCTTGTCTAGATGCGCATTAACCCTAGATATGATCATACAGACAACATACTCAAAGATCATAACCATCAGAGAACATTCAGGGACCCAATTGAACAATTAACAACTTTAGGGACCAAATTGTAAATTCTGTAAATTATAAGGTCTTAATCCAAATTAATGTTACCCACTAATAATTAGTCAGGTTTCATGCTTCTCTGCCAAATTTCAGCTCAAACGGACTTCTCAAACTCATACAATTGCATAAACATGTTTCAGGACCAAAATGCAAACATTTCAAAACATATAACTGCTCATGTTAGCCTCCAACGGTCAGGTGTTCCGAAACAGGGAGAACCTGTTTCGAAACGCGGGACCATTCCGAAACATGTTCCGAAACGAGTCCTGGCAGAGGCATTTCCGTTTCGGAACGGTACCTCCCGTTTCGAACGCCTGGGCTATTACAGGACTCCCGTTCCGAAACGGTAGCTCCCGTTCCGATACGGCCTGCCCAGATTGTAGAAAAATGGCTGATTAAACACACAAATGGCCTATCTAACATGCTCCAAATGCAACCAAACTTTACCAGCAAGACATTCAACATATAGGGAACATAATTGCACCAATAAAACATCAACATGGCATCAAACATGAAAAGCCCCAAATCTATAGGCATGCTTCCTACTTAGCAAACCATTCAAGCATCAATTTGATTAAACCAGCTCATAAAGACCATTACATGTTCCAACATTCTGAACAACATTTAACAAACTTAGGGAGTTCCAAACATCTCCCAAAATCATCCACATAGGTTCCCCATTGCCAAATGCCAAAAGCTAATAGTACTTAAGAAACCTTCACCATACTTGAGCTTAGTTATCCACTTGATTGCTTGCCCTCCTTGCTGCCCTCAATGCACTTTAATGCTCTGCATTATTGGTTTAAGAAAAGAGAGAGCGTAAGCAAAAGCTTAGTGAGGAATGCTCATTTAAAACCACACAATAATGCATTTATAAAACTCATTTATAAACCATTCTTCAAGCAACATTTATACATGCTCATAAACATTTAAAACAAGCATCTCATGCTTCACTTTCATTACATGTAGTATTGGCAACAAGTGATACATTTCACATAAGATCCACACATGGACTTTTAAACACCATTGTGATCTTATCCCCATGGACTTTTAAACACCATGGCCCATGGACTTTTAAACACCATGGCAAGGACCACACAAGGAATTTTAAACACCTTTGTGTCCTTAACAAGAATCTCCCAAGGACTTTTAAACACATTGGAGTTCTTGAGTAACAAGGCTTACACAATGAATTTTAACCACCTTGAGCCTTAACCAAGAACCAACCATGGACTTTTAAACACCATGTTGTTCTTAAAATTCACAAGATCCACACAAGGACTTTTAACCACCTTTGTGATCTTAACCAAGAACCATCCAAGGACTTTTAACCACCTTGATGTTCTTAAATATACAAGGCTCACACAAGGACTTTTAACCACCTTTGTGACCTTAACCATCACTTGCCAATATGTATCATTAACATCAATATTCCACTGTTTTAAAGCATTTAAACAAGCCATTAACATCATGCATTTTTAAGCATCAAACCACATTTAAACAATGTTCAAAAACAAGGAACTCTTACCTTGAGCTTCCTTCAACACATGGCTTAAAATCTCAGCAAATTAACATGGTAGATATGCTTTCAAAACAGATTTAAAATCATGCAAACAAAACACATTGCATACAACAAAAACCATGGCCATCACCAAGAGAGTTTTTCCGAAAACTTACTCTTGAGCTTAGCTAAGTTGCTTAGACTTAAACTAAGCTCCCAAACCTTCAAAACACTGGTTTCAAAGCCGAAAACCAAATTCCACTCACCGATTCCGTTTCGCCTCTTGCCGAAACACAAATCAAGCTTCCGGATCACCACCTCTTGGATCCAAAGATGACTCCCCTGTTTTAAACACATCAAAGCAGAGGATTAATGCATCATCATGCATTAATAGCTTCAATGAAAGCATTTAAACTCGCTGCTCTCATCCACACTCCATTTTCGGCTACCAAACACAACCGAAAATGCATCCAAACAACTCCACAACATTGCCCAGCCAAGATCCATCAAATCTAAACATCCTTAAACATCATTTAACATCCAAAAAGGATCTAACAACATCCTTATACCTCCAGCTATAACAGATCCACAAGATCACTCCAAAAACAACCAAGAACACAAGCTAAACTTAGGAAATTCAACCTATCCGGGATTGCATTAATTAAACATCAACTTCTAATCAAATTAACATTCATTGAACATCAATTTGACACCTCAAAACACTACTTTAACAGATCATACGAAATTTCATCAAAAATCACCAAATCTTGCATTTAAAAGCCAAGATCAATAATACAACCTTAAAACCATTTATAAAGCACAATTTAAGGATTGAGAACTTTGTAATTTCAGTAAAGAACTGAGAGTTTAGAGGAGAAGGACGTTCTTACCTCCAAACTTGAATTTCTCCCTTTTTAGAACCAAAATCTTGAAAATCCACTTAGCAAATGGTGAGGTTTTGATGATGAGATGATTAGAAATCAAAAGAGAATTAAAATCTCATGTTTGGACATCAAAATCAGAAAGAAATGCTCTGGAGAAAAGTGTTTGGTTTGAGAGAAAAGATGAGAGAAAATGGAAATGAGATTTTAGGAAAAGTTAGTTGGAATTAGGAAAATATATTCCCTCCACTTTTCTTTTGTTTAAAAACCAATAATAAATCATTTAATATTTAGGAAAAATCTGGAGAAACTCCCATTGGGTAAATAGCTCCTTAAAGATTCAAAGTTTCAATCCTTTTTAAAACAGTCACGCAGTTTTCAAAAATTACATTTTGGTCACTAGCCAAAATGTCACCCTTCCAAACTTCATTTTGTAAAATTGATTTCACAGTTCACTTATATATATTGAAAGAGGATTTTAGGACATTTTTCCATATTTTTAATGCAGCCCGAACTAGGCTTTCCCAATTTCACCTTTTTGTATTCGAACAGCACTTTAACCGAACCGGTCCAAGCCCAAAACTTCTAAGCCCAAAACCGGGGCGTTACAACTCTCCCCCCCTTAAGAAATTTCGTCCTCGAAATTTACCTGAAGGAAAGAGATAAGGAAACTGCTTCAGCATGTCATCCTTCTGTTCCCAAGTGGCTTCCTCAACACCACGGTGCTTCCACAACACCTTCACCAACTCAATGGTCTTGCCTCGAAGAACCTTGCTATCCGAATCCAGAATCTTCACTGGTTCCTCATCATAAGTCAAATCCGGATTCAATTCCACTTCTTCCACAGGCATCACATGCGAAGGATCAGATCTATACTTCTGGAGCATAGAAACATGAAACACATCATGAATCTTCTCCAACTCTTGAGGTAGCCTCAACTTGTACGCAACAGGACCCACACGCTCAATCACCTCGTATGGTTCAATGTACCTAGGTCTCAACTTACCCTTCCGGCCAAACCTCATCACCTTTTTCCAAGGCGAAACCTTCAAAAACACACGGTCACCCACCGCATACTCAATCTCCTTACGCTTCAAATCCGCGTAAGACTTTTGCCGATCAGAAGCTGCCTTCAATCGCTCACAAATGAGCTTTACCTTCTCGGTGGTTCCTTTCAACAAAGCCGGCATCGAAACCAACTTCTGACCCGTTTCAGCCCAACAAAGAGGAGTCCTACACTTCCTCCCGTACAAAGCCTCATAAGGTGCCATTTGAATACTTGCCTGATAACTATTGTTATAAGCAAACTCCACCAAAGGCAAATGTTTCTCCCAAGAACCTTGAAACTCAATCACGCAACACCTCAACATATCCTCCAAAATCTGAATAACACGCTCAGACTGACCATCCGACTGAGGATGATAAGATGTACTGAAATTCAACCTTGTACCCAAAGCTTGATGCAAACACTGCCAGAAACGCGATGTAAACCTCGGATCCCTATCCGACACAATCGACTTAGGCACACCATGCAGCCGCACAATCTCAGCAATGTACAGCTCCGCAAGCTTATCCAAAGAAAACGTAGTATGCACAGGCAAGAAATGCGCACACTTCGTCAGGCGATCCACAATCACCCACACCGAATTCTTCTTCGATGGTGACAAAGGTAAACCAGATACAAAATCCATGGTAATCCTTTCCCACTTCCACTCAGGGATTCTCAACGGTTGCAACAAACCTGAAGGAACCTGATGCTCAGCCTTAACTCGCTGACACACCATACACCTACTCACAAACTTTGCAACATCTTTCTTCAAACCCACCCAATAGTACTCATCACGAAGATCATGATACATCTTAGTACTACCAGGGTGCATAGCAAAAGGACTACTATGCCCTTCAGTCAGAATAGCACGCCTCAACTCAGCATCATTGGGCACTACTATCCGACTCCCAAAACACAACACACCATCATCATTAAAGCAGAAATCCGAAGGCCTACCCTCCGTGATATCCTGAACATGAGGCACCAAGGAATCATCCAGCAACTGCTTTTCCTTGATCAACTGAACCAAAGATGGTTTCACTTGCAACTCAGCCACAAGACCACCATCACGCGATAAACTCAAACTGGCAAACATAGCCCTCAGCTCAACAGCTACCTTCCTACTCAAGGCATCCGCTACAACATTAGCTTTTCCAGGGTGATACTCAATCGTCAACTCATAATCCTTGAGCAACTCCACCCAACGCCGCTGCCTAAGATTCAACTCCTTCTGAGACATCAGATACTTCAAAATTTTGTGATCCGTGTACACAATACACTTCTCACCATACAGGTAATGTCTCCAGATCTTCAAAGCAAAAACCACCGCAGCCAACTCAATGTCATGCGTAGGATAATTGCGCTCATGCACCTTCAACTGCCGCGATGCATAAGCAACCACCTTACCCTCTTGCATCAACACACATCCCAAACCAACATAGGACGCATCACTATACACCACAAACTCTTTCCCTGATTCAAGTTGAACCAAGATAGGAGCTTGCGTCAAAGCCGCCTTAAGCTTCTCAAAAGCCTGCTGTCTCGCTTCCGTCCACTCATACTTAACATCTTTCTGCAACAACTTCGTCAAAGGTGCAGCAATCTTAGAAAAACCATCCACAAACCTCCGGTAGTATCCCGCCAAACCAAGGAAACTACGAACCTCATGAACAGACTTAGGAACCTTCCAGTTCATCACCGCCTCAATCTTCTGAGGATCCACACGAATCCCCTCAGCAGAAACCACATGCCCAAGAAACACCACTTCACTTAACCAAAACTCACACTTGCTCAGCTTGGCATAAAGCTGATTCTCCAACAAAGCTTGCAAAACAATCCTCAAATGCTCTTCATGCTCCTCCTCAGTGCGCGAGTACACGAGGATATCATCGATGAACACCACAACAAACTTGTCCAGGTATTCATGAAACACACGATTCATCATGTCCATGAAAGCTGCAGGAGCATTTGTCAAACCAAACGGCATCACAAGGAACTCATAATGCCCATACCTTGTCCTGAAAGCTGTCTTAGGCACATCCACATCCTTGACCTTCAACTAGTAATACCCTGACCTCAAGTCAATCTTAGAGAACACAGCTGCTCCTCGAAACTGATCAAAGAGATCATCAATCCTCGGCAAAGGATACCGATTCTTGATAGTCAACTTGTTCAGCTGACGATAATCAATGCACATTCTCACAGTGCCATCCTTCTTCTTCACAAACAAGACCGGTGCACCCCAAGGCGACACACTTGGCCGAATGAACCCGCGATCAAGCAACTCTTACAACTGCGTCTTCAACTCTTTCAACTCCTTAGGTGCCATTCTATAAGGGGTAATGGACACAGGAGTTGTATTCTCATACAGCTCAATCCCAAACTCCACCTCGCGATTAGGAGGTAAACCAGGCAACTCCTCAGGAAACACACCAGGAAACTCCTTCACAATCCTGATATCCTGCACACGCAACTCCTTAGAGCTAGGATTCATCACAAAAGCTAGGTAAGCTTCACAACCTTGCCTCAGCATCCTGCTCGCCTCCAAGGTAGACACCACATTGGCAAGAAACTTCACATTCTCACCAACCACAACCACCTCATAATCATCCGCAAGCTTCAACGAAACTCGCTTATTCTCACAATCCAAAACAGCACGATGCTCAGCAAGCCAATCCATGCCAAGGATTACATCAAAACCATAGAAAGGCAACTCCATAAGGTCAACAGGAAAAACTTGATCTTGAACAACCAAAGGACACCTTCTATAAAGCTTTCGAGTCACAACAGTCTCACCAAAAGAACTAGTGACACGCACACCAACATCCAAAAACTCAACAGGCAAACCAAGCAATTCAGCATGCTCACGCAATATGTAAGAGTGCGTAGATCCAGAATAAATCAAGGAAAGTAATGACAAGGTTTGCAAAGTAAAGGTACCTGCGATCACATCCGCGTCATTCTTCCCCTCCCGCTGAGCATACACCCTAGCTTGACCGCCACCCTCAGGCTGAATAGCCACAACATGGGCCACTCCCCGACCACTTTCCTCTCTCCGCTGGAAATTACCACGGCCACGCCCACGACCTCTCTGCGATGCAACAACAGCAGGAGCACGCACTTGGCCACCAGCCAACATAGGACACTCTCGCCTCATGTGATCCGCAGATCCACAGTTCCAGCACCCATTACCAGCTGCTGCAACAGGAGCTTGCACCTCGCTCACAGCACGAGGACAATCACGCTTCATATGACCACGTGAACCACAAATCCAACACGCACCCGGATCAGCTCTAGCATTGCCTCCCCGAGCAGGTACACCACCACCTCGCTTAGCTGAGGACTGATACTTCTGATCACGTCCCCTCTTGTTCCGTCCACCACCGGAACTATATTCAGCAGCTCGCTTCCCAGCACTAGAACCAGCACTTCTAGCAGATAAACCCAAGTTCATCTCAATATCCTTTGCTCGACCCACCAACACATGAAAATCATCATACTCGGTAGCCAGCACATACATCTTAACTTCCGTCACTAAGCCATAACGGAACCTTTCACACCTTTCTCGCTCATCCGGAACAAGCTCAGGTGCATATTGACTGAGTCGGACAAACTGGACTTCATACTCAGCCACGGACATGCTCCCTTGGGTAAGAGACATGAACTCCCTCTTCTTTTCATCTAGGTACCTCACACCTAGATACCTTCTCTTGAACGCATTCTGAAAGAATGTCCAAGTTACATCAGCTTCTGCCATCCCAGCAATAGTGGTTGTCCACCATGTATAAGCATCATCCTGTAGCAAGGATACTACACAGCCGAGCTTTTGCACATTCGTGCAATTCATCTGACCCAAGATCCTCTTGGTACCCTCTAGCCAAGATTCCGAACCTTCAGCTGACAAACCCCTGAACTCAGTCCCTCCTAGACTGCGCAAACGTTCCTAGGGTAGTCTAACTCCAGCATCTCCCTGATGCCCAGCTCCTTGAGCTCCAGCTACTGCCGCTTGAAAAGCACCAGCAATAGCTTGAATTAACACCGTCATGTCAGGAACAACTTGCCCCTGACCAGCCTCAGGTCCAGCGACCCCAGCACCAGCTGCAGCTCCAGCTCTTTCACCCCCAGCTTCACCACCACCAGGTGGAGGAGGTAACACTGCGCTTCCCGCATTCTCCTCATTCTCATTCTCATTCTGAGCCGTAGCTCGCACATTACTCCTCAACTCTCTATGAGGTGTCATACTCTAACAATGCAATCACAATGCAAATAAACAAAGTCAGGCCCAGCAAGGTAAGAAATCCAAGTACTCAAGCTCATTTTCACTTAAAAACATCATCATTTCATTAGCTTAGATTTGGCAATGGGTACCCACAACATGCTTCATCACAGCATACAACTCAATTGCAATATATATACGATTCACTCAACATGCTTTCACCCAACAAGCATACAAAGCATACATGTTCAAATCAACCACACAACCATTCTCATTTACTCAAGAACTCAACTCTGATACCACCAAATGTAACCCCCTTAACCCGGCCTAGACGGTTGACCCAAATTAAGGAAGTCACACGGGGAAAACCAAAGTCAACCCGAAAGTCAACCTTGATTAACGACCCTTTTTTTCATTTTACTCTTGTCTAGATGTGCATTAACCCTAGATATGATCATACAGACAACATACTCAAAGATCATAACTATCAGAGAACATTCAGGGACCCAATTGAATAATTTACAACTTTAGGGACCAAATTGTAAATTCTGTAAATTATAAGGTCTTAATCCAAATTAATGTTACCCACTTATAATTAGTCAGGTTTCATGCTTCTCTGCCAAATTTCAGCTCAAACGGACTTCTCAAACTCATACAATTGCATAAACATGTTTCAGGACCAAAATGCAAACATTTCAAAACATATAACTGCTCATGTCAGCCTCCAACGGTCAGGTGTTCCGAAACAGGGAGAACCTGTTTCGAAACGCGGGACCGTTCCGCAACGTGTTCCGAAATGAGGCCTGGCAGAGGCATTTCCGTTTCGGAACGGTACCTCCCGTTTCGAACGCCTGGGCTATTACAGGACCCCCGTTCCAAAACGGTAGCTCCCGTTCCGATACGGCCTGCCCAGATTGCAGAAAAATGGCTGATTAAACACACAAATGGCCTATCTAACATGCTCCAAATGCAACCAAACTTTACCAGCAAGACATTCAACATATAAGGAACATAATTGCACCAATAAAACATCAACATGGCATCAAACATGAAAAGCCCCAAATCTATAGGCATGCTTCCTACTTAGCAAACCATTCAAGCATCAATTTGATTAAACCAGCTCATAAAGACCATTCACATGTTCCAACATTATGAACAACATTTAACAAACTTAGGGAGTTCCAAACATCTCCCAAAATCATCCACATAGGTTCCCCATTGCCAAATGCCAAAAGCTAATAGTACTTAAGAAACCTTCACCATACTTGAGCTTAGTTATCCACTTGATTGCTTGCCCTCCTTTCTGCCCTCAATGCACTTTAATGCTCTGCATTATTGGTTTAAGAAAACAGAGAGCGTAAGCAAAAGCTTAGTGAGGAATGCTCATTTAAAACCACACAATAATGCATTTATAAAACTCATTTATACACCATTCTTCAAGCAACATTTATACATGCTCATAAACATTTAAAACAAGCATCTCATGCTTCACTTTCATTACATGTAGTATTGGCAACAAGTGATACATTTCACATAAGATCCACACATGGACTTTTAAACACCATTGTGATCTTATCCCCATGGACTTTTAAACACCATGGCAAGGACCACACAAGGACTTTTAAACACCTTTGTGTCCTTAACAAGAATCTCCCAAGGACTTTTAAACACCTTGGAGTTCTTAAGTAACAAGGCTTACACAAGGAATTTTAACCACCTTGAGCCTTAACCAAGAACCAACCATGGACTTTTAAACACCATGTTGTTCTTAAAATTCACAAGATCCACACAAGGACTTTTAACCACCTTTGTGATCTTAACCAAGAACCATCCAAGGACTTTTAACCACCTTGATGTTCTTAAATATACAAGGCTCACACAAGGACTTTTAACCACCTTTGTGACCTTAACCATCACTTGCCAATATGTATCATTAACATCAATATTCCACTGTTTTAAAGCATTTAAACAAGCCATTAACATCATGCATTTTTAAGCATCAAACCACATTTAAACAATGTTCAAAAACAAGGAACTCTTACCTTGAGCTTCCTTCAACACATGGCTTAAAATCTCAGCAAATTAACATGCTAGATATGCTTTCAAAACAGATTTAAAATCATGCAAACAAAACACATTGCATACAACAAAAACCATGGCCATCACCAAGAGAGTTTTTCCGAAAACTTACTCTTGAGCTTAGCTAAGTTGCTTAGACTTAAACTATGCTCCCAAACCTTCAAAACACTGGTTTCAAAGCCGAAAACCAAATTCCACTCACCGATTCTGTTTCGCCTCTTGCCGAAACACAAATCAAGCTTCCGGATCACCACCTCTTGGATCCAAAGATGACTCCCCTGTTTTAAACACATCAAAGCAGAGGATTAATGCATCATCATGCATTAATAGCTTCAATGAAAGCATCTAAACTCGCTGCTCTCATCCACACTCCATTTTCAGCTACTAAACACAACCGAAAATGCATCCAAACAACTCCACAACATTGCCCAGCCAAGATCCATCAAATCTAAACATCCTTAAACATCATTTAACATCCAAAAAGGATCTAACAACATCCTTATACCTCCAGCTATAACAGATCCACAAGATCACTCTAAAAACAACCAAGAACAC
The DNA here is from genome assembly GCA_958450335.1 of Hibiscus tridactylites. Classification (NCBI taxonomy): domain Eukaryota; kingdom Viridiplantae; phylum Streptophyta; class Magnoliopsida; order Malvales; family Malvaceae; genus Hibiscus; species Hibiscus tridactylites. Next base: position 34,389,181 of record OY288289.1, on the reverse strand, counting down.
AAGCTAAACTTAGGAAATTCAACCTATCCGGGATTGCATTAATTAAACCTCAACTTCTAATCAAATTAACATTCATTGAACATCAATTTGACACCTCAAAACACTGCTTTAACAGATCATACAAAATTTCATCAAAAATCACCAAATATTGCATTTAAAAGCCAAGATCAATAACACAACCTTAAAACCATTTATAAAGCACAATTTAAGGATTGAGAACTTAGGAATTTCAGTAAAGAACTGAGAGTTTAGAGGAGAAGGACGTTCTTACCTCCAAACTTGAATTTCTCTCTTTTTAGAACCAAAATCTTGAAAATCCACTTAGCAAATGGTGAGGTTTTGATGATGAGATGATTAGAAATCAAAAGAGAATTAAAATCTCATGTTTGGACATCAAAATCAGAAAGAAATGCTCTGGAGAAAAGTGTTTGGTTTGAGAGAAAAGATGAGAGAAAATGGAAATGAGATTTTAGGAAAAGTTAGTTGGAATTAGGAAAATATCTTCCCTCCACTTTTCTTTTGTTTAAAAACCAATAATAAATCATTTAATATTTAGGAAAAATCTAGAGAAACTCCTATTGGGTAAATAGCTCCTTAAAGATTCAAAGTTTCAATCCTTTTTAAAACAGTCACGCAGTTTTCAAAAATTACATTTTGGTCACTAGCCAAAATATCACCCTTCCAAACTTCATTTTGTAAAATTGATTTCACAGTTCACTTATATATATTGAAAGAGGATTTTAGGACATTTTCCCATATTTTTAATGCAACCCGAACTAGGCTTTCCCAATTTCACCTTTTTGTATTCGAACAACACTTTGACCGAACCGGTCCAAGCCCAAAACTGGGGCGTTACACAGTCCTGATGTCCTGAGGTCTCACCTCACTCATATCCGGGTTCATTACGTAAGCCAAGTAAGCCTGACACCCTGAACTCAACAACCTCTGAGCTTCCAAAGCCGAAACCACGTTGGACAAAAACTTAACATTCTCCCCAACTACCACAACCTCAAAGTCATCGGTAAGCCTCAAAGAGACTCTCTTAGTCTCAAAGTCAACCCTAGCTCTATGCTCTACAAGCCAATCCATGCCCAAAATCACATCAAAACCATAAAAGGGTAGCTCCATCATGTCGACTGGAAATACGTGGCCCTGAATCATCAAGGGACACCTCCTATACACTTTCCTAACTACCACTGTATCACCGAAAGAGCTAGTGACATTTACACCTACCTCTAGTCAATCACAAGGTAGTCCTAATGACTTCGCATGCTCACCCAGAATGTACGAATGTGTTGACCCCGAATCTATTAGAGAAAGCAAACTCAAGGACTGTAATGTGAAATTACCTGCAATGACATCAGTGTCATTCCCAGCCTCTCGCTGAGCGTACACCCTAGCCGGTCCTCCTCCCTCGGGCTGGACTGCTACCACATGAGCCAAGTTCCTCTGACCCTCATTCCTTGGCTGGAAGTTCCCACGGCCGCGCCCACGACCTCTCTGATGCTCAAAACCCCTCGCTGGAGCCGGTCCTCCCCTAACTGGGTGTGGACAATCACGCCTCAAATGGTCTCGGGAGCTACAGTTCCAACACGCCCCGAACATACCCATGCACTCACCTGGGTGGCGTCTCCCGCACCTAGCGCACTCCGGAATGTGCCCAATAGCCCCTTGGCCCTGACGGCCCTGACCATGGTTACCACCCCTAGGCCTCGTATCCGGCTGGTACCTCCTATCCCTATGCCTCTTGGCATGATCTCTATCCCAGTTCGCATGTCTCTTCCCGGAGTCAGACCCACTAGCAGGTGCTCTAGAGCTCAGGTTCTGCTCAATATCCTTGGCTCTAGAAACCAAGAAATCGAACTCAGTGTAGTCGGAGGTCAACATGTAGGTCTTCACATCAGTAGTCAACCCATATCTGAAGCGCTCACATTGCTCCTTCTCATCCGGAATTAACTCTGGCGCGTACTGGCTCAACCTCACAAACTGGATCTCATACTCGGACACGGTCCTATTGCCTTGAACCAAAGCCATGAACTCCCTTTTCTTTTCATCCAAGTACCGAACTCCGAGGTACTTCCTCTTGAAAGCACCCCTGAAAAACTCCCATGTGACATCCACCTCGGCCATACCAGAAATAGCAGTGGTCCACCAAGTATAAGCGTCTCCCTGAAGCAATGAGACGATGCATCCCAACTTACGGGCATCCGAACACTCCATCTGACCCAAGATGCGAGTAGTGCTCTCAAGCCACCCTTCCGAACCCTCCGGAGACAGCCCACGAAACTCAACTGCCCCCAAATTACGAAGCCTCTCTAGGGGTAATCCTGTCCCCGCACCCTGAGCTGGTGCTGCAGCTTGCATACCAGCCAAAGCTGTCTAGAAAGCTCCGGCTATAGTCTAAATCAAATGAGCCACATCTGGGCCTGCCTGACCTTGGCCCGCTTGAGCCCCATTACCTCCCACATTAGCCCCAGCCTGAGGCCCACTACCATCACCTCCGACGTTCCCTCTATTACCACCCGGAGCATTAAGAGCAGGAGGCGCGTTCTCGGGTGCCTGGTCACCCGCTCTAGGCCGTCCCCTCGGTCTCACCATAGCAATTAATGTAATCTAAAACAACAAACACACAACAACAAGGAAACGTTAGGTTAGCAAGGGGCAAAGGACTCCGGTTCTCAAGCTCTTTAAACCAAAACAATTTTCCCTTTTTATTTTGACAACAATGCCTAACAATGGGGACTCAAACCAACTCTCAAACAACAGAAAAGTCACCATAGCATGCATACATACACCGTGCTAAAACAAAATTTAGACAGGCATGGCAAAACACTCATAATACCTTAACTTACCTCACTTACCTGCCCAAGTTCTCGGAAACCTCAGGCTCTGATACCAATAAATGTAACCCCCTCGTCCCGGTCTGGCTGGATGACCGGTCCGAGTGAGCTACACGGGGAAAACCGAGTGAAAACCCCTAAAGGATTCCCCCTCGGTTAGCAACCCTATTTTTTTCATTTTAAATCTTGTCTAGATGAGTAATTAATCCTAAGTGATCAAGCAGCGGAACAACATTCACGAGGCAATCAGACGAACCCAAAACAGCATTTAACAGCCAAATTTTTAACTTAACTGCGGGCGGTATTGGTACACCTAAGGGGTGTATCGATACACCTTGACTGGGTCAAAAGTCAAAGTCAGCCCGTGGAGATCGTATCGATACACCCAAGGAGTGTATCTATACCCTCCCAAAAGGTTGACTTCTTACAGTCAACGCTAAGACGACCGTACCGATACGCCAAAGATCGGTATCGATACCAAGTTGGACAGTGGCTCTAGTGACCAAAATGGTATCGATACCCCTCCTCGCGTATCGAAACGAAAGGCTTGGAAAAAGAGGGCCGTATCGATACGGGTCTAACCGTATCGATACCCTTGCTCTGCAACTCCTCCTTTCACTACTTGGTAACTTCATACAAGGTTCTAGATGCACATTTGGACACTCCTAAGCACACACAATCATATATCCAACAACCCACAATCAGGACTTGACATGAGGGGCATTTAATCTAACGAAAACATACAAATCAAGGCTCCATACAAGTCTACAAGAAGCATACTTAGCAAGCATAAGACATCTTTCACAATGTAGTCAACATAAGGCATACCTAGGCCAACATCATACAAGTTTAGGCATATACAAATAAACCACATAAGAAACATAGGTCATGAACCAAGAAGCAAAGCATAACACACAACATGAGTTTAACAATTTCAACATAACCTCCTAAGGAGTTTGACCCCAACTCCTAACACTCTACACCCCATTGTCTAGACATTATTACAAAAGCAAACCATACTTAAACTTGCTTGAGAACTCCAAAAGCTCCTCCCTCGCCCGCTCGCCTCCCGAACTCTAACGATCTGCACGTTGGAAACAAAAGAGCATAAGCAATCTAGCTTAGTGAGAGAGGCTCTACAATTCACAACATGCAGTTTTCCAAAATACGATTTGTATGCAAGAAAGCAATGGATGCATAAGGGTCTATCTCAACCACAACATTTGGTTTGCACAAGCACAACCAACATACACTTACGGTGGGACTACACATCACCGTTTCGACTAGTGGATTTCCAATGGGACTACACATCAAAGTACTACCCTACTAGTCACTACCGGTGGGACTACACATCACCGTAGTTTAGACCACCATCACGTGAGGCACGAACACAACACGACTACAACCTTAACAACTTAAGATGCATTCATTAATCACAACGTATACACAATCAACATATCACACATCATGAGAGTAAGGAGGCTTACACACGGGTTTAGGTGACCTCTCAAGGTTCCACCCAAACCCCAAAAGAGTTCTTATCGTGCACAATGTAAAACCAAATAATTCTACTCACCGTTGCTACCCAAGAAAAGATCGAAGACCAAGCTCAAGACTCCGAAATCCCCGGAATTGTCCCCGAAGCTTCTCCAACCAAAATTCTCGCCTCTAGCCATTCCAACACCAAGCAAATAATCTCAAGTCAGTCCATGTTCTAAAATACTCACCCCGGATTACAAACCAATTACAAGATATCAATTTTCAAATTGAAAACAAGCCCAAAATTCCAAAATCCGAGCAGCCCTCAAGCACCCCTTAAAACCATTGATTTCAACCTTCAACTACTCTCTAAAGCTTTCAAAACAAAGCTTACATATACCCTAACCATAGGCCCTCTCATTTCTACATAGAACACCCCCATATCTCAATCTAAAACCTCCCAAAAACCCTATTTTCACCCAAATCCGAAAATTCCATAAAACTTTATAAAAATCGGTTTGTTGGACCCCTTTTGGTTGTAAGCAACTCATATGACTTAAACAAATAGAAAGCTTAAGTTAAAGACCCCAAAGGCAACATTTTTAATCCAAAATCCTTCAAACCTCCAATCTCAAAACATGTCTAAAAAAGAAAACAAATGGTATTAACTTGTAGGGAATAACAAGGGTAAGTCAAAAACGTGTTTACCTTTGCGAAATTCTTCAAAACGAGCAATACATTTGATGAAATAGTAACCAAAGGAGAGGGGGGGGGGGGGGGTTCTGACGTTGGAGTGAATAGTGGAGAGAGGGGAAGAAGATGACTCAAAGTATTATTTTAGGTTTATTTGAAATTAAAAGGCTAAAGACTTAAATGCCCTTAATGAATCAAGGGAATTACAATGGATGACATCCATGGCCAATTGGGCTTGTTTTGGGAAATGGTCCAACTAAATTTTATTTGTCTTAAAACCCGAAGCCCAAACCTTTATTTCAATATTTAAAATTTGATATCGAAACCCGAACTATTTTTAAACCATTATTTTCTCCCGACCTCCGAACCCGGGTGTTACATGAAAAGATTTGAAAACAATTTGAAGAGGAACTAGGGTACTGATGCAGCTTGGGAAAAAGGGGTTTTACCCCTTTTTTTTTTAGCCTACCGATTAACCGGTTTAACCATTATTATTTTTTGCAATTTATTTTTAATTCAACGGCTTAAATTTTATGACACTCAATCTAACAATAGTATTGATATTACCTTCTTTTAACCTCTTTTTAAGGAATTTTCTTTAAGACTCGTCCCAAATAAAGGCACATTCCTTGATGCCTTTTGGATCGTCTTCGACCTGTTTTTTTTTTTGGCCAACAACAATTGACCTAACAATTCTAATTACACATTATACTACTTAGTTTGGATAGTTTTTTGCAGGGAGTTTTAAGTTATTGTCCACAAATTGTATGGTTTCTATATTACTTATTGATAAGAGTGTGGGTCCATCTCACGCGCCAACCAAAGACACGACAAGACCCTCTATGCAGCCTCGGTTTAAAGAATCTTCCTAGTAGTTCCTGCCAGTTGTCCACTCACGCTCCAGCACGTCACACGCGCCTCTCATTACTCGGTTTCTTGTTTGAATTTCAAACTCGGCGTCCCGACATTTTTACAGCTTCAGATTTTAACTCTTATACCCAGTTTTTTAACTTTAACGCCAGTCTCCACTTGACTGGTCAATCCCTTAACGCCGTTAAATTTCGCCTTCTCCTCCACTCCTGAATCGCCACGTGGACTCACACGCCTTACGTCGTTGAAACTTTAAGGCGGCCTGCTTTGCCTTAAAAGCTAGTGAAGCTCCTCATTTCATTCCCCGAAGAATCATTCTTTATTTTACTTTTTCCTTCTGGATCTGGAATTCTCGCCGGGGATTCAAGCATGTCTTCAACGTCGTCGTCTTATTGGTGTTACAGTTGCACCCGTCTGGTTCGTGTCTTGGCTTTAGAAGGGACGAGCGACGCCGTTGTATGCCCCTACTGTGACGGTGGTTTCATTGAGGAGATCGACTCATCGGATAATCACCACCGTCGATTTCCAGCTATGTATATGATCGCCAGGAACGATAACAGCCGTCAAAATTCGAACCGGACACGAAATCTTGTTTTTCGTAGGAATCGCCGAGGTTCCGTTGACCGGTCAAACATCAATCCGATCATCGTCCTGCGTGGTTCAACCGATGAGGAGAACAGCACAGCAGATGGAAACAACGGCAGCGGCTTTGGGTTCTTCTACGACGACGGATCTGGGTCTGGCTTAAGACCCATACCGACTTCGATGTCCGAATCTTTAATGGGTATGGGTTTTGATCGTTTATTGGAACAGCTTTCCCAGATCGAAATGACCGGACTGGGTCAACCCGAGAATCCACCTGCTTCGAAATCAGCAATCGAATCGATGCCGACGGTTCAAATAGAAAAGACACATGTTTGCTCAGAAACTCACTGTGCCGTTTGTAAAGAAGCTTTCGAGCTCGGTACGGAAGCTAGGGAGATGCCGTGTAAGCATATTTACCACGAGGATTGTATCATCCCATGGCTCTCGCTTCGAAACTCATGCCCACTTTGCCGCCACGAATTGCCGTCGGATCGGAGCGAGTCAAACGACGATGTTTCAGAGACGGTGGGGCTGAGTATATGGAGGTTACCTGGTGGTGTTTTCGCGGTGGGAAGGTTTAGGGGGGAAAGAGAAGTGCCGGTTGTTTACACAGAGATGGACGGAGGGTTTGGTGAATCGGGTTCGGAGCATGGAGCACCGAGGAGGGTTACGTGGGTCGGGGTTAGACGAAGAGAGAACGGGCTCAGGAGAGTTGTTAGGAACGTGACGTCGTTTTTGAGGGGTTTGAGGTCTCACCGGGGAAGGGAACAATCCGGTGGGTTGACCAGGAATGGTTCAACATCTATGTTCCGTAGGTTTACAAGAAGCATAAGCTCAATCTCCAATTCTGTTTTGGAATAAACAAAATTATTAAACAAAAAAAGCAATTAATTTCTTTTTCTTCAAAATTTTTATCATTTGATTATTGTAAATACAAATTCAATTGGCTAGAATTCGAATTTATGATGTAGCAAATTAGCAATTTCATGTTAATTTCCTTGTGGTATGATAGGCAAGAAGAAAGGGTTCAAGGAATTGAGGAGTTTTGGGGTTTGATCAATCTTTTGTTGATTCTAGGGTATTAGTTGTGCGTGTTTCCTGAATCCGGTTGTTGAATTCCAAGCTTCTTTGCAAAAATTATTTTGAGGACAATTTATCATTGACATCGATATTAATTCATCTTTATTGAGGTTATAGTATGAACGCACTTGAGTCATTCAATGAATATATTTATAGCATTTAACAAATCAGGATTCAAATATCAAAATTTGTTTTAATTTTCAATTTCAAATTGTGAATATTATGTGGATAAATCTTATATGCATGAAAAGGACCCTACAAGATCCCTTAATTCTCAAGACTAAAAGGCAAAATTAAGAAAAATGCAGATGCAAGGTGTTTATTTGATGAAAACGTTAGAAATAATTTCTCTAGATTTTCGTAATGGTACTATTTTGGTTAATTTGAGATTGATTTTAATTATGTTTTGGATGTTAAATGATTTTGAAATAAATATTTTATCATAGTAATCTCGAAATAAATTGGATCTCTAGTTGTTCGGTTGCTAGATTTCGATTTTTGTGGCGATAATGTGGTTTTAGTGTTGCTGGAGATATAATGATGCAATTAGGTTGTTTTTGGATGTTAATTGATGATTAAAAATAGACGGAAGTGTTAGGTTTTAGCTGAGTTGAGTTTGTAGGGTAATCGAAGGTGTTTTCAGTTGTTTCAAATAGGTGTTTTGGTGTTTTTGGGCTGAGCATCGTGGTAGCTTTGGTTGCCGGTGATTTTAATGCATTGAGATGCGTTAATCATATGTTCTTGTGTAGTATAAATAGAGGCGAACGTATCGAAAGCAATCAGTGAAGTTTCGGGAGCTTGATCACGCTTCGGCAAAGCAAGCGATGCGTTGTCGGTGAGTGGAATTTGTTTTAAAGCCTTTCAAAGACTTGAAAGCAAGGTTTTGGGGTTTAGATTAAGTTTAAAACACTAATCTAATCTCAGAAGCAAGTTTAAGATGTTTCGCTCCCGTTTCTCGATTTTTATCCCATTGATTTATATGATCATGCTCATATTTTGAAGATAGATGTAAACCTACTGTTTTATGCATGATTTGAAAAATGATTTGATAGCTTATATGATCCCATGAGATAGAATTGTGATTTTGAAGAGATAGAACTTATTGAGAAAATACCATGTTTTAATTGTGCTTTTGAAATGGGGGTGAGAATTGGTTTATGTTTATGCATTGAAAAACAGTAGGTAAATGATGTCTAAAATGAGTATATTGGCATGAGATGAGATTTCTTTCACCAGATATAATTGGTCGACCAATAGGATGAGAAGTGCACTATAATATCCAAAATTCGTTTGTGCTCTTTGGTTCGGGCAATGGGGTAGTGCCATCTCGTTCCAAAGTGAGACTGTGGTGATGAGAGATTCCACCATAGTAGGTCTTGATGATGTGAGATTCCATCAAGCTTTGTGGCGATGAGAGATACTACCATGAGAGTTCGGTGATGTGAGATTCACATGTATCTTGATTATAAATGATCTAATGAATTGAGTTTTGTATATGAGATTATACTTTGAGAAATGCTTTTGAGAAATAAGCATTTATGGCTTTGCTTTGAGATTATGCATTTGGGTTAATGCATGATGTTGCGTGTAAAATAGTCTATCGCAATGGTAGTGCAAGTATACCCGACACAAGTAGTAAAGTGATACGAAGTATCAGATATCATCTCCACAGGGATTGGGCTAATAGCTTCACCTTAATTCACTGCACGAAAGTAAAGAAAATATTTGAGAAGTTGTCACGAAAATAATAAAGTAAACGTAAATAAAAGAGTAGAAGAATCAAGATAGAGAGAATGGGCTGGTATTGAATTGCTCAGTAGTGCAGGTATTGCAGAGTTTAGGAAATCCAGTTCTGTCGTCGCTCCCGTCGCGGCAGCACCTGTCGCGGCAGCAGTTCGTTGATTGTCGCGGCAGCAAACACTCAACTCAGTACTTCAAGTTTGGCAAGAATCCCAGATGTGCCTTGGCCTATACCTAGGTCCAAGTCTGTCGATGATCACATCTTTGATGATACCTCCCGGCGTGAATCGAAGGATGAACACCGATGTTGATGAATTCTTCTTTAGCCACTTAACCTCGTCCTATCCCTAGGTCCGAGATAGTTCAACTATAAACTAGAGAACTTGCTCTTATTTCTTTCGTATACTTAACTCTCCCGATGCTAAGTAAATAGATAACCTCACAATGCTCTCCCGATGCTCTTGCAAGATATTAATAACCAAAATAAGAGAACTTGAAGTTTATTTTATGGAACTGAAAATTCCTAAAACAAAACAACCCTTGCAACTACTTTACAAATCAACCCGTGGCCCTAGGGGGAATTTAGAACATGTTGTGGGAAGGAAAACGGCTAGAGTTTTGGGAAGGAAGCTAGGGTAATCGGTTATGCCTCCTAGGTCAAAATATATGCCCTTATATAAGCTTTGGGTCTAAGTTATCTAAAATAGCAAGAATACAACTTTAATTGAAAGTATAATTCTAATAAAGACTAAATCTTCAAGGAATCTACTTTCCATACGTCATCTTTCTTGCTTGGGATTTTCTCTCCTTGAACTTTGGGCTTGACATTACTTTTGATCTGGGGCTTGGAAAAATATAGGGTTTTCGCACGACAGACGTCCTGAATTTTCTCTATCTGTCGAGGTCCACTTTGCTTCTTCTCCTCAAAACTGCTGTCGTCCTCTGCTGTCACGGCGGCAACCATGGCAGCATCGTCCTCCTTGACTGCTTGTCCAGTTTCAGCTTTTCTGCTTCACTGCCCAGCGCCTGCCCATTCCGTCTGCTACGGCAGCAACCTGCAAAAACAACCATTTTTAGTAGAAACTGTGTCTTTTAATATATTTGTGATGTTTTGCTGTAAACTGACCTAAATGCAATAAATAATGCTTGAATGCAGCAGAAATATGGGTTAAATAGGGTGTAAATAATAGAACTTTTACACACTCAACACACCCCAAACTCAAGTTTTTGCTTGCCCTCAAGCAACTAAGACTCAAAAGAAAAATGAAATATTTTTGTTTTGGCTTTCAAACAGTGAGCTTTCCCTTACCCGTCGTTCGTTCCCTGTGATGGCAGCAACCTGTCGGATAATTTAGGATCTGTTCGGAGTTTCACTATAGTTCTCGTGCAGTGTGTGCATGCTTGTGAACAGTTATATGCCAAGACTCTCTTAGTTTCACTAGAATATTCAACTCTTAACTCGAATTTTTATGCTAAAGTTTATCTTTTGTGGGCACTTTTTCATGCTCCTTTGATTTTTTGTTTTGACTCGATTTCTCTATTTTTTTAAGCTAAAGTTTCACTAGAGCCAGTTTTGGGCACCTCTAGTTAACTTCCTAGAGCCAGTTTCGGGCACCTCTAGGGCTGTTGAGTCTCTTTTGCTAAACTTCTTTCCTAGAGCCAGTGTTAGACACCTCTAGGGGCTATTCAAGTGCTAAGCTTCCTATTCTAGTTTGGCTAAAAGAAGTCTAAGCAGTATAACAGTCACAATGGTGTTTAAGTTTTCAGAACTATAGAAAGGCTCTAAACTTCTCCTAAAACTATCCTAAAGTCACTGCCACGACAGAGCTGTCACGACAGATAAGTTCAGTTCACAGTTTTCAGCCAAAGTTTTCAATATTTTCATCATCATTTTTTTAGAAAAATAAACTAAGTAAAGACACCAATTTTTAAACTAAATATGTACTCCATTAATGGAGGGTTGCCACCCCCAAGCTTGAGGGTTGCATTGCCCTCAATGCAAATGAAAATTAAAAACAAAATAAGGCAGTACATCACAAAATATATAGCAGGCAGCAAAATATAAGATAAGAGACTTAAATTTAGTCGCTGTCTTCGCTGCTGCTGCTGAGGCGGATCTGGCGGCGGGCTCTGGCTTTTAGGGCAGGTTGGGGCACGGGGGATGCGGATGTGGTCTTGGCCTTGGCCTCCCATGGTGGCTGGACTCTGGTTGGGGAGATGTGAGGAGGTTGCTCCACAACCTGAACTTCCGAGCTGCTGCTGCTGCTTTCCCCACTGCTGTTGTCACTACTGCTGCTGGCCTTTGGCAATTTGTTCTTATCAGCCATCCGCTTCTGCCTCTTCACAGGGGAGAATTCCTTTGCCAAATTCCTCTTGATGGAGGGTTTAGTATCGCTGGCAGCCCAAACAGAAGAGGAGGAGAATCAAACAACAAAAGCATCTAGATCCTCTGATGCCATCAAACATTTTGTCCCTCGGGCAGATGGCTCGACATGGGTGCTGCCTGCTGCTGTTGGGGCAGGCGATGGTGTTGAGGCAGCAGAAGGCGTGCGTGGGGTCGCAGCAGGTGTAGGGGTATGGGCAGGGGTAGTGACAGTAAAGTAATGTGTAGGAAAAGTAGGAAAGGCATCATCGGGAAAATTTAACGAACTTTGTATGAATGTTACCGTGGAGGTAGCAAAGTCCCGGATGAAAGTCATTAAGCCCAGCTATCGTTCCTCCAGTTTCTGAATGGCAGCTAATATCCGGGTGGAGGAGTCTGTTGGGGCAGCTGCTGCGGCAGCAGGTTCAGTATGTTGCTGCTCTGTCGTTTCAGCTGTGGCGGCAGCGGGGTCGAATGATGACAGAGGGGTGGCAGCAGTCAGCTCCATAAGGCTGAGAATATTCTTTTCAGTCCACCCCCTTCCTTCGACTATCATATCAGTGCGCACCTCGGGGACATTATGGTCGCGGCAGAGCGAAGTAATGAGGTAGGGCAGGTAGAGGGGACCCGTTGGTCTATGCGCACACTCCAGAATACTTTCTCGAATAAAGCTGCCCACATTAATGGGCCGTTCATGTAAAATAGAGTGTATCAATGCTAACTGTGGTTGGTCGACGGTGGTGTTGTGGGATAACGACATGATCCTCTTCTTTATGAAGGCATTCCACAACTTTGCCTCCGGCAGCAACTGGGTCCTTCTCACAGTCCTTGGATTCTTTCTGCTGGTGTTCCATTCAGTCCCAGCATTGGTCAACTCTGCCATGACAGCGTCGTAGGCAGCATTGTCTAGTGTATTCAAAAATTGCTGGTGTGCATCATCATTGACACCGATGTAGAAGCCATAGAGGGTATTGATGTGTTCTGCTTCAAATGGTACCTCCTTCCCTCGAATGAACACTGCTGTCGCCGTTCTGCTACTGATGGCAACATAGAACTCTCGAACCAGCGTAACATTTATTTCCTCCGGATGCTCCGCGAATGTTTGCCATTGTAAAGCTCTAATCTTCCGGGCTATGAATGGTTTGAGGCCCAGATTCTCCTCCGTCGGTGCGTAGATGAAGCCTCTCTCCTCCCACATGTCTCTGCTAGCAAAAGAACGTGGGGGAGTTGCTGTCGGTGAGGAAGTGGAGGCAGCATTACGTCGGGTTTTCCTAGAAGACATATTTGTGCAAGGGTTGTGAAAAATAAACAGAAAACAAATGAAAACTAAAAAGGGAGAGCAAGTAAGAAAGGCAGAAGTGAGTGAAAATGAAAATGAAACGGGGTTATATAGAGAAAAATTTGCTGCCCGTTGAAACTGTAACAGCAGGCGCGAATAACGGGGCCAGTTGTTGTACGTTGGCGTGTCTGACGCGTTTGACACACGTTTCCGCGTCTGTTACGCGTCTGTGACGTGTTTCCGCGTCTGTCGTGACAGCGTGATGACATCCTGTATTTTCCGCGTCTGTCGCGGAAACTGTAACAATAGGCTTCAATATTTGGGCTTTGTTGGGCTGATGGATGGATGGTGGGCTGAGTTCACTTCTCCTGTTCTTCTTGACTCCTTTATTTCCTAAAAACAATAAACATAAAAATATTATTCAAAATAAAATAAACCTTATTTCCTAATAAATAATAAATAATAATAATAATAAAATAAATGATTAAAATTTAGGTTAACTTAGGGATGCCAGGTGGGGCATCTCCTAAGGTAACCACTTCCTGCATTCCTGGGGCTTCAGTCCCCTGATAATGCTTGAGGCGCTGTCCGTTGACTTTGAATTGGTGCTCGTCTTTTAATGATCGGATTGTGATGGCACCATGGGGAAAAACCTGTACGACTTGGAATGGGCCAGACCATCTAGATTTCAGTTTCCATGGGAAAAGTTTCAGTCTAGAATTGAATAACAATACAAGCTGCCCTGGGCAGAACTGTCGTGGCAGCAACTTTTTGTCATGCCACTTCTTTGTTTTATCCTTGTAGATTCTTGCATTGTCATAGGCCATTGTTCGGATTTCTTTAATTTCGTTCAAATCTAACAGCCTTTTCTGCCCTGCCCTGTCCAAGTCCATATTCACTGCCTTGATTGCCAGTATGCTCTATGCTCTATCTCGACAGGTAGATGACATGTTTTCCAATAAATCAATCGGTACGGAGACTTTCCCAATGGAGTTTTAAAAGCTGTCCTATATGCCCTTAACGCATCATTGAGGAGTAAAGACCAGTCTTTTCTAGTTGGCTTAACCATCTTCTCAAGAATGTTCTTAACTTCCCTATTAGATATTTCAGCTTGTCCATTGGTCTGTGGGTGATATGTTGTCGCGATCCGATGCTTGACACCATATTTCTTCAAGGCAGCAACAATAACCCTGTTGTCAAAATGTCTCCCTTCATCACTGATAATCGCCCTAGGGATGCCAAACCTAGAAAAGATATTTTTGTGTAAAACCTTTTTGACTGTCTTGGCATCATTCTTTTGAGTGGTGATAGCTTCAACCCACTTAGAGACATAATTTACTGCCAGGAGGATGTATAGATTTCCACATGAAGATGGAAAAGGTCCCATAAAATCAATCCCCCAAACGTCGAAGATCTCGACTTCTAGAATGTTCTGCAGCGGCATCTCGTTTCTCCTTGAGATGTTTCCTATCCTTTGGCACCTGTCACAACTATTGTAGAAGATTTGTGCATCTTTATACAGTGACGGCCAGTAGAACCCTGACTGCAGCACCTTGGCAGCAGTTTTGTTGCCTCCTAAGTGACCTCCATACTATGAAGCATGGTAGTGATGAAGTATATCTTCTTGCTCTTCCTGTGGTACACATCTCTTTATAACCTGATCTGCACAAATTTTGAAAAGAAGAGGTTCGTCCCAATAATAATGCTTAACATCATTTTGAAACCTCTTCCTGGCTTGATAATTAAGATCATAAGGAATTATTCCGCTAACTAAGAAATTAACGAAATCAACATACCAGGGGAGTTCAGAAGACTTACCTGCCGCCATGGATGTCGCGGCAGTGATTGCGGCAGCAAAGAGCAGCTCATATGGGAAGGTCTCCAGTATGTTTGTCTCATCTGTTGGTAGACTCTGTCCCTTCTCCAACCTTGACAAGTGATCTGCTACCTGATTTTCTGTCCCTTTCTTGTCCTTGATTTCAAGGTTGAATTCTTGCAATAGCAGGATCCACCGTATCAATCGAGGCTTTGCATCCACGGTAAGTGTTTCTCCCAAGAACCCTGGAAATCGATAATACAACAACGTAGCATATCTTCAAGCACTTGTATAACTCGTTATGACTGACCATTTGACTGCAGATGGTACGAGGTACTGAAATTCAATCGGCTGCCCAAAGCATTATGCAAGCAATCCCAAAATCTCGATATGAACCTCGGATCTCGATCCGATACAATCGACTTCGGTACACCGTGCAATCTCACTATCTCACGGATATACAAATCAGCCAACTTATCCAAGGAATCAGTCGTGTTAACAGCTAGGAAGTGTGCACACTTGGTGAGTCGGTCGACTATCACCCAAATTTAATTCTTTCGCGAAGGAGACAATGGTAAACCTGATATGAAATCCATGGCTATCCTCTCCTATTTCCATTCCGAAACCCGTAAAGGCTGTAACAATCCTGACGGAAACTGATGCTCAACCTTCACTCACTGACAAACCATGCATTTACTAACAAATTCGACCACGTCCCTTTTCAATCCAACCCAGAAGTAATCATTCTTCAATTCTTGGTACATTTTCGTGCTACCTGGGTGCATAGAAAACAAACTAGTATGTGCTTCATTCAAAATGGTACGTCTAAAATCAGAATCTTCAGGCACAACAACTCTATTTTTGTAACACAAAACATTACAATCACTGAAACTATATTCGGTCGGTTTACCTTCCGCAATGTCTTCGACATGTAAAGCTAAAGAACCATCTTGCAATTGTTTCTCACGGATCAACTGTTCAAGAGATGGTTTCACCTGTAGTTCTGCGATCAACCCTCCATCATGCGACAAACTCAACCTAGCAAACATCGCTCGAAGCTCAACTGCCACTTTCATACTCAACGCATTAGCTACCACATTAGCTTTACCTGGATGATATTCAATAGTAATATCATAGTCCTTCAACAACTCGACTCGTCTACGCTGTCGATGATTCAAATCTTTTTGAGACATCAAATACTTCAGGCTCTTATGATCGATATACACTGTACATTTCTCACCATACAAATAGTGTCTCCACACTTTCAAAGCAAACACAACATCGACCAACTCAATATCATGCATGGGGTAGTTCTTTTCATGAGTCTTTAACTGTCTTGAGGCATAAAGAATAATTCTCCCATCTTGCATCAGTACACAACCTAGGCCTATATACGAAGCATCACTATAAATTACATAGTCATTCCCTGTTACCGATTGCACTAACACAAGTGCTCTAGTCAAAGCATATTTCAAACGATCAAAAGCCAACTGTCTTGTTTCTGTCCACTCATATCTAACATCCTTTTGCAACAATTTCGTTAACGGAGCAACTATCTTAGAAAATCCTTCTACAAACCAACGATAGTAGCCCGCTAAGCCTAGGAAACTACGAACTTCAGTCACAGACTTTGGTTGCTTCCAATTCACAACAGCTTCCACTTTCTTATGATCAACTCTAATGCCATCCGCTGACACGACATGCCCTAGAAAGACTATCTCTCTAATCCAAAACTCGTATTTGCTCAATTTCGCATACAACTGATTATCTAGCAAAGTCTTCAACACAAGTCGCAAATGTCTATCATGGTCTTCCTTAGTGCGCGAATAAATCAATATATCATCAATGAACACCACAACAAATTGATCTAGGAACTCATGAAAAACACGGTTCATCATGTCCATAAATGCGGCCGGTGCGATAGTCAACCCAAACGGCATTACCAGAAACTCATAATGGCCATAATGTGTCCGGAAAGCTATTTTCGGTATGTCTTGCTCCTTCACTTTCAGCTGGTAATACCCAGACCTCAAGTCTATCTTTGAAAACACTGATGCATCCCGCAACTGATCAAACAAATCATCTATTCTCGGCAACGGATACTTGTTCTTCACAGTTAACTTATTCAGCTGACGGTAATCAATACACATACTTCCGTCTTTCTTCTTAACAAATAACACTGGTGCACCCCAAGGTGATATACTCGGACGGATAAAACCATGACCTAATAATTCCTGAAGCTGAGTCTTCAGTTCTTTCAACTCTTTCGGAGCCATCCGATACGGAGCAATCGATACGGAAGCTGAATCAGAATACAACTCAATATAAAACTCAACTTCTCTATCTGGTGGTAAACCAGACAACTCTTCTGGGAACACCTCAGTAAAGTCACAAACTGCTCTAATATCTTTTGGTTGGACCTTACTCATATATGGATTCATCACATAAGCTAGGTACGACTGACATCCATAATCTAACATTTTCTGAGCCTCTAAAGCAGAAACTACGTTGGATAAGAATTTAACATTCTCACCAACCACTACTACTTCATAATCGTCCGACAATCTCAAGCTCACTCGCTTAGTCTCA
Organism: Hibiscus tridactylites; assembly: GCA_958450335.1. Lineage (NCBI taxonomy): Eukaryota > Viridiplantae > Streptophyta > Magnoliopsida > Malvales > Malvaceae > Hibiscus > Hibiscus tridactylites. Next base: position 34,371,848 of record OY288289.1, on the reverse strand, counting down.
AAATCTACCTTTTCTTTGTGCTCTACCAACCAACCCATTCCTAAAATCACATCGAACCCATAGAGGGGCAATTCCATCATATCAATTGGAAACACGTGATCCTGAACCATCAACGAACATCTGCGATACATCTTTCTGGCCACAACTGTCTCGCCAAACAAACTAGTCACATTCATACCGACATCAAGTATCTCGCACGGTACATCCAACATCTTAGCATGCTCACTCAGAATATAGGAATGTGCAGAACCAGAATCAATCAACGAAAGCAATGCCAAAGACTGTAACGCAAAATTACCTGCAATAACATCGGTGTCGTTTCTGCCCTCTCTGTGTGCGTACACTCTCGCTGGTCCGCCTCCCTCAGGCTGAACTGCAACCACATGTGCCACATTCCTTTGACCCTCGTTTCATGGCTGAAAGTTCCCTCGGCCGCGCCTACGGCCTCGCTGGTACTCGATAGCTCGTACCAGTGCCTGATCACCTCTAGCTAGTTGAGGACAATCTCTCTTGAGATGATCCTTCGATTCGCACTGCCAGCATGTACCATAGGTTCCCCAACACTCTTCTAGATGAGACCTACCACATTTGGTGCACTCGGGTGCACGATGAGCAAAACCTTGGCCTTGATGGCCACGTCCAGGGTTGCCACCCCCATGTCTATGATAAAAATGTTGCCTCTTGTCCTTGTGCCCCTTGGCACGATCGCAATTCCACTCTGCAGGTTGTTTCCCTGAACTAGACCCGCCTCCTCTAGAAGACAAACCAAGAATATGCTCTATATCTTTAGCTCAAGCTACTAGCACATCAAAATCTATATAATCAGTAGCCAAATATAGAGGTCTTCACTCCCTCAATCAAACCATACCGAAACCTCTTACAACGTTCCTTCTCAGTAGGAACTAGCTCAGCAGCATACTGACTCAGTTTAACAAACTGAACCTCGTACTCTGAAACAGTCATACTCTCCTTAACTAAGGCCATGAACTCGCGCTTCTTTTCATCTTGGTACCTCAGCCCCAAATACTTCTTCCGGAAGGCAGAACGAAAGAAATCCCAAGTGATATCAGCAACAGTCATACTCACGGTGAGGGTAGTCCACCAGACATACGCGTCACCCTAAAGTAGAGATTCCACACAACCCAGCTTACGTGCATCATTGCACTCCATCTGACCCAGAATCCTGGTAGTACTAGCTAACCATGCCTCAGCTCCCTCGGGCGATAACCCACGATACTTTAATCCACCCAAACTGCGGAGCCTCTCAAGGGGTAACCCTTCCCTCTGACCATGCTGCGGTGCAGTTGCCTGCAACCCAACCAACGCAGACTGAAAAGCCCCAGTAATAGCCTGAATCAACAGGCTCATATCAACTCCTGCCTGACCCTGGCCACCACGAGGTTCCTCACCTCGCACATTAGCCCCACTACCTGGAGGAGGAGGAGGAGGTAACTCTCCCTCTAATGGGTCTCCAGCACCCTCAAAAGAATCCTCACGCGGCTCACCACCCGCTCGACCTCTTCTAGGTCTAGCCATAGCAACAAATGCAATGCTACAACAAAAACAGAATAGACAAAAGGAAATGATTCGGGTCAGCAACGTCAAGGGTCCAAGGTGCTCAAGTATTATGTATGGGTTTCCTGATAATAGTATGTGGCAATGAGTACCTTACACAGCAAACAAGCATGCACCACCTCAACACACTTACCTCACTTACCTTTCCGGTTGCACGACCACCAACGCAAGCCTTTCCAAAGGAAACCTGGCTCTCATACCAACAAATGTAACCCCCTCGACCCGGCCTAGCCACTAGACCATATCAAGTGGATTACACGGGACTAATCGAAGAAAGATCCGAAGATTTCCTCCGATTAGAAACCCAAGACGCGTTGATTAATATCTTTTCTAGATGCTCGAAATTAAACTTAAGTTATCGAACACAGAGCGGAAAAAAAGAACAAAAACCAAGCATCAATTTGAACCAAAAAGGGCAACCTGGGACCAAAATGCAAAACTAGCATACTGTGGGGACCTAAGATTCAATTAAGGTGATCTTTGAGAAATTTAGTCCATTTCATGCTTCCATGATGAAAAGAAACATTAAACATGCACACAATCAACCACAATTGAAAACTGCATATACTAGGACCAAAACGCAAGAAAAATAACTTCAAAGATGCCTTTAACTAACTTCAACGACCCCGTTTCGAAACCCATATCGGAACGGTGCTTCACAGTAGCAAAATGTTCTGAAACAGCTTAAGACCGTTCCGGCTCTGCTTAGCCCGTTTCGATACTCGTTCCGAAATGCCAAGGCAAAAATAAGGGATGTTTTGAAACGTTCGAGCCTGTTCCGAAACACCTTGTTGTAGAAACAACAAAAATGCAGTTTACGCATCTCAAAGGGTATTTAACTTGGTTCTAATCACCACATGCAATAGAGAAACAACAAGATCAACATATACACACTAACACCAACCATCAAACATGTTTAAAATCAAGAGAAACATAAATATGCTTTACATACGAAAATAAAGAAAGCTTCATGATCCAACATAAGAAGAACAAGGTCCAAAACCAAGACCACAAGACATAAGATAAGAACAAGCCATCCAGATAAATATCAACATGTTCTCAACACAAGGAGTTTAGAAACACTCCCAAAGACATAAACAAGGTTCACCCTCATTGCAACACACACTATTATCTAAGCAAAGTCATACTTGAGCTAAGAACAGACACTTGGGTCACCTCCCTTGCACCGTTTCTTTCCAAAAGGGTCTACGGATCTGCATTGTTGGAAAAAGAGAGCGTAAGCTATAAAGCTTAGTGAGCGGAGCTCAAAACCAACTACAACAATGCAGTTTTGAAAACAATCATCATTTAGGAAATCAAAATTGTTTCTTGAAATCTCTTTAACAAACCATTTCCTTTTCAGCATGCTATCTTGGAACAAGATTAAGCAAAGGGACCATACATGCCATAGACAAAAAACGTGCATCAACCACACATAAGCCATACATGAACCATATATGCAAACCGAGCCTATTGGCTCCTTTACCATACACATGCTTCAAACATAAGCATAATCATATGAGTTTACCAAGCTCATAATGAAACCATAAGCTATTGACTATATCAACATCATTGACACGTTGCTCGGATAAACAGACACCTTGATAGCACAACCCCCATCAAGTCACATGGTGAAACAACCCTCACCAGAAACAAACTTCAGCCGAGATGCCACAACCCGCATTGCCCATTGGTGATAGTACAATCCTTACTACTCGCATCACAATAGCACAACCCCTATTGTGAAACCGAAGAATTTCTCATGCGCGAATTTATAATTATAGCACACTTCACATCCTATTGATTGATCAATCTATCCGATATAACCCATGTGTCAATATACTCACCGCAACATCAATAAACCACTGATTTTCACCGGGGATAACCACCTCCCCAAAACACATCCCAAGAGCCATAGACACAAGCTTAAGCATATCATGTGCTCAACCAACATTCGAACACAACATGGCATTCATGTGGGACAATAACAACATGCATTTAATGCATAACAACAGCAGAGGAAACATCATTTAAAATGATATGCACATGATCTAAAACATGATCAAATATAAGAAGGCGAAAAGCCGAAACAAAACCAAAACCCTTTAGCTTGGATTGGCCTAATGGCTCAACCCAAACCCTTAAAACACCTCTTCAACCTTGATAAAACAGTAAAAATCATTTCCACTCACCAGCGATTACCACAACAAGCTGAAACCCCTTTTCTAGCTCTCTGGTCCGCCCACAATTGCGTTCAACAAATCCGGATCTTCAATCCCTTCCTCTAACCAACCTAAAACAGAGGATTTAGAGATATTTTCAACACACAAATTTTCTGGAAAGTAGAGATTCAAATACCCAACCAAAACATCTATCGAATAAATCTGATACAAGCCGTAACCAACGAAAAGAACCAATTCGGATAGTCTCCCGCAAAACCCAACATTAGATAACATCAAAACACATAGATAAACATCTAAAAACATCATCCTAACATCAGATCAACACCAACTATTGATTCACCTCAAATTCCACCCCAAAACCCACTTTTTCATACGTCAAAATTCAACACCCAACCCCATTTTGGGATTCTTGCCATTCACCCATCATCTCAACACAATAATAACATCAAAACAAAGGTAACAACATCCACAAACCCAGCATTAATAGTCCTTACCCAAAAATCTTACCAAAAGCTCTTTTTCATCCAACTTAGCCAAATTACATTAAGATTAAGACAAGAGAATAAAAACCTTGGTATTTAAAAGAACCAAAGCATGGGAATTTCTTTAAAGAACCTTACATTAGAGGATAATCACGTTGCTCACCCCCAATGCTAGCTATTACCCTTTGTTTGGCAAAAATCCTTGAGGAAAACAATGAAATAGACTTGGGTTTTAGTAAATCAAGGTAGGAGATCCATTTAGCAATAAAAGATTAATAAGAAAACACTTTTACCTCGAGGAAATCAAGCTCAAATGTTGTTTTGCTGAAGAGAGGAGATGATGAAGCTTGAAATTGGTTTTTGACGTGAAATGAGAATTTAGATGAACCCTTGTTTTAATTAAATCATAAAAGCTATTTTAATATATTTGAATATTCAAAATAAAGGGGATAATAACCAAATTTTCCCAGCCAAGATAGCTCCTTAAAGATTCAATGTTTTGACAATGGTCACTAAAAATAGATTTTACAAACTTTACAATTTGGTCACCAACCACAATGTCACGGTTCGGAAAGCGTTTTTCCAAAATTGTTTTACCAAAACCTTTCACATATTTAAAAAGGATTTTAAAGATTTATTCCATATTTTTCCCAACACATGAAGATATCTTTCACTGAACTTACTCAAAACAGCCAACATTGGTCTTTCGGACTTTGAAAACTCATCGGATCTTCTAGACCCTAATTCGGGATGTTACCGATTGAGCATGATGAGATAGAGTTTCCTAAATGAGAAATGGTTTTAAAATGCATTGTTGTTGTTGGTTTGTGTGAAACCGATATTTTAATTTTGATATAACTAAAGAACCTAAGGACTAAATTGAAAATGTGAAAACGAATTTTTAAGTCCTTAAACATCCCTATATGTTTTAAAGAATATGCCTAAGTTAAAAGCTAAGTTTTCCAAATATTTTCTAAGTGTTCTTAAAGCCAAAACAGTGATTTTCGAGTCCCAGTATCGACACGGCCTAAGGCGTTTCGAAACAGTTTTGAAACTGTCAACCCATGTTTCGAAACAGGTATCGAAACGATTTCAACACTGCTAACCCGTGTTTCGAAACAAGTATCGAAACGGCTTTAGAACATAGTGAACCCTTATCGAAACGACATTCTGTGTTTCGAAACGGTTCTTCATTTGATTTGAAAAATATGACCGTTGCAAGTTTTTAACTGATTTTTAAGAAACCGTTAAGGCATATCGAAACGATTTCAAGCCGTTTCGATACGACTCTTGACAGTGGCAAAAGTGTTTCGAAACAAGTTTCGAAACGACTCTAACGTATCGAAACATGTCAGACCGTTTCGATACGGGCTCCTTAATGCACCCCAATGACTCTTTCTATTTTGGTCTGTTTCAAAACAGGGTCGGGCGTTTCGAAACGGGTGGTTGCAGACTGCATTTATGGAGGTGAGATAACACCCCCAACGGCTCTATTGATGAATACAACAACCACAACGACTAGAAATCAATGAGAAGGTATAAAAGGGACCTCTAAAAGCTCCAGCAAAAACTATTAATCCAAAAGCAAACATCCAAACATCAAATCCAACATTTGTGCCTAAACCCTAATATTGTCTAGAAACCCCAATTGTATTTTTCATTCTTATCATTTCAATTGGGTTGAGTGCTTGTAATTGGGCTACAATTTGTATTGAGATATACTTTCTTAGCCAACAAAATCTTTGTTTTATTTGTGTGAGGATTGGGTTAAATTTTCGGTAGAAAATTTAACCGAAAATTGTAAGGGTTACCTCCTTAGCCTAGAAAAAGGGAAGTGCAATCAGTGGAATTGTTGCGAATCCTTAGTGAAGCTAAGGTAGTAGATGTAGAGTTCATTTGAAACTTGAACCACTCTAAAATTCCTTGTCTATCTTTTTAATTTGCAATTTCCACCACCTAAACCTTTAAAAATCCAATTCACCCCCTCTTGGTTCATTTCGATCATTCGATCCACTTAACAGTTGGCATCAGAGCCTACCTCTTTGAGGATTAACAACCACAAGAGGAGTTCCTAGGAAGAGTGTGATCATCCAAAAATCAAGAGATGGCTTCTACCTCCGGTTCGAGCATGTATGAGTCTCAAACTACTACAAAACCTCCCTTCTTCAATGGTGACAACTATTCGTTTTGGAAGAATAGAATGCGTCTCTTCATCAAGTCCAATGACTACTTGGTTTGGGATGTAATTGAAGATGCCCTACATTCCATTGAAGCAAGATAGTGAATGGAAGATGGTTTTGAAGAAAAAGGTGGAGATGAGTGAAGAAGAAAGGAGAAAGATCCAAATAAATGACAAAGCTCTCCACATGCTCTTTTGTTCATTCGGTCCGGACATCTACTCCAAAGTATCATCCATTGAGAGTGCCAAAGAAGTGTGGGACACTCTTGAGACTACCTATGAGGGAACCAATGATGTCAAGGAAACTAAGATTGGAATTCTCAATCTTAGTTATGAAAATTTCAAGATGGAACCCGATGAGACGGTGTCCAAGATGTTTGATCAGTTCTCCACCATAGTCAATGGGCTCAAAGGATTTGGAGGGACAATACCGGAAGACAAGCTTGTCCGGAAGCTACTCTATTCACTTCCCGAATCTTGGGATGGGAAGAGAACCGCCATCATAGAAGCTAAAAATTTGAAGACTTTAAAGCTTGATGAGCTAGTGGGTTCTCTCCTTACACATGAGATTATGAAGCAAGGAAGGGAAGAAGAGAAGAAGAAAGAAGAGAAGAGAGTAGAAAAGCTAGAGGTTGAAAAGAGGAAGAAAAAGGGAATAGCTCTCAAAGCTTCACTACTTGAGGAGAGCTCTTCTAGTGAGGAGGATGAGCTAGAAGAATTGACTATGATAGCCAAACGATTCTCACGCTTTATGAGGTCCAACCGGGGAAGAAAAATTCAAAGGAAGATGGACTTCAAAGGTAAGAACAAAGAAGAAGCAAGGGATCAAATAATTTGCTTCGAGTGCAATAAACCCGACCTCATACGTTCGGAGTGCCCTCAACTCAAGAAGAAGGGCTTTGAGAAGAAGAAGAAGCTCAAAGCCAAGCTTGCTACTTGGAGTGATGAGGAGTCATCCAAGGATGACGAACAAGAAGTGGCCAACCTTTGCCTCATGGTTCTTGAGGAAGATTCCTCCACGGTAACCTCTAACTCATCATCTTTAGATTTTACATATGATGAATTAAATGATGCATATGATGAGTTACAAGAGGTCTATGATGAATTAGTTGAGAAAAACAAGGATTCGGTCATTAGGAATAAGAAAATCATTTTGGAACTAAATGAGAAAAATGACTCACTCTCTCAAGCTAATTCAAAATTTGAGAAAAAGATATTAGGGTTGAAAGATGAACTAAAATTTTTTCAAGATGAAAATGTTGACCTTAATAATCTTTTATCTCAATGTAATAGTGAACATCAAAAGGTGTTAGATGAGCTAAATAAACTCAAAGAGTCTTTTAAAAATGTTGGTAGTGTCAAGCATGAAATAGGTGAATCTTCAAGAACAAACCAACCTAAGAAAAAGACTAACTACTACAAACAAGGTAGCTTCCCTAGACATAGTAGAACTAAAAGAATTAGAAATGTATGGGTTCCTAAGGAACTTGTAAAATCTAATAACATTATTGCTATGTCATCTTGGATTCCTAAGGGAACAAAAATTTTTGGGAGCTAACACTCATGGACCCAAAATGATTTGGGTACCAAAAACAAAAGCTTAATATCTTTGTTTGTAGGGGGAGCATTGCTACAAGGCCAAAGCACAAAGTCAAAACTCATGGTACCTTGATAGTGGATGCTCAAGGCATATGACCGGAGACAAGAGTAGATTCATGGATCTAAAGCCAAAGAGTGGAGGAGTCGTGACATTTGGTGACAACTCCAAAGGCCACATTAAAGGTATTGGCTCCATAGGTAATCACTCCACTATTCTCATTGAAAATGTCTTGTATGTCGGTGGTCTTAAACATAACTTATTGGGCATAAGTCAATTGTGTGATAAAGGATTTAATGTTTTATTTGATAAAAATGGATGCAAAATTGTTGACATTAAATCTAATAATATTATGCTCATAGGTCATCACATAAGGAACATATACATGGTGCATCTAGATGACATACATACATCTCATGCATGCTTAGTATCACAAAATGAAAATGATGCACGGTTGTGGCATAGGAAACTAGGACATGCTAGCATTAGTGTTTTAGAAAAAACTAGTTTCCCTTGATCTAGTTAGAGGTTTACCCAAGATTAAATTTTCAAACGATAAAATTTGTGATGCATGCTCTAAGGGTAAACAACATAAGTCTTCCTTTAAATCTATTAATGATGTTTCTACAAGTAGATGTTTACAACTAATCCATATGGATTTATTTGGGCCAATTAGGACTATGATCTTGGGTCGTAAATCTTATGCATTTGTACTTGTTGATGATTTTTTTAGATTTACTTGGGTTCTATTTTTGAGTATTAAAGATGAGGCTTTAGAAAAATTCATCACATTTTCAAAACTAACCCAAAATGATCTTGAACTTAGAATTTCACATATTAGAAGTGATCATGGAACCGAGTTTCAAAATTTAGGGTTTGAAGATTTTTTGAATGAAAATGGTATTAGCCACAATTTTTCGGCTCCTCGAACTCCTCAACAAAATGGGGTAGTTGAGAGGAAAAATAGAACTTTGCAAGAAATGGCTAGAACCATGCTTTGTGAAAATAATTTACCTAAATATTTTTGGGCGGAAGCCACAAACACCGCTTGCTATATTGTTAACCGAGTAATGATTAGGCCAATTTTAAAGAAAACACCTTATGAGATTTTAAAATCTAAAAAGCCTAACATTAGCTATTTTCACCCTTTGGTTGCAAGTGTTTTATTTTAAATAATGGAAAAGACAACTTAGGTAATGTAACGCCCCGGTTTTGGGCTTAGGAGTTTTGGGCGTTGACCGGTTGGTCAAAGTGCTGTTCGAATCTTAAGAGGTTAAATTAGGAAAGCCTAGTTCGGGTTGCATTAAAAATATGGAAAAATGTTCTAAAATCATCTTTTAATATAATTAAGTGAACTGTGAAATCAATTTTGGAAAATGAATTTTGGAAGTGTGACATTTTGGCTAGTGACCAAAATGTAATTTTCGCAAGTTTGGGGGCTGTTTTATAAAGGGTTGGAACTTTGAATCTTTAAGGAGCTATTAATCCAAAAGTGATTTCTCCAGATTTTTCTAAGATTTTATAAGCTATTTTCTGATTTTAAAGATAACAAAAAGGAGGGAAAACTCATTTGGCAATTTTCTCAACTAACTTCCCATTTTTCTTTCTCTCATTTTCTCTCAAACCAAACACTACATTTCCAGAGTTTTGTTTCTGATTTTCTCACCTAAATTCCTCCTTTCAACTCTCATTTGATTCCAAATCAACATATCTTCAAAACCTCTTCAATTGCTACAAGTTTCAACAAGCATTTTGATTGCAAAAAGTGGAGAAACACAAGTTTGGAGGTAAGAACGTCCTTCTCCTCTAAACTATCAGTTCTTTACTGAAATTCCTAAGTTTTCATTCCTAAATTGATGTTTAATTAAAGGCTTTTAAGTTGATTTATGGATCTTGGCTTATTATGCAAGATTTTGATGATTTTTGATGATTTTCGTTAGATCTGAGTAATCTGTGTTTTAAGAGATGTTTTTGATGTTAAATGATCTCTAAAATGATGTGGAATTGAGTTTTGATTGATTCAATCCCGGATAGGTTGAGTTTCCTAAGTTTAGCTTGTGTTTTAAGGTAGTTTTTGAGGTGATCTTGGTGATCTGTTGTTGCTGGAGGTATAAGGTTGTTAATAGGTTGTTTTTAGATGTTATATGATGTTAATGGAAGTGAGGTTTTGCTGGTTTATGGCTGGGCTTTGTTTAGAAGTGGTTTGGATGCATTTTTGGTTGTGTTTGGTGGCCGAAAATGGAGGTTGGATGAGAGCAGCGAGTTTAGGTGCTTTCATTGAAGCAATTAATGCATGATGATGCATTAATCCTCTGCTTTGATGTGTTGAAACAGGGGAGGCATCTTTGGATCCAAGATTGGTTGATCCGGAAGCTTGATTTGGTGCTTTGGCTTGAAGCAAAGTGGAAATTGGTGAGTGAGTGGATTTGTGGAAATTGGATTTTCAGCTTTAAAACCAAGGTTTGAAGGTTTTGGGAGCTTAGCTTAAGTCTAAACAACTTTGCTAAGCTCAAGTGTAAGTTTTCGGAATTTCTCTCTAGTGGTGGCCATGACTTGATGTGTTGCAAAATGATGGTTTGCATGTTTTAATTACTGTTTTGAAAGCATGTTTTAGCATGGATTTTGCTGATGATATAAGCCATATGTTGAAGGTAACTCTAGGTAGGAGTACCTTGCTTTTGTACATTGTTTAAATGTGGATTGATGCTTTAAAATGCATGGTGAAAATGGCTTGGTTTAATGCTTTAAAACAGTGGATTAAATGATGAATATGATGTATATTGGCAAGTGATGTTTTGAAAAGATTAAGGTCACTAAGGTGGTTAAAAGTCCTTGAGTGAGCCTTGTTACTTAAGATCATCAAGGTGGTTAAAAGTCCTTGGATGAGTCTTGTTGCGGACACTAAGGTGGTTAAAAGTCCTTAGGTGATCCATTCCATGGTGTTTAAAAGTCCATGGGGCCAAGGTGTTTAAAAGTCCTTGGGGCCAAGGTGTTTAAAAGTCCTTGGGGTGATTCAAGCATTGGACACAAAGGTGGTTAAAAGTCCTTGTGTGGTCCTTAATCATGGTGTTTAAAAGTCCATGGCCAAGGTGTTTAAAAGTCCTTGGGGCCAAGGTGTTTAAAAGTCCTTGGGGCCAAGGTGTTTAAAAGTCCTTGGGAAAGTTGTTGAACTTGTTTTAATAAATGAAATGTATCACTTGAGCCAATATGACATGTTAAGTATATTATGAAGCATGAGATGCTTGTTTTAATGTTTATGTTGAAGCATGGGATTGCTTGTTTTAAGTATGCTTTTGAGCATGTGCAAAGATTGATTTTAAGCATGATTTATAAATGGTTTTAATTGTATTATTGAATTGTTTTAATGAGCATGCCTCACTAAGCTTTTGCTTACGCTCTCTACGTTTTCTTAATTCAATAATGCAGAGCATTAGAGTACATTGAGGGGCAGCAAGAAAGGGCAAGCAATCAAGTTCAAGTGAAGCTCAAAGTATGAAAGGTTTTGTTAAACATTTAGCTTTTGTGTGATTTGGCAATGGGGGACCAATGTGTATGTTTTGGGAGGTGTTTGAGACTCCCTAAGTATGTTGAATGTCGCTAAGATTGTTGGTTTTTGAATTGGAACCTTAAATGCTTGTTTTGGAAGTTTGGTGTTTGAATTGCTAGCTTGTGTAGGAAGCATGCCTATAGAATTGGGGCTTTTTGCGTATGATGTTAGATTGATGTTGTGATGGTTCCTATAAGTCTTAAATATGTTTAATTGCATGCTGGTAAAGTTTGGTGACATTTGGAGCATGTTTGAATGATCAATTGCATGATTTGGTATGCTTGTTTGCTGCAATCTGTGCAGGCGTTTCGGAACAGTATGCACCGTTTCGGAACGGGTGCCTTACACGAACCCAGGCGTCCGAAACGGTGTGCACCGTTTCGAAACGGTTTGGTCTCTGCCAAGGCCGTGTTTCGAAACGGGGTCGATCGGTTTCGGAACGTCCGACCGTTAGGGGCTGACATTGGCAGTTATATGTTTTGATTTGTTTGCGTTTTGGTCCTGAATCTTGTATATTCAATTGTGTGAGCTTGGGAAGTCCTTTTGAGCTGAAATTTCACAGAGAAGCATGAAACCTGATTAATTTCAAGATGGTAACTTTAATTTGGGTTAAGTCCTTTTAATTATCAGAATTTACAATTTGGCCCCTAAAGTTGTAATTTGTTCAATTGGGTCCCTGTTTGATCTCTGATGTTTGTGATCTTTGAGTATGATGTTTGTGTGATCACAATTAGGATTAATGTGCATCTAGACAAGATTAAAAAAAAAGGGTCGTTAATCAAGGTTGACTTTCGGGTTGACTTTGGTTTTCCCCGTGTGACTTTCTTAATTCGGGTCAACCGTCTAGGCCGGGTTAAGGGGGTTACATTTGGTGGTATCAGAGCTGAGTTTGCGAGTAATTAGGAATGAATGTATGCATGATTGAAGTATGTTTGTCTTGTATGCTTGTTGTTTGAAAGCATGATCAGTGGCTTGTGATGTTGATGCAATTGAGATGTATGCTATGATGTTGCATGTTGAGGGTACCCATTGCCAAACAAAAGCTAATGAAATGAAGTTGATTTTGAATGAAATTGAGCTTGAATACTTGGATTGCTTACCTTGCTGGGCCTGACTTGTTTTATTTTTGCATTGTGATTGCATGGTAAAGTATGGCACCACGTAGAGAGTTAAGGGGTAGTGTGCGAGCTACGGCTCCTAACGAGAATGAGAATGAAGAGAATACGGGTAGTGCTGTGTTACCCCCTCCTCCGCCTGGTGGTGGTGCTGGAGGTGAGCGAGCTGAAGCTGCAGCTGGTGCTGGAGCTGCTGGACCAGAGGTTGGTCAGGGGCAAGCTATGCCTGATATGTCTATGCTGGTACAAGCTATTGCGGGTGCTTTTCGAGCAGCAGTGGCTGGAGCTCAAGGAGCTGGGCATCAGGGAGATGCTGGAGTCAGATTACCTTTGGAGCGTTTGCGCAGTCTTGGAGGGACTGAGTTCAGGGGTATGTCTGCTGAGAGTTCGGAAGCTTGGCTAGAGAGTACCAAGCGTATCCTGGGTCAGATGAGCTGCACGGATGTGCAAAAGTTGGGCTGTGTTGTGTCCTTGCTGCAGGACGATGCTTATACGTGGTGGACGACCACCATAGCTGGGATGGCTGAAGCTGATGTTACTTGGACATTCTTCCAGAATGCGTTGAAGAGGAGATATCTTGGAGTGAGATATCTGGATGAGAAGAAGCGTGAATTCATGTCTCTTACCCAAGGGAGCATGAGTGTGGCTGAGTATGAAGTGCAGTTCGTACGCCTCAGTCACTATGCACCGGAGCTGATACCTGATGAGCGTGAGAGGTGCGAAAGGTTCCGTTATGGCTTGGTGACGGAAGTTAAGACCTACATGTTGGCTGCTGAGTACACTGATTTTGATGTGTTGGTTAGTCGATCCAAGGACATTGAGATGAATTTGGGTTTAGCTGCGAAAGGTGCTGTAGCAAGTTCTGGCAAGAGAGCTGCTGAGTATAGTTCCGGAGGTGGACGGAACAAGAGGGGACGTGATCTGAGGTATCAGTCCTCAGCCAAGAGAGGTGGTGGTGCACCTGCTAGAGGAGGTTTCGCTAGAGCTGAACCAAGTGCTTGTTGGATCTGTGGATCGCGTGGTCACATGAAGCGTGACTGTCCTCGAGCTGTGAGGGAGGTGCAAGCTCCTGTTGCAGCAGCTGGGAATGGATGTTGGAACTGTGGTTCTGTTGATCATTTGAGGCGAGATTGTCCGAGGTTGGCTGGTGGCCAAGATCGTGCTCCTGTTGTAGCTGCACAACAGAGAGGTCGTGGGCGCGGCCGTGGTAATTTCCAGAGGAGAGAGGAAGGTGGTCGCGGAGTAGCTCATGTTGTGGCTATTCAGCCTGAGGGTGGAGGCCAAGCGAGGGTGTATGCTCAGCGCTAGGGAAGGAATGATGCTGATGTGATTGCAGGTACCTTTACTTTGCAATCCTTGTCATTGCTTTCTTTGATTGATTCTGGATCTACGCATTCATACATTTTGCGTGAGCATGCTGAATTGCTTGGTTTGCCTGTTGAGTCTTTGGATGTTGGTGTTCGTGTCACTAGTTCTTTTGGTGAAACTGTTGTGACTCGAAAGCTTTATAGAAGGTGTCCCTTGGTTGTTCAAGAACATGTCTTTCATGTTGATCTTATGGAGTTGCCTTTTTATGGTTTTGATGTGATCCTTGGTATGGATTGGCTTGCTGAGCATCGTGCTGTTGTGGATTGTGAAAATAAGCGGGTTTCGCTTAAGCTTGCGGATGATTATGAAGTTGTTGTTGTTGGCGAGAATGTGAAGTTTCTTGCTAATGTTGTGTCTACCTTGGAGGCGAGTAGGATGCTGAGGCAAGGTTGCGAAGATTATCTAGCTTTTGTGATGAATCCTAGCTCTAAGGAGTTGAGGGTGCAAGATATCAAGGTTGTGAAGGAGTTTCCTGGTGTTTTTCCTGAAGAGTTGCCTGGTTTACCTCCTAATCGCGAGGTGGAGTTTGGAATTGAGCTTTATGAGAATACAACTCCTGTGTCCATTACTCCCTATAGAATGGCACCTAAGGAGCTGAAGGAGTTAAAGACGCAGTTGTAAGAGCTGCTTGATCGTGGTTTCATCCGGCCGAGTGTGTCGCCTTGGGGTGCTCCTGTCTTGTTTGTGAAGAAGAAAGATGGCACTATGAGGATGTGCATTGATTACCGTCAGCTGAACAAGTTGACTATCAAGAATCGGTATCCTTTGCCGAGGATTGATGATCTCTTTGATCAATTTCGGGGAGCTGCTGTGTTCTCTAAGATTGACTTGAGGTCAGGGTATTATCAGTTGAAGGTGAAGGATGTGGATGTGCCTAAGACAGCTTTCAGGACAAGGTATGGGCATTATGAGTTCCTTGTGATGCCGTTTGGTTTGACAAATGCTCCTGCTGCTTTTATGGACATGATGAATCGTGTTTTTCACGAATACCTGGACAAGTTTGTTGTGGTGTTCATTGATGATATCCTCGTGTACTCGCGTACTGAGGAGGAGCACGAAGAGCATTTGAGGGTTGTGCTGCAAGCCTTGTTGGAGAATCAGCTTTATGCTAAGCTGAGCAAGTGTGAGTTTTGGCTTAAGGAGGTGGTGTTTCTTGGGCATGTGGTCTCAGCTGAGGGGATTCGTGTTGATCCTCAGAAGATTGAAGCGGTGATGAACTGGAAAGTTCCTAAGTCTGTTCATGAAGTCCGTAGTTTCCTTGGTTTGGCGGGATACTACCGGAGGTTTGTGGATGGTTTTTCCAAGATTGCTGCTCCTTTGACGAAGCTGTTGCAAAAGGATGTTAAGTATGAGTGGACAGAAGCGAGACAACAGGCTTTTGAGAAGCTGAAGGCGGCTTTGACTCAAGCTCCTATCTTGATTCAGCCTGAATCAGGGAAAGAGTTTGTGGTCTATAGTGATGCATCCTATGTTGGTTTGGGGTGTGTGCTGATGCAAGAGGGTAAGGTTGTGGCTTATGCGTCGCGGCAGTTGAAGGTGCATGAGCGCAACTATCCTACGCATGATATTGAGCTGGCTGCAGTGGTTTTTGCTCTGAAGATCTGGAGACATTATCTGTATGGTGAGAAGTGTACTGTGTACACGGATCACAAGAGTTTGAGGTATCTGATGTCTCAGAAGGAGTTGAATCTCAGGCAGCGACGTTGGTTGGAGTTGCTCAAGGATTATGATCTGACGATTGAGTATCATCCTGGTAAAGCTAATGTTGTTGCGGATGCTTTGAGTAGGAAGGTAGCTGTTGAGCTGAGGGCGATGTTTGCTAGCTTGAGCATATCGCGAGATGGTGGTCTTGTTGCTGAGTTGCAAGTGAAACCATCTTTGGTTCAGTTGATCAAGGAAAAGCAGTTGCTGGATGATTCCTTGGTGTCTCATGTTCAGGATATCGCGGAGGGAAGACCTTCGGATTTCTGCTTTAATGAGGATGGTGTGTTGTGTTTTGGTAGTCGGATAGTAGTGCCTGCTGATGTTGAGTTGAGGCGTGCTATTCTGACTGAAGGTCATAGTAGTCCTTTTGCTATGCACCCTGGTAGTACTAAGATGTACCGTGATCTTCGTGATGAGTACTATTGGGTAGGTTTGAAGAAGGATGTTGCAGAGTTTGTGAGCAAGTGTTTGGTGTGTCAGCGAGCTAAGGCTGAACATCAGGTTCCTTCTGGTTTGTTGCAACCGTTGAAAATCCCTGAATGGAAGTGGGAGAGGGTTACCATGGATTTTGTATCTGGTTTGCCTTTGTCTCCATCAAAGAAGAATTCTGTTTGGGTGATTGTGGATCGCTTGACGAAGTGTGCGCATTTCTTGCCTGTGCATACTACGTTTTCTTTGGATAAGCTGGCAGAGCTGTACATTGCTGAGATAGTGAGGTTGCATGGTGTGCCTAAGTCGATTGTGTCGGATAGGGATCCGAGGTTCACATCGCGTTTCTGGCAGTGTTTGCATCAAGCTCTGGGTACAAGGTTGCATTTCAGTACATCCTATCATCCTCAGTCGGATGGTCAATCTGAGCGAGTTATTCAGATTTTGGAGGATATGTTGAGATGCTGCGTGATTGAGTTCCAAGGTTCTTCGGAGAAGCATCTGCCTTTGGTTGAGTTCGCTTATAACAATAGTTATCAGGCGAGTATACAGATGGCACCTTATGAGGCTCTGTATGGGAGGAAGTGTAGGACTCCTCTTTGTTAGGCTGAAACTGGTCAAAATTTGATTTCGATGCCTGCTTTGTTGAAAGGGACCACCGAGAAGGTGAAGCTCATATGTGAGAGGTTGAAGGCTGCCTCTGATCGGCAAAAGTCTTACGCAGATTTGAAGCATAAGGAGATAGAGTATGCGGTGGGTGACCGTGTGTTCTTGAAGGTTTCGCCTTGGAAGAAGGTGATGAGGTTTGGCCGGAAGGGTAAGTTGAGCCCTCGGTACATTGGACCGTATGAGGTGGTTGAGCGAGTGGGTCCTGTTGCGTATCGGTTGAGGTTACCTCAGGAGTTGGAGAAGATTCATGATGTGTTCCATGTTTCTATGCTCCGGAAGTATAGATCTGATCCTTCGCATGTGATGCCTGTAGAGGATGTGGTTTTGAATCCGGATTTGACCTATGATGTGGAACCGGTGAAGGTTCTGGATTCGGATTGCAAGGTTCTTCGTGGCAAGACCATTGAGTTGGTGAAGGTGCTGTGGAAGCATCGAGGTGTTGAGGAAGCCACGTGGGAGCGGAAGGAAGACATGCTGAAGCAGTTTCCTTATCTCTTTCCTTCAGGTAAATTTCGAGGACGAAATTTCTTAAGGGGGGAGAGTTGTAACGCCCCGGTTTTGGGCTTAGGAGTTTTGGGCGTTGACCGGTTGGTCAAAGTGCTGTTCGAATCTTAAGAGGTTAAATTAGGAAAGCCTAGTTCGGGTTGCATTAAAAATATGGAAAAATGTTCTAAAATCATCTTTTAATATAATTAAGTGAACTGTGAAATCAATTTTGGAAAATGAGTTTTGGAAGTGTGACATTTTGGCTAGTGACCAAAATGTAATTTTCGCAAGTTTGGTGGTTGTTTTATAAAGGGTTGGAACTTTGAATCTTTAAGGAGCTATTAATCCAAAAGTGATTTCTCCAGATTTTTCTAAGATTTTATAAGCTATTTTCTGATTTTAAAGATAACAAAAAGGAGGGAAAACTCATTTGGCAATTTTCTCAACTAACTTCCCATTTTTCTTTCTCTCATTTTCTCTCAAACCAAACACTACATTTCCAGAGTTTGTTTCTGATTTTCTCACCTAAATTCCTCCTTTCAACTCTCATTTGATTCCAAATCAACATATCTTCAAAACCTCTTCAATTGCTACAAGTTTCAACAAGCATTTTGATTGCAAAAAGTGGAGAAACACAAGTTTGGAGGTAAGAACGTCCTTCTCCTCTAAACTATCAGTTCTTTACTGAAATTCCTAAGTTTTCAATCCTAAATTGATGTTTAATTAAAGGCTTTTAAGTTGATTTATGGATCTTGGCTTATTATGCAAGATTTTGATGATTTTCGTTAGATCTGAGTAATCTGTGTTTTAAGAGATGTTTTTGATGTTAAATGATCTCTAAAATGATGTGGAATTGAGTTTTGATTGATGCAATCCCGGATAGGTTGAGTTTCCTAAGTTTAGCTTGTGTTTTAAGGTAGTTTTTGAGGTGATCTTGGTGATCTGTTGTTGCTGGAGGTATAAGGTTATTAATAGGTTGTTTTTAGATGTTATATGATGTTAATGGAAGTGAGGTTTTGCTGGTTTATGGCTGGGCTTTGTTTAGAAGTGGTTTGGATGCATTTTCGGTTGTGTTTGGTGGCCGAAAATGGAGGTTGGATGAGAGCAGCGAGTTTAGGTGCTTTCATTGAAGCAATTAATGCATGATGATGCATTAATCCTCTGCTTTGATGTGTTGAAACAGGGGAGGCATCTTTGGATCCAAGATTGGTTGATCCGGAAGCTTGATTTGGTGCTTTGGCTTGAAGCAAAGTGGAAATTGGTGAGTGAGTGGATTTGTGGAAATTGGATTTTCAGCTTTAAAACCAAGGTTTGAAGGTTTTGGGAGCTTAGCTTAAGTCTAAACAACTTTGCTAAGCTCAAGTGTAAGTTTTCAAAATTTCTCTCTAGTGGTGGCCATGACTTGATGTGTTGCAAAATGATGATTTGCATGTTTTAATTACTGTTTTGAAAGCATGTTTTAGCATGGATTTTGCTGATGATATAAGCCATATGTTGAAGGTAACTCTAGGTAGGAGTACCTTGCTTTTGTACATTGTTTAAATGTGGATTGATGCTTTAAAATGCATGATGAAAATGGCTTGGTTTAATGCTTTAAAACAGTGGATTAAATGATGAATATGATGTATATTGGCAAGTGATGTTTTGAAAAGATTAAGGTCACTAAGGTGGTTAAAAGTCCTTGAGTGAGGCTTGTTACTTAAGATCATCAAGGTGGTTAAAAGTCCTTGGATGAGTCTTGTTGCGGACACTAAGGTGGTTAAAAGTCCTTAGGTGATCCATTCCATGGTGTTTAAAAGTCCATGGGGCCAAGGTGTTTAAAAGTCCTTGGGGCCAAGGTGTTTAAAAGTCCTTGGGGTGATTCAAGCATTGGACACAAAGGTGGTTAAAAGTCCTTGTGTGGTCCTTAATCATGGTGTTTAAAAGTCCATGGCCAAGGTGTTTAAAAGTCCTTGGGGCCAAGGTGTTTAAAAGTCCTTGGGAAAGTTGTTGAACTTGTTTTAATAAATGAAATGTATCACTTGAGCCAATATGACATGTTAAGTATATTATGAAGCATGAGATGCTTGTTTTAATGTTTATGTTGAAGCATGGGATTGCTTGTTTTAAGTATGCTTTTGAGCATGTGCAAAGATTGATTTTAAGCATGATTTATAAATGGTTTTAATTGCATTATTGAATTGTTTTAATGAGCATGCCTCACTAAGCTTTTGCTTACGCTCTCTACGTTTTCTTAATTCAATAATTCAGAGCATTAGAGTACATTGAGGGGCAGCAAGAAAGGGCAAGCAATCAAGTTCAAGTGAAGCTCAAAGTATGGAAGGTTTTGTTAAACATTTAGCTTTTGTGTGATTTGGCAATGGGGGACCAATGTGTATGTTTTGGGAGGTGTTTGAGACTCCCTAAGTATGTTGAATGTCGCTAAGATTGTTGGTTTTTGAATTGGAACCTTAAATGCTTGTTTTGGAAGTTTGGTGTTTGAATAGCTAGCTTGTGTAGGAAGCATGCCTATAGAATTGGGGCTTTTTGCGTATGATGTTAGATTGATGTTGTGATGGTTCCTATAAGTCTTAAATATGTTTAATTGCATGCTGGTAAAGTTTGGTGACATTTGGAGCATGTTTGAATGATCAATTGCATGATTTGGTATGCTTGTTTGCTGCAATCTGTGCAGGCGTTTCGGAACAGTATGCACCGTTTCGGAACGGGTGCCTTACACGAACCCAGGCGTCCGAAACGGTGTGCACCGTTTCGAAACGGTTTGGTCTCTGCCAAGGCCGTGTTTCGGAACGGGGTCAATCGGTTTCGGAACGGCCCGTGTTTCGGAACGGGGTCGATCGGTTTCGGAACGTCCGACCGTTAGGGGCTGACATTGGCAGTTATATGTTTTGATTTGTTTGCGTTTTGGTCCTGAATCTTGTATGTTCAATTGTGTGAGCTTGGGAAGTCCTTTTGAGCTGAAATTTCACAGAGAAGCATGAAACCTGATTAATTTCAAGATGGTAACTTTAATTTGGGTTAAGTCCTTTTAATTATCAGAATTTACAATTTGGCCCCTAAAGTTGTAATTTGTTCAATTGGGTCCCTGTTTGATCTCTGATGTTTGTGATCTTTGAGTATGATGTTTGTGTGATCACAATTAGGATTAATGTGCATCTAGACAAGATTAAAAAAAAAGGGTCGTTAATCAAGGTTGACTTTCGGGTTGACTTTGGTTTTCCCCGTGTGACTTTCTTAATTCGGGTCAACCGTCTAGGCCGGGTTAAGGGGGTTACAGGTAAATTTAATGCAAAAAGTGATGAAGCTATTTTCATAGGATACTCTTTAACCTCTAAAGCCTATCGAGTATTTAATAAGAGAACTTTAGTAGTAGAAGAATCTATACATGTTGTATTCGATGATAACCTCCTTCCAAGGAAGGATTCTTGTGATGATGATGATGTAGGAATCATAAATGCCTTTGATGGAGGACAAACTTCAAAGGAGGATGTGATTCCAACAAAAGAAGAGGACACACAAGATCCACCTCTTGAAGGACTTGGCTCTTGAGGAAAAGGAAGTGAGCTACCCAAGGGAGTTCAACTATGTCATAGATGGTGAAATCTTGGGTGATCCATCCAAGGGGGTAACCACTCGATCTTCTCTTAGATTAATGAACCATGTTGCATTTATCTCATGCATAGAGCCTAAGAATAATAATGAAGCATTGAAAGATGATTTTTGGATTATGGCTATGCAAGAAGAGTTAAATCAATTTGAGAGAAGTAACGTTTGGACATTAGTTGATAGGCCTAGTAATCAATCTACCATAGGAACTAAATGGGTCTTTAGGAACAAGCTAGATGAGAGTGGTAACATTGTAAGAAATAAAGCTAGACTAGTAGCACAAGGTTACACTTAAGAAGATGGAATAGATTTTGATGAAACTTATGCACCCGTAGCTAGAATGGAAGCCATTAGGATGTTGCTTGCATATGCATGTTATCATAATTTCAAGCTTTTTCAAATGGATTTTAAAAGCGCGTTTTAAATTGTTTTATAAATGAAGAAGTGTATGTGGAACAACCACCGGGTTTTGAAGACTCAAAATTTCCAAATCATGTTTTCAAACTCACTAAAGCTCTTTATGGTTTAAAACAAGCTCCTAGAGCTTGGTATGAAAGACTTTCAAACTTTTTAATTGAAAAAGGTTTTGAAAAAGGTAAGGTGGACACTACACTTTTTATAAAAATGTATAAAAATGACATCTTAGTAGTTTAAATTTATGTTGATGATATTATTTTTGGTTCTACTAACGAATGTCATTGCAAAGAGTTTGCTAAGCTAATGCAAGGTGAATTCGAGATGAGCATGATGGAGGAGCTCTCATTCTTTTTGGGACTCCAAATCAAGAAAAAGAAGGATGACACCTTCATCAATCAAGCAAAGTACATAAAGGATATGCTCAAGAAGTTTGGCTTGGAGAATGCAAAGCCTCAAGCCACACCTATGAGCTCATCTACAAAGCTTGACAAAGATGAAGGAGGTAAGTGTGTTGACTCTAAGCTTTACCATTCTATGATTGGATCATTGCTTTACCTTACCGCAAGTAGACCAGATATCTTGTTTAATGTTTGCTTGTGTACTAGGTTTCAGGCTAGTCCTAGAGAGTCTCATCTTATAGCCGTTAAGAGAATCTTTAGGTACCTTAGAGATACTCCTTGTTTAGGTCTTTGGTACCCTAGAGACTCCACCTTCAAACTTCATGCTTATTTGGATGCGGATTATAGAGGTTCAAAAATCGATAGGAAAAGTACTTCGGGAACTTGTCAATTCCTAGGTAGTATACTCATATCTTGGTTCTCTAAGAAACAAAATAGTGTAGCCTTATCTACCACCGAAGCCGAGTACATATCCTTATGGAGTTGTTGTGCTCAAGTCCTTTGGATGAAGCAACAACTCTTAGATTATGATATTAAAGTTGAAACCATACCCCTAAAATGTGACAACACTAGTGCTATATGTTTAACAAAAAATCCCATCCAACACTCTAGAACCAAACACATAGAAATAAGGCATCATTTCATTAGAGATCATGTCCTTAAAGAAGATATGGTTATAGAGTATGTAGACACCTTAAATCAATTAGCGGACATATTTACAAAACCTTTAGACAAAGAGCGTTTTTGGTCCCTTAGGAGAGAGTTAGGTCTAGCTAGCCTATCTTGACCTTTTAGGACCTCTTTTGTGCTTAAAATTACTTGATCTTGTGAAATGCCATGTTTATATGTTTTTACTCCTAATTTCATCCATGCCTATAGCTAGGGGGAATATGTTTATGTTTGCATATGTTTTTCCTGCTCATTCATGTCATTCATGCAAGTTAGGCCTTGGAAAAATTAATTTTTCTGCACTTTTAGAGCCTCATCTGCACTTCCAGGCCCAAGTGTATCGAAACGGGTCAACCTGTTTCGATACGGATGCTTTAAATTCATATATGAGTGAAGGGTGTTTCGAAACGTTTTGGCTACTGCCAAGAGGTGTATCGAAACAAGTTTCGATACGAGTCAACGGGGCTTCGATAAGGTCAAACCCGTATCGTAACGGTCAGCTGAAGTCTAAAAGACGATCAAACCTTCATATCCGCGTTTCGTAACGGTCAAGACCGTTCTGAAACGGATTCGCGGACTGCTTTAAAGAGGCCTTCAATGATAAAGTTTAAAACAAACTAAAACTCTTCCAAACCCTAAAAACCCTAGCCCGAATTTTTCCTATAAAAACCTCTAAACCTCTTTGTTTTTCACCAAATCTTAAGGGGTTTTTCTCTAAAACACAAGTCTAAGCAAGCTTCAACAATATTGTGCAAGGATTTTCATCTATTCATCCAAAATCCCAAATTAAGGTATTTTTCCTCTTTTTCTTTTTCCTTCAATTTGTATTCGAATCTTCGGTTAGAAAATTTTTATTTTTGTATAGTTTATATGTTTTGATACTTGGGTTTTTCAAATCTTGTAATTTTTTTTTCAAAATCTTCAATTTTTTGATTCGAATATATAATTTTTCTCTCGTATTTTTATTTACTGTTTTTTTTCTCTTAATTTTTTTTTGTTTTGTTTTGTTTATTTGATTTTAAAACTTGTTTTAAACCTAAGTGGGATTTATCATTGGATTGAATTACGAAATCTAATGCATACACTTAAAATCTTTTTTTTGCTTGCTTAATGTTTTTAGGATGGCTACGGACAATATTCACAAAAAGCGTAAGACCAGTCAAGTTAGTGACTCGAGTATTCGTCCAAATCTCACCTTGCTCTTTCAAAAATCTCTTCAAACTCAAGAGATGAGGGACCGCTTCATGTATGTCAAGGAGTATGAAGTTCGTCGTGAGCGTGTTATTGATCTCAACTTCATTGACTCCGAGCGCTTTCTTTTCCGTTACCTCGAGCGTTTGAGAGAATGGAGTTTCCTTGGTCTTTTGAGCTTCCCGGACGTTTGCTACAAACACATGGTACTTCTCTTTTACTCCAATGCTCAATTTATCAATGATGAAGACAACTCCGAAATTGTTGGGATTGAGTCTTTTATTTTGGGAAAAAGGATTGTCGTTAATGTCCCTCTCTTGGAGTCTACGTTTTCTCTTAAGGATGAAGGAATTGAGAATGAGAGTCACTTTGGTTCTCACACCGGTCAGGTGCTTACTTTGGATGCGCACGATCGTTTCCTCCATTTGATGGTCTCATGGTTCCTTCGCCCTTCCGGAGGTAAATATTCTCACATCCGTCAAGTCGACTATTTTGGCTTGAGTGTTTCCGTCATGGTGAGCGCCCTAATCTAGTTAAGATCATATTTGCCAAAATGGTTAACAATGTTAAGCTTCGTGACACCGATGCCTTGAAATCCTTTACTTATGGAATGGTCTTAAGTCACATCTTTAGCAAGCTTAATCTTGATTGCACCTACGACTCTCCGGAACCTCGCAAGTCAAAAATTGGTGAGTCCTCTCTCCGTAAGTCCGATTTTCGCTATGTAAACGATGGAAATTGGGAACATGTTGATAGGGAATCACCTCCTCCTCCTCCTCCTCCTCCTCCCGTTGAACCTCAACCACAAGCTCAAATTGCAAAGAATGAAGCTCTTACGACTCTCATTACCGAGCGGTTCAATGCCATGGACACTAACATGGCTTTGGGCTTTGGTGCTATCAATACACGTTTGCAAAATGTAGAGGATCGACTCCTATTCCTTGAGAATCAAAACTCGGCCATTGATATGTCCTTCTCTACCTTTTATGGCCAATGGATGAAGTTTCGTCAATCTCAAGTCAAGAGTGATGATGAGACCTCGGATGATGATGGTGACGACGAGGCCTAGGATATTCATGACATATCATATTAGCTATCCATTTTAGGATTAAGTTTGCATCTTTATTTCCATTATGTTTTATGAACCTATGCTTTTGAATTTATTTGGGATTATGCTTTGAACTTATTGTTGAAGATTTATGTTTTGTATATTTTAATTTTATGAATTAATAATATTGTTGCTTATTGCTTATTGCTTAATGCTTATTGTTACTAACCCTATCTCTTCTCTATGAGCCTTGTTTATTATTTTTGATCTAACAAAAAGGGGGAGAAGAAATCTAAGAGCCAAAAATTTGTTTTAAATGTTTAAAGAGTTTTTAAGTTTTAAACCTTGAATTTCAAAGTTAAATATTTTTAAAACATTAAAAACCAATCTTAAATTGAGGGGGAGTTAGAATGTATTTAAAATTTTCAAAACTCTTAAAAATTCTAACTTTGGTTTTGTTATATCAAAAAGGGGGAGATTGTGAAACCAATATTTTAATTTTGATATAACTAAAGAACCTAAGGACTAAATTGAAAATGTGAAAACGAATTTTTAAGTCCTTAAAAATCCCTATATGATTTAAAGAATATGCCTAAGTTAAAAACTAAGTTTTCCAAATATTTTCTAAGTGTTCTTAAAGCCAAAACAGTGATTTTCGAGTCCCTGTTTCGAAACGGCCTAAGGCGTTTCGAAACTGTTTTGAAACTGTCAACCCATGTTTCGAAATGGGTATCGAAACGATTTCAACACTGTCAACCCCTGTTTCGAAACAAGTATCGAAACGGCTTTAGAACATAGAAAACTCGTACCGAAACGACATTCAGTGTTTCGAAACGGTTCTTCATTTGATTTGAAAAATATGACGTTGCAAGTTTTTAACTGATTTTTAAGAAACCGTTAAGGCGTATCGAAACGATTTCAAGTCATTTCGATACGACCCTTGACAGTGGCAAAAGTGTTTCGAAACAAGTTTCGAAACGGCTCTAACGTATCGAAACAGGTTAGACCGTTTCGATACATGCTCTTTAATGCACCCCAACGGCTCTTTCTATTTTGGTCTGTTTCGAAACAGGGTCGGGCATTTCAAAACGGGTGGTTGCATACTGCATTTATGGAGGTGAGATAACACCCCAACGGCTCTATTGATGAATGCAACAACCACAATGGCTAGAAATCAATGAGAAGGTATAAAAGAGACCTCTAAAAGCTCCAGCAACAACTATTAATCCAAAAACAAACATCCAAACATCAAATCCAAGCATTTGTGCCTAAACCCCAATATTGTCTAGAAACCCCAATTGTATTTTTCATTCTTATCATTTCAATTGGGTTGAGTGCTTGTAATTGGGCTACAATTTGCATTGAGAGATACTTTCTTAGCCAACAAAATCTTTGTTTTATTTGTGTGAGGATTGGGTTAAATTTTGGGTAGAAAATTTAACCGATAATTGTAAGGGTTACCTCTTTAGCCTAGAAAAGGGGAAGAGCAATTAGTGGAATTGTTGCAAATCCTTAGTGAAGCTAAGGTAGTGGATGTAGAATTCATTTGGAACTTGAACCACTCTAAAATTCCTTGTCTATCTTTTTAATTTGCAATTTCCACCACCTAAACCTTTAAAAATCCAATTCACCCCCTCTTGGTTCATTTCGATCATTCGATCCACTCAACAATTTGTTTTGAGCATCCCTCATTGGGCATTATTGCTTACGCTCTCTTTTTCCAACAATGTAGAGAAATAACATCTTTTGGGCAGCGAAGAAGCAAGAAGGAACCCAAGGAGTGAGACTTAGCTCAAGTATGGTTTTATGTTTACCTATTAGTAATAATCAGCAATGGGAGGATGCCTTTATGATTTGGGAGAGTGTGTTTTGAAACTCCCTGTTTTGTGGCAAGTTTGTGATGCCTTTGATGACTTGTAAATGACCTTTACTTGTTGGTATTTGCCTTGGTTTGTGTTTTGACTCTTGAGTGGTCATTTTTCTTAGGTTGCATGCCTATAGATTTCCTTAATGCTTATTGTCATGTTATGATGTTGAAATTGTCATGTATGATTGAGGTTTGATGCTTAGATAAGTTGTATGTATGCTGGATGCATGTTGGGATGATATTAATTTGATTAAAGTGTGAAAAACCTGCAAAAAGTTTCATTAGAGGACCAAGTGTTTCGTTACGCCTAAGCTTGTACCGAAACAATATGCCTGAAATGACCTTGGGGTTTCAAAATAGTGGCACATTTTTCGATACGAGCTACTTAAGGTTGGCTATTGGAATCTCGTGTTCTTAAACACCATAAAAGGGTGTTTCGATACGAGCTTGGGCTTCGAAACGCTTGAACCTGTTCTGAAACGGGTGTTCTGATACAGGGCAACCTGAACCAAAACACCAAGCCGTTAAGTTTGTTATTGGAATCTTTTGAAGTTCTATTTCTTTACGTTTCAGTCCCTAAATGTTGTGGATGCAATTAAATGTGATTGGATGATTTTTTTGAGATGATATTTGACAGTAAGGCATGTAATGAGACATGTTAAAGGTTTGTAACTTAAAAATTTAATAAGTCCCTAAAATTTGTTGGAATTACAAAATGGTCCCTAAAATGTGTTTGTATGCAAATAAGTCCCTAAATGTTATCTGATGGAGTTGCAAATTGCTCCGCTGTGAAGTTTATAACATAGGATAATAATGAGCATCTAGACTAGATAAAATGAAAAAAAATTAGGGTCGTTTATAGGAGTAAACTTCCCAGTTTACTTCAATATTCCCCGTGTGGCTCGTTCGGATCGATCTATCACCCAGATCGGGTCGAAAGGGTTACATTTGGTGGTATCAGAGCCAGGTTATGAAATAATTTGGAGGTAAGGTTGACGTAATGTTGTTGTTTGGTAGATTTTCTGACGATTGATATGCTCAGTGGTTGTTTATGCTATGAAATGATGATTGTTTTGATTTATGTGTGATGCATAGTGTTTGTAACATGATTTATGATTGTTATGTGATGTTGGGGAAGTGTTAGACTTGATAGGCTCGATTTTCTTCAACCGATTTAGCTAGCCAAGTGGTGGAGAAGCTAGATTTTTGGGTGTTTGAGTTGGTGGCAAAAATTAGGAATTAAACACGAGGATTTAGAGTGGTTCGACTTTCTAACCCAAAGCCTACATCCACTACCTTGGAACGCCACCAAGAATTTCTCAAATTCACTAAGAATTTCGTCCCTTTTTTCTCGGCTTAGGAGGAAACCGTTACAACGATTAAGCTATCTACCCTTAGCTTAATCAATCACTCACTTACAAGTGAAATTCAAAGCAAACAAGAAATATCTCTAATAGGTATGAGTTTTCAACTCTAAGCACTCACCCAAAACCTATACACTTGAGCAAATTTGACAATTAATCTCATAAGTGTTGTCTATACAAGAAATATACAATTTTGGCCCTAAAGACAATCTGACATCATAGTGTTGTTGACAATTGAAGCATTAACCTATCCTTGATGCTTGGAGGTCTCTTTTATACTCCCACTTGAGTTTGTAGTCGTTAAGGACTGTTGGGGTTGAATTGGAGCAGTTGGAGAATTTATTTCCCACCATTAATACAATTCTAGTGATGACCATATCGGAACACACGAGCTCGTATCAGAACGCCCTTATTCAAAACTAGTCGTTGAAGCTTGATGCAGCAAGTCGTATCGAAACAGTATGAGTTGTATTGAAACGGTTACAAACTGTTTCAGTACGAGTGACAATTGAGTTGCATTTAAAAGACCGTTGGGAATATATGACCGTTGGGGAGGTTTTGACCTTTACCCGTATCGAAACACAAAAGGTTGTTTCAAAACAACACTACACTGTATCGAAACAGGCAAGCCCTATTTCGATACACGTTTTGGCAGTTTCAAATTGTATCGATATAGATTAGCCATGTATCAAAATGAGTACAATAAGGACACTGGTTTGGTAACTTAAGAACGTTTCAAACATTGCCAAAACCTTTTTAAAACATCATCAAACATAATTTCAAGTTGTTTGGACTTAAAAGCATTTTGAGATCTTTTCAGTTTAGTCTAAAACTATTTTTCAATTATTATAACAAAACATTAGTTCAACAATCTCCCCCTTTTTGATATTATAAAACCAATTTTAAAAAATTGTTTGAGATTCTCCCCCTTAGTGAAATAAATTTTGAATAAGAGAATTAAAATTCAGAATCAATTAAAGCTCATCCGAATTCATTTGAAAATTCAAAATTTCAAAACATTCTCCCCTTTTTTGTTATATCAAAAATGGTTCAAACTATGTTTGAAAACTTTGAAGTCCATACCAATGGAGAGAAAAAATTGACAAAAATAATATATATATATATATATATATATATATATATATATATATATATTAAAATGGCTCCCCCTCATTCAAAGCATGAAATATTGTTAATTCAACACATGATAATCCAGTTGATTTAAAAATAAATCAAATTAAAAAAATAAAATGTAACACCCAGGTTTTGGGCCTAGGTGTTTTGTGTGTTGGGTTGGACCGGTGGAACCGGTATTGGTTGTTTGAACTGTTAAAAGGTGGTTTAGGGAAATCAAGGTTCGGGAGAGGATAAAAATACGATAAAAATTCCTAAAATGCTCTAAAATTATATTTAAGAGGATGGTTAAATCAATTTTACAAAACGAGCTTTCAAAAGTATACATTTTGGACAATGACCAAAATGTAAAGATTTAAAAGTTGGGAAAAATGTGTTTTTCAAGAAGAGTCAAAATCTTAGAATCTTTAGGGAGCTATTTTACAATTAAGCCTTTTCACGATCATTTTCATTCCTCTTCTTCACTTCAGCCAAACACTCTCCATTTTCTCGGTTAATCGGTTTAAAATAGCTTTGATTAATTAAATTGATAAGTTAGTTAATCAGTTAAAAGATTTTTCACGATCATTTTCATTTCTCTTCTTCACTTCAGCCAAACACTCTCCATTTTCTCTCAAATTTCAAGATTTTCTTTACTCTCAAATTCTCTTTTGATTTCCAACTTTTCCATGATGATTTCTTTCATTTTCCTTCAAGTTTTTCAAGCTAATCTTGCCAAATTAGAGGAGAAGCAAGATTTGGAGGTAAATTTCATGCTAACCCTCTAATCTAGGTTCTTTAATGAAATTCCATAGATATTTGGCTCTTTTTAATGTTCTTGATTGAGGTTTTGTTGTTAGTTTGATAAAATATTGAAATCTTGATAGAAAAGTGATTTAAAATGTGATTTACGGAGTAATGATGATATGATTGGTTTGAGTTAGTTTCTAATTGAGTTTTGAAAGATTTAAGATGTTGAAATATAGTTTAAATCATATTAATCCCTAAATCCTTGAGATCTTTGAATTTTAAGGTGTTTTTGCTTGAGTTTTTGGAGTGTGAAGGGGGATCTGAGTTGCTGGAGATATAAGGATGGTTTTAGGTTGTTTTTGGATATTGATTGATGCTTGAGATGTGTTAGACGTGTTGTTAGATGGCTGGAATGAGTTTGGAGATCAATCGATTGAGTTTTTGGTTGTGTCGATTGGGTAAAATGATGCTTTAGAGCAGGGCTGCGGGTTTCCTTTTGAGTCCTAGTGTTTTGGATGCATTTTAGTGCATTGATCCTCTATTTTAATGTGTTGAAAACAAGGGATTGTATTCCGGAATCAAACGAAGTGATTTTGGAGGTCTCAGACGATTGATAGTTGCGTCGGCAATGGTGGTTTTGCAAGTCGGTGAGTGGAACTTGATTTTCTAACATAGAAACATTTTAGAAAAGGTTTTGGAAACTTAGTAAGAGCTTGAAATGCTTTACTAAGTTCGGAAGTAAGTAAAGTGAATTTCTCTCTCGGATTGTGCTATTGTGAGATTTTGAATTCACTTGATTTAATTGTGTTAACCTACTATTTTAAAGCATGTGTTGAGTATATATAATGTGTTTGATGATTCCATGGGGTTTAAGGATGCACTAGGTAAGTGATCCTTGTATGCATGTGTTCATGCATGAGTTTTTGAAGCATGGTTTAATGCTTGAGTTATGGCTTATCATGAATGCTTTGTAAAAACAATGAGGTATGCATGAAATGTGGATTATATTAGCAAGTGATGTTGAATAAAGTGTTTTGTAAATGAAACCGGATATAGATAGCCAGCTATTGGATTGAGTGCACTATAAACAAGTCGCCTTGGATTTTGAGGGGTTGTGATTGTACCGAAAAATCCATTCAAGTACCCTAACGATTGCGGATTGTTTAAGGTTGCAACGGTTGAGGTAGCTTCCAGGTGCGAACCTTGTGTTTGTCTCGTCTCTCGTTAGTGGGTTATAAAACTACCGATGAGTGGTGTAGAGGGGTTGTGATTGTATAGAATACTCTACCACGGGTGTCACAACGGTGGAGGGTTGCTCCCGTGTGTGAACCTTGAGATGCCGATAGGGTGTATGAAGGGTTTAGGATAACCCTTGGTAATCCGTGTATCTGATATGTTTTTGAGAAATGAGATTGTTGTTAATCATTTGAAAGCCAATATAATGAATTATAATGCTATGGAAATGTAGTTGATACATATTGTGAAAAATGCGTGTTTTACCATAAGCTTAGCATAATGGTGTTTATGCTTGGGAAGGCCTGATGGTTGTGAAGTAATGGTTTAATTGTTGGAAATTATGTGATTCATGTTGCATGGTGTTTAGCATTATGATTCTATTGGTAAAGTGCATGTTTTTCAAAGGAGGCATGATGGTTTTGAAAGAAAGTGAAAAATGGTTTTGTGCATTGATGGCGTTTTTGGTTTTGAGCATTCCTCACTAAGCTTGTATGCTTACGCTCTTTTTGTTCATCAACGCAGTCAATTTAAGCTTTGGAGGCAGCGCTTGCAAGGGATCGGTGGAAGACTTTGATTGAAGGTAAGTTTTGGCTTGAAATTGCCTTGGTGTTTCAAAACGGTGATGCATGTTTCGAAACATTTTGCCTCAGTAAAACTTCGTTCCAAAACGAGTCTTAAAGGGGTTTCGAAATGAACCTGCGTATCGAAATGGTCAGCCGTGTTTCGAAACGACCGTTCTGATACAAGGCTTACTGTTCCGAAACGTTCGACCGTTAATTTAGTTTTTGAATTGTTTTGGGTTTTTGTTTCTTACGTTTTGGTCCATGTTTTCCTTGTATGCAATTGGATGGGTTCTTGAGGTCGTTTTGAGCTGAGATTTTATCGAGAAGCATGTAATGAACCCAATTAAATATTACAAACCCGAATCTGGTAATAATCCTTCTAATTTGTCAAATTTACAAAATGGTCGCTAATCCTTAAACTGGTTATAATCAATGGGCGGTTGTGATGTGGTTTATATGCTACTTGTGTGCGTACACATAGGAACCTAAGTTGCATTTAGACAAGATAAAAAGAAAAAAAAGGGGTCATTTATTGAGGTAAACCTTCCTGGTTTACTTCAATATTCCCCGTGTGATCTGTTCGGTTCGGTCTATCGGCCAGGCCGGGTTGAGGGGGTTACATTTGGTGGTACCTGAGCCAGGTTACGAAAGGTTGGGATGATGGTAAGTTGTTGGTAAGTACATGTGAAGTGAATATGTGTTTTTGGTGAAGTATGTTTTGATTGGTTAATGTTAAAGCATCTTAATGTTAAGTATGTGATGGTGATGTGATATAAATGGTGATTGTGATATGAATGTGAGTTGTTGTATGATGATAGAATTGGGCTGGATATTAATGCGTGTAATGCATGATGGTTGTGACATACATGTTGGATGCTTTGTGTTATGCTGGGGGAAATTGGATTGCCCATTGCCTTATTACCTAGTTAGATGTTTTAAATTGGAATCAAAATCTTGGATCCTTGCTTTGAGCTGGCCTAAGTGTTTTGTTTTGTTTGTTAGTTGTTATCATGCCTTAATAATAATAGCACAATAAATCGAGGAGAGAGTAGCGATATGGAATGATTGTTGTTGCCTTTGGGCAAGGGATAAATGAGTGTGTAAAGTCTCATGGGGGCTAAACGCCTCGATGTGCCTCAATTTAGTTACAACATGTGTTGGTTGGGTAAGTGTTGGATGGCATGGTGCCTGGAATATAGAAGTTGAACTCGAGGGTTGTCACCGGAGGTATCCATGGAGTGGATAACCTGTATGAATGAGATTATAGAATAAATGGAGTGTAGTGATGCCCATAGTGTAAAGATGAGTGGTATCTTGGTTATATAGAGATGTGTATAGTTGGTGGACAACTGTGGTTGTGGACATAGAACCTAATGTTCTGTTCTAAGAGTTCTTTTTAACTGTTTTAAAGGATAAGTATATGGGGGTTAGATACTTGGATCTCGAGAAATGTGAATTTGTAGTTTGGGTACAAAATCGTAAGTCATACTTGAGTTAAGGTACAAATTGTTTAGTGGAGCATGTGTGCTCCTGGATTGGACTTGGATGTGAGACATCGATGTGTTGGCACTTTTATGGATTGGTGCATGATGTTAAGCCATATATGTTGATTTATTGGTTATATTGTTTTCGACGTGTTGGTAACACGGGCGAGGTATATGAGTAGAACCTATGTTTAATAACTCGTGCGAGTGGTTCTAGCACTCGGAAGTGAGTTGTGAGCTCTAGTTTAGTGGTAGCCAGAGTACGAATGGGTATGCTTAAAAGGGTATCGTCTGGGTTGAGGTGAGGTTGTAGTAATGTTGGACAAAGATTGTGAGGTCGGTGTGTCAGGGATTGAGTAGCGTATGATACCTTTTAGGTAGGTGGGTCGTATGACCATGTGAGGCGAGCTTATCCACGTTTGATCAGTGGGGTATAGCTTTTTGCGCATGTTTTTGCAAGTTGCTTTGGAAGTTGTGGCTTGAACGTTTGTTTCGGAAGTGTTAGATTAGGGAGTAGTTTTCTTTGGTGAAACTGTTGTTACAAGAAAATTTTATGGGAAATGTCCTTTATCTGTTCAAGGTCATGTGTTTCAGATGCTTTGATGGAACTACCCTTTTATGGTTTTGATGTGATTCTTGGAATGGAATGGTTTGTTGAGCACAGAGATGTGGTAGATTTTGATGCTAAGCGAGTTACCCTAAAGCTTGCGGGTGATTACGAGGTAGTACTCGTAGGCGAGAACGTGAAGTTCTTGTCTAATGCAATTTTGGCTCTTGAAGCGAGTCAGATGATGGAGTCTGGATGCGAAGCTTTCTTGGCATATGTGATGAATCCTGGTACGAATGAAGTACGTGTGCAAGACATACGAACCGTATGTGAGTTTCCGGGTGTTTTTCCGGAAGAGTTGTCTAGATTACCACCAAACCGAGAGGTTGAGTTTGGCATAAAGTTGTAAGAGGATACGACTCCGGTGTCCATTGCTCCTTATCGCATGGCACCTAAGGAGTTGAAGACGCAACTTCAGGAGTTGCTTGACCGAGGATTTATAAGGCCAAGTATTTCACCTTGGGGTGCGTCAGTCTTGTTTATGAAAAAGAAGGATGGTACAATGTGTATGTGCATAGATTATCGGTAGTTGAACAAGTTAACAATTAAGAACAAGTACCCTTTTGCCGAGGATTGATGATTTGTTGACCAGTTCCATGGTGCTTCGGTGTTTTCGAAGATAGATTTGAGGTCTAGGTACTAACAACTAAAGGTCAAGGATGTTGATGTGTCTAAGACAGATTTGCGGACTAGGTATGGTCATTATGAGTTTCTAGTGATGCCGTTTGGGTTGACGAATGCACCAGCTTCATTCATGGATATGATGAATAGGGTATTCCATGAGTTTTTGGATCAGTTGTGGTAGTGTTTATCGATGATATTATCGTGTACTCGCATACCGAGGAGGATCATGATAAGCATTAGGGGATTGTGTTGCAAGTATTGTTGGAGAACCAACTTTATGCTAAGTTGAGCAAGTGTGAGTTTTGGCTCACGGAGGTGGCTTTTCTTGGACATGTGGTGTTAGCCGGTGGTATTCGGGTTGATCCACACAAGGTTGAGGCGGTGATGAGTTGGAAGATGCCTAAATCAGTGACGAAAATGTTTCCTTGGGTTGGCTGGTTACTATCGAAGGTTTCTCTAAGATTGCTTCTTCCTTTGGACCAAGTTGTTGCAAAAGAACGTTCGCTTTGAATGGGCAAATGTTAGGCAACAAACTTTCGAGAAGTTAAAGAAAGCTTTGACGCAAGATCCTGTCTTGATTCAACCAGAATCGGGTAAGGAGTTTGTAGTCTATAGTGATGCCTAGTATGTTGGTTTGGGGTTGCGTGTTGATGCAAGGTGGAAAGGTTGTGGCTTATGCGTCTAGGCAATTGAAGGTGCATGAGCGCAACTATCCTACACAAGATCTTGAGCTCGCTGCAGTGGTGTTTGCTTTGAAGATTTGTAGACACTACCTTTATGGTTAAAGGTGTGTAGTTTGTACCGACCATAAGAGTTTGAAGTATCTTATGTAGCAATAAAAGTTGAATCTTAGGCATCGGAGGTGGTTGGAGTTGCTTAAAGATTACGATTTGACCATTGAGTATCATCCGGGAAAGGCCAATGTTGTGGCCGATGCTTTGAGTAGGAAGGTAGCTGTTGAGCTGAGAGCTATGTTTGCTCATTTGAGTATATCGCATGATGGTAGATTGATAGCCGAGTTGCAAGTGAAACCTTCCTTGATCCAGTTGAGTAAGGAGAAACAGTTGTTGGATTATTCGTTGGCATCTCATGTTCAGGACATAGTTGATGGTAAGGCAACAGACTTCTGCTTTATTGATGATGGAATTCTATGTTTCAAAAGTCGAATAGTGGTGCCGAAAGATGTTGAGTTGAGGTGCACTACTTTGAATGAGGCTCATAGTAATCCATTTTCTATGCACTCTGGTATTACTAAGATGTATCGGGGCTTGAAGGATGAGTACTATTGGGTGGGGTTGGAAAAGAATGTTGCTGATTTTGTAAGTAAGTGTATGGTTTGCTAGCATATGAAAGCTGAGCATCAATTTCCTTCTGGTTTGTTACAGCCGTTAAGGATACCGGAATGGAAATGGGAAAGGATTACGATGGATTTTGTGTCCGGTTTTCCTTTGATACCATAAAAAGAACTCCGTGTGGGTGATTGTGGATCTTCTTACGAAGTGTGCACATTTCTTGGCTGCGCATACTACGTATACGTTGGATAAGCTGGGGGAGTTGTATATTGCTGAGATTGTGCGTTTGCATGGTGTGCCTAAATCCATAATGTCGGATAGGGATCCGAGGTTTACAGCAAGGTTTTGGGAATGTTTGCATCAAGCGTTGGGTACGCAGTTGAATTTCAGCACTTCATATCATCCTTAGACGGATGGACAGTCGGAGCGAGTTATCCAGGTGCTGAAGGACATGTTGCGATGTTGTGTGATTGATTTCCAAGGATCTTGGGAAGAGCATCTTCCTTTGGTTGAGTTTGCATATGATAACAGTTTTCAAGCAAGTATATAAATGACTGGTGGTAGCTGGTGCTCATGTGGCTACACCTCAGGCTGGTGCTGGTGCGCGTCTTCCGTTAGAGCGACTCCACAGTCTTGGTGGGACTGAATTTAGGGGGATAACCCCTGAAAGTTATGAATCATGGTTGGAGAGCACCAAGAGGATCCTTGCGTAGATGAACTGTAATGATGTCTAGAAGTTGGGGTGCATTGTGTCCTTGTTGCATGGTGATGCCTATACGTGGTGGACGACCACTATAGCTGGTTTGGAAGATGCTGAGGTGACTTGGACGTTCTTTCTGAATGCGTTCAAGAGAAAATATCTGGTTGTCCCTTATCTGGACGAGAAAAAGAGGGAGTTTATGTCCCTAGTGCGAGGAAGCATGTCGGTGGCGGAATATGAGGTGCAATTTGTACGCCTTAGCTAGTATGCACCGGAATTGATCCCTAATGAACAGGAGAGATGCAAGTGTTTCATATATAGGCTGGTGGCTGGTGTGCAGACATATATGCTTGCATCGGATTACACTGAATTTGATGTTCTGGTCACTCGAGCCAATGACTTTGAGCTGAACCTTCGTCTGGCGAGTCGAGCAGGGGGATCTAGCTTTGGAAAGCGAGCTGCGGATTGTGATGCTGGAAGGGATCGATTTAAGAGGCCTAAGGATAGAAGGTCACATATGGATGCTAGACGTGGGGGAGGTAACCACGAGAGAGGTCAGCAAGGGCCGAATGCTTTCATTCGTACAGGTCAGGTCAGAGTGAGAGAGGGATAGGCTCCGGTGAGAGCAGCTGAG
The DNA here is from genome assembly GCA_958450335.1 of Hibiscus tridactylites. Classification (NCBI taxonomy): domain Eukaryota; kingdom Viridiplantae; phylum Streptophyta; class Magnoliopsida; order Malvales; family Malvaceae; genus Hibiscus; species Hibiscus tridactylites. Next base: position 34,334,951 of record OY288289.1, on the reverse strand, counting down.
CCATAGAGGGGCCGTGGGCGCGGCCGAGGCAATTTTCAGCGTAGAGATGATGGTGCGAGGAATGTAGCACATGTGGTAGCTGTTCAGCCCGAAGGTGGTGGTCAGGTCAGAGTGTATGACCATCGTGAAGGGCGGAATGAATCCTAGTACAAAGGACGCCTGGGTCCAAGATATAAGGACTGTGTGTGAATTCATTGGGGTGTTTCCAGAGGAGTTACCGGGTTTGCCGTCTAGTAGGGAGGTCGAGTTTGGAATTGAGTTGTATGAGAACACAACTCCAGTGTTCACCGCTCCCTATCGAATGGCACCTAAGGAGTTGAAGAAGCTAAAATGCAACTTCAGGAGTTGCTTGACTGAGGCTTTATTCGGCCTAGTGTGTCACCTTGGGGTGCACCGATCTTGTTTGCGAAAAAGAAAAGTCGCACAATGAGAATGTCATTGATTATCGTTAGGTGAATAAGTTGACTATCATGAATAAGTATCCTTTGCCAAGGATTGATGATCTTTTTTATCAGTTTTGTGGAGCAGCTGTGTTTTCGAAGATTGATTTATGGTCTGGGTACTATTAATTGAAGGTTAAGGATGTGGATGTGCCAAAAACTGCTTTTCAAACAAGGTATGGGTATTATGAATTTCGGGTGATGCCTTTTGGTTTGACGAATGCTCCTGCTGCATTCATGGATATGATGAACATGGTGTTTCATGAGTTCTTGGATAAGTCCGTTGTGGTGTTCATCGATGACATCCTCGTACACTCTCTTACTGAGGAGGAGCACGAGGAACATTTGAGAATTGTTTTGCCAGTGTTGCTAGAGAATTAGCTTTATGCTAAGCTGAGTAAATGTGAGTTTTGGATGAAGGAGGTTGTTTTCCTTGGTCATGTGGTTTCGGCTGAGGGGATTCGTGTTGATCCTCAGAAGATTGAGGCGGTGGTGAATTGGAAGCCTCCTAGGTCTGTTCATGAAGTTCATAGTTTCCTTTGTTTGGCGGGTTACTGAAGGTTTGTGGATGGATTTTCCAAGATTGCTGCTCCTTTGACGAAGTTATTGCAGAAGGATGTTAAGAATGAGTGGACGGAAGCGAGACATCAAGCTTTTGAGAAGCTAAATGAGGCTTTGACGTAAGCTCCTATCTTGATTCAACCTGAATCTGGAAAAGAGTTTGTGGTGTATAGTGACGCATCCTATGTTGGTTTGAGGTGTGTGCTGATGCAAGAAGGTAAGGTAGTAGCTTATGCATCATGACAATTGAAGGTGCAGGAGCGTAACTATCCCACGCATGATATTGAGTTAGCGGTAGTGGTGTTCGCTTTAAAGATTTGGAGACATTACCTATATGGTGAGAAGTGTACTGTGTACACAGATCACAAGAGTTTGAAGTATCTTATGTCTCAGAGGGAGTTGAATCTTAGATAACGACGTTTGGTGGAGTTGCTTAAGGATTATGATCTAAAGATCGAGTATCACCCGAGAAAGGCCAATGTTGTGGACGATACTTTGAGAAGGAAAGTGGCGGTGGAGTTGAGGGCGATGTTTTCTTGCTTGAGCATATCGCGAGATGGTGGCCTTGTTGCTCAGTTGCAAGTGAAGCCATCTTTGGTTCAGTTAATCAAGGATAAGCAGTCACTTGATGATTTTCTTGTACCTCACGTTCAAGATATTGCGGAAGGAAGGCCTTCGGACTTCAGTTTCAGTGATGATGGTGTTCTATGCTTTGGAAGTCGGATAATGGTGTCGAATGATGTTGCGTTGAAGCGTACTATCCTGACTAAAGCTCATAGTAGTCCTTTCGCTATGCACCCTGGTAGTACGAAAATGTACCGTGATTTGAAAGATGAGTACTATTGGGTAGGATTGAAGAAAGATCTTTCCGAGTTCGTTAGCAATTGCATGGTTTGTCAGCGGGTTAAGGCTGAACATCAGGTTCCTTCTGGGTTGTTGTAGCCATTGAGAATCCCATAATGGAAGTAGGAGAGCATTACCATGGACTTCATGTCTGGTTTGCTGCTGTCATCAAAGAAGAATTATGTTTGGGTGATTATGGATCGCCTTACGAAGTGTGCATGTTTCTTGCCTGTGCATGCTACATATACCTTGGATAAGCTAGTTGAGCTGTAAATTGCTGAGATTGTGCGTTTGCACGGTGTGCCGAAATCAATAGTATCGGATAGAGATCCGAGGTTCACATCGAGGTTATGGGCATGTTTGCATCAAGCTTTGGGCATGCGGTTGAATTTCAATACTTCTTATCATCCGCAAACAGATGGGCAGTCAGAGCGTGTTATCCAAGTGCTTGAGGATATGTTGAGGTGTTGTGTTATTGAGTTTCAAGGATCTTTGGAGAAGCACTTGACTTTGGTTGAGTTTGCTTATAATAATAGTTATCAGGCAAGCATTCAAATAGCACCGTACGAAGCTTTATACGTGATGAAGTGTATAACTCCCCTTTGTTGGGCTGAAACGGGGCAAAAGATGATTTCAATGCCATCTTTGTTGAAAGGAACAACCGTGAAGGTGAAGCTCATTTGTGAGCGTTTGAAGGCAGCAACGGACGGGTAAAAGTCTTACACGGATTTGAAGCGTAAAAAGATAGAGTTCGCAGTTGGTGAACGCGTGTTTCTGAAAGTTTCACCTTGGAAGAAGTTGATGAGATTTGGTCGGAAGGGCAAATTGAGTCTGAGGTTCAATCGACCATATGATGTGATAGAACGTGTGGGTCTTGTTGATTACAAGTTGAGATTGCCTTCAGAGTTAGAAAAGATACATAATGTGTTCCATGTATCCATGCTACGGAGGTATAGATCAGACCCGTCGCATGTTATGCTTATAGAAGAGGTTGAGCTGAATCCAGACTTAACATATGATGAGGAGCCCGTTGAGATTATGGATACGGATAGTAAGGTTCTCCGGGGTAAGACTATTGAGCTGGTCAAGGTCTTGTGGAGACATCGTGGCGTTGAGGAAGCCAAGTGGAAAAGGAAGGATGACATGAAGAAGCAGATTCCTTACCTTTTCACCAGGTAAATTTCGAGGACGAAATTTATTAAGTGGAGGAGAGTTGTAACGCCCTAGTTTTGGGCCTAGATTTTTTAGACGTTGAATCGGGCCGGTCGGGAACGGTTCGAACCCTTGAGGTTGGTTTAGGGAAACCTAGTTCGGGGTGTTTTAAAAATATGGAAAAATATCTAAAAATCTTCTTTTAATATATAAGTGATTATGGTGAAATTTAATGTAATATATTGTCATAAATGATGAGAAGATTACCAGATATAATTGGCCGACCTATAGGATGTAAAGTGCATTATAAACTAAAAATCCGTACGTGCTCTTTGGAGTCGGGAAATGGGGGTAGTGCCATCCCGATCCAAAGTGAGAGTCCGATGATGAGAGATACAATCGAGGTAGGTCTTGGTGAAACAACCAAACTTTGTGGCGAAGAGAGATACCGCCATGAGATTCTGGTGATGCGAGATTCCACCGGGGTAGGACTTGACTTATGTCAAGCTAATCTGTATATCCGAGTAAAGATAGAATATGAAATGCCAATATACGAGAATGAATTTTGATTCACATGTATCAATGTTGAAATTATTTTATCCTATGAGAAATGCATATGAGATTTTGAGTTTATGAAATGCTTTTGATTATCAAGCATGTGTGGCTTTGCCATGAGTTTGGCATTGATTGAATGCATGAGATAGATAGATAGATGGTACATGTGATTTTCAAATAGTGATTTGCTTTGAAATGGTTTCAAGCATGAGATAGAAAGAGCATGGTTTTGAAGTGGATTTCATGATAGAGATTTAAAAGCTTGCATTGTTGTGTTGGTGTTTTTAGAGCATGCCTTACTAAGCTATCGTGCTTACGCTCTCTTTTACCAACAATGAAGATAACTGAGACACTTTGGGTAGCAAGGAGGCTTAAGAGGATCCAAGGAATAGATAAGCTCAAGTATGGTCTTTTACCTTTACTTTAGTAATGATATATGGCAATGAGATTTAATAGTTGTTTTGGGAGATGTGTTTTGGACTCCCTAATGTTGATGCAAGTGTTATATGGTTTATTTGGTTTGTAAAAGGCCTTTGTATTGGTTTGACGTTATGTCTTGCTTTTTGGTATGCTTTTGGTTTGTGGTTTATACATGCTTCATTATATGCCTTACTATGCTTGAGTTAATCAACTAAATGTTACCATGTGCTTGGGATTGCATGCTTATATGATTGAGTGGATGCCATAAGCACATCTTTATGATTTAAGGATGATTTGTTGAAGTTTGATTCGGTTTTGGAGCTGTTTTTCGGACAATTCTGGTATGCGTATCGATACTCAGGCTTGCGTATCGATACGCATAAGCCAAATTTGTGCCTTTCTGCATAGGGGTTTCAGTACAGTTGGGGAGTGATTCGATACGGGCTTGAAGGGCGTACAGATAGGCGGGGGAGCGTATCGATACACTTTCTACGACTTTTTTCACTGCCTTCCCGTATATCGATACGGTCCCTAGGCGTACCGATATACGACCGTTAATTCTGTTAGTGGCTTCTTTTAAAGTTTTAAAATGTTGCATTTAAGCCACTAATCTTCATGAATGCAATTGGATGTGATTGGATGGTTAGATTGTGATGAAAATTAACAAAGATGCATGAAGTATGAATAATTGAATAAGGGTAACCTTAATATCAAGGAAGTCCTTGTAATTTGTAGAAATTATATTTTGGTCCCTAAATGTCTAGTTGTGCAATTAAACCCCTAAACGAAATCCGGTCGTTGTGTCATTTCTTCCTATACTCTTTGGTGATCACAAAGGACTTAAGTTGCATTTAGAAAAGATAAAAAGAGAAAAAAGGGTTGTCAATCAGAGTCGGCTTTAACAAGTTGGCTTCGCTTTTCCTCGTGTAATTACCTCAGTTCGGGTCAACCGTCTAGACCGGGCTAAGGGGGTTACATTCCTGGATATTCTGAAACCGGTGTACGTTAACATACCTCTAATAGAAGCCATTCAAAGTATGCCAAACTATGCCAAACATCTCAGAGACATGGTTTCTAAGAAGAAGAGGATTGGGGAGTTCAAGACAATGGCTGTCACTAAAGAGTGTATGGCAATATTGCACAACAAGCTGCCGCCCAAGCAGACAGACCCGGACAACTTTGTTATCCCATGCATGTTAGGCAGTAAACATGAAACCAGAGCCCTGTGCGACTTGGGAGCCAACATCAACCTCATGCCCAAGGGCCGTCTTCGATAAACTAGGTATTGAACCGGCCAAACCTGCCTTCGTCACGCTAAAACTTGCTGACCATTCATTCGTACAACTGGAGGGAAAAATCGAAGAAATCCAGGTAAAAGTAGGACACATGATTCTTCCTACCGACTTCCTCATCTTAGATTGTGAGGATAATGAAAAAACGCCTATCATTCTTGGGCGACCATTCTTGGCCACGGGCAGAACACTTATAGATTTGGAACTTGGGGAGCTGACAATGAGTGGTGATGACCAGAGCATCAAGATGAATGTGCTACATCCCTCAGAAAAAGAAAAAGGATGCCCAAATGAAAGAGCTACAAAAATCAGCAAAGAAACAGGCCAGGGCAGCAACTGATGTGACAAACCAAAGGGCAGGCTAAGGGACCCAGTGACGCAGCATTTGAAGGAACAGGAGGACCCACTTGAGGAGAGGAAGAACATACCTAGATGAAAAGCAAAACACAAATCCCTCAGGAAGTGGTTATGTTTGGGAAATGCACCTCCCAACATAACCTAATTTTCATTTTATTTTTATTTTTATGCATTAGGATTATAGTTTATTTTATTTTATGATCAGATTAGTTTTTAGATTTTTATTTTTCAGAAGTTATTTAATTATTTTTATCTTTATTTTTATTTCAGGTTTAGGAATAAAAAAGGGAGCCTCCCACAACTCAACCGTCGACCGACCGCACCTCACCCTAATTCATATCATTCTGATGAACCAGTCGATAAACGTTTGGGAGATCATATGCAAGAAAATCCACATTTGCTTCAAAAAGAAGAAAGGCATGTTGTACTTCCCATACCTCATCACGGGCCTCTGCACCAACTCCGGTGTCCCGGCAGTGCCTAAAGATGAGTTAACAACTGCCAATGGCGTTTATCCCTCTGACAACACCCACGGAAGAAAGAACTAGGAAGAGGAAGTGGCACATCATCAGCGCCGAGCCTGTGGACTTCGAGACAGAGTCAGAAGAAAGTGAAGAACCTCATGCCACTCCCTCTACCGAACCTCAAGAGGAGCCTCAGCATACGCCGAAAAGAGTCTAGTCGTCGCGGAATGCAAAAATTTTACCGACTAAGGCTACCGCCAAGACATCTTCCGGCGGCCGCTTCGTAATCCACACCTCTTCCTCCTTCTCAACAAAAAAGACTCAAGGCCCCTCTCAACCCTCAGCCAACTTTTAATTGTTTCTTTTCCTTTTCCTTTTCTTTATTTTATTTTTTCTTTTTATGTTTTCTTTTTATCTCTTGTATTTATTTTCTTTCATTTTGTGCATTGAGGGCAATGCACATCTCGAGTTTATGGGGGGGATAGCTCTCGCATCTTTTGTCTAGGCATACTTAGTTGCATTTAGGTTGCATTGTACTTGCTTTAGTAATAATCGAAAAATATAAATTTATTATGACTTGTGCCTATGATAGGATAGCCGACTAATTTATTTTCGCACCTAATTGAAATTGAACTTAATCTTCGGGAAAGCATGAAATATGACTTAGAATTTTTTCTTCTTTTCGCCTAAAAAAGTCAAAACCTCTGTCACTTGTTGAATGTGTTAGAATATCTACTGAACAATGCTTGTTTATTTTTAGATTTCTTTGCAAAGTTCTAACAATGATTTCAGGTAGCAGCTGAGGCAGGCAAAAGAAACAGAAAAAATGCAGCACTGAGCGACATCAAAATAAAAAAAAACAAAGAATAATGATGTTTTACCCTAGAATCGTGTGGCCGTAGTTTGCTCTTATCTTAAGTCCATCATAGTCCATGAAACTGAAAGCTTTGGAGTGATGAAAAAATTAGCATGAGTGAATGAAAGTCTTCACGGGATGACTCTACTCCAAGGGTTCAGGGTTTTGTAGTTTACTCTTATCTTAACTTAAGACCTAGAAGAGTAGTTGTGATCAGCTGAAGCCCTCATTGCCATGATTAAATTAATGAGCTTAACAGTGCTGCCTCAGTAGCAACCTTTAAATCGTAACAACATCTTTGTTTAATTACTTATTCTGCATATTAAGCCTGTACACAGACATGCACACACCACACTGACATGAGAAATTAAAATTATGAGTTATTTGCTTGCTATTTTACCTTCAATAATTTGATATAGGTGCCACAGCCTTGAGGCCTATAATCAAGTCGAATACAAGTTTATCTTTTTTATTATTATTAGAGCAAGTATGGTAGGTTGCATTGCTTGAGGATAAGCAATAGTTCGAGTTTGATGGTGTGTAAAGTTTCCATAAGTCATATATTTCATGAACATTCCACCTCTTATTATCACTGTTTATAGCTCATTTTAGGCATAATTAGGTTCATGCATTGCATTTTACAGTATTCCTTCGCTTTACCTTGTTTTTATAGATTATCTTTCATTTGGTAAAGAAGAGATACTATTTTAGTGTATTTTTTATTTTAGGTAATAAAGGTTTAAAGAGGGAAAGAGGAGCTGAGGATGCAATTCTGAGGCAGGGAACCAAGGGGTTGTACTGATGCAGTTCGAGCTGAAGACAGTTGCTGCCGACTAATGTTGCCGCCGACATTACTGCCCACAACAGCAAGCTATGGAGTTGGAGAACTGAAGTGCGAATTGTAGAGCTAAAAATAATAAGTCTATCGCCACCATCCACTCAATTTTCTAACGTCTGTAGCAGTAGACAGAGCCACCGAAGGTAGATCTCAAGATTACTTGCGGGCTAAGGCAAACGAGATAAAGTCCACATTCAACGCCAAGAAGTCAGAGTTTAAGGTCACATTAAATGTGGAAAGCTACTTTTGAGGACTTCTACTTTAAGGAGGACTTAACCTAGTTATTTGTCTATAAATACTCATTGTACTCCTAGTTCAAATTGTAACACCCCAAATTTGGGCCTGGATGTTTTGGAATCCGAATCGAACCGGTCGAGAATGGTTCGAATTTTTAAGGGAGATTTAGGGAACACCTAGTTCGGGATGCTTTAAAAATGTGGAAAAATACTTAAAAATCCTAATTTAATATATGAATAATTGTGGTGAAACCAATTTTACAAAATGAAGTTTGGAAATACTAGATTTCGGTGTAGTGATCAAATTGCAGTTTTTGCAAAAGTGAAATAGTGACTGTTTTGTAATGGATTGAAACTTTGAATCTTTAAGGAGATAATTTTACCAAAATGTTTTCATCAAAAATTTCCTTAATTTGGGTTATTTTATTAATGTTTTAATAAAAGGAAATGAAGGTTAATTAAGTGAAAAACTACCTTTGACTATTCATAACTACTTTTCATAAATTTTCCCTCATTTTATTTTCTCTCAAATTCCTTTCAACCAAACACTTTCTCTCCAGAAAATTTACTTGGATTTTCACTTCATTTGATGAGATTTCAATCACTCTTTGATTCTTAATCAATTCCTCATCAAATCCACTTGATTTCTACATTGAATTTTCAAGAAAACTTGCCAAAATCAAGGAGAAATCATCCATTAGAGGTAAGCTTCGTCCTTCTCCTCTAATGATCAGTTCTTTACTGAAATTCCCAAGTTATCAATCCTTTATTAATGATTTTTAAGTGGTTTCAATGTTAGAAACAAGAAATTGTCTTAAAAGTCAAGATTTTTGAAGAGATATTGAAGATTTTCGTGGTGAATGATTGGGCTCTGTTTTGAGATGATTTTCTAATGTATTTTGGATGTTAATTGATGTTACAAATGAGGTTTTTTCAATCAAAACCCGAATGGGTTTGTTTTCCTATGTTTTGCTTGCTAGAATGGTGGTTTTTGCGGTGGTTTTGGTGTTCTGTTATAGCTGGAGGTATAATGACGAGTTTATGGTGATTTTTGATGTTAATTGATGTTTAGAAATGGTTAGAAGTGATAGATCTTGGCTGGGCTTTGTTTTGGCAGAGTTTGGAGATGATTTCGGTTGTTTTGAGTAGCCGAAATGAGGTTCTTGAGTAGAGCAGCGAGTTGGGTTGTATGGTTGGTGATTTTAATACATGATGGTGCATTAATCCTCTGCTCTTATGTGTTAAAAACAGGGGAGTGTGATCCAGAAGCGATTGAGGTAGCGTTGGAGGTTTCAGACGCTTGGGAGGCTCGTCGGCTAGCATAGTGTTGTGTATCGGTGAGTGAGATCGTGTTTTCCAGCTTTGGAATGATTTTGAAAAGAGGTTTGGGAACTTAAATTTAGGCTTGAAACTCCGGTTTAAGTTCGAAAGTAAGTGAAGTGAATTTCTCTCTCAATTGTGCTATTATTGTTTTGAAAACTATCAAAATGGTTTGTGATGTGATTGATTCGGCAATGTAGTTAAAATTGTTGTTTGAGTATGGTTTTTAAGCATGTGAGTTGGTTGTCAAACTTGGTTTGAAGAAAGATGCATGATGTTAATATTCCTTGAGAGTATGTGTTGTTAATTTGCGTCTTAAAGGCAATGTTCGTCATTTTGGCCTTGAAGGTGTTGCATGCTTTAAAAACAGTGATGGTGTTGATGATTTTAACACGATATATTGGCATAGTTGATGTAAAGATTACCGAATATATTGATCGGTCAATAGGATGTGGAGTGCACTATAAACTAAAATTCGTACGTGCTCTTGGGATTCGTCCCAAAGAGAGAGACCAATGATGGGCATTCCATTGGAGTAGGACTTGGTGAAATATCCAAGCTTTTTTGCAACAAGAGTTATTGCCATGAGACCGATGATGGGAATTCCATCGGAGTAGGACTTGGTGAAACATCCAAGCTTTTTGGCAACACGAGTTATTGCCATGAGACCGATGAGGGGCATACCATCGGGGTAGGACTTGATGAGATACTCAAGCTTTTGGGCGGAAGTAGAAACCGCCATGTGAGTACGGTGTTGGTAGAAGCCATCAGAAAATTGTGTTCTAGACGGGTGACTACGGTGATGGTAGATGCCACCAGAAGAGTCTAGTGAGTTGTCCGCATATCCGTGTACAATGGAGTATGTAAATGCCAATATATGAGAATATGTGTCACATGTACCAATACTTGAAATGTTTTATACTATGAGAATTGCATATGAGGTAATGAGATTATGAAATGCTTTTGTGTAACAAGCATGAGTGGCTTTGCCATGAGTTTTGCATAGGTCGTATGCATGAGATAGCTAGATGGTGCATGTGGTTTTCAAATGGAGATTTTGAGAATATGAAATGCTTTTGAGTAACAAGCATGTGTGGCTTTGCCATGAGTTTTGCATTGGTAGGATGCATGAGATAGATATTTGATATATGAGATTTCAAATGATGATTTTCTTTGAAATGGTTTTCAAGCATGAGAAAGGAATAGTGTGGAGTGGAAGTGGTTTCCAAGGAAATTGGTTTAAACTTTGCATGAAGCATTTATGCATGAAAGGGGTTTAACGGAAGTTATTGTAAAAATGTTTTTTGGGGTTGAGTTGCTTAGTGCATTTGGGTTTAATGTTGGTCTCTAATTTGACTGATGCATAATTTAATGTGTCGATGTTTCAAATTAGGATTTCAAATAATACTTTGATTTATAGAGGTGTGATTGCATTTAAACAAGGTTTTATGGTTTGCTACATTGATAGTGTTTTGGTTTTGAGCATTCCTCACTAAGCATTATGTGCTTACACTCCTTTTTGTCCATCAATGCAGATAAATGAATTTGGGATAGCAAGAAGCAAGGGATTCAAGAAGAGCTCCACTTGAGAAGTATGTGTTTGTTTATAGCTATAGATAATAAAGGCAATGGGGGGAAAATCTTTTATGTTGTTGTGTAATGAGATTGTTTACCTTGAGCAAGTTTGGTTTATGGTTTGATATTTGTTGATGATCGTTTTGCTATATTAGGATCTTCTTCTCCATATTTTGATATAGCTATTCTCTTTGGTTAAAAGTAAGATCTTGTGTGGAATGTGATAAATGAGTAGGTGTGCTTATTTCTTGTAATGTATCTAGCCTTTGATGCAATATGATGGTCTTAATGCTTAGCATGTTGTTGTTATGTTGTGGAATGATTTAAAGTATGTTTGATGGTGTTTTGGAATGAAAAACCAGAAGTTTCTGTTGTTTCTGGGCAGGGTGTATCGAAACACCCTTAGCTGTTTCGAAACGGGTGCCTGAAATGGCCTGGGCGTTTCGGAACGACTAGAAGTGTTTCGAAACACATTAGCTACTGGAAGTGTCCATTCCAATGCGGGTCTCGGAACATACCCGCGTACCGAAACGGTCAACACCGTTTCGATACGGGTGTTTCAATACGGGTGTTTCGGTACGGGTGTCAGTGTTCCGGAACGGTGGACCGTTGGGCTGTGTTTTGAATTGTTCAAGTTTTCAAGTCTTGCATTTTAGTCCTAAATGTTGTGGTTGCAATTGTTTGGGCTTGGAATGTCTTTTTAAGCTAAATTTTGGCAGAGAGGCTTGTAATATGTTTAATTAAAGTTTGGTAAAACTAAAATCTAAAAAGTCTTTATGTTTTCCAAAATTTACATTTTGGTTTCTAAATGTGTAGTTCTTGCAATTGAGTCCTTAGACGTTTTCCAATCGCTGTGCTTTTCTCTCCCAAGGTTCTTGAGCATTCACATAGGCTTATTGCACATCTAGATAAGATAAAATAAAAAGGGTCGTTAATCTAGGCTGGCCTTCAGGTTGACTTTGGTTTTCCCTGTGTGATCTTCGTAGTTTGGGTCTAACGTCTAGGCCGGGCTAAGGGGCTTACATTTGTTGGTATCAGAGCTAAGTTGCGAACTTTTGGGGCGACGGTAAGTTTGTGATAAGTTGTTATGGTAAGTGTTGGATGTTTATTTTGATGTGTGGTTGAAAGTTGGTTGAAAAATATGTTTTTGAGTGAATCGTTGATGTTTTTATCATGTTTTGTGGTTATGAATCTTCTGTGAGCTAATGTGAACATGTATTGGTGATATGTTGATATTATGCTGTTGAGGGTGAGTGTTGTTTGTTGAGAGCATGATTGAAGTTTTGCTAATTTATATGTCGATGTGTGAGATATCAATGTCATTTTGGATTGTATGTCATATAGAAGGGGAAAATTCGGGATATCCATTGCCTTATTATTATAGCTATGTGCTAATTTGGAGTTGAAGTCTTGAATCCTTACTCGAAGCTGGTCTGATCGATTTGTTTGTTTTGTTATCATTGCTTTGTTAATAATAGCACAATGGAATCGTTGAGAGAGTGGCAATTCGGTACGATGGTTGCTGCTTTAGAGCATGTTGTTAAGGGGTGGAATTCACCTTTTGGTGGGAGTGTATCATTTCAGTCGACAGTGCCTGGAGTTGAGGTGGTAAGGAAGAATGAGAGAGCTGGATTTGTGATGAAGGATACGTCATCTGTGGTTCTAGAGATGTCGGGAACGCCCCAGGCCGCGGTGGAGGTGAGGCCTGTGTCTGTGCCGGTTGTAGGACATGCGAGTTTGACAAAGCAACGTTTACATGATTTGGGAGCTGTGGAGTATCATGGTTCGACACCTGAGGCGTTCAGGGCTTGGTTAGCCAGTATAATTCCGATTCTGGATCGGGAAGGGTGTAACAACGCCTGTAAGCTGGGAAGTGTTGTCTCGCTAATGTTGGAGAATGCGTGTGCGTGGTGGACATTTGTGTCGGTGGCAACGAATATCCGCGATATAGATTGGGAATTCTTTGTGTCTGCTTTTAATAGAAGGTACCTTGGAGATAGGTTCCCAGGGGTTAAGCAACGTGGGAGTATGGCCTCAATTTATGATGGTGGGTGAAATACAAGCAAAAGAGCTATGAGTACCGACCACGAGAGTGGTCAGCGTAAGAGGCTACGCGATTGAAGGGTTCGCCTAAACCAAGGTTTTGGTGGTGGTGCTGAGGTGGATCAAGTGCCACAAGACCAAGGGGTAGTAGTTCGGTTGCCGAAGTGTGACCGTTGTAGAAGGCATCATGTTGGAGTTTGTTGGGGTGTTGGAGTCTGTTGGAGCTGTGGTTCTATGGAGCATGTGAAGCAGAATTGTCCTCAAGTAGTGAGATCAGCTTCAATGCTTGCAAAAGTGTTTCAGAAGGGTCGTGAGCGCGGCCGAGACAGAGTTCGGAGGTGGCAAGAAGGGCAGATAGGGGTGAGGTGTTTGAAGGATAGATCTTGTTGGAATTGTGGGTCTGTTGAACATTTGAGACGGAATTGTCTGGAGTTAGCTCGGGGTGGTCAGGGTTCTTTACAGTAGGGAGACAGTGATGACCTTAAGGTGTTGGTCGGTGCTACGGCGGTACGGTTAGAGAATAATGGTTCTGCGGGGAAGGGAGTTTGTCCGTTGGAGCTCCGGGGCAATGAGGTGATTATAGGTAACTTTGCTAAGTAATCTTTGCCCTAGTTATCTTTTTTTGGTTACGGTTTGGATTTCCTTGTGTAGTGGTTAAGGTCTTATAGTTTAGCAAGTTTGGGTAGTAGCCGGTGTTGTTTTTGAAGATAACTTTAGTGTGAAGAGTGTAATAGGGGAGTAATGTGTGGTTAGCGAATTGTTAGAGTGGTAGGGCTGGAAAAGTTGGAAGTGAGGTAAGAGGTTGTTCTTAGGCGGATTTTGAGGATGTTATTGGTAAGTGTGAACCGACATACATGCACAGTTAAAACCATTTGTTTATATATTATATATATGTTGGTACATGCATACATGCGACATGACATTAGGGGTTTTGCATACATGTACACATGCATTGATAGGGCATGTTGGTGACCATGCATACGAACGTTCACACTTGCTAATAGCTAGTTGGTTCCGATAGTGTTGTGGTAAGATTAGGTTGGTTGGTGGGTTTAAAGTGTTGTTTTGGTGCTAGGTGGATGCTAGAAGTAGTAGAAGGTAGTAAACAAGTTGTCGGTAGTGGTGAGTGTGATCTAGCATGCTGGAGTAAGGAGGGTGTTTAGGTGCTTAAAGAGTTTAGCGGTGTAAGGGTAAGGAGGTGACCGTTTGGAGTTAGAATCGGTCAAGGTGGTTGCGAATAATAGATAGGTGTTGTAGTCTCTTTGTGTTAGATGATTGTTGTAGGCTAGCGGACGTGTTTCTGAAGGGTTGAGGTATCTTGGTGTTGATGGTTGCAATAGGAGGGTTGTTTTACGTAGGTGACGGTTTGTAGTTGTTGCGTGTAAAATAGTCTATCGCAATTACAGTGCAAGTGTACACGTCGCAAGTAATAAAGTGATACTAAGTATCGGATATCGTCTCCACAGGGATTGGGCTAATGACTTCACCTTGAATTACTGCACAAAATAAAAGAAATATTTTAAAGAGTTGTCACGAATAATAAAGTAAAACGTAAATAAAAGATTGAGAAATCAAGATAGAGAGAATGGGCTGGTATTGAATTGTTCGGTAGTGCAGGTATTGAATTGCTTAGGATCTCCAGTTCTGTCGTCGCTCCCGTCGCCGACAGCACCTGTCGCGGCGTCTGTCCGTTAGTTGTCGCGGCAGCAGACACTAACTCAGTACTTCAAGCTTGACAAGAATCCCAGATCTGCCTTGCCCTATCCCTAGGCACAAGTCTGTCGATGAACACGTCTTTGATGATACCTCCCGGCGTGAGTCGAAGGATGAACACCGATGTGTATGAATTCTTCCTTAGCCACTTAACCTCGCCTTATCCCTAAGCACGAGATGGTTCAACTATAAACTAGAGAACGCGCTTTTATCTCTTTCGTATACTTAACTCTCCCGATGCTAAGTAAATAGATAACCTCACAATGCTCTCCCGATGCTCTTGCAAGATATTAAAACCAAGATAAAAGAACTTGAAGTTTATTTTATTGAAACTGAAAAATCCTAAAACAAAGCAACCCTTGCAACTACTTTACAAAACAACCCGTGGCCCTAGGGGGAATTTTAGAACATGTCGGTGACGGGTGGACGGCAGGGTTTAGGTTTTTGTTATGGGGTAGTCGGTTATATCCTAGGTTTAATCTATGCCCTTTATATAAGCTTTGGGCTCAAGTTATCTAAGGTAACAAGGATTACAACTTTAATTAAAAGTAAGATTCTAATAAAGATTAAATCTCTAAGGTATCCTACTTTCTAGCCGTCTCCTTGCTTTTAGGGATTTTCTCTCCTTTGAGCTTTGGCTTGACATATCTTTTGATCCGGGGCTTGGAAAATTATTTGGCTGCCACACGACAGACGAGCAGATTTTTCTCTATCTATCGATGTCCACTTCATTTTTCCTCTACAATAATCTGCTGTCACCATGCTGTCGTGACGGGTCCATGACAGGTTCGTCTCCTTCAGCTGCTTGTTCAGTTCCGCCTTCCTGCTTATCTGCCCTTCGCCTGCCTTCATCGTCAACCAAGGCAGCTACCTGCAAAATACACCATCTTTTAGTAGAATCTGTGCCTTTTATATAATTGTGATATTTAATTAAAAACTATCCTAAATGCAATGCAATGATGCTTGAATGCAGCAGAAATATGGGTTAAAAAGGGTGTAAATAATAGAACTTTTACACACTCAACACACCCCCAAACTCAAGTCTTTGCTTGCCCTCAAGCAATTAAACCTAAAGAAAAATGAAAATTTTTGTGTTGGCTTTCAAACAGTGAACTGTCCCTTACCTGTCGCTCATTCTCTATGGCAGCAACAACCTGTCGGAAAGGCTAGGATCTGTCCGGAATCTCCCTATAGTTCTTGTGCAGTGTGTGCATGCTTGTGAACAGTTATATGCTAAGACTCTCTTAGTTTCACTAGAATATTCAACTCCTTAACTCGAATTTTTATGCCAAAGTTTATTTTTTTAGAAGGCACATGTTCATGCTTCTTTTTCTTCTATTTTCAAGCTAAAATTTTTTCTAGAGCCAGTTTTGGGCACCTCTAGTTAGCTTCCTAGAGCCGGTTTCGGGCACCTCTAGGTTTTTGATTTTCTTTTACTAAACTTCTTTCCTAGAGCCAGTGTTAGGCACCTCTAGGGGCTATTCAAGTTCTAAGCATCCTATTCTAGTTTGGCTAAAAGAAATCTAAGCAATATAACAGTCACAAAAGTGTTTAAGTTTTCAGAACTATAGAAAGGCTCTAAACTTTTCCTTAACCTGTCCTAAAGATGCTGCCACGACAGAGCCGTCATGACAGGTAAGCTAACTTCACAGTTTTAAGCCAACAGTTTAATTTTCTGATTTTTTTTTAAGATAAAGGCAAATAAAAAGACACAACAGTTAAACAAAAGATGTGCTAAGGATGCCATTTAATATGGAGGGTTGCCACCCCCAAACTCAAGGGTTGCATTGCCCTCAATGCAAAACAACATAAAAACAGATTAAGAAAAACAAGAAAAAGTACATCACAATTATATAAGGGCACGCAGCAATAAGAGGAGAAAAAAGAAATAAAAACTTAAATTTTATGCGCTGTCCTCGCTGCTGCTGCTGACGCGGATCTGATGGTAGCGTCTGCGTTGAGGAGGTGGCTGGGCAGGTTCCGGAGCAGGTTGATCGACAGCTTCGTCAGCCTGTTGAGGGGCAGGATCTTCCTCCGATTGGGGGATAGGGTTGTCAGCAGGTGGAAGGGCAGATGACTCCACTAGCCTGACATCAGAACTGCTGCTGCTGCTGTCCCAGCTGGTGGACATGATGGCCTTGGACAGCTTTCTCTTGTCTGCCACATGCTTGATACGCTTCACCCGTGTGAAGGCGCTGTCCAAGTTCCTCCGGACAAGGGGGCTGTCGTCAGTGGCAGCTCGCTTTGTTCCTCGAGGGGAGGTGTCTGCCGGTGGGCTACCGTCGGGGAAGGTGTGGAGGAGGCAGATTCTCCATGGGGAGAGACAGGTGGTGTGGGAGTAGGGGATGGGATATTGAAGTAATGGGCGGGGAAGGTGGGGAAAGAGACATCCGAAAAATTCAAAGTGTTGGTAATAAAGTTTACCGTGGCATTGGAGAAGTCTCGGATGAATGTCATTAAGCCCATATGGCGTTCCTCGATCCGCAGGACGGCAGCAAGGATGTGGGCGTTCTGATCTGCCGGAGCGGTGTTGGTGGCAGCTGCTGGGGCAGGCTCAGTGGCAGGCTGGGTGGCAGGCTCATTATCCGACTCGGCAGGATGGGCGTTGGGATCGAAGGCGTTGAGGGGCGATACGACTACTAGCTCCATGAGGCTGGAGATGTTGTTGTCTGTCCAGCCGCTGCCTTTCTTGATGTTGTCTGAAGCGTCCTCTGGTACGGCAGCGCAGCGGCAGAGGGCGGTTATGGTGCAGGGCAGGCAGAGCCGTGAGTCCGAGCGGAAGGCGCAATCTAGAATGCTGTCCCTCATGTACCTGCCCACATTGATGGGCCTGTTGTGCATGATAGAGTGGATGAGGGCTAGTCTCTGCCTGTTGACTGTCGTATGGTGGGACGAGGGCAGGATACGCTTTTTGATAAAAGCGTTCCATAACTTTGCCTCAGGTAGGAGCTGCCCCCTATTGAAAGAATGGGGGTTCTTCTTACTCGTGCTCCACGTCGTTCCTGCTTCTGTCAACTCCCTCATGACAGCATCATGGCCGGCAGCGTCGAGGGTGTCCCAAAACTGTTGATGGGCATCATCGTTGGGGCCAAAGAAGAGGCCGAAGACATGGTTGATGCTGCTGGCGGTAAAAGGTACTGTCACTCCCCTGACGGTGACAGATGTTGCCGTCTTGCTCTCGATCGCCGCATAGAACTCCCTGACTAGGGTGTCGTTAAGTTCTGCCGGCTGCTCGGCGAAGTCTTCCCACAGTTGGGCTGTAATGGCCTGCATGATGAACGGCCGGAGTCCGAACAGAGGGGCATCTCTGTTGTAGATGAAGCTGCGCTCTTCCCACAGTTCCTTGTTAGCGAACGGAGATGCTGCTGCGGAAGAGGAGGCGGCAGCAGCGTTCTGTCGGGTTTGTCGTGAAGACATGTTTGGTTGCAAGGGCTGAAAATGAAAGAAAAGAGATCAAAGTAGAAGAGAATAGCAAGAGAGAAAATCTGAAGTGAGGAAAAATGAAAATAGAAGGGGTTTATATAGCTGTCGGGGGCTGCCCATTTAATGGCGCAACGGCAGGCGGGAATAACGGAGCGGCAGATTGAATGTTGCGTCTGACACGTCTGACGGACATTAATGCTGCGTCTGCCGCACGATTCTTCGTCTGCTGTGCGTCTATTGACAGCCTGTCAACTCCGTCTGCGCCGGCAGCCGAAACGACAGGTTATTATAAATGGATTTTATTTGGGCTGATGGATGGGCGGTGGGCTTGGGCCACTTCTTCTTTCTCACTTGCCTCCTTTATTTCCTAAAAACTGAAATTAAAAAGCAAAACATTATTAAAATAAATCTAATTCCTAATAATTAATATTAATAATAATAAAAATAAAAAGAAAAGAATTAGGTTAAATTAGGGATGCCTTGTGGGGCATCACCTAAAGTAACCACTTCCTGTATTCCTGGGGCTTCAGTCCCTTGATAGTGCTTGAGGCGTTGTCCATTGACTTTGAATTGGTGCCCGTCCTTTAGTGATTGAATTGTAATGGCACCATGGGGAAAAACTTGAACTACTTGGAATGGGCCAGACCATCTAGATTTGAGCTTCCCTGGAAAGAGTTTCAATCTAGAATTGAATAACAACACAAGCTGCCCTGGGCAGAACTGTCGTGGCAGCAACTTCTTGTCATGCCATTTTTTAGTTTTTTCCTTGTAAATCCTTGCATTGTCGTAGGCCATTGTCCGTATTTCATCGATCTCATTCAAATCCAACAACCTTTTCTGGCCTGCCTTGTCCAAGTCCATGTTTACTGCCTTGATCGCCCAATATGCCTTGTGTTCGATCTCGACAGGCAGATGACAGGTTTTCCCATAAATCAAACGGAATGGAGACATGCCCAATGGAGTCTTGAAGGCTGTTCTGTATGCCCATAATGCATCATTTAGAAGCAAAGACCAATCTTTTCTAGTTGGTTTAACCATTTTTTCAAGAATGTTCTTTACTTCCCTATTGGATATCTCGGCCTGTCCATTGGTCTGTGGGTGGTATGCTGTCGCGATCCTGTGCTTGACACCATATTTTCTCAAGGCGGCAGCAATTACCTTGTTGTCAAAATGTCTCCCTTCATCACTGATAATCGCCCTAGGGATGCCGAATCTAGAAAATATGTTTTTGTGTAAAAACTTTTGGACTGTTTTGGCATCATTTCGTTGGGTTGCGATTGCTTCTACCCACTTGGAGACATAATCCACTGCTAGGAGGATGTAAAGATTTCCACAAGAAGATGGGAAAGGTCCCATAAAATCAATCCCCCAAACGTCGAAGATTTCGACTTCTAAGATATTCTGCAGTGGCATCTCGTTTCTCCTCGAGATGTTACCTGTCCGCTGGCACCTGTCACAGTTTTTGTAAAATTCCTGTGCGTCCTTATACAGTGTCGGCTAGTAGAACCCTGACTGCAGCACCTTGGCAGCAGTTTTATTTCCTCCTAAGTGTCCTCCATATTGTGAAGCATGACAGTGATGGAGAATGTCTTCTTGTTCTTCTTGTGGTATGCATCTCCTTATAACCTGATCTGCGCACATTTTGAAAAGAAGAGGTTCGTCCCAATAATAATGTTTAACATCATTTTGAAACCTCTTCCTGGCTTGGTAAGTAAGATCAGAAGGTAATATTCCGCTAACTATGAAATTAACGAAATCAGCATACCAGGGAAGGTTAGAAGACTTACCTGCCGTCATGGCTGTCGCGACAGCTAGTGCGGCAGCAAAGAGCTGTTCATCTGGGAAGGTCTCCAATATGTGTGTCTCATCTGGCGGTAGACTCTGTCCCGTTTCCAACCTCGACAAGTGATCTGCCACCTGATTTTCTGTCCCCTTTTTATCTTTTATCTCAAGGTCGAATTCTTGTAATAGTAATATCCATCGTATCAACCTAGGTTTTGCATCTTTTTTTGCAAATAGATACTTGAGGGCAGAGTGGTCGGTGTGGATTATAACCTTCGTTCCAAGTATGTAAGAACGAAACTTGTCGATAGAAAACACCACAGCTAACAGCTCCTTTTCCGTGGTGGTATAATTTACTTGGGCATCATTCAATGTTTTGCTGGCATAATATATGACATGAAATAGCCTGTCCTTGCGCTGCCCAAGTGCTGCCCCGACAGCATAGTCACTAGCATCACACATAATTTCAAACGGTTGCGTCCAGTCTGGTGGCTGTACTATGGGGGCTGTCACTAACTTTTCCTTCAGAACCTTGAATGCTTCAGTACATTCTTCATTAAAGTCAAAGGGTCGGTTCTGCTCTAGGAGATGACATAGGGGTTTCGTGATTTTTGAGAAATTGGCAATAAATCTCCTATAAAAACCAGCATGCCCTAAAAAACTCCTAATGCCCTTGACTGTTGTTGGCGGCGGCAGCTTCTCTATGACTTCTATTTTTGCCCTGTCGACTTCTATCCCACGGCAGCTAATCTTATGGCCTAAAACTATCCCTTCATCTACCATAAAATGACATTTTTCCCAATTAAGAACAAGATTAGCCTTTTCACATCTTTCAAGTACCTTTTGAAGGTTGCCGAGGCAGCTCTCAAAATCGTCTCCAAAGACGGAAAAATCATCCATGAAGATCTCAAGGAAGTCTTCTACCATGTCGGAGAATATTGCCATCATGCACCTTTGGAAGGTGGCAGGTGCGTTACAGAGGCCGAATGGCATCCTCCTGAATGCAAATGTTCCGTAGGGGCATGTGAAAGTCATTTTCTCTTGGTCCTCCGGTGCAATAGCGATTTGGTTATAACCTGAATAACCATCAAGAAAACAATAATAAGATTTACCCGCTAATCTATCAAGCATTTGATCAATAAAGGGTAAAGGAAAGTGGTCTTTTCGGGTAGCTTTGTTAAGCTTCCGATAGTCCATACAAACCCTCCAACCGGTCACAGTCCTGGTTGGGATTAACTCGTTGTTTTCGTTGGTTATTACAGTCATGCCTCCTTTCTTGGGAACACATTGCACCGGGCTTACCCATTTCCTGTCGGAGATGGCGTAAATAATACCAGCATCTAACCATTTATTTATTTCTTTACGCACTACCTCCTTCATTGCAAGGTTTAACCGCCTTTGGGCATCAATAGTCGGCTTATGGTCTTCCTCTAAGAGGATTTTGTGCATACAGATTGCCGGACTAATGCCCTGGATATCTGCTATCATCCATCCTATCGCCCTTTTATGCTGCCTTAGCATGTCGACCAGCTGTCGCTCCTGTTCCTGCAGCAGCTTAGCAGAGATGATTACAGGCAGTGTGTTATCACAACCAAGATAAGCATATTTAAGCTGCCCTGGCAGGGGCTTGAGTTCTAAGACAGGTGGTTCAACAGTGGAGGGCTTTTGGATTAAATGGTTATCCGAAGTGTAATTTAAGGGTTCGAATAACTTACCTGGACGATGGTCTAACCAGTTTACCTCCTCATGACCTTCAGTATCAGATGTATCGGTTTCAGAGGGGTCACTGTCGTCTGTGCTGCCGTCGTTGCTGTCGTCGTCACTGTCGTGACAGGTTGGTAGATGGCTGTCGTAGCAGTGACCGAATTTAATATCTCGGCAGCCTGACCTGATGCAGGGGTAATCAAAGGTCACCTCGATGATGGCTTTGCATTCCTCGTCCACATCGGCATGTTTCATTGCTTGGAGAGCATTCAACTTAATTTCTTGATCGTTCACGCGCATGGTGAGTTCTCCCTTCTCCACATCAATCAACGATCTTCCCGTGGCTAAGAAAGGTCGTCCGAGGATGACTGGTGCGTTCTCATCTGCCTCACAATCTAAAATAAGAAAGTCAGCAGGAAAAATAAGTTTATCCACTCTTACCAAAATATCTTCAATTTTTCCCTCGGGGTGAACGTAAGAGCGGTCGGCTAGCTGTAGGGTAACTGTCGTGGGCCGCGCCTTGCCAATACCTAGTTTCTGAAAAACAGATTTGGGCATTAGATTAACACTAGCACCAAGATCACAAAGTGCCTTACCCACAAATTTATCGCCGATTACGCAAGGTATGAGGAAGCTCCCTGGATCCTTCTTTTTCTGGGGTGGTTGTCGATGAAGAATACTCATGCAACCCTCTTGCATCCTTACCGTTTCAAATTCCCCAAGTTTAGATTTTTTAGACATAACATCCTTGAGGAATTTAGCATAACCTGGCATTTCCCTAACAACATCTAACAACGGAATATTAATATGAACCTGTTTAAAAATATCATAAATTTTTTTGAGTTGAGATTCATTCTTAGCTTGTTGTATCCGTTGAGGAAAAGGTGGTGGAGGACGATAATCAGCAATGCGTCCTTCCCACTGCATGCGAATCTGAGGACGATGATCTTCCTTTTTCTCCTCTGTCGCTTCTGCTGTCGTGGCAGGATCATCGGCAGCAGTCTGTTTATTGTCTGTCGCGGCAGCTTCCTCGGCAGGTTTGTTCAAAGCAGGGTCCTTTTCTGTATCAACTTCTTTTTCCGGCCCTGGTAACTTTTTCCCACTCCTAGTAGTAATTGCCTTACATTGCTCATGAGGGGGTGGTCTAGCGTTTTCAGTATTGCTAGGGAAACCTCCATTCTGCCTCGGTTTAATATGTTGCGACACTTGACCCATTTGTGTCTCTAGAGATTTCAAGGTGGCCTCATGGTTTGTCATTCTCATCTTAGTCTCGTCCATAAAATTTTCCGTCTTTTTGACAAACTGATTAATATTTTCCATATAAGTGCCAGTCTGAGACATAAAGGTAGCCAAAGTCTGCTCCAATACACTACTCGTGGCAGGTGGTGGCTGCTGTTGTTGTTGAGGCGGCAGGTTCTGCGGCAGGTTCTGCGGCTGCAGTTGCTGTCTCGTCAACAATCTAGGACCCCCCTGATTCTGATTATATGCTTGCGGATTCAGGGCATTATTAGGATTACTCCAGGAAAATTTGGGATCCTTTCTCCAATTAGGGTTGTAATTGTTGGAATTATAGTTTGGCTTGTAATTTCCAACATATTTCCCTTCTTCTACGTTTATAGGGCACTCATCCCTACTATGATTTCCCTCACAAGTGGCACAAATTTCCTCGACAGCAAACCCTCGTACTTCCTCTTCACTCAATAAGTGTTTCATGGCTTTAGTGAGGAATGCTACCTGTGATTTCATAGTGCTGTCAGCCTCATAGTCTTTGACAGCAAGTACCCGTTTACCCCCTCTTCTAGCTGTCGGAAACTGCTCCTCATTTTTAGCTAGATTCTTCAGAACTTGTAATGCCTCGTCCGGATCTTTATCCAATAACAGTCCATTTGCTGCAGAATCAATGCGAATGCGAGTTTGTAAGTTAGCAGCATTATAAAACTTAGTTACCTGATTCCAGACGGGGAATCCATGCATTGGGCAGTTCCGTAGAAGAGTAGTAAATCTGTCCCAGGCCTCGTGCATCGGCTCGTCATCTTCCTGTTGAAAAGTAGCAATCTCGTTACGTAATCGCTCAGATAAATGTGAAGGATTAAAACGAGATAAGAATTCACGAGTTAGATCTGCCCAAGTCATAATAGAACCCGGTGTAAGTTTATTCCACCAAGTTTTAGCTCTATCCCTTAATGAATGAGGGAATAACCGAAGCCTCAGTATCTCCGGACTAACTCCTGGTAGCCTAAACGAACCACAGATCTCCTGGAACGTTTTGAGATGCTCCCTAGCATCTTCTGTCGCAGAGCCACTAAACTGTCCGGCGTTGTTGATCATACTAAACATGACAGGTTTAAGTTCAAAGTTATCAACATCAATATCCGGCAGCGTGGTCTCCAGCTCTACATGGTCATTCAGCATGTAGTCACGACATGACCGTCGTCCACCTGCCCCAGGCGGATCGCCGACAGGCGGTGTATCTCCTCCAGCAGGTTGGTTACGGGCCATCTGCTCTAGCTGTTCTTCAAGGTATTTGTTCCTGTCCAAAAGATGGCGAATCTGTTTCTTGAGATTGAATGATCGTTCGATTTCCGGATCTAACTTATACTCAGGATCTTCGCCTCTTTTCGATCTGCGCATAAACAAGAGAACCTTGTGAAAAGCAAGAGTTGAAAAACAAAAATAAAAATTAAAGAAAAACAAAAAACGAAAAACAAAAAGAAAAATAAAAAAAATAAAAACAAAAAGTGCAATAAAATAAAGATGTAGTTATGTTGCCAATCCCCGGCAACGACGCCAAAAACTTGTTGCGTGTAAAATAGTCTATCGCAATTACAGTGCAAGTGTACACGTCGCAAGTAATAAAGTGATACTAAGTATCGGATATCGTCTCCACAGGGATTGGGCTAATGACTTCACCTTGAATTACTGCACAAAATAAAAGAAATATTTTAAAGAGTTGTCACGAATAATAAAGTAAAACGTAAATAAAAGATTGAGAAATCAAGATAGAGAGAATGGGCTGGTATTGAATTGTTCGGTAGTGCAGGTATTGAATTGCTTAGGATCTCCAGTTCTGTCGTCGCTCCCGTCGCCGACAGCACCTGTCGCGGCGTCTGTCCGTTAGTTGTCGCGGCAGCAGACACTAACTCAGTACTTCAAGCTTGACAAGAATCCCAGATCTGCCTTGCCCTATCCCTAGGCACAAGTCTGTCGATGAACACGTCTTTGACGATACCTCCCGGCGTGAGTCGAAGGATGAACACCGATGTGTATGAATTCTTCCTTAGCCACTTAACCTCGCCTTATCCCTAAGCACGAGATGGTTCAACTATAAACTAGAGAACGCGCTTTTATCTCTTTCGTATACTTAACTCTCCCGATGCTAAGTAAATAGATAACCTCACAATGCTCTCCCGATGCTCTTGCAAGATATTAAAACCAAGATAAAAGAACTTGAAGTTTATTTTATTGAAACTGAAAAATCCTAAAACAAAGCAACCCTTGCAACTACTTTACAAAACAACCCGTGGCCCTAGGGGGAATTTTAGAACATGTCGGTGACGGGTGGACGGCAGGGTTTAGGTTTTTGTTATGGGGTAGTCGGTTATATCCTAGGTTTAATCTATGCCCTTTATATAAGCTTTGGGCTCAAGTTATCTAAGGTAACAAGGATTACAACTTTAATTAAAAGTAAGATTCTAATAAAGATTAAATCTCTAAGGTATCCTACTTTCTAGCCGTCTCCTTGCTTTTAGGGATTTTCTCTCCTTTGAGCTTTGGCTTGACATATCTTTTGATCCGGGGCTTGGAAAATTATTTGGCTGCCACACGACAGACGAGCAGATTTTTCTCTATCTATCGATGTCCACTTCATTTTTCCTCTACAATAATCTGCTGTCACCATGCTGTCGTGACGGGTCCATGACAGGTTCGTCTCCTTCAGCTGCTTGTTCAGTTCCGCCTTCCTGCTTATCTGCCCTTCGCCTGCCTTCATCGTCAACCAAGGCAGCTACCTGCAAAATACACCATCTTTTAGTAGAATCCGTGCCTTTTATATAATTGTGATATTTAATTAAAAACTATCCTAAATGCAATGCAATGATGCTTGAATGCAGCAGAAATATGGGTTAAAAAGGGTGTAAATAATAGAACTTTTACACACTCAACAGTAGTAACCTTAGGGTAGTTGGGAGGAGGTTATGATGAGAGCTTTAGATGAGGTTTGGCTTGGGATGAGTAGAGGTTTCATGGTCTCAATATGTTTGCATGTGGATGGAATTAGTGACATCTTGGTAAGATTAGTGTCGTAGTCAAAGCTTGATGTGGAAAGGCAATGTAAGTTCAAGGGCCATTGTTGGTTAGCCGAGATCTTGTGAGAATGTGGTTGATTAGTCGTGTATAAGTAAATCTTTCCTAAGACAGTTGGGGTAAATGAAACAACTGTTGAAGTTAAGGTTGGAGTCTCGTGATGTGGATTTTGGGTGTTGTGTGGGCGGTTTTTGATGGGCTGTTAATTCAGGTGATAGTAACGGATGTGGAAGAATGTTGTCAATACATTGAGAAGTTTGAGTAAGTAGTTGTTTCTTAAGAAATTTTTGCTTTGTCGTGGTAATCTTTGAGCAATAGTTGAGCGGTTTGCAAGAGGTTTTAGAAGCAGATTAGGTTGTGGGTCACATGGTGACTGAAAAATGGATGGGTTGGTGTCACCATGTGTGTGAGTTTTGTTGAGGGAGTTATGAGGAAGGCGGAGTATGTCGTGAAGGTTTAAGACTTCTTCGGGTTGTTGAGGGTCTTGCACAGTTCGAAAGTGTGAAAAGTTAAGCTGAGATTAGTAACCGTGTGTTTTGGAAGTCTTGCACCGTGAGTAGTGGTGTTGGAATTGGGTATAGAGTAAGTTTGATTTGAAGATGTGTTGATTTCGTTGTGTTTTGGGTTGAGGATGTTTCCGTGGTGGTTAAGTCTCTTGTGTTACATTATGTATTGATTTGGGAGGTTTGGTACCGCGCTCTCTTCGCAGGTTGAAATTTCGAGGACAAAATTTCTTAAGAGGGGGAGAGTTGTAACACCCCAAATTTGGGCCTGGATGTTTTGGAATCCGAATCGAACCGGTCGAGAATGGTTCGAATTTTTAAGGGAGATTTAAGGAACACCTAGTTCGGGATGCTTTAAATATGTGGAAAAATACTTAAAAATTCTCATTCAATATATGAATAATTGTGGTGAAACCAATTTTACAAAATGAAGTTTGGAAATGCTACATTTCGGTGTAGTGACCAAATCGCAGTTTTTGCAAAAGTGAAATAATGACTCTTTTGTAAAGGATTGAAACTTTGAATCTTTAAGGAGCTAATTTTACCAAAATGTTTTCATCATATTTTTCCTTAATTTGGGTTATTTTATTAATGTTTTAATAAAAGGAAATGAAGGTTAATTAAGTGAAAAACTACCTTTGACTATTCATAACTAGTTTTCACAAATTTTCCCTCATTTTATTTTCTCTCAAATTCCTTTCAACCAAACACTTTCTCTCCAGAAAATTTACTTGGATTTTCACTTCATTTGATGAGATTTCAATCACTCTTTGATTCTTAATCAATTCCTAATCAAATTCACTTGATTTCTACATTGAATTTTCAAGAAAACTTGCCCAAATCAAGGAGTAATCATCCATTAGAGGTAAGCTTCGTCCTTCTCCTCTAATGATCAGTTCTTTACTGAAATTCCCAAGTTATCAATCCTTTATTAATGATTTTTAAGTGGTTTTAATGTTAGAAACAAGAAATTGTCTTAAAACTCAAGATTCTGGAAGAGATCTTGAAGATTTTCGTGGTGAATGATTGGGCTCTGTTTTGAGATGGTTTTCTAATGTATTTTGGATGTTAATTGATGTTACAAATGAGGTTTTATTAATCAAAACCCGAATAGGTTTGTTTTCCTAAGTTTTGCCTGCTAGAATGGTGGTTTTTGGGGTGGTTTTGGTGTTCTGTTATAGCTGGAGGTATAAGGACGAGTTTATGGTTGTTTTTGATGTTAATTGATGTTTTGAAATGATTAGAAGTGATAGATCTTGGCTGAGCTTTGTTTTGGGGGAGTTTGGAGATGATTTCGGTTGTTTTGAGTAGCCGAAATGAGGTTCTTGAGTAGAGCAGCGAGTTGGGTTGTATGGCTGGTGATTTTAATGCATTGTGGTGCATTAATCCTCTGCTCTTATGTGTTAAAAACAAGGGAGAGTGATCCGGAAGCGATTGAGGTAGCGTTGGAGGTTTCAGACGCTTGGGAGGCTCGTCGGCTAGCATAGTGTTTTGTATCGGTGAGTGAGATCGTATTTTCCAGCTTTTGAATGATTTTGAAAAGTGGTTTGGGAACATAAATTTAGGCTTGAAATGCCGGTTTAAGTTCGGAAGTAAGTGAAGTGGATTTCTCTCTCAATTGTGCTATTATTGTTTTGAAAACAATCAAAATGGTTTGTGATGTGATTGATTTGGCAATGTAGTTAAAATTGTTGTTTGAGTATGGTTTTTAAGCATGTGAGTTGGTTGTCAAACTTGGTTTGAAGAAAGATGCATGAAGTTAATATTCCTTGAGAGTATGTGTTGTTAATTTGCGTTTTAAAGGCAATGTTCGACATTTTTGCCTTGAAGGTGTTGCATGCTTTAAAAACAATGAGTGTGTTGATGATTTTATCACGATATATTGTCATAGATGATGTAAAGATTACCGGATATATTGATCGATCAATAGGATGTAGAGTGCACTATAAACTAAAATTCGTACGTGGTCTTGGGATTCGTCCCAAAGAGAGAGACCAATGATGGGCATTCCATTGGAGTAGGACCTGGTGAAATATCCAAGCTTTTTGGCAACAAGAGTTATTGCCATGAGACCGATGATGGGCATTCCATCGGAGTAGGACTTGGTGAAACATCCAAGCTTTTTGGAAATAAGAGTTATTGCCATGAGACCGATGAGGGGCATACCATCGGGGTAGGACTTGATGAGATACTCAAGCTTTTGGGCCTAAGTAGAAACAACCATGTGAGTACGATGTTGGTAGAAGCCACCAGAAAATTTTGTTCTAGACGGGTGAGTACGATGATGGTAGATGCCACCGGAGGTGTCTAGTGAGTTGTCCGCATATCCGTGTACAATAGAGTATGTAAATGCCAATATATTAGAATGTGTGTCACATGTACCAATGCTTGAGATGTTATATTCTATGGGATTTGCATATGGGATAACGAGATTATGAAATGCTTTTGGGTAACAAGCATGAGTGGCCTTGCCATGAATTTTGCATAGGTTGTATGAATGAAATAGCTAGATGGTATATGTGGTTTTCAAATGGAGATTTTGAGTTTATGAAATGATTTTGAGTAACAAGCATGTGTGGCTTTTCCATGAGTTTTTCATTGGTAGGATGCATGAGATAGATATTTGAGACATGAGATTTCAAATGATGATTTGCTTTGAAATGGTTTTCAAGCATGAGAAAGGAATAGTGTGGAGTGGAAGTGGTTTCCAAGGAAATCAGTTTAAACTTTGTATGAAGCATTTATGCATGAAAGGGGTTTAACGGGAGTAATTGTAAAAATGTTGTTTGGGGTTGAGTTGCTTAGTGCATTTGGGTTTAATGTTGGTCTCTAATTTGAGCGATGCATAATTTAAGGTGTCGATGTTTCAAATGAGGATTTCAAGTAATACTTTGGTTTATAGAGGTGTGATTGCATTTAAACAAGGTTTTATGGTTTGCTACATTGATGGTTTTTTGGTTTTGAGCATTCTTCACTAAGCATTATGTGCTTACGCTCCTTTTTGTCCATCAATGCAGATAAATGAATTTGGGACAACAAGAAGCAAGGGATTCAAGAAGAGCTCCACTTGAGAAGTATGTGTTGGCTTATAGCTATAGATAATAAAAGCAATGGGGGAGGGGGGAATCTTTTATGTTATTGTGTAATGAGATTGTTTACCTTGAGCAAGTTCGGTTTATGGTTTGATACTTGTTGATGATCATTTTGCGATATTTGGATCTTCTTTTCCATATTTTGATATAGCTATGCTCTTTGCTTAAAAGTAAGATCTTGTGTTGAATGTGATAAATGAGTAGGTGTGCTTAATGCTTGTAATGTATATAGCTTTTGATGCAACATGAAGGTCTTAATGCTTAACATGTTGTAGTTATGTTGTGGAATGATTTAAAGCATGTTTGATGGTGTTTTGGAATGAAAAACCAGAAGTTTCTGCTATTTCTGGGCAAGGTGTATCGAAACACCCTTAGCTGTTTCGAAACGGGTGCCTGAAATGGCTTGGGCGTTTCGGAATGACTAGAAGTGTTTCGAAACACTTTAGCTACTGGAAGTGTCCGTTCCGATGCGGGTCTCGGAACATACCCGCGTACCGAAACGATCAACACCATTTCGATACGGGTGTTTCGGTACGGGTGTCAGTGTTCCGGAACGGTGGACCGTTGGGCTGTGTTTTAAATTGTTCAAGTTTGCAAGTCTTGCATTTTAGTCCTAAATGTTGTGGTTGCAATTGTTTGAGCTTGGAATGTCTTCTTAAGCTGAATTTTGGCAGAGAGGCTTGTAATACGCTAATTAAAGTTCGGTAAAACTAAAATCTACAAAGCCTTTATGTTTTCCAAAATTTACATTTTGGTCCCTAAATGTGTATTTCTTGCAATTGAGTCCTTAGACGTTTTCCAATCGTTGTGCTTTTCTCTCCCAAGGTTCTTGAGCATTCACATAGGCTTATTGCGCATCTAGAGAAGATAAAATAAAAAAGGTTCGTTAATCAAGGCTGACCTTCGGGTTGACTTTGGTTTTCCTCGTGTGATCTTCGTAGTTCGGGTCTAACATCTAGGCCGGGCTAAGGGGGTTACACAAATCATCTTAGGTTTTCTATAGACATAGCTGAGTGTTCTTTGTCGCCGCCATGTTCTAAACTTCTCTTGAGTTAAGGGTAATGTTGTAAATTAGTTGTGAAACGGTTGTATTAGGTTTTTGAGTTGTTTCAATAAAATATTCCAAGTTTACTCACAAAAGAATTAAGTACGATCTCATCATGTCGAGGTGTTGACTAATTCGGCTTAGACATAAGTTCGAGTTTAAGCGGCTAAAAGGAGAAACCAAACGTCGACTGCCTGTGTTAGGTTTACGTTGAGATTTCTAGGTATTGTCTACATCACGTGGTGACAGAATCCTTGCCTAGACATAGGAAGGATAATATTAGAATTGCTCTGTCGAACTTGCAGTATCTTCCAGACTTGCCGCAATGACTTATTACTATTCCACCTGCCGAGACAACGATATTTGCAAGAGCAGAGACCCACTGCGGCTGCATGAAAGGGTCGTAGCTGTCGTATGCCATTATCCGCTGAGGCAGCATATCGTGGCAGCACAAAACAACTTAGCCTTTACAACGTAGTTTCACACTAAGTGGAAGCATAACCCTGCCCGCTTTATCAACATGAATCACCTTCTTTATCACTTGTGTTTTATTTTATTTCACTTTTCATCTCAACAATCGCCTTACTTGTGTTTTTACTTTTCCTTGCGCATGAACTACAATTCGAACCAAGCTAACCGATCCTCGTGGGATTCGACATCTTTTATACTATAACTTGACAGGAGTGTGCAATTGCGCTCTCACAAAAAGGGAACACCTACACGCCCTACAATGCTCCAAAACTATTTTTGTAAAATCTAATTTTTTATGTAAGACAATCTAGTTCCCCTAGATTTTTGAATGAGAAAAATGTTAAGAATATTTGGGTCCCAAAATGACTCATTTCTTGTAAAGATAGGGATGCCATTGAAAATTTAATCCTAAGGAAACTAGAATTTTTGTGACTAATGTCATTGGATCCAAAGCAATTCTGATACCAAAAGTTACTTGATTGTCTACTTGTAGGTGTTCTTGAGCATTGATGAGCAAAGTCAAATTTTGGTAGCTCTTGACACACAAGGGATAAAGACACTTGAAGAATGAGAGGCTTAGCATCCTACCTTGTTTCAAGTGGTAAATTTAAGTTTCATGCAATTTCTTGATCATGTCTAAATTGTTTAATCTTGTTTATGTTTCAATCATTTTTGTATGACTCCATGTTGTACCTAATTGCATATAGTTAGAGGAAGTCTCAATTGCATGAGTTATATGTTTTTGACCTAGTATGCTTATATCTATGTTTTTGGCCTTAAACTTGTAATGTTTGATTGAATCTTGGTGAAACCATGCCTTCTATGTTTTTGGCCTTAAATTTGTGGCAAAATGATCAAAATGTGAATCTAGGACCTCTTAGAGCCTTTTTATGAACTTAAGATTAAGTTGTAAGGCTTTTTGACTTGATTTTACTGCATATTTTCACCAGTTCGTGCTTTCGGTACCGATATCGTCCATACGGTACTAATATGGCCTTCAATAAAGTACCGATACGGACATCTCCGTACCGGTACATAGAATAAAAAAGGGACAATTTTATCTCCTTTTTGCCATGCCTTGTATGCTTATTTCATATATTTTATTATATGGCATATTTAAATTAAATTTCTTGTGTTTATTTAATTATTCATTTCATGAAATTCAATATTTCTCTTGAATTGTTGACTAACAATTTTATTGATGTTTGATTAAGGGGAGCTATTTTTTTTATTTCTTCCCATGTTAAAATCTTTTTGGTCTTTTCTCCATTGTTATAATGAACTTAAATGTGATTTCAAACTTTGTTTCGAATTATTTTTTATATAACAAAAAGGGAGAGAGATTGTTTGAAAAAATAAATTAAAAAAGGTAGTTTTAATATTTTTCTAAAATATTATCTTTTTTCTAAAATTATTTTCTAAAGGGGAGAATTTTCAAAAAACAATTTTTAAGTAGTTTCGTTATATCAAAAAGGGTAAGATTGTTGAGATATTTATTTTCATATAACTTAAAATAAAAAAATGTCTTTGGACTTAACCTAATTTGCAAAAATATTTCAAAAGTCCATTAACCTGAAAATATGTTTAAAAGGCTTTCAAAGAGTTTTTGACATGTTTAAATTCTTTCAAAATAGCCCAAATGTCAAAAACAAGCTTTGAGTACTGATACACTTTCCTTGGTATCTATACTCAGTCAGTTGTATTGGTACCCATTTACCCCGTACCGATACACTCTATATCCCTAAGTTTTGACAAATTCCAGTAGTCAAAGTGTAACGCCCCGGTTTTGGGCCTAGGTGTTAGCCAAGTTTGGTTAGGCGGTTCGATTCGAACCTGTTAAGCGGTGTAGTTTAGTCTAGTTTCAGAAAACAATTAAATTAAAAGGTTTTTGGTCGGATAAAACTATAGGAAAATTTCCTAGAATCCTAATTATATATATGATTAATTTTGGTAAAGGTAATTTAAAGAGAACAATTTTGGAAATCTGACAAAAGTTGAAGGAGGTTTTGGTACAAGCTCCGATCTTGATTCAACTTGAATCGGGAAAAGAGTTTGTGATGTACAATGATGCATCCTATGTGGGTTTAGGATGTATGCTGAAGCAGGAGGGTAGAGTAGTTGCTTATGCATCAAGGCAATTGAAGGTGCATGAGCGTAATTATCCTACTCATGATCTCGAGCTTGCGGCTGTAGTATTTGCTCTAAAGATATGAAGGCATTATCTTTACGACGAGAAATGTATTGTGTACACGGATCACAAGAGTCTCAAGTATCTTATGTCTTAGAGGGAATTGATTCTTCGACAGCATCGATGGATGGAGTTGCTGAAAGATTACAATCCTACGATCGAGTATCACCCAAGGAAGGCCAATGTGGTGGCTGATACTTTTAGCCTAAAGGTTGTAGTGGAGTTAAGAGCGATGTTTTCTCGTTTGAGCTTGTCTCGTGATGGTGGCTTAACTTCAGGTGAAACCATCTTTGGTTGAATTGATCAAGGAAAAGCAGTTGCTTGACGATTCCTTGGTTCCGCATGTTACAGACATTACGGATGGTAATCCTATGGATTACAGTTTCAGTGATGATGGTGTTTTGTGTTTTAAGGGTCGTGTAGTTGTGCCAGAAGATATTGAGTTGAGGTGCACAATTCCTTTTGCCATGCATTCTGGTAGTACTAAGATGTATCGGGGGCTGCGAGATGAGTACTACTGGGTGGGCTTGAAAAAGGATGTGGTAGAGTTTGTTAGCAAGTGTTTGGTGAGTCAGCGTAGGAAAGATAAACATCAGTTTCCATCCGGTCTATTGCAGCCTTTGAGGATTCTGGACTGGAAATAGGAGAGGATCACGATGGATTTCGTGTTGTGTTTGCCTTTGACATTGTCAAGGAAGAATTCCGTGTGGGTGATTGTGGACAGGTGGACGAAGTGTGCACAATTTTTCCCCGTGCATACTACGTTAACCCTGGATAAGCTAGCAGAGATTTATGTTGCAGAAGTTGTGCGGTTGCATGGTGTTCCTAAGTCTATAGTCTCAGATAGGGATCCATGGTTCACATCGAGGTTATGAGAGTGTTTGCATCGATCCTTGGGCACAGGGTTGACTTTAGCACATCCGATCATCCTCGAACGGATGGTCAGTCGAAACGGGTTATCCAAGTGTTGGAGGATATGCTTCGGTGTTGTGTGATTGATTTCCTGTAACGCCCTAGTTTTGGGCCTAGAAGTTTTAGACAATAGGAAAGGATAAAATTATGACAAAAATGGCTAAAATCCTCTAAAATCATGTTTAAGGGGTTGGTCAAATCAATTTTACAAAGAGTTTTGGAAGAGGGACATTTTGGGTAGTGACCAAAATGTAAAGTTTTAAAACTGTGGAAATTGCAAATTACAAAGGAGTCAAAAATCTTATAATCTTTAGGGAACTTTGGTGCAATTACACCTTCCATAAATCGACATGTGTTTTAAATGAGTTATTTTAATCGATTAAAATAGATTTTAATTAATTTTAATTAATAAAATGGTTATTTGAGATTTCATTTTACGTAACTAACTTTCATTTCAGTAAAAGTCATTTTCTCAACTATTTCTCCATATTTCTTTTCTCCCAAACACTCTCTCTTTGATTTCTAAATCACTTCCAAGAGTTCTCTTCAAGATTTTCAAGATTTGTGAAGCAAAAATTTGTCAAACATTAAGGAAGCCAATGATTGGAGGTAAACCTCGTTCTCAACCTTCAATATATGTTCTTTATTAAAATTCCCAAGATCTTTGGCTACTAATTGTTGTTTTTGGCTCAGTTTTGATTTAATATCAAAATCATGCAAATTAGTGGTTTAAATCTTGATTTTCGGAGTGTTGTTGATGATCTCTGTTTTGGATTACTTTTAATTGAGTTTTGTAACCCCCTTAGCACAGCCTAGACACCTGACCCGAACTAAGAAGATTACGTGTGGAAAACCGAAGTCAACTCGTGAAAGTAAACCTCGATTAGCGACCTTTTTTTCTTTTTATCTTTTCTAGATGCACATTATTATCTTATGTGATTAATAAAGTGATTAGGTGAAAACAACACAACGAACGAGGTTCAATTAGGGGTTTAGTTGCATGCTTTTGTCTTTTAGGGAGCATATTGTAAATTTCTAGATTTACAAGGACTAACCAGATTTTAAAGTTACCAATCAAAAATTAATCATGTAACATGGCATCATGACAAATTTCAACTCAAACAGATCATCCAAGCTCAACCAATTAAACTTACAACATTCAGGGACCAAAGCGTAAGAAACAGAAACTTGGAACAATTCAAATCAACATCCAACAGTAAAGTGTTTCGGAACACCAGACCCCGTATCGAAACGGTCGTTTTGAAACCATGTTGACCGTTTCGATATGCTGGTGCGTTCCGAGACCCTAAATGATCTGTTTCGATACGGTGATTTACAGTGGCGAAATTTTCTGAAACGTCCCTACCCGTTCTGAAACACCATGGCCATTACAGGCCACCGTTCCGAAACAAATGAGGGCAATCCGAAACACCTGGCCCCGCAACTTTCCAAATTTCTAGTTTTTCTTAACTTTTCACCTCCGAAACCATCCCAACACATGCCACAACACACATACTATATGAATAAACATCAAGGGCACCAAAACGAAGTGCAAGTTAAATCATAGCATCATACTTGCAGGCTTTAGAACTATAGGCATGCTTCCTAGATGTCAAAACAATAAAAAGGCTAAAAACCACATTCAAGCTTAAACCAATACTCAAAGGCCGTTTACAATACCAAATAAACAAACCAAACATGCTCAAGGTGTTTAACATCACCAAAAATAACCGAGAGTAGAAATCTCACCCATTGCCTCTTATTACACCAAGGTAAAACCACATAAATTATTTAGACAAGATACTTGGAAACCACTTTCTCTCTTGCTGCCTCTAAAGCTCAATTCTCTACATTGATGAAACAAGTGAGCGTAAGCATAAAGCTTAGTGAGGATCGCTAAAACCAACATTCATCAATGCATTTTATAAAACTGTATTATCATCATTTACCAACTCATGCCTTCCTTAAAACATGCTCTTTAAAGCATCAATGCACTTTTAAAACCACATGCTCATAGAATCACTAAAACAACAGAAAAATCCTTTGCTCATGCTTAAACCAAGCATCACATGCATCTTAGCATAATTCACAAGTATCTCATGCTTAAATCATTAATCAACAACATTATATTGGCTCGCAAGTGATCAATTCTCAATCCATACCAAAACCAATACAAATGACACAATCGGATACGCGAATTACAAGCGTTGTCCCACACGCTTCATACACACTATCGAACTACACAACGCTCACACACGAGATTAAGCCATCAACCGTTGTGACACCTGTGGTGGAGTTTAATGGTACAATCACAACCCTCAACACCACTCATCAGAAGTTGTATAATTCCACTAACGAGAGTACGGGACAAATACCACAAGATCCACACACGGGATTTAGCCATCCACCGTTGTGATCTTAGCCTCAATCGTTAGGGGTACTTGGATGGAGTATACAGTACAATCACAACCCCTTGACATCCAAGGTGACTTTATTCACGGTGCACCCAATCCTATAAGCCGACTAACTATATCCGATTAAAGTAACCAAAAACCATTGCCATCACTTGCCAATATAATCATTTAACAACATTATTTCACTGTTTATAAGCATAAATCACAATGCCACTTCCACAAGCATAAACATGCTTAATCTCAAATGCATACATTTCATAAACCCAAGGATTTAGTTACCAAATGCCATCTTAACCAAATAGCATTAAACACCAACATTATCAATGCTTAAAACATACTTTAAACAGTAAATAAATTCGCATTTAAATCAAGTACATTTCAAACAAAAACATAGCACAATTCGAGAGAGACTTTCGAATCACTTACTCTTGAGCTTAGCTAAGTGTTTCAAACTTACACTAAGCTCCCAAGACCACGCTTAAAGTGTAATAAAGCTGGAAAATCCATTTCCACTCACCGATACGTGAAACCCTGCTCGCTGACACAAAAATCACCCTTCTCAAGCCTCCACAAAAGCTTTGTTTGCTTCCGGATCAAGATCCCCTATTTTTAGATCATCAAAACAGCCAAATGCATTAAAATGCATTTCAACACTAGCAACCAAACTCAAACTCGCTGCTCAACAAAACTACACCAATTTACCCATCCGAAACAACCGAAAACTCAATCAATTGCTCCCTAAACCAAGCTCTATCTCCTTAACTGACATCACATGTGAAGGATCCGATTTGTATCTCCGTAACATCGAGACATGAAACACATCATGTATCTTTTCCAGCTCAGAAGGCAACCTTAACCGATATGCCACAAGACCAACATGCTCCACAACCTCATAAGATCCAATGAACCTCGGGCTAAGCTTACCCTTACACCCAAATCTCACCACCTTCTTCCAAGGCGATACCTTCAAAAACACACGTTCACCAACCGCGAACTCGATTTCCTTACTCTTCAGATCGGCGTTAGACTTCTGCCGATCCGATGTTGCATTCAAATGCTCACATATGAGCTTCACCTTTTCGGTGGTTCCTTTCAACATAGCCGGCATCGAAATCAACTTCTGCTCAACTTCTGTCAACAAAGAGGGGTCCTACACTTCCTCCCATAGAAAGCTTCGTATGAAGCCATCTGGATACTTGCCTGATAACTATTGTTTTAAGCAAACTCAACCAATGGCAAGTACTTTTCCCAAGAACCCTAAAAATCTATAACGCAGCATCTCAACATGTCCTCAAGCACCTGGATCACACGTTCCGACTATCCATCTGTCTAAGGATGATAAGAAGTACTAAAATTCAACCATGTACCCAAGGCTTGATGCAAACATTCCCACGACCGTGATGTAAACCTCGGATCCTTATTTGACACTAAGGACTTTGGCACACCGTGCAACCGCACAACCTCAACAATATACAGCTTTGCCAACTTATCCAAGGTATACGTAGTATGCACAGGCAAGAAATGTGCACACTTCGTGAGGCGATCAACAATCACCCTATCTGAATTCTTCTTTGACAGTGACAACGGAAAACCAGGCATGAAATCCATAGTAATCCTTTCCCACTTCCATTCTGAAATTCTCAAAGGTTGCAACAACTTTGAAGGTACCTGATGTTTGGCCTTAACTCACTGAGACACCATGCATTTACTAACGAACTCGGCAACATTCTTTTTCAACCCCATCCAGTAGTACTCATCCTTCAAATCACGATACTTCTTCGTACTACCATGATGCATAACGGAGGGACTACTATGAGCTTCAGTCAGAATAGTGCACCTCAACTCAACATCATTTGGCACCACTATTCGACTCCCAAAGCACAAAACACCATCATCATTAAAACTAAAATATGAAAGCTTACCCTCTGCAATGTCCTGAACATGATGGATAAGAGAATCATCCAGCAACTGCTTATCCTTGATCAACTGAATCACATATGGTTTCATTTGCAATTCAGCAACAAGACCACCATCTCACGATATGCTCAAGCGAGCAAACATCACCCTCAACTTCATATCCACTTTCCTGCTCAAAGCATCGACCACAACATTGGCCTTTCGAGGGTGATACTCGATCGACAGATCATAATCCTTAAGCAACTCCACCCATCGACGTTGTCTAAGATTCAACTCCTTTTGAGACATAATATACTTTAAGCTCTTATGATCCGTGAACACCACACACTTCTCGCCATATAGATAATGCCTCTAGATCTTCAAAGCAAACACAACATCCGCAAACTCAAGATTGTGAGTAGGGTAGTTACACTCATGTAGATTCAACTGCCTATATGAATAGGCTACTACCTTACCCTCCAGCATCAACACACAACCCAAACCAACAATGGACGTGTCACTATAGACAACAAACTCCTTACGAGAATCAGGTTGAATCAGGACAGGAGCTTGCGTCAAAGCTTCCTTCGGCTTCTCAAAAGCTTAATGCCTCACGTTAGTCAACTCAAAGCGAACATTCTTCTGCAACAACTTGGTCAAAGGTGCAGCAATCTTCGAGAAACCCTCGACAAACCTACGATAATGCCCAGCTAAACCAAGAAAACTCCGCACCTCCGTCACCGACTTAGGCACCTTCCAACTCATCACAACCTCTACTTTATGAAGATCAACGCGAATACCCTCAGTTGATACCACATGCCCAAGGAAGAACACCTCCTTAAGCCAAAACTCACACTTACTTAGCTTGGCATACAATTGGATCTCCAACAACGCTTGCAACACTATTCTTAGATGTCTATCATGATCTTCCTCGGTACGTGAGTACACAAGGATATCATCGATGAACACCACCACAAATTGATCCAAGAACTCATGAAACACACGATTCATCATGTCCATGAAAGCAACTGGTGCGTTGGTCAAACCAAACGGCATCACAAAGAACTCGTAATGTCTGTACCTTGTCCAAAAAGTCATCTTAGGTACGTCTACATCTTTTACCTTTAACTGGTAATACCCTGACCTTAAGTCAATCTTAGAAAACACGGAAGCTCCTCGAAATTGATCAAAGAGATCATCGATCCTTAGCAAAGGTTACTTGTTCTTGATCGTCAACTTGTTCAGTTGCCAATAATCTATACACATCCACATCGTCCCATCTTTCTTCTTTACAAACAACATTGGTGCACCACAAGGTGATACACTCGGCCGGATGAACACTCGGTCCAGCAACTCCTGAAGTTGCATTTTCAACTCTTTTAGCTCCTTAGGTGCAATGTGTAACGCCTTCGTTTTGGGCCTAGATGTTTTAGAGGTTGAATCGGGCCGGTCGGGAATGGTTCGAAGCCTTTAAGGTTGGTTTAGGGAAAACCTAGTTCAGGATGCTTTAAAATATGGAAAATATCTAAAAATCCTCATTTATTATATAAATGTTTATGGTGAAAACAATTTTACAAAATATGATTTAGAAATATTACATTTTGGTGTAGTGACCAAATTGCAGTTTTTGCAAAAGTTGACTAGTGACTGTTTTGTAAAGGATTGAAACTTTGGATCTTTAAGGAGCTAATTTTACCAATTGTTTTTCATCAAATTTCTCTTTAATTTGGAAGTTTTTAATAATGATTTAATTAAAAGAATTAAAAGAAAAATCAAATGTTGACTTTTTAATAACTACTTTACGATACTTTTCTTTTCATTTTCTCTCAACTTCCACTCAGCCAAACACATTTCCCTCACCAAAGAACCTATGGTTTTCATATCTTTTTCTGTGATTTCCTCTTTCTATGGATTTCCTATCTTTACTTTATCAAATTATTTTGTTTTCACTTTGGATTTTCAAGAAAACTTGCCCAAATTAAGGGGAAATAAGCCATTGCTAATGGTTTTTAAGGTATTTTAATGATATAAACAAGAAATAGTTGCTAAATTCAAGGTTCTTGATGTTATTTTGATGATTTTCATATTTCTGAGTTAAACTCTATTTTGAGGTTGATTTCTAACAAGTTTTGGATGATATTTGATGTTGAGATTGAGGTTTTAACAAGTAAATCCCGAATCGGCTTGGGTTCTTAAGTTTTAGATGTTAGATTTGTGGTTTTTGGGGTGTTTTTGGTGATCTGCTATTGCTAGAGATATAAGGTCGTGTTTGTGATGATTTTTGATGTTGATTGAGGTTTAGAAAGGGTTAGATTTGTTAGATCTTGGCTGGGCTTTGATTTGAGAAAGTTTGGAGGTGATTTCAGTTATTTCAGATAGCCGAAATGGTGATTTTGAGTAGTGCAGCGAGTTAGAATGAGTCGCTGGTGATTTTAATGCATGATGATGCATTAATCCTCTACTCTTATGTGTAATGAACATGGGAGACTTCATCGGACGCATTTGGTGTTGATCTGAAAGTCTTGGAGGCCAAGAAATCTTTTCGGCAAACAAACGAAGCATAATCAGTGAGTGCAAATGGTTTTAGAAGTCTTTGAGGGACAAGGAAACAAGGTTTGTGGATTTAGGATTGGTTTGAAACACCATCCCAAGTCCGAAAGTAAGTATGTTTAGAATTTGCTCTCAAAAAGTGGTTGATACCCCTAAATGTTTTTAACATGCTCTTGATTTGAGATGGACAAATTCCTACTATTTTATGCATGATTTATAACATGAAATGATGTTATATATTGATCCCATGAGATAGCATGTCTTTGTAAAGAGTTTTGAGATTTTGATTAAATGCTATGAATGAATTGTGGTTTTGAAATGGGATGAGATAGATTTGAGAAGTGTTGCATCAAAACAGTAGGTGAGATGATGATTTTAATGTAATATATTGGCCTAAATGATGAGATGATTACGAGATTTAATTGGTCGACCAATAGGATAAAAGTGCACTATAAACTAAAAATCCGCACGTGCTCTTTGCAGTCGGGAAATGGGGGTAGTGCCATCTCGATTCAAAGTGAGAATCTGATGATGAGAGATACCATCGGGGTAGGTCTTGGCTTTAAGTCAAGCTAATCTGCATATCCGAGTAAAGATATAATATAAAATGCAAATATATGAAATTGTATTTGATTCACATGTACCAATGTTGAAATGATGTTTATGCTATGAGAAATGCATATGAGATTTTGAGACTTATGAAATGCATTTGAATGTCAAGCATGTATGGCTTTTCCATGAGTTTTGCATTAGTTGAGTGCATAAGATTGATAGATAGATGGTACATGTGATTTTAAATGGAGGTTTGCTTTGAATGGTTTTCAAGCATGAGATAGAAAGAGCATGTTGTAGAAAATGGTTTTTGAGAATGAGATTTAAAAGCTTACATTGTTGTGTCGGTATTTTTAGAGCATGCCTTACTAAGCTATCGTGCTTACACTCTTTTTTACCAACAATGCAGATAATTGAGACACTTTAGGCAGCGAGGAGGCTTAAGAAGATCCAAGGGTTTGTAAAGCTCAAGTATGGTGATGTTTTAAATTTACTTTAGTAATGATATTTGGCAATGAGACCTAGTAGTTTGCTTTGGGAGATGTATTTTGGACTCCCTATTGTTGATGCAAGTTTGGTATGGTTCATATGGGTTGTAAGAGGTCTTTATTGTGGTTTTGGTACTTATTCTTGCTATATGGTGTGATTTTGGTTTGAGTTTTGAGCATGCTTTATGAGTTGCCTTGCTATGTTTGAGTTAATCAACTAAATGCTGCTATGTGGGTTGGAATTGCATGCACATATGTTTGAGTGGTTGCCTTAAGTATGTTGTTATGATTTAGGGATGATTAATTGAAGTTTGAAACGATTTCGAGGTTGAAAATGGGACAGTTCTGGTATGCGTATCGATACACAGGCTTGCGTATCGATGCGCATAAGCCAAATCTGTGCTTTTTTGCACAAGCATTTCGGTATGGGCTTGAAGGGCATACCGATACGCGGGGAAGAGTATCGATATGCTATTTGTGACTTTGGTCACTGCCATCCCGCGTATCGATACGGTCTCAAGCGTATCGATACGCGACCGTTAATTTTGTTAATGGCATCTTTGTAT
Source organism: Hibiscus tridactylites (assembly GCA_958450335.1). NCBI lineage: Eukaryota > Viridiplantae > Streptophyta > Magnoliopsida > Malvales > Malvaceae > Hibiscus > Hibiscus tridactylites. The sequence continues at coordinate 34,292,398 of OY288289.1, read as the reverse complement.
GTTTGATATTGTTGCATTTTAGTCCATGTTTTTCAAGTGTGCAATTGGATGAGTTTGGTTAGTCGGTTTATGATGAAAATTTGCATAAAAGGTTGAAACATGACTCATTAGGTATTGGTAAACTTAAAATCAGTAAAACCCTTGTAATTTGTAGAAATTATGTTTTGGTCCCTAAGTGTCCAATTTGTACAATTAAACCATAAACGCGATCCAATCGATGTGCCGTTTCTTCTTATGATCGTTGGTGGTCACATAGGTTTAATGTTGCATCTAGAAAAGATAATAAGAAAAAAAAGGTCGTCAATAGAAGTTAACTTTAACGAGTTGGCTTCGGTTTTCCCCGTGTAACCACCTCTGTTCGGGTCAACCGTCTTGACTAGGCTAAGGGGGTTACACCATGCGATAAGAAGCAATGGACACCGGAGTCGTATTCTCATACAACTCTATACCAAACTCAACTTCTCTGTTTGGTGGCAACTCTGACAATTCTTTCGGAAAGACATCTGAAAAATCGCAAACGGTTCTAATGTCCTGTACACGTACGCCCTTTGTACCAAGATTCATCACATATGCAAGATATGCCTCACAACCCAACCGCGGCATACGACTTGCTAACATAGCCGAAATCTTATTAGACAAGAATTTCACATTCTCGCCTACTATCACCACCTCATAATCATCGGCAAGCTTGAAGGTGACTCGCTTAACATCAAAGTCAACCACTGCTCTATGCTCAGATAGCCAATCCATACCAAGGATTACATCAAAACCATAAAAGGGTAACTCCATCAAATCTACAAGAAAAACATGACCTTGAACAGACAAGGGACACCTCCGATACAACTTCCTAGTGACTACAGTCTCACCAAAAGAACTAGTCACTTGCATTCCTACTTCAAGCAACTCAACAGATATATCAAGAAAATGCGTATGCTCACTCAAGATATAAGAATGTGTGGACCCAGAATCAATCAAAGCCAACAATGATAAAGACTGGAGAATAAAGGTACCTGCGATGACATCGGTATCGTTGCGCTCCTCACTTTGAGCATAAACCCTTGTAGGACCGCCTCCCTCAAGCCGAACTGCTACAACATGAGCAATGTCTCGCTGGCTCTCATCTCTTCTCTGGAAATTCCCTCGGCCGCGCCCACGGCCTCTCTAAGGTGCATCCACAGTAGGTGCACGTCCCTGGCCTCCACCGACCAATAGAGGAAACTCCCTGCTCCTTTGATCTGTTGAACCACAGGTCCAACAAGAATTCAATGTCACCACAATAGGAGAATGTGCCACCCTAGCAGCACGAGGACAATCTCACCGCAGATGACCCCGAGAACCACACGTCCAACACGTGTTCTGATCCGCCCTCATCTTGTCTCCCTGAATCGGTGCACCATGTCCAACATTGCCTCACCTAGCAGTAGGTTGATATCTCCTATCTCGGCCTCTCTTGTTCCGTCCACCGCTAAAACTAGACTCAGCTGGTCTCTTTTTAGAGCTACAACCACCTCCACGAGATGATAGACCCAAGTTCTGCTCGATGTCCTTAGCTCGACATACAACCACATCGAAATCTGTGTAGTTTGTAGCCAACATATAAGTTTTGACTTCCTGCACCAGCCCATACCGGAAGCGATCACAACGATGCCTCTCACTTGGCATCAACTCAGAGGCATATTGGCCTAAACGTACGAACTGGACCTCGTACTCAGCCACAGATAGGTTTCCCTAAACAAGCGACATGAATTCGTGCTTCTTCTCATCCGAGTATCTAACTCCCAGATACTTCCTCTTAAAGGCACCTCTGAAAAACTCCCAATCTACCTCATTGGGTTCCATTCCTTCTGTGATGGTCATCCACCAACTATACACATCACCCTGGAGCAAAGAAGCATCGCATCCCAGCTTGCGCACATTATTACATCCCATCTGATCCATGATACGAATTGTGCTAGCTAACCAGGTTTCTAACGCCTCAAGAGGCATTCCATAGAACTCATTAGCTCCTAAACTCCTCAGCCTTTCCAAAAGAAAAACCCACCTGCCCAGTTGCAGGGGCCTAAACATGCGCTCCGGCTACCACATCCTGAAACGCTCCGGTGATCGCCTGAACCAACAGCGTTAGATCACCCAAACCTAGACCAGCTTGTCCTTGTTGCTCATGCTCTCCACCCCCAGGTGGTGGCGGAGGAGGTAAGTTTCCACCATGAAGAACATCAGCCCCTTGGTTACCCTGGTCGCCCTGCTCAGCCACAGGCACTATTGTGTTCGACCGAAGCTCTCTCCTCAGACCCATAGTGCTATTTTAACAAGGCATAATAATAAAACAAATCAAATCATGGTTTAGGCCAGGCTCAAGCAAGGATCTAAGTTCACAAAAAACATTTAATTAGTCTAATAAGGCAATGGGCACCCCAATTTCCCTCAAGCATAACATAACATATCATATACATCATGTTTTACATCATCCAAAATCATCATACATCCTTATCACATTATCAACATACAATCATATTTATCTCACATATGATTTACAACAATCAAGCATGGCATAAGCTCCAACATTCAATCAAAACATGTTTTTTTCAAGCAATCATACACCAATCATACCAATTTAACTTACCATCATCCTCGATTCTTTTGTAACCTGGCTTTGATACAAAAAAATGTAACCCCCTTAGCCCGGCCTAGACGCATGACCTGAACTAAGAAGATTACACGGGAAAAATCAAAGTAACCTTGTGAAAGTCAACCTCGATTAGAGACCCTTTTTTCTTTTTTTTCTTTTATAAATGCACATTACTATCCTATGTGATTAATAAAGTGATTAGGTGAAAACGGAACATCGATCGGGGTTCAATTAGGGGTTCAGTTGTATGCTTTTGTCTTTTAGGGACCATATTGTAAATTTCCAGATTTACAAGAACTAACCAGATTTTAAAGTTACCAATCCAAAATTAATCATGTAACATGCCAGCAAGACAAATTTTAACTCAAACGGATCATCCAAGCTCAACCAATTAAACTTACAACTTTCAGGGACTAAAACGTAATAAACATAAACCTGGAACAATTAAAAATCGACATCAAACGGTCAAGTGTTTCGGAACACCAGACCCCGTATCGGAACGGTTGTTTCGAAACCATGTTGACTGTTTCCATACGCTGGTGCATTACGAGACCCCAAGTGATCCGTTTCGATATGGTGATTTATAGTGGCGAAATGTTCCGGAACGTGCCTACTCATTCCGAAACACCATAGCCATTACAGGCCACCATTCCGAAATAGATGAGGGCGTTCCGAAATGCCTGGCCCTGCAATTTTTCAAATTACTGTTTTTTCTTAACTTTTCACCTCTGAAACCATCCCAACACATGCCACAACACACATACTATATGAATAAACATCAAGAGACACTAAAATGAAGTGCAAGCTAAATCATAGCATCATACTTGCAAGCTTTAGAACTATAGGCATGCTTCCTAGATGTCAAAACAACAAAAAGGCTAAAAACCACATTCAAGCTTAAACCAATACTCAAAGGCCGTTTACAATACCAAATAAACAAACCAAACATGCTCAAGGTGTTTAACATCACCAAAAATAACCGAGAGTATAAATCCCACCCATTGTGTCTTATTATACCAAGGTAAAAACACATACAATGTTTAGGCAAGATACTTGGAAACCACTTGCTCTCTTGCTGCCTCTAAAGCTCAATTCTCTGTATTGATGAAACAAATGAGCGTAAGCATAAAGCTTAGTGAGGATCGCTAAAACCAACATTCATCAATGCATTTTATAAAACCGTATTATCATCATTTACCAACTCATGCCTTCCTTAAAACATGCTCTTTAAAGCATCAATGCACTTTTAAAACCGCATGCTCATAGCATCACTAAAACAACAGCAAAATCCTTTGATCATGCTTAAACAAAGCATCACATGCATCTTAGCATAATTCGCAAGCATCTCATGCTTGAATCATTAATCAACAACAATATATTGGCTTGCAAGTGATCAATTCTCAATCCATACCAAAACCAACACAAATGACACAATTAGATATGCGGATTACAAGCGTTGTCCCACACACTTCAAACACACTATCGGACTACACAAGGCTCACACACGGGATTAATCCATCAACCGTTGTGACACCAGTGGTGGAGTTTAATGGTACAATCACAACCCCTCAACACCACTCATCGATAGTTGTGTAATTCCACTAACGAGAGTACGGGACACATCTCACTAGATCCATACACGGGATTTAACAATCCACCGTTGTGATCTTAGCCTCAATCGTTAGGGTACATGGATGGAGTATATGGTACAACCACTGTAACACCCCAATTTTGGGCTTAGAAGTTTAGGGTTTGGTCGGACCGGTCTGAGAAACGGTTCGAATATAAAAGGAGGTTTTAGGGAAAGCCTAGTTCGGGATGCTTTAAAAATATAGAAAAATATCTAAAAATCCTCTTTTAATATATATATAAGAGAGTGGTGAAATCAATTTTACAAAATAAGGTTTGGAAATACTACATTTCAGTGTAGTGACCAAAATGCGATTTTTGCAAAGTTTAGTAGTGACTGTTTTGTAAAGGATTGAAACTTTGAATAGTTAAGGATCTAATTACCCAAAATGTTTTTCTCCAGATTTTTCCTTAATTTGGGTGATTTAATTAATGTATTAATTAAATAAAAGAAAAGGAAAACTACCTTTTGATTTTCATAACTACCTTTTCTCTAATTTTCTCTCATTCCTTTTTCTCTCAAAATCCCATCATCCAAACACTTTTTCTCCAGGAACTTTCACATAGATTTTCACTTTAATTGATGAGGTTTCCATCATCTATTGGTTCCTAATCAATCTTGCAACAAATCCTTTTGATTTCCACATTGAATTTTCAAGGAATTTGGCCCAAATCAAGGAGAAATTATCATTTAGAGGTAAGGTTGTTCTTATCCTCTAAATACTCAGTTCTTTACTGAAATTCCCAAGTTTTCAATCCTTCATTAAAGTTTTATAAATGCTTTTAATGTTAGAAACATGATTTTGGCTTAAAACTCAAGATTTTGGAAGAGATCTTGAAGAATTTCGTTGTGATTGATTGGGCTCTATTTTGAGGTGGTTCTTTAATGTATTTTGGATATTAAATGATGTTAGAAGTGAGGTTTTATCAATCCAATCCTGAATAGGTTGTGTTTCCTAAGTTTTTGCTCAAGAAAATGGTGGTTTTTGAGGTCTTCTTGGTGTTCTGTTATAGCTGGAGGTATAAGGTCGAGTTTAGGATTGTTTTTTATGGTGATTGATGTTTAGGAATGATTAGAAGTGATGGATCTTGGCAGGGTAAAGTTTTGGAAGAGTTTGGAGGTGATTTTGGTTGTGTTTGGTAGCCGAAATGTTGGTTTTAGATAGAGCAGCGAGTTTAAGTGTGTTGGCTGAAGATTTCAATGCATGATGATGCATTAATCCTCTTCTTTGATGTGTCTAAAATAGGGGAGACATCTTCGGACACCTTTGGAGTTGATTTGGAAGCTTAATTGGCGTTTTGGCAAGCAAGCGAAACGTAATTGGTGAGTGGAGATGGTTTTCCAGCTTTGAAACGATTATTTGGAGGTTTTGGGAGCTTAGTTTAAGTCTAAACAACTTAGCTAAGCTCAAGAGTAAGTTTTCGCAAAAACTCCCTCGGATGTGTTAAGATGTGGTTTGATGCATTAGTTATAAAATGTATGTTTAATTTCTGTTTTGGAAGCATGTTTTAGCATGATTAATGTTGGTTCTGAAAGCCATGTATTGAAGGATTCTCAAGGTAAGAGATCCTTGGTTTGACATGTTATTAATTTGGTAATGATGCATGGAGATGCATGATGTTTAATGTATTTGATTAATGCTTTAAAACAGTGAATTGATGATGATATTTGATGTATATTGGCAAGTGATGAAATGGTTTTAAAGTACTTGAATTGGATCGGATATAGTTAGCCGGCTATAGGATTGGGTGCACCGTAAGTAAAGTCGCCTTGGATGTTGAGGGGTTGTGATTGTACCGTAAACTCCATCCAAGTACCCTAACGATTGAGGTAAGATCACAATGGTGGTTGTAAATTCCGTGTGTGGATCTTGTGTTATGTGTCCCTTACTCTCGTTAGTGGAATTATACAACTACCGATGAGTTGTGTTGAGGGGTTGACATTGTACCGTTATACTCCACCACGGGTGTCACATCAATGGAGGGATTGCTCTTGAGTGTGAACCTTGTGTAGTCCGGTAGTGTGTATGAAGCGTGTGGGACAACGCTTGTAATCCGTGTATCCGATTGTGTTTTGTGTTGAAATGGTTATGAACCATCACTTGAAAGCCAATATAATGTATTTAAATGTAACGAAGCATGAGATGCTTGAAAATGATGCAAGGTAGCATGAGAAAGAGTTGAGCATGTGATTTTAAAGCTTTGCTGAAAGTGTTTTCTAAGAATGCATTGTTGTATTGATTTTAGTTTGAGCTTGTCTCACTAAGCATTTGTGCTTACGCTCTCTCTTTCACCAATAATGCAGATAATTGAGGTGTTTATGGGCAACAAGGGAGCTAAGTGTGTCCAAGGGAATCCAAGCTCATGTGTGGTGAATTTTTCGTACACTATTAGTTTTGATAATTTGGCAATGAGAACCTAAGTTTTGTTTTGGGAGATGTATTAAACTCCATAAGGTTGTGGCATGTGTGCCTTGGTTGATTTGAATTGTAAATGGCCTTTAATGCTTGATTTGAAGTTTGTTTGCCTACTTGGTTTTTGATAATTGGAATCATGCCTCTAGACATGTGAAATTTCATGTTTGATGCTATGAATGTGTTTAGGAGTTCTAAACATGCACCTTTTATGTTTGATGACTTGTTGGTATGTTTGGGAAGTCATTAGGATGAGTTTGAATGGGTTTATGTATGAAAAACCAGCAAAATCTACAGTTTCTGGGCAAACCGTATCGAAACACTCTCTGGCGTATCGAAACAGGGGCATGTAATGGCCTTCGTGTTTCAAAACGGCTGGAGGCTGTTTCGAAACGATTTGGCTACTGGAAGGCCTCGTTTCGGAACCAGTCTCGAAACCAATCCGCGTATCGAAACGGCGTTGACCGTTTCGATCCTGCGTTTTGATACGGCAGGTGGGTGTTCCAAAACAGGATACCGTTGGGCACTGATTTGGATGGTGCTGAAGTTTGCAAGCCTTACATTATAGTCCCAAATGTTAGAGTTCCAATTGCTTGAGTTTGAGATGTCCATTTAAGTTGAATTTTGGCAGAGGAGCATGCAACTTGCCTAATTTCATATTGGTAACTTTAAAATCAGTAAAGACCTTCTAATTTTCAAAAATTACGTTTTGGTCCCTAAATTTGTATAATGTGCAATTGAGTCCATCTTTGTTGTTCAACGCTGTGCCTTTCTCATATATAGTTCATGAGTGCTCACTTAGGGTTAATGTGTATCTAGACAAGAATAAAAACAAAAAAAGGGTCGTAAATCAAGGTTGACTTTCAGGTTGACTTTGGTTTTCCTCATGTAATCTTTGTAGTTTGGGTCAATCGTCTAGGCCGAGCTAAGGGGGTTACATTTGGTGGTATCAGAGCTTAGTTCTCGTGAATGGTTTTGTGGGTGATGTATGTGTATTTGCATGATATGCCTTTTGGGTGAAAGAATGTTGTATGAATAGTGATGCATGGTTTCAATTGTGATGATATGATATGTTGGAATGTGTTAGAGGATCCTATTGCCATATCAAAACTAATGAAAGGAATTGTTTTCGAAAAAGAGTTTGAGTACTTGGATTACTTACCTTGTTGAGCCTAATTATGTTTATTGCATTTGTGTTAGTGCATTGTTTTCTTGTAAATGGGGCCGCGTAGAGAGATGCGAATGAATACAAGAGCTATGGCTCTGAATGAGAATGAGGAGAATGTTGAGAATGTTGTGGATTTACCTCCTCCTCCTGGTGTTGGACCACCCGGTGGTGAGGGTGCTGGAGATGGTAATGCTGGTGCTGGGGTCGCTGGACCTGAATGTGTGCAGGGGCAAGTTGATCCTGACATGACTGTGTTGATTCAGGCTATTGCTGGAGCCTTTCAGGCAGCAATAGCTGGAGCTCATTGAGCTGCGCATCAGGATGATGCTAATGTGAGATTGCCTTTGGAATGTCTTCACAGTCTGGGAGGGACTGAGTTTAGAGGTTTATCTCTGGAAGGATCTGAATCTTTGTTGGAAAGCACCAAGAGGATTTTGGGGCAAATGAACTACAATAATGTGCAGAAGTTGGGTTGTGTGGTGTCACTGCTGCATGATGACGCTTATACGTGGTGGACGACCACTGTCTCTGGAGTGGAGGACAATGATGTGACTTGGACGTTCTTCTTGAATGCGTTCAAGAAGAAGTATCTGGGTGTGCGATACCTAGATGATAAGAAAAGATAATTTATGTCTCTTGTGCAAGGAAGCATGAGGGTAGCTGAGTACAAGGTCCAGTTTGTCCGCCTTAGTCAGTATGCACCTGAGCTAATCCCTGATGAGCGGGAGAGGTGTGAACGTTTTCGTTATGGATTGGTAACGGATGTGAAGACTTTTATGCTTGCGGCTGAGTATACAAATTTTGATGTGCTTGTGTGTCGAGCGAAGGACATCGAGCAGAACTTGGGTTTGTCTTCCAGAGGCGTTAGTTCTAGCTCGAGAAAAAGAGCTGCTGATCATAGTTCTTGTGGTGGAAGGAACAAGAGAGGACGAGATAGGAGGTATCAGTCTACTGCTAGGAGTGGTAATGGAGGACATGGTACGTCTGTTCAGGGAGATAGGATGAGGGCTGATTAGAACACGTGCTGGACGTGGTAATGGAGGATATGGTACGCCTGTTCAGGGAGATAGGATGAGGGCTAATCAGAACACGTGCTAGACGTGTAGATCTCGTGGCCATTTGATGCGAGATTGTCCTCGAGCAGCGAGGGAGGTTCAACCTCCTGTTGCAGTGACATGTAACTTATGTTGGAATTGTGGTTCGGCAGATCACATGAGGAGGGAGTGTCCTTTGTTGGCCGGTGGTGGTCAGGGATGTGCTCCTGGGGTAGTTGCACCACAGAGAGGTCGTGGGCGCGGTCGTGGTAACTTTCAGCGCAAAGATGATGGTGGGAGGAATGTGGCGCATGTTGTGGCTGTTCAACCTGAGGGTGGTGGCCAGGCTCGAGTGTATGCTCAGCGTGAGGGAAGGAATGATACAGATGTGATCGCAGGTACCTTTACTTTGCAATCCTTGTCATTACTTTCCTTGATTGATTCTGGATCTACACACTCATACATATTATGTGAACATGCTCAAATGCTTGGTTTACCTGTTGAGTCTTTGGATGTTGGTATGCGTGTGACTAGTTCTTTTGGTGAGACGGTAGTGACATGGAAGTTGTATAGAAGATTTCCCTTGAAAGTGCAAAACCATGTTTTTCTTGTTGATCTCATGGAATTTCCATTCTATGGTTTTGATGTAATCCTTGGTATGGATTGGCTAGTTGAACATCGAGCTGTAGTGGGTTTTGAGAACAAGCGAGTTTCATTGAAACTTGTGGATGATTACGAGGTAGTGGTGGTGGGTGAAAATGTAAAGTTTCTTAGTAATGTGGTGTCTACCTTGGAAGCAAGTCGGATGTTGCGGCAAGGTTGCGAGGCTTATCTAGCCTTTGTTATGAATCCAAGTTCGAAGGAGGTGCGCGTTCAGGATATAAGAACTGTTCGTGAGTTCCCTGGAGTGTTTCCGGAGGAGTTACCTGGATTGCCGCCTAGTCGAGAGGTGGAGTTTGGAATTGAGATGTATGAAAACACAGCTCCAGTGTCCATTGCTCCCTATCGCATGGCACCTAAGAAGTTGAAGGAATTGAAGATGCAGCTTCAGAAGTTTCTTGACCGTGGTTTCATTCGGCCGAGTGTGTCACCTTGGGGTGCACCGATCTTGTTTGTGAAGAAGGATGGCACTATGAGAATGTGCATCGATTATCGTCAGCTGAACAAGTTGACTATCAAGAATCGGTATCCTTTGCTGAGGATTGATGATCTTTTTGATCAATTTCGGGGAGCGATTGTGTTCTCCAAGATTGACTTAAGGTCAGGTTACTACCAGCTTAAGGTGAAAGATGTGGATGTGCAAAAAAAAAAGCCTTTAGAACGAGGTATGGGCATTATGAATTCCTTGTAATGTCGTTTGGCTTGACGAATGCTCCTGCAACTTTCATGGACATGATGAATAGAGTGTTCCATGAATACTTGGACAAGTTTGTTGTAGTGTTCGTTGAGGATATCCTTGTGTATTCTCGTACTGAGGAGAAGCATGGGGGCATTTGAGGATTGTGTTGCAAGCGCAGTTGGAAAATCAGCTTTATGCTAAGCTGAGCAAATGGGAATTCTAGCTTAAGGAAGTTGTTTTCCTTGGTCATGTGGTTTCTGCTGAGGGGATTCGTGTTGATCCTCAGAAGATTGAGGCGGTGATGAATTGGAAGCCTCCTAAGTCTGTTCATGAGTCCGTAGTTTCCTTGGGTTGGCAGGATATTACCGGAGGTTTGTGGATGGATTTTCAAAGATTGCTGCCCCTTTGACGAAGTTGTTGCAAAAGGATGTCAAGTATGAGTGGACAGAAGCAAGGCATCAGGCTTTTGAGAAGCTTAAGGCACCTTTGACGCAAGCTTCTATCTTGGTTCAACCTGAATCAGGAAAAGATTTTGTGGTGTACAGTGACGCATTTTACGTTGGTTTGGGATGTGTGCTAATGTAGGAGGGTAAGGTGGTGGCTTATGCATCGCGCCAGTTGAAGGTGCATGAGCGCAATTATCCTACGCATGATATTGAGTTAGTTGCGGTGGTTTTTGCTTTGAAGATTTGGAGACATTATCTGTATGGTGAGAAGTGTACGGTGTACACGGATCACAAGAGCTTGAAGTATATGATGTCTCAGAAAGAGTTGAATCTTAGGCAACGACGTTGGGTGGAGTTGCTTAAGGATTATGATTTGACGATCGAGTACCATCCGAGAAAAGCTAATGTTGTAGCGGATGCCTTGAGTAGGAAGGTGGCAGTGGAGTTAAGGGCTATGTTTGCCAGCTTGAGTATTTCGCAAGATGGGGGTATGTGGCCGAATTGCAAGTGAAACCATCTTTGGTTCAGTTGATAAAGGATAAGCAGTTGTTGGATGATTCTTTGGTGCCACATGTTCAGGATATTGCTGTAACGCCCCGGTTTTGGGCTTAGGAGTTTTGGGCGTTGACCGGTTTGGTCAAAGTGCTGTTCGAATCTAAAAAGGTGAAATTAGGAAAGCCTAGTTCGGGTTGCATTAAAAATATGGAAAAATGTTCTAAAATCATCTTTTAATATAATTAAGTTAACTGTGAAATCAATTTTGGAAAAAGAGTTTTGGAAGTGTGACATTTTGGCTAGTGACCAAAATGTAATTTTCGAAAGTTTGGTGACTGTTTTATAAAGGGTTGAAACTTTGAATCTTTAAGGAGCTATTTTCCCAAAGGGAGTTTCTCCAGATTTTTCTAAGATATTTTGAGACTTAATTCTGATTTTAAAGATATAGAAAAGAGGAGGGAAAATCATTTTAGATATTTTTGCAACTAACTCCCTATTTTCTCAATTTCCTTTCTCTCATTTTCTCTCAACCCAAACACTTTCTCTCCAGAGGATTTGATCTGATTTTCTCACCTAAATTCCTCCTTTCAACTCTCTTTTGATTCCTAATCAACATATCTACAAAACCTCATCATTTGCTACTTGATTCATCAAGGTTTTAGATTCCAAAAAGAGGAGAAACTCAAGTTTGGAGGTAAGAATGTCCTTCTCCTCTAAACTATCAGTTCTTTACTGAAATTCCTAAGTTTTAAATCCTTAATTGATGTTTTATTAAAGGCTTTTGAGTTGTGAATTGGATCTTGGCTTATAATGCAAGATTTGGTGATTTTTGATGATTTTCGTTAGATCTGATTAATCTGTGATTTGAGATGTGTTTTTGATGTTAAATGAACTCTAAATTGATAAGGAATTGAGTTTTGATTAATGCAATCCATGATAGGTTGAGTTTCCTAAGTTTAGCTTGTGATTCTTGTTTGTTTTTGAGGTGATCTTGTGGATCTGATGTTGCTGGAGGTATAAGGTTGTTAATAGGTTGTTTTTAGATGTTAAATGATGTTAAAGGATGTGTGGTTTTGCTGGTTTATGGCTGGGCTTGGTTTAGAAGTGGTTTGGATGCATTTTCGGTTGTGTTTGGTGGCCGAAAAAGGAGTGTGGATGAGAGCAGCGAGTTTAGGTGCTTTCATTGAAGCAATTAATGCATGATGATGCATTAATCCTCTGCTTTGATGTGTTAAAACAGGGGAGGCATCTCTGGATCCAAGAATTGTTGATCCGGAAGCTTGATTTGGTGCTTCGGTAAGAGGTGAAGTGGAATCGGTGAGTGAAATTGGGTTTTCGGCTTTGAAACCAATGTCTTGGGAGCTTAGTTTAAGTCTAAACAACTTTGCTAAGCTCAAGTGTAAGTTTTCGGAAGTACTCTCTAGTGGTGGCCATGATTTTGTTGTGATGTAATGTGGTTGAATTGCATGTTTTAAATACTATTTTGAAAGCATGATTTAGCATGGTATTTTCTGTTTTTGTAAGCCATATGTTGAAGGAAGCTCAAGGTAAGAGTTCCTTGTTTTTGATCATTGATTAAATGTGGTTTGATGCTTTTAAATGCATGATGAATATGGCTTGATTTAATGCTTTAAAACAGTGGATTAAATTATGGAAATGATGTATATTGGCAAGTGATGTTTTGAAAAGGTTAAGGTCACTAAGGTGGTTAAAAGTCCTTGAGTGAGCCTTGTTACTTAAGAACATCAAGGTGGTTAAAAGTCCTTGAATGGTTCTTGTTGTGGACACAAAGGTGGTTAAAAGTCCTTGTGTGATCCTTTCCATGGTGTTTAAAAGTCCATGGGGCCATGGTGTTTAAAAGTCCATGGAGCCAAGGTGTTTAAAAGTCCTTGGGGCCAAGGTGTTTAAAAGTCCTTGGGGTGAAACTTGCTACGGACACAAAGGTGGTTAAAAGTCCTTGTGTGGTCCTCATTCATGGTGTTTAAAAGTCCATGGCCAAGGTGTTTAAAAGTCCTTGGGGCCAAGGTGTTTAAAAGTCCTTGGGGTGAAAGTTGATGAACTTGTTTTTAAAGAAATGGAACTTATCACTTGTGGCCAATATGACATGTTATGATATGAAGCATGAGATGCTTGTTTTAAGTATGCTTTTGAGCATGTGCAAATGTTGATTTGAAGCATGATTTATAAATGTTTTATAAATGCATTATTGAATGGTTTTTATGAGCATACCTCACTAAGCTTTTGCTTACGCTCTCTTTCGTTTTCTTAATTCAATAATGCAGATCATTAAAGTAATTTGAGGGCAGCAAGGAAGGCAAGCAATCAAGTGGTGGTAAAGCTCAATGTATGGAAGGTTTTCTTAAGAACATTTAGCTTTTGGTAATTTGGCAATGGGGGACCAATGTGTATGTTTTGGGAGATGTTTGGAACTCCCTAAGTATGTTGAATGTTGATGAGAATGTTGGTTTTTTTTGTGTTTAGCCTTACATGCTTGAATTGGAAGTTTATGCTTGAATGGTTTGCTTGTGTAGGAAGCATGCCTATAGATTTGGGGCTTTTTGCATATGATGTTATTTTGTTGATTTGTTGATACATGTAAGTCTCATATATGTTGAATTGCATGCTGGTAAAGTTTGGTAGCATTTGGAGCATGTTCGAATGATCAATTGCATGTTTAAGTGAGCTTTATGCTGCAATCTGTGTAGGGTGTTTCAGAACAGTGCACACCGTTCCGGAACGGGTGCCTTGAATGAACCCAGGCGTCCGAAACGGTTGGCACCGTTTCGAAACGGAAAGGCCACTGCCAGCCCCTGTTCCGGTACGCGTTGCGGAACGGCCCGTGTTTCGAAACGGGTTCTGCCTGTTCCGAAACGGTCGACCGTTCGGGGCTGACATTGGCAATTAAATGTCTTGAAATGTTTGCATTTTGGTCCTGAATCTTGTTTGTGCAGTTGTTTGAGTTCGGGAAGTCCTTTTGAGCTGAAATTTCACAGTGAAGCATGAAACCTGACTAATTTCAAGTTGGTAACTTTAATTTGGGTTAAGTCGTCATATTTATCAGAAATTACAATTTGGTCCCTAAAGTTGTAATTTGTTCAATTGGGTCCCTGTTTGATCTCTGATGTTTGTGATCTTTGAATATGTTGTTGAGTGATCACAATTAGGGATAATGTACATCTAGATAAGATTAAAAAGAAAAAAAAAGGGTCCTTAATCAAGGTTGACTTTCGGGTTGACTTTGGTTTTTCCCGTGTGACTTTCTTAATTCGGGTCAACCGTCTAGGCCGGGTTAAGGGGGTTACATTTGGTGGTATCAGAGCTGAGTTCTCGAGTAATTGGGAATGAATGTATGCATGATTGAAGTATGTTTGCCTTGTATGCTTGTTGATCGAAAGCATGTTTAGTGGCTTGTGATTTGTATGCAATTGAGTTGTATGCTGTGATGTAGCATGATGTGGGTACCCATTGCCAAATCGAAGCTAATGAAATGTTGTTGATTTTGAATGAAATTGAGCTTGAATACTTGGATTGCTTACCTTGCTGGGCCTGATCTTGTTTTATTTGCATTGTGATTGCATGGTAATAGTATGGCACCACGTAGAGAGTTACGAGGTAGTGTGCGAGCTACGGCTCCTAATGAGAACGAGAACGAGGAGAACACGGGTAGTGCGGTGTTACCCCCTCCTCCACCTGGTGGTGGTGCTGGGAGAGAAAGAGCTGAAGCTGCAGCTGGTGCTGGAGCTGCTGGACCAGAGGTTGGTCAGGGGCAAGCTATGCCTGATATGTCTATGTTGGTACAAGCTATTGCGGGTGCTTTTCGAGCAGCAGTAGCTGGAGCTCAAGGAGCTGGGCATCAGGGAGATGCTGGAGTTAGACTACCTTTGGAGCGTCTGCGCAGTCTTGGTGGGACGGAGTTCAGGGGTATGCCAGGTGAGAGTTCTGAAGCTTGGTTAGAGAGTACCAAGCGTATCTTGGGTCAGATGAGCTGCACGGATGTGCAAAAGCTGGGATGTGTTGTGTCCTTGCTGCAGGACGATGCGTATACGTGGTGGACGACCACCATAGCTGGGATTGTTGAAGCCGATGTTACTTGGACATTCTTTCAGAATGTGTTCAAGAGGAGATATCTGGGAGTGAGATATCTTGATGAGAAGAAGCGTGAATTCATGTATCTTACCCAAGGGAGCATGAGTGTGGCTGAGTATGAGGTGCAGTTTGTGCGACTCAGTCAGTATGCACCTGAGCTGATACCTGATGAGCGGGCAAGGTGCGAGAGGTTCCGTTATGGTCTTGTGACGGATGTGAAAATGTATGTGCTGGCCACTGAATATGATGATTTTGATGTGTTGGTGGGCCGAGCCAAGGATATAGAAATGAACTTGGGTTTATCTGCGAGAAGTGCTGGAGTAAGTGCTGGAAAGAGATCAGCTGAGTTTAGTTCCGGAGGTGGACGGAACAAGAGGGGACGTGATCAGAGGTATCAGTCCTCAGCCAAAAGAGGTGGTGGTGCACCTGCTAGAGGAGGCAATGCTAGAGCTGATCCGAGTGCTTGCTGGATCTGTGGTTCACGTGGTCACATGAAGCGTGACTGTCCTCGTGCTGTGAGGGAGGTGCAAGCTCCTGTTGCGGCAGCTGGGAATGGATGCTGGAATTGTGGTTCTGTAGACCACTTGAGGCGAGATTGTCCTAGGTTGGCTGGTGATCAGGTGCGTGCTCCTGTTGTTGCGGCACCGCAGAGAGGTCGTGGGCGTGGCCGTGGTAATTTCCAGAGGCGAGAGGAGGGTGGTCGTGGAGTAGCCCATGTTGTGGCTATTCAGCCTGAAGGTGGAGGCCAAGCGAGGGTGTATGCTCAGCGTGAGGGAAGGAATGATGCAGATGTGATTGCAGGTACCTTTACTTTGCAATCCTTGTCATTGCTTTCTTTGATTGATTCTGGATCTACACATTCATACATTTTGCGTGAGCATGCTGAATTGCTTGGTTTGCCTGTTGAGTCTTTGGATGTTGGTGTTCGTGTCACTAGTTCTTTTGGTGAAACTGTTGTGACCCGAAAGCTTTATAGAAGGTGTCCTTTGGTTGTTCAAGAACATGTTTTTCATGTTGATCTTATGGAGTTGCCCTTTTATGGTTTTGATGTGATCCTTGGTATGGATTGGCTTGCTGAGCATCGTGCTGTTGTGGATTGCGAAAATAAGCGAGTTTCGCTGAAGCTTGCGGATGATTATGAAGTTTTTGTGGTTGGTGAGAATGTGAAGTTTCTTGCCAATGTGGTGTCTACCTTGGAGGCGAGCAGGATGCTGAGGCAAGGTTGTGAAGCTTAGCTAGCTTTTGTGATGAATCCTAGCTCTAAGGAGTTGAGGGTGCAAGATATCAGGGTTGTGAAGGAGTTTCCTGGAGTGTTTCCTGAGGAGTTGCCTGGTTTACCTCCTAATCGCGAGGTGGAGTTTGGAATTGAGCTGTATGAGAATACAACTCCTGTGTCCATTACTCCCTATAGAATGGCACCTAAGGAGCTGAAAGAGCTGAAGACGCAGTTGCAAGAGTTGCTTGATCGTGGTTTCATCCGGCCGAGTGTGTCGCCTTGGGGTGCACCAGTCTTGTTTGTGAAGAAGAAGGATGGCACTATGAGGATGTGCATTGATTACCGTCAGCTGAACAAGTTGACTATCAAGAATCGGTATCCTTTGCCGAGGATTGATGATCTCTTTGATCAATTTCGGGGAGCTTTTGTGTTCTCTAAGATTGACTTGAGGTCAGGGTATTATCAGTTGAAAGTGAAGGATGTGGATGTGCCTAAGACGGCTTTCAGGACAAGGTATGGGCATTATGAGTTTCTTGTGATGCCGTTTGGTTTGACAAATGCTCCTGCTGCTTTCATGGATATGATGAATCGTGTGTTTCATGAATACCTGGACAAGTTCGTTGTGGTATTCATTGATGATATCCTCGTGTACTCGCGTACTAAGGAGGAGCACGAAGAGCATTTGAGGATTGTTTTGCAAGCCTTGTTGGAGAATCAGCTTTATGCTAAGCTGAGCAAGTGTGAGTTCTGGCTTAAGGAGGTGGTGTTTCTTGGGCATGTGGTCTCAGCTGAGGGGATTCGTGTTGATCCTCAGAAGATTGAGGCGGTGATGAATTGGAAGATTCCTAAGTCTGTTCATGAGGTCCGTAGTTTCCTTGGTCTGGCGGGATACTACCGAAGGTTTGTGGATGGTTTTTCCAAGATTGCTGCTCCTTTGACAAAGCTGTTGCAAAAGGATGTTAAGTATGAGTGGACGGAAGCGAGACAGCAGGCTTTTGAGAAGCTTAAGGCGGCTTTGACGCAAGCTCCTATCTTGGTTCAGCCTGAATCAGGGAAAGAGTTTGTGGTCTATAGTGATGCATCCTATGTTGGTTTGGGATGTGTGCTGATGCAAGAGGGTAAGGTTGTGGCTTATGCATCGCGGCAGTTGAAAGTGCATGAGCGCAACTATCCTACGCATGATATTGAGCTGGCTGCAGTTGTTTTTGCTCTGAAGATCTGGAGATATTATCTGTATGGTGAGAGGTGTACTGTGTACACAGATCACAAGAGTTTGAGGTATCTGATGTCTCAGAAGGAGTTGAATCTTAGGCAGCGGCGTTGGTTGGAGTTGCTCAAGGACTATGATCTGACGATTGAGTATCAACCTGGTAAAGCTAATGTTGTTGCGAATGCCTTAAGTAGGAAGGTAGCTGTTGAGCTGAGGGCTATGTTTGCTAGCTTGAGCATATCACGAGATGGTGGTCTTGTTGCTGAGTTGCAAGTGAAACCATCTTTGGTTCAGTTGATCAAGGAAAAGCAGTTGCTGGATGATTCCTTGGTGTCTCATGTTCAGGATATCGCGGAGGGTAGGCCTTCGGATTTCTACTTTAATGATGATGGTGTGTTGTGTTTTGGGAGTCGGATAGTAGTACCTGCTGATGCTGAGTTGAGGCGTGCTATTCTGACTGAAGGTCATAGTAGTCCTTTTGCTATGCACCCTGGTAGTACTAAGATGTATCATGATCTTCGTGATGAGTACTATTGGGTGGGTTTGAAGAAGGATGTTGCAGAGTTTGTGAGCAAGTGTTTGGTGTGTCAGCGAGTTAAGGCTGAACATCAGTTTCCTTCAGGGTTGTTGCAACCGTTGAAAATTCCTGAATGGAAGTGGGAGAGGGTTACCATGGATTTTGTATCTGGTTTACCTTTGTCTCCTTCGAAGAAGAATTTTGTTTGGGTGATTGTGGATCGCCTGACGAAGTGTGCGCATTTCTTGCCTGTGCATACTACGTTTTCCTTGGATAAGCTGGCAGAGCTGTACATTGCTGAGATTGTACGGCTGCATGGTGTGCCTAAGTCGATTGTGTCGGATAGGGATCCGAGGTTCACATCGCGTTTCTAGCAGTGTTTGCATCAAGCTCTGGGTACAAGGTTGCATTTCAGTACATCCTATCATCCTCAGTCGGATGGTCAGTCTGAGCGAGTTATCCAGATCTTGGAGGATATGTTGAGGTGTTGCGTGATTGAGTTCCAAGGTTCTTGGGAGAAGCATCTGCCTTTGGTTGAGTTCGCTTATAACAATAGTTATCAGGCGAGTATACAGATGGCACCATATGAGGCTTTGTACGGGAGGAAGTGTAGGACTCCTCTTTGTTGGGCTGAAACTGGTCAAAAGTTGGTTTCGATGCCGGCTTTGTTGAAAGGGACCACAGAGAAGGTGAAGCTCATTTGTGAGCGGTTGAAGGCTGCCTCTGATCGGCAAAAGTCTTACGCGGATTTGAAGCGTAAGGAGATAGAGTATGCGGTGGGAGACCGTGTGTTCTTGAAGGTTTCGCCTTGGAAGAAGGTGATGAGGTTTGGCCGAAAGGGTAAGTTGAGCCCTAGGTACATTGGACCATACGAGGTGGTTGAGCGTATGGGTCCTGTTGCGTATCGGTTGAGGTTACCTCAGGAGTTGGAGAAGATTCTTGATGTGTTCCATGTTTCTATGCTCCGGAAGTATAGATCTGATCCTTCGCATGTGATGCCTGTGGAGGAAGTGGAATTGCATCCGGATTTGACCTATGATGAGGAACCGGTGAAGGTTCTGGATTCGGATAGCAAGGTTCTTCGTGGCAAGACCATTGAATTGGTGAAGGTGCTGTGGAAGCATCGAGGTGTTGAGGAAGCCACGTGAGAACGGAAGGAAGACATGCTGAGGCAGTTTCCTTATCTCTTTCCTTCAGGTAAATTTCGAGGACGAAATTTCTTAAGGGGGGGAGAGTTGTAACGCCCCGGTTTTGGGCTTAGGAGTTTTGGGCGTTGACCGGTTTGGTCAAAGTGCTGTTCGAATCTAAAAAGGTGAAATTAGGAAAGCCTAGTTCGGGTTGCATTAAAAATATGGAAAAATGTTCTAAAATCATCTTTTAATATAATTAAGTGAACTGTGAAATCAATTTTGGAAAAAGAGTTTTGGAAGTGTGACATTTTGGCTAGTGTCCAAAATGTAATTTTCGAAAGTTTGGTGACTGTTTTATAAAGGGTTGAAACTTTGAATCTTTAAGGAGCTATTTTCCCAAAGGGAGTTTCTCCAGATTTTTCTAAGATATTTTGAGACTTAATTCTGATTTTAAAGATATAGAAAAGAGGAGGGAAAATCATTTTAGATATTTTTGCAACTAACTCCATATTTTCTCAATTTCCTTTCTCTCATTTTCTCTCAACCCAAACACTTTCTCTCCAGAGGATTTGATCTGATTTTCTCACCTAAATTCCTCCTTTCAACTCTCTTTTGATTCCTAATCAACATATCTACAAAACCTCATCATTTGCTACTTGATTCATCAAGGTTTTAGATTCCAAAAAGAGGAGAAACTCAAGTTTGGAGGTAAGAACGTCCTTCTCCTCTAAACTATCAGTTTTTTACTGAAATTCCTAAGTTTTCAATCCTTAATTGATGTTTTATTAAAGGCTTTTGAGTTGTGAATTGGATCTTGGCTTATAATGCAAGATTTGGTGATTTTTGATGATTTTCGTTAGATCTGATTAATCTGTGATTTGAGATGTGTTTTTGATGTTAAATGAACTCTAAATTGATAAGGAATTGAGTTTTGATTAATGCAATCCCGGATAGGTTGAGTTTCCTAAGTTTAGCTTGTGATTCTTGTTTGTTTTTGAGGTGATCTTGTGGATCTGATATTGCTGGAGGTATAAGGTTGTTAATATGTTGTTTTTAGATGTTAAATGATGTTAAAGGATGTGTGGTTTTGCTGGTTTATGGCTGGGCTTGGTTTAGAATTGGTTTGGATGCATTTTCGGTTGTGTTTGGTGGCCGAAAAAGGAGTGTGGATGAGAGCAGCGAGTTTAGGTGCTTTCATTGAAGCAATTAATGCATGATGATGCATTAATCCTCTGCTTTGATGTGTTAAAACAGGGGAGGCATCTTTGGATCCAAGAATTGTTGATCCAGAAGCTTGATTTGGTGCTTCGGCAAGAGGCGAAGTGGAATCGGTGAGTGAAATTGGGTTTTCGGCTTTGAAACCAATGTCTTGGGAGCTTAGTTTAAGTCTAAACAACTTTGCTAAGCTCAAGTGTAAGTTTTCGGAAGTACTCTCTAGTGGTGGCCATGATTTTGTTGTGATGCAATGTGGTTGAATTGCATGTTTTAAATACTGTTTTGAAAGCATGATTTAGCATGGTATTTGCTGTTTTTGTAAGCCATATGTTGAAGGAAGCTCAAGGTAAGAGTTCCTTGTTTTTGATCATTGATTAAATGTGGTTTGATGCTTTTAAATGCATGATGAATATGGCTTGGTTTAATGCTTTAAAATAGTGGATTAAATTATGGAAATGATGTATATTGGCAAGTGATGTTTTGAAAAGGTTAAGGTCACTAAGGTGGTTAAAAGTCCTTGAGTGAGCCTTGTTACTTAAGAACATCAAGGTGGTTAAAAGTCCTTGGATGGTTCTTGTTGTGGACACAAAGGTGGTTAAAAGTCCTTGTGTGATCCTTTACATGGTGTTTAAAAGTCCATGGGGCCATGGTGTTTAAAAGTCCATGGAGCCAAGGTGTTTAAAAGTCCTTGGGGTGAAACTTGCTACGGACACAAAGGTGGTTAAAAGTCCTTGTGTGGTCCTCATTCATGGTGTTTAAAAGTCCATGGCCAAGGTGTTTAAAAGTCCTTGGGGCCAAGGTGTTTAAAAGTCCTTGGGGTGAAAGTTGATGAACTTGTTTTTAAAGAAATGGAACTTATCACTTGTGGCCAATATGACATGTTATGATATGAAGCATGAGATGCTTGTTTTAAGTATGCTTTTGAGCATGTGCAAATGTTGATTTGAAGCATGATTTATAAATGTTTTATAAATGCATTATTGAATGGTTTTTATGAGCATACCTCACTAAGATTTTGCTTACGCTCTCTTTCGTTTTCTTAATTCAATAATGCAGATCATTAAAGTAATTTGAGGGCAGCAAGGAAGGCAAGCAATCAAGTGGTGGTAAAGCTCAATGTATGGAAGGTTTTCTTAAGAACATTTAGCTTTTGGTAATTTGGCAATGGGGGACCAATGTGTATGTTTTGGGAGATGTTTGGAACTCCCTAAGTATGTTGAATGTTGATGAGAATGTTGGTTTTTTTTGTGTTTAGCCTTACATGCTTGAATTGGAAGTTTATGCTTGAATGGTTTGCTTGTGTAGGAAGCATGCCTATAGATTTGGGGCTTTTTGCATATGATGTTATTTTGTTGATTTGTTGATACATGTAAGTCTCATATATGTTGAATTGCATGCTGGTAAAGTTTGGTAGCATTTGGAGCATGTTCGAATGATCAATTGCATGTTTAAGTGAGCTTTATGCTGCAATCTGTGTAGGGTGTTTCAGAACAGTGCACACCGTTCCGGAACGGGTGCCTTGAATGAACCCAGGCGTCCGAAACGGTTGGCACCGTTTCGAAACGGAAAGGCCACTGCCAGCCCCTGTTCCGGTACGCGTTGCGGAACGGCCCGTGTTTCGGAACGGGTTCTGCCTGTTCCGAAACGGTCGACCGTTCGGGGCTGACATTGGCAATTAAATGTCTTGAAATGTTTGCATTTTGGTCCTGAATCTTGTTTGTGCAGTTGTTTGAGTTCGGGAAGTCCTTTTGAGCTGAAATTTCACAGTGAAGCATGAAACCTGACTAATTTCAAGTTGGTAACTTTAATTTGGGTTAAGTCGTCATATTTATCAGAAATTACAATTTGGTCCCTAAAGTTGTAATTTGTTCAATTGGGTCCCTGTTTGATCTCTGATGTTTGTGATCTTTGAATATGTTGTTGAGTGATCACAATTAGGGATAATGTACATCTAGATAAGATTAAAAAGAAAAAAAAAGGGTTGTTAATCAAGGTTGACTTTCGGGTTGACTTTGGTTTTTCCCGTGTGACTTTCTTAATTCGGGTCAACCGTCTAGGCCGGGTTAAGGGGGTTACAATTGCTGAGGATAGACCATCGGATTTCTGTTTTAATGATGATGGAGTTCTATGTTTTGGAAGTCGGATAGTAGTGTCGAATGATGCGGAGTTGAGGCGTACTATTATGACTGAAGCTCATAGTATTCCTTTTGCTATGCACCCTGGTAGTACGAAGATGTATCGTGATTTAAAGGATGAGTACTATTGGGTGGGTTTGAAGAAAGATGTTGCGGAGTACGTGAGTAAGTGCATGGTTTGTCAGCGGGTAAAGGCTGAGCATCAGTTTCCTTCAGGGTTGTTGCAACCGTTGAGGATTCCTGAGTGGAAGTGGGAAAGGATTACCATGGACTTCGTGTCTGGTTTGCCTTTGTCGCCATCGAAGAAGAATTCGGTGTGGGTGATTGTGGATCGCCTTACGAAGTGTGCGCATTTCTTACCTGTGCACACTACGTATACCTTGGACAAGCTTGCAGAGTTGTACATTGCTGAAATTGTGCGTTTGCATGGTGTACCAAAATCTATAGTTTCGGATAGAGATCCGAGGTTTAAATTGCGTTTTTTGGGAGTGTTTGCACCAAGCTTTGGGTACGCGGTTGAATTTCAGTACTTCTTATCATCCACAGTCGGATGGACAGTCTGAGCGTGTTATCCAAGTGCTTGAAGATATGTTGAGATGCTGTGTGATTGAGTTTCAAGGTTCTTGGGAAAAATATTTGCCTTTGGTCGAGTTTGCTTATAACAATAGCTACCAGGCAAGTATTCAAATGGCACCTTATGAAGCTTTGTATGGCAGGAAGTGCAGAACTCCTCTTTGCTGGGCTGAAACAGGTCAGAAGTTGGTCACGATGCCAGCTTTGTTGAAGGGAACCACCGAGAAGGTGAAGCTCATTTGTGAGCGGTTGAAGGCAGCTTCTGATCAACAGAAGTCTTACGCAGATTTGAAGCGTAAGGAGAGTGAGTTTGTGGTGGGCGACCGTGTGTTTTTGAAGGTTTTGCCTTGGAAGAAGGTGATGAGGTTTGGCCGGAATGGTAAGTTGAGCCGTAGGTATATTGGAACATACGAGGTGATTGAACGTGTGGGTCCTGTTGCATACAAGCTGAGGTTTCCGCAAGAGTTGGAAAAGATACATGATGTGTTTCATGTCTCTATGCTTTGGAGGTATAGATCGGATCCTTCGCATGTTATGCTTGTGGAGGAGGTGGAGTTGAATCCACACTTGACCTATGATGAAGAGCCGGTTGAAATTCTGGATTCGGATAGTAAAGTTCTTCGAGGTAAGACCATTGAATTGGTTAAGGTGTTGTGGAGGCATCGTGGTTTTAAGGAAGCCACGTGGGAAAGAAAGGATGACATGAAGAAGCAGTTTCCTTACCTTTTTCCTCCAGGTAAATTTCGGGGACGAAATTTCTTAAGAGGGGGAGAGTTGTAACACCCCAATTTTGGGCTTAGAAGTTTAGGGTTTGGTCGGACCGGTCTTAGAAACGGTTCGAATATAAAAGGAGGTTTTAGGGAAAGCCTTGTTCGGGATGCTTTAAAAATATAGAAAAATATCTAAAAATCATCTTTTAATATATATAAGAGAGTGGTGAAATCAATTTTACAAAATAAGGTTTGGAAATACTACATTTCGGTGTAGTGACCAAAATGCGATTTTTGCAAAGTTTAGTAGTGACTGTTTTGTAAAGGATTGAAACTTTGAATCTTTAAGGAGCTAATTACCCAAAATGTTTTTCTCCAGATTTTTCCTCAATTTGGGTGATTTAATTAATGTATTAATTAAATAAAAGAAAAGGAAAATTACCTTTTGATTTTCATAACTACCTTTTCTCTAATTTTCTCTCATTCCTTTTTCTCTCAAAATCCCATCATCCAAACACTTTTTATCCAGCAACTTTAACATAGATTGTCAATTCAATTGATGAGATTTCCATCATCTATTGGTTCCTAATCAATCTTGCATCAAATCCTTTTGATTTTCACATTGAATTTTCAAGGAATTTGGCCCAAATCAAGGAGAAATCATCATTTAGAGGTAAGGTTGTTCTTATCCTCTAATACTCAGTTCTTTACTGAAATTCCCAAGTTCTCAATCCTTTATTAAAGTTTTATAAATGGTTTTAATGTTAGAAACATGATTTTGGCTTAAAACTTAAGATTTTGGAAGAGATCTTGAAGAATTTCGTTGTGATTGATTGGGCTCTATTTTGAGGTGGTTCTTTAATGTATTTTGGATATTAAATGATGTTAGAAATGAGGTTTTATAAATCCAATCACGAATAGGTTGTGTTAATTAAGTTTTTGCTCAAGAAAATGGTGGTTCTTGAGGTGTTCTTGGTGTTCTGTTATAGCTGGAGGTATAAGGTCGAGTTTAGGATTGTTTTTTATGGTGATTGATGTTTAGGAATGATTAGAAGTGATGGATCTTGTCTGGGTAAAGTTTTGGAAGAGTTTGGAGGTGATTCTGGTTGTGTTTGGTAGCTGAAATGTTGGTTTTAGATAGAGCGACGAGTTTAAGAGTGTTGGCTGAAGATTTCAATGCATGATGATGCATTAATCCTCTTCATTGATGTGTCTAAAATAGGGGAGACATCTTCGGACACCTTTGGAGTTGATTTGGAAGCTTAATTGGCGTTTCGGCAAGCAAGCGAAACATAATTGGTGAGTGGAGATGGTTTTCCAGCTTTGAAACGGTTATTTGGAGGTTTTGGGAGCTTAGTTTAAGTCTAAACAACTTAGCTAAGCTCAAGAGTAAGTTTTTGGAAAAACTCCCTCGAATGTGCTAAGATGTGGTTTGATGCATTAGTTATAAAATGCATGTTTAATTTCTGTTTTGGAAGCATGTTTTAGCATGATTAATGCTGGTTTTGAAAGCCATGTATTGAAGAATGCTCAAGGTAGGAGATCCTTGGTTTGACATGATATTAATTTGGTAATGATGCATGGGGATGCATGATGTTTAATGGCTTTTCTCAATGCTTTAAAACAGTGAATTGATGATGGTATTTGATGTATATTGGCAAGTGATGAAATGATTTTAAAGTACTTGAATCGGATATAGTTAGCCAGCTATAGGATTGGGTGCACCGTAAGTAAAGTCGCCTTGGATGTTAAGGGGTTGTGATTGTACCGTAAACTCCATCCAAGTACCCTAACGATTGAGGTAAGATCACAACAGTGGTTGTAAATTCCGTGTGTGGATCTTGTGTTATGTGTCCCTTACTCTCATTAGTGGAATTATACAACTACCGATGAGCGGTGTTGAGGGGTTGAGATTGTACCGTTATACTCCACCACGGGTGTCACATCAATAGAGGGATTGCTCTTGAGTGTGAACCTTGTGTAGTTTGGTAGTGTGTATGAAGCGTGTGGGACAACGCTTGTAATCCGCTTATCCGATTGTGTTTTGTGTTGAAATGGTTATGAACTATCACTTGAAAGCCAATATAATGTATTTAAATGTAACGAAGCATGAGATGCTTGAAAATGATGCAAGGTAGCATGAGAAAGAGTTGAGCATGTGATTTTAAAGCTTTGTTGAAAGTGTTTTCTACGAACGCATTGTTGTATTGGTTTTAGTTAGATCTTGTCTCACTAAGCATTTGTACTTACGCTCTCTCTTTTACCAATAATGCAGATAATTGAGGTGTTTAAGGGCAACAAGGAAGCTAAGTGTGTCCAAGGGAATCCAAGCTCATGTATGGTGAAGTTTTCGTACACTATTAGTTTTGATAATATGGCAATGGGAACCTAAGTTTTGTTTAGGGAGATGTATTAAACTCCCTAAGGTTGTGGCATGTGTGCCTTGGTTGATTTGAATTGTAAATGGCCTTTAATGCTTGATTTGAAGTTTGTTTGCCTACTTGGTTTTTGATAATAGGAAGCATGCCTCTAGACATGTGAAATTTCATGTTTGATGATATGAATGTGTTTAGGAGTTCTAACCATGCATCTTTTATGTTTGATGACTTGTCGGTATGTTTGGGAAGTCATTAGGATGAGTTTGAATGAGTTTATATATAAAAAACCAGCAAAATCTGCAGTTTCTGGGCAAACCGTATCGAAACACTCTCTGGCGTATCGAAACGGGGGCCTGTAATGGCCTTCGTGTTTCGAAACGACTAGAGGCTGTTTCGAAACGATTTGGCTACTGGAAGGCCTCGTTTCGAAACCAGTCTCGGAACCAACCTGCGTATCGAAACGGTCAATGTCGTTTCGATACTGCATTTCGATACGGCGGGTGGGTGTTCCGAAAAAGGAGACCGTTGGGCACTGATTTGAATGGTGCTGAAGTTTGCAAGCCTTACATTATAGTCCCAAATGTTATAGTTGCAATTGCTTGAGTTTGAGATGTCCATTTAAGTTGAATTTTGGCAGAGAAGCATGTAACTTGCCTAATTTCATATTGGTAACTTTAAAATCAGTGAAGACCTTCTAATTTTCAGAAATTACGTTTTGGTCCCTAAATTTGTATAATGTGCAATTGAGTCCCTCTTTGTTGTTCGATCACTGTGCCTTTCTCATATATGTTTCATGAGTACTCACTTAGGGTTAATGTGTATCTAGACAAGAATAAAAAGAAAAAAGGTCGTAAATCAAGGTTGACTTTTGGGTTGACTTTGGTTTTCCCCGTGTAATCTTCGTAGTTCGGGTCAATCGTCTAGGCCGGGCTAAGGGGGTTACAATCACAACCCCTCGCCATCCAAGGCGAATTTATTCATGGTGCACCCAGTCCTATATGCAGCTAGCTATATCGGATTAAAGTAACCAAAAGCTTTTTCCATCATATGCCAATATAATCATTTAACAACATTATTTCACTATTTAAAAGCATAAATAAAAATGCCACTTCCACAAGCATAAACATGCTTAATATCCAATGCATACATTTCATAAATCCTAGGATTCACTTACCAAATGTATTCTTAACCAAATGGCATTAAACACCAGTATTATCAATGCTTAAAACATGCTTTAAAATAGTAAATAAATTCGCATTTAAATCAAGTGCATTTCCAACAGAAACATAGCATAATCCAAGAGAGACTTTCAAATCACTTACTCTTGAGCTTAGCTAATTGTTTCAAACTTACACTAAGCTCCCAAGGCCACGTTCAAAGAGTAATAAAGCAAGAAAATCAATTTCCACTCATCGATACGTGAATCCTTGCTCGCCGAGACGAAAATCACCCTTCCGAAGCCTCCACAAAAGCTTCGTTTGCTTCTGGATCAAGATCCCCTATTTTTAGATCATCAAAACTGAGATCCAAATGCATTAAAATGCATTTCAACACCAGCAACCAAACTCAAACTCGCTGCTCATCAAAACTACAAAAACTTACCCATCCGAAACAACTGAAAACTCAATCGATTGCTTCCTAAACCAAGCCCAAGCAACATACATCACTTTCAACCATTTGTAAACATCAAAACTCATCTAAAAACAACCTGAACACATCCTTATACCTCCAGCATGCATAACACCATCAATTCACCTCAAAAACCCAACTAAAACCTTCAAGAAACTCAAGGATCTCAAGGATTTCGAGATCTAAATTATCAAAACCCTTTTTCAACATGATAATCAACTTAAAACTCAATTAAAAGGAATCCGAAAAAGAGCTTATCAAATCCAATCTGAAAATCAAGATTTTAATCACATTTTTGCAAGATTTTGATCTCAAATCAAAACTATAATAAAAGCCCACCCAAAAACATCAATTAGAAGTCAAAGATCTTGGGAATTTCAATAAAGAACCTATATTGAAGGTTGAGAACGAGATTTACCTCCAATCCTTGCCTTCCTTAAGGTTTGACAAGTTTTAGCTTCACAAAACTTGAAAATCTTGAAGAGAAATCTTGAAATTGATTTGGGAGAAAAGAATTTTGGAAAAATGAGTTGGGAAAATGATTTTTCTAAAATGAGAGGTAGTTACATGAAATGAAATCTCAATATCCTATTTTATTAATTTTAATTAAGTAAAACCTTTTTTATTTAATCATCTAAAAACCCTTTTAAAACACATGTCAATTTAAGGAAGGTGAAATTGCACCATATCTTCCTAAAGATTCTAAGCTTTTTGGCTCATCTTTTTAAAATTACATTTTCCACAATTTTGAAACTTCACATTTTGGTCACTGCCCAAAATGTACCACTTCCAAAGCCTATTTTGTAAAATTGATTTGACCAACCCCTTAAACATGATTTAAGAGGATTTTTAATAATTTTTACCATATTTTTATCCTTTTCCGAACCATGATTTCCCTAAACCACCTAACGCGATTGAAATCGTTCTTGACCAGTCCAATCCGATGTCAAAAAAATCTAGGCCCAAAACCGGGGCGTTACAAGTTTTGAGTTGATTATTATGTTGAAAAAGAGTGTTGATAATATAGATCCCGAAATTCTTGAGATCCTTGATTTTCTTGATGGTTGTAGTTGGGTTTTTGAGGTGGTTTGATGGTGTTATGCTTTCTAGAGGTATAAGGAAGGGTTTATGTTGTTTTTAGATGTGTTTTGATGTTTAATAATGGTTGGAAATGGTGTATGTTGGTTGGGCTTGGTTTATGAAACAATTGACTGAGTTTTCGGTTGTTTGGGATGGGTAAATTGGTGTATTTTGGTGAGCAACGAGTTTGTGTTTAGTTACTGGTGTTGAAATACATTTTAATGCATTTGGATCTCTATTTTGATGCTCTAAAAACAGGGGATCTTGATTCGAAAGAAAGTGAAGCATTTTTGGAGGCTTCGGAAGGGTGGTCTTCGTGTCGGCGAGCGAGGTTTCGCGTATCGGTGACTGGAAATGGATTTTCCAGCTTTGTAATGCTTTGAGTGTGGTGTTGGGAGCTTAGTGTAAGTTTGAAACACTTAGCTAAGCTCAAGAGTAAGTAAATCGAAAGTATGTCTCGGATTGTGCTATGTTTTTGTTGGAAATGCACTTGAATTAAATGTGGATTGATTACTGTTTTAAAGCATGTTTTGAGCATTGATGATGCTGGTTTTTAATGCCATTTTTTAAGGATGCACATGGCAACTGATCCTTGGATGTATGTGATTAATGCATTTGGTTTAAGCATGTTTATGCTTGTGAAAATGGCTTTGTGATTTATGCTTGTAAAATAGTGAAATGATGATGTTAAATGATTATATTGGCAAGTGATGGAAATGGTTTTTGGTTACTTTAATCGGATATAGTTAGCCGGCTATATGATTAGGTACACCGTATATAAATTCGCCTTGGATGTCGAGGGTTTGTAATTGTATCAAACACTCTATCCAATTACCCTAATGATCGAGGTTAAGATCACAACGGTGGATGGTTTAATCTCGTGTGTGGATCTTGTGGTATGAGTCTCCTGCTCTCGTTAGTGGAATTATACAACTACCGTTGAGTGGTGTTGAGGGGTTGTGATTGTACCGTTAAACTCCACCACAGGTGTCACAAAGGTTGATGGTTTAATCCCGTGTGTAAGCATTGAGGGTCTAGTAGTGTGTATGAAGCATGTGGGACAACGCTTGTAATCCGCATATCCGATTGTGTCAATTGTGTTGGTTTTGATATAGATTGTTAATGATCACTTTCAAGCTAATATAATGATGTTGAGAAATGAATTAAGCATGTGATGCTTGGGAAATATGCTAGAATGCATGTGATGCTTGGTTTTAGCATGAGCAAAGGATTTTGCTGTTATTTTTATGATGCTATGAGCATGTGGTTTTAAAAGTGCATTGATGCTTTAAAGAGCATGTTTTAAAGGAATGCATATGTTGACAAATGATGATGTTTTGGTTTTACAAAATGCATTGATGAATGTTTTGTTTTTAGCGATCCTCACTAAGCTTTATGCTTACGCTCATTTATTTCATCAATGCAGAGAATTGAGCATTAGAGGCAGCAAGAAAGCAAGGGGGAATCCAAGTGTTTGGCTAAGCAATATATGTGGTTTTACTTTAGTGTAATAAGAGGCAATGGGTGAGATTTCTACTCTCGGTTTGTTGGGTGATGCTAAACCCCTTTATGCATGTTTGGTTTATGTTTTTGGACTTGTAAATGGTCTTTAATTGGGTTGTGGCCTTGCTTATGGTATTTTGAATATGCTATGGTTTATATTTTAAAGCATGCTTGAGTAGCTAAAGCCTCAACTTGAATTGCCATGTTTGATGCTTGTGTTGTGTTGTTTGTTGATGCTCATATGTTTGGTAAGTTGATTATAACATGTATGGATGTTTTAAGCATGTTTCGATGTTGTTAAATGTGTTTAAATGGATGTTGAAAGTGCAAGTCTGGTATGCGTATCGATACTTGAGGAGGAGTATCGATACACTAAGGCCAAATTCAGGCTTTTCAGCTTAGGTGTACCGATACGATTTGGCCGCGTATCGATACGCCTAGGAAAAAGATTGAAGGCCGTATCGATACGGCCTTGGGTGTACCAATACCTTTGTTTTCCAAAAATCACTACTTTCAACCCGCGTATCAATACATGCTGAGGTGTACCGAAATGTGGTCGTTAATTTCAGTTAATGGAATCTTTTTAAGTTCTGAATTGTTGCATCTTGGTCGCTAAATGTTGTATGTTCAATTGGATGAGTTTGAATGATCCGTTTGAGCTGAATTTTGGCATATTGGCATGTTCCATGACTAATTAAGGATTGGTCACTTTAAAATCTGAAAATTCCTTGTATTTTCTAGAAATTACAATTTAGTCCCTAAAGGTCAAATGTATGCAATTGAACCCCTAATCAAACTCCGATCGTTGTACCGTTTTCGCCTAACTGCTTTGGTGAACATATAGGATAATAATGTGCATCTAGAGAAGATAAGAAGAAAAAAATGTCATTAATCGAGGTTGACTATAACGAGTTGACTTTAGTTTTCCCTATGTAATCTTCTTAGTTCGGATCGTGTGTCTAGGCCGAGCTAAGGGGGTTACATTTCCATGGTGCGTGGGACAAAAATGTTGCCATTGGTATAATTCGCCTATAACAATAGCTATCAGGAGAGCATACAAATGGCACCGTACGAGGCTTTGTATGGACGAAGGTGTCGTACAGATGTGTGTTGGGCAGAAGTGGGGTAAAAGTTGGTTCATTTACCGGATATGCTCAAAGGTTCAACCGATAAGGTGAAGCTCATTTGTGATCATGTAAAGGAGGCTTCGGATCATCAGAAGTCTTACTCAAATTTGAAGCGTAAGGAAATTGAGTTTGAGGTTGGTGAGAAAGTTTTCTTAAAAGTTTCTCCTTGGAAGAAGGTGATGAGGTTTAGACGAAAGGGTAAATTGAGCTCGAGGTTTATTGGACCCTATGAGGTGCTTGAGAGGATTAGCCCTGTTGCGTATATATTGCGGTTACCGCCGGAGTTGGAGAAGATACATGATGTTTTCCATGTATCCATGCTTAGGAGGTATCGTTCGGATCCTTCGCATGTGTTGCCGGTTGAGGAAGTGGAGTTAAATCCGGACATATCTTATGAAGAGGAACCGGTAGATATTTTGGATTCAGATAATAAGGTGCGTCGCGGAAAGACCATTGAATTAGTGAAGGTGCTTTGGAGACACTGAGGTGTCAAAGAAGCGACATGGGAAAGGAAGGACGATATGAAAAATCAGTTTCCCTATCTCTTTCCACCAGGTAAATTTCGAGGACGAAATTTCTTAAGTGGGGGAGAGTTGTAATGCCCCGTTTTTGGGCCTAGGTGTTAGCTGGATTTGGTTAGGCGGTTCGGTTCGAACCTGTTAAGCGATCTAGTCTTGTTTCGGGAAATAATTAAATTAAAAGGTTTTTGGTCGGATAAAAATATGGGAAAATTTCCTAGAATCATAATTATATATATGATTAATTTTGGTAAAGGTAATTTAAAGAAAACAATTTTGGAAATCGGACATTTTGGTTTAGTGACCAAAATGTAAAAATGGTAAAGTCTGATTTAATGGCAAAACGTAAAAGGCTAATGCTTTGAATCATTAAGGAGAAATACCAAGGGCTAATAGAGACT
Source organism: Hibiscus tridactylites (assembly GCA_958450335.1). Lineage (NCBI taxonomy): Eukaryota > Viridiplantae > Streptophyta > Magnoliopsida > Malvales > Malvaceae > Hibiscus > Hibiscus tridactylites. The sequence continues at coordinate 34,259,816 of OY288289.1, read as the reverse complement.
TTTCCTCATAATTTATAATTTTGATTAAATAAATTATATTAAAAAGACGGAGGCAAGTTAAAATAGTTTTTCATTTTCTCACAATTAGATTTGACGATAGTTTTCTTCTCACTTTTCTCTCATAATCCCTTCATCCAAACAACAAGATTTTCAAGGTAAACTCTAAATTTGATTTGGATTTCAGGGATTTATCTATTTTCTTTTGATCCTTTATTAAATCTCTTGTTTTCTCTTTGGTTTTCTTTCAAAAATGGAGAAATAGCTCATCGTTAGTGGTAGGTTCGTTCTTCTCCTCTAATGACATGTTCTTTACTGAAATTCCCAAGTATTTAGTCTTTTACATATTGTTTTTAATGGGTTTTTATACATTAATTGATGAAATCATGTTTAATTGAGGTTTCTTGAAGATTTATGGTGAATCTTCGGATTTGGTATTAATTGTTGAGTTAATGATTGATTATTAACATGTTGTTATGGGTTAATAATATTAACTTGATGGATTTTGTTAAGTAATCCCAAACCTAGTTAGATTGCTAGATGTTAGAGATGAAATCTTGAGTTTTAGGGGCTGTTGTTGTGATTTCTTGATAGCTGGAGGTTTGTAGAGGTTAGAGAAGTGTTTTAGGTTGTAAATGGATGAAGATTGATGGTAGATTTTGTTGGGTAATGTTTGGGAGCGGTTTAGAGTGGTTTTGTCGATGTTTTCGGGTTGTATCGGTTATTAATTGCTTGGCGAATGTTGGAATTGAGTGGGGGTTTGTGTTGATGGAGGTTTGGTGCAAGAGTGTGCATTAATCCTCTGTTTTTCTTTGGTTAGAAACAGGACAAGATGGTGCTTAATCGTTAGAAGGCGTATATGGATTTAAATGATATATTGGCTTGGTGATGAGATTTCTAGTATCGGATATGTTGGTCGACCAATAGGATGTAAATTGCACTATAATTTATAAAATTCACGCATGAGATAAATTCTTCGGTTTCACAATAAGGGTAGTGCTATTGTGATGTGAGTGATAGGGGTAGTGTTATCACCAACGGGCAATGCGGGTAGTAGCATCCCGACCAAAGTGAGATAATGGTGAGGGTAGTTTCACCATGTGACTTGATGATGGTAGTGCCACCAAGGTATTCACATATCTGATCATTAATGGATAGAGGTAGTGCTACCCAAGGATGGGGTTAGATTCCATCTGGTTCACTTGAAGTGCCAATATATGGATTGAACATGTATCATGGTTTTGAAATGCTTTTGTATAAAGACTCTTATACATGATGTTATTGCTTTAGGAGATGTAAGCATGAGAAGCTTGATTTGGTTTTGCATTGAGATATGCATGAGATGATGATACATTTGGTTTGTAAAGATGCTTTAATTGTGGTTTCAAAAGCATGAGAAAGATGAACATGATGTGGTTATGTTTTAAAGGAAGCATTGTTTTAAAAAGTGCATTGTTGTATTTAAATTGAGCTTTTCCTCCCTAAGAAAATATGGTTATGCTCTCCTTTCCAACAATGCAAAAATATTTTTGGCTTAAGGGTTTAAATAGCCCCTAAACTTTTCACAAAAATCAATTAAGCCCCTAGACTTTTTTAATCTCAAATAAGCCCTCAAACTTAAGAAAAAAAATTAATTTGGCCCTTTGACCAACGTTGACTGTTAATTTAACGGTGTTTTTAAATATGACACATGTCGCAACATGATAGTGCCACTTGTCATTTCTAGGATTTTTAAATTTTAAAAAATAGAATAAATTCTTAAAAAATTCTATAAATTTATTTTAAAAATAAATAAAATATTTTTAAATTTCGAATTTTTTTATAAATAATAAATAATAATTTTTAAAAGGTTAAAGTATTTTAAAAAATTAAATATATTAAAAATTATTATAATAAAATTATAAAAATAATTTAAAACATTTTAATAAAAAAATTCCAATTTTGTTTCAAAAATTCTTGAAAATTCTAAAATAATATTTTAAAATTAAAAATATTTTTAATTGTGTGATTGTATAATATTAATTTTTAATATCTTTAATTTTTTAAATATTTTAATCTTTCAAAAATTATTATATATTATTTATAAAAAAATTGAAATTAAAAAATATTTTTATATTTTTAAAATATTTTTTTAGAAATTTTTATTTTTAGAATTTATTATGTTTTTAAATATTTTTTAACATTTAAAAATCCTTGAAATGACAAGTGGCACTATCATGTTGCACATGTGTCATAAATTACTTTAAAAAAATAACTCGTTAAAGTTAATGGTCAACGTTGGTCAAAGGGCTAAATTAATTTTTTTTCTTCAGTTCGAGGGCTTAATTGAGTGCAAAAAAAAAGTTTAAGGGCTTAATTGATTTTTTTTTTTGCAAAACTTTAAGGGCTTGTTGAACCCTTAAGCCTATAATTTTCTTTGTCTTCGAGTAATTGACTTCCCCAACCATGTAAACTAGCAGCTCGTCTCTATACCATAGATATGTGAGGGTCGGGGGAGTGCTCATATATTTCTTTAATTCTTCCAAGGTGTTATGTCATCTTGGCATCCATTGGACGGTGGTAGAGCGGAGGATTTTAAAGAAGGGCATGCATTTCTCTACCATTTTAGAGACAAGATGAATTAGGGCCACCGCACTTCCAGTTAGTCTCTGGACTTTCTTAATCTTGCTGGGTGCTTCATTTCTAGAATGACAGTGATCTTTCCCGGGTTGGCTTCATTTCCTTTGTCTGACATTAAAAAGCCCAGGAATTTTCTAGTACAGACTCTAAAAGTTCATCTGCATGGGTTTAGACGCATGTTGTACTACTTCAGAACTTGGCATACTTCTTCCAGATCTTTAGTGTGCTGCTCCATGGATGAGCTCTTCACGATCATGTCATCTACATACGCCTCCATGTTCCTTCCTATTTGGTCCTTGAAGATTTTGTTTACCAACTGTTAAAAAAGTAGCCCCGACGTTTTTCAGCCCGAAAGTCTGATCTTTGTAGTAGAAGAGTCTGTCCTTCGTGATGAATGATGTCTTTTCTTGATCATTAGGGTTTATAAGGATCTGGTTGTATCCTGAGAAGGTGTCCATGAAGCTCATGTATTTGTGCCCAGCGGTGGAGGGTACCAACTTGTCGATGGATGATAGTGGAAAGCTGTATTTAAGGCAAGCCTTATTGAGGTCTGTGAGGTTATGCACATGCTCCAGCTTTTGTTCACCTTCTCCACCATTACTACGTTATAGACCTAGTCGAGATAAGTCACTTCTTTGATGAAGCCCACAACCAATAGTTTACTCGTTTCTTGTCTCACTCCTTGAATCTTATTTATGGCCAACTTTCCCTTCTTCTGATGCAATGGCTTCGCGGACGGACTGACGCACACCAAGTGCCTTATGATAGAGGTATCTATCCTCAACATACCTGTCGCGGACCACGCGAAGACATCGGAGTGTGATCTTATGACTCTCACCAACGATCGTATTTTCTATTCGGGCAATGCGGTGGCTATCTGAGTGGTCTTACTCATGTCCTTTTCGAAGAGGGAAAACGGTTTTGTTTACTCGGCGAACCTAGCTTTTTTGGAGTCTAAATCTCCAATTACATCCAAGCTTTCCAAGCCGAGTTCCAGTTTCATCACATTGACCCACTGGTCGACTAGCGGGGGATCAAAGGTGCTTTCGGGATGCACAGTGGGAGAGTGAAACGAGATTTGCAGGGATATAATGTGGCATTCACTGGCCGTCTGCTGGTCATACTTCATGTAACCTTTTCCCCTAAGGGTGGTGAATTTAACCGTCAAATTGAAAGTTGCCAAGATTAGCTTGGCCTTTCTCATCAGCGGTCTCTTGAAGATGGCGTTATACCTCGAGGGCTGGTCCACCACGATGAACTCTACTTCTATGATGGTGGTATTTCCCCATCTACCAGGATGACAAAGAGGTTGACCGATCCTTTAATGCGGATGGAGTGTTTGGAGAATCCATAGATTAGAACACATGACTTTATTTTGTCGAGGGATCCTTTCGATTGTTGAAATATGCTCCACCGTAGTACTTCTACAGTGCTCATATTGCCTATCAGTATTATCTTGACGATGTAGTTGTCGATCTGTGCTGAAACCACCAAGGGATCACCTGACATCTCATCCAATACTTGTGCTGAATCCACGTCTCATCGAAAGAACGCTTGTAATATTGGGCCTACCTCTAGAGGATAGATGCGGGGTGCTGAGGGGTTGTGTTCATTTCCAACAATGTAGATTAGTGAGCTTACTGATAACAAAATAGCAAGAGAATTCACCCAAGACATCACATGATTTACAAGTATGGGTTTTGACACTTTTAATAAGGTAGAATGGTAATGGGGAGGGTACCTCGGTATTTGGGAGGGGATTGTTTAAACTCCATGGTTTAGCAAGTGTGTTTTGCCTTTTAAGACTTGTAATAGGCCTTCATATGTTGTTATGCTTTGCTTTGTGGATTTTGATACTCTATGTTGATTGCTTCTAGGTTGCATGCCTTTAGAGTAATCATGTTTTGCAATTGTTGATGATAGATGCCTTTGATGATGCCTATGTGTTGGATAAATATCTGGTGGATGTTTATCTATGATTGCAAGATTGTAAAGTGCTCATAAGTACTATATTTTGTATGCATTCCATGTCACATTATTACCGTTCTTAAGTGCATTTTAGACATATTAGGTGCATACATGCATTATTTACAGTATTCTTTGCTTTGCCTTGTTTTTGTTGGATATCTTTGATTTGGGAAGAAAAGATACTATTTTAGTTTAGTTTTAGTTTCAGATGCTAGAAGCTGTCAGAAGGAGAGAGGAGATGAGGTACTGATTTTGAGGCAGCAAGCTAAGGAGCTGTACTGAAGTAGCTTAACACAGAGAGAGATGTTGTCGAGTAGCTGCCGCCGCCATATCTGCCGCTCAGGACAACAACTTGATGATTTAGTGAATTGTAGTGCGATTGGAAGAGTATAATTTTCTGAGTCCAATGAGCCCATCCATGCAATTTGTTTATGCTGAAAACAGCGGACACAGCCGCCAAAGGAGAAATTGTCTAATGCGGCTTAAGCTTACTTGTGGTACAAAGAGTCTAATTTCAGTCAAAGAAGTCAGATTTAAAGGATGCATTCATGCAAAAGCTACTTTATCATGAGGAAGACTTCTACTCCAAGGAGGACTTAACCTAGGTCATGCCCTATATATACCCGATCCTACCTTGTATTCTAGAAAACTCATAGTCGTCATAGCTTAGGTTTCTCTTGTGTTTTCTTGCCACCACTATGTTCTAAATTCTCTAGGGTTTTTGTTGTGTTGTAAAGTAGTTGTGAGAAAGGTTGTTTAGGTTTATGTTTTTTATTGCAATAAATTCAAGGTTTGCTTATTTCATGTTCTTTATTGTTTTCAATTGAGTTTGAAAGATCGATTGTGAGCAATACATTTGTTTGGAATCGAGAGAGTCAAACCCCCGAATGATGTAAGCACGATCTCATCAATACTAGGTGTTGATAAATCGAGTCTAGACATAGGTTAGGATTTAAGGCGGCTAAAAGAGGACGAACCAAAGGTTGTTGTTCATTGCAAGATTCACGTCGACGGGTATTATCTACAGCGGGCATCAACAATATTCTAACATAAACAAAAGCTGAATCATTATCGAAGCGTTCTACCGAGCCTTGAAGGTCTGCCGAGTTTGCCACCGAGCCAATCGTCCATTCCATCTGCCGAGGCAGTGAAAGCGTCAAAGCACCAATCTGCCATCTTCCGCCAAGGCAGCAAAGTCTGGCAGTGCAATACAACTTATCATATTCAACGCAGTTTCACACTACGGAGAAACATAACCTGTCCCATTCCATCAATCTAATCTCCTCTCTTATTTACTTGTGTTTATTTAATTTAAAATATTTTACAAACTGAAACTTACTTGTGCATTTAAAATATTCTTTGTGCAGGAATTTATATTCGAGTTAGCTGTCCAATCCTCGTGGGAGATGATATTTTTTATATTATAACTTGATGAGAGTGTGCACTTGCGCTCATATTTAGAGAACACCCCAACGCTCTACAAAGATGATTGGTGGTCATATGGTGTGCTTTAAGGTGCTTAAATGTTGTTGTTTTAGTGCAGATCTGGTATGTGTTGCGAAATAGTAGCAGTCGTTTCGATACAGCTTGCATATTTGGCCTTAATGTTTTAGAACACTGCTAGGCTATTTCGATACGCCTAGTTATAATTTGAACCTGTATCGAAACTCGGGGTCGTTTCGATACGGCTCTTCTTTGTTTGAGTGTGGGGGAGTCCAATTTGGGGATTTGGTTCTAGAACGGGTAAAGGCTGTTTTGAGACCAAATGCTATAGGATTTAATTATGCAACAAGACAAGTTTTAAAAAAGGGTTTCTAGTCGAGGTTGACTTTAACGAGTTGACTTTAGTTTTCCCCGTGTAGTTTTCTTAATTTGGGTCAAACGCCTAGACCGGGCTAAGAGGGTTATACAAACTGAGTACCGATACGACTTCAGCCGTACCTATACTCAATGACTTGTACCGAAACGCCAGTATCATGTACCAGTACCCAGTGTAATAAATGCCCAACACCTTTTTCTATTTAAGGCATGTACCGATATCGATGACCGCGAATCGATACCAATGAACCCATTACTACATTTATGGTTGGAATTAAAGTCTCCAATGACTCTAATAAATCCCCAATGGCTAGTAAAGGTCAAGAACTCCTTAAAGGGTTTAAAAGCAACCTTCAAGCACCCATGGAAGAACAAGAAACAACTTGCTAACATTCAATATATAGAGAAAATGTTTTTGAGTTTTAAATTATCATTTTTATTGTAGAACACACTTGCGAGCTTAATTGTTATATTTTCTCAAGTGTTAGGTTTTGGGTGAGAGTATAAAATTGCAAACATTTTTGCCTTGTAGGGTTTTCCTTGTTTGCTAAATTTGTATCTCTTTGAGAGAGTGTGTGTTTTCAAAGCTTTGGGGTATAAGATTTGAGGGTTGTAATGATTATCTCCTTGAGCCTAGAAAAAGGAAAGACAAATTAGTGAATTTATGGAAAATCTAGTATGGAAATTTTAGTGAACTTTATAAATCATTGTGCAATGATTTAATTTCTAATTACTTCCACCATAATCACTCAAAGGCCAATTAACCCCCACTTGGCGAATTCGGTTAGTCGTTCGAGCCCAATAGATACTTGTTCAAAAACACGAAAAATTCAACCTAAAATGTTATCAAAAGTTTAACCTTTTAAGTAATTGGACAAATTTCAAAACTTACCTTCTTTTAGCCGCACCCTAGACCTTCCGCACCCAAAACATACATGTGAGACCATTAGGCATATGCATCTATAAAATGGAACATGTTAACATGAAATTAATGCCCTATAATCAATCATCAATATTTTCTTTATTATCTCTTCATAAAAACAAATTTCTGTGATTTACTTTAATTTCTCTCTAAATACAAAATAATTTAAATCACAAATTCTTAATCTCATTGACGACTTTAACCGAAAGAATTGGAAGGTGGTATATGAGTATTCTGACGAATAATATGGTGAAGAATGCATCTAGCAAAGATTTAAAATCTCACGGATGAAGTTTTATATATCTCGCACAATAATTGTAACGCCTAATGGTGTTTAGTTTTTCTTTATTCATAAAATATAGTTTAATAGATTTATTCACGAATCAAGTCGAATTAGATTGTAATGTAAGATCATATGATTTCCTTATTTAGTTATGTTTTTGGTTTATTCTATCTCAATTAATTTTACATTATGTAAATTTATCTTTAATTTTATGCGTTCAATCAGATCGATCTAGATTTTTATGGTTTTTTTGTCCAATTTTTTTTTATGGTTTAAGTTTTTACAATATTTTTTATCTATTTTTTTGTGGTTTGTATCTAATTATTCTATTATTTATGTTCTATGATGACTGGTTTTAATTGGAATTATATAAATTTAATTATTGCCACCGACAAGCTGGACCGGTTGGTTGGTAATATCGCTGTGGATAATTTCATTTTCTTCAGTGACGAAGAAATCCCTAAAGGAGGAAGAGGATCGTATAAGGCTCTTCACATCTCTACTCGATTCAAAGGAAACATGATACCAGAGGTTCTCATAGATAATGGCTCGGCTTTAAATGTCCTACCTATGACCACATTAAAAATTTACCGATAGACGAGTCTTACGTGAAAGCGTATCGAAATATGGTCAGAGCTTTTGATGGAACACAGAGGGACATGCTCAGAAATACAGAAGTATCGTTACATATTGGACCGTCCACATTCGAGATCGATTTTGTGATGATAGACATTTGACCTACTTACACTTGCCTTTTGGGGAGTCGATGGATGCATTCATCTGGTGCGGTCCCTTCTACACTGCATCATAAGTTGAAATTTATGGTTGATGGACATCTCATAACTATCAGTGCAGAAGAAGATATTATTGCTGATGTGTCAACTAAGGCACCTTACATCGAGATTGATGCAGGGGCACTAGAATGTTCTTTTAGGTTGCTGGAGCTGGTAAGCGCAACCTTTGTTTTCGAGGTTAGCAAAAGGCGATAGCCGAAGTTGTCCAAATGTGCCAAGATACAGGTGAAGGAACATTCCAATGCTATAAAATGCATTATAGGCATGGAATGAAGAATCCGTATCAAAACGCTTTCAGCCGTTTCGATACACAAGTGCAAGAAAATGCATTTTGGGTAACAAGGAGCTCAAAAATTCGATTTCAATCGAATCTAAATGTTTCCTATTCTTTGTGCATTATAAGCAACATGTATGGACTAAAAATAGATACATACTCCCCCTTGCTTCAATCCTTTACCTCGAAAGGACAGAGATGAGAGGCAACAATAATAGGTGTAGCGGTAGATTTAGCTGCATTCGAAGGACAGTCACATATAAAGTGACCCTCCTCACCATAGTAGTAACAGGCTCCAGTCTGCTTACGACATTGACCTATTGGATACCTATTCTGACAATAATTGCAAAGTGGAAGCTGGTTACCTCGATTTGAACCTCCAGTGTTATCAACGGACGCTGCTTTATCAAAGGACTGCGTCACAGACTGAGGTCTCTCAATGTTTCCAGAACGGGAGGGTTGTGGATAGACATTCTGTTTGGGGCCTTAATATCCCCCTTTCTTATTCCATCTTGGAGGTCAACAATCATCCCTGAACCTCTTCTCAGACTTTCCAGACCCATCAACTCGTTGACATTTTTATGCAGCTTCAGTTGCCTTAACTCGATTAAGAAGATCTTGGAAATCAGAAATGCTGAGTGCAGTAAACATAGAGCGTAGTTCATCATTGAGCCCTGCAATGAACATCCGACACTTTTCTTCCTTCTTCTGAATGTACTCAGCACCATATCTACAGTATTGCAGAAATAATTGATGTATTGTTCGATCGGTCGTCCACCTTGTTTGAGGTAAATGAAGATGCTTCACCTTTCAGCAAGGTAAAACTCACTAATATATATCTTGCGGAATTCTTTAAGAAAGAATTCCCAAGTCACCATGCCTAAAGAGACTGTCAATATGGTAGTTTCCCACCAGTGAAGCGCCTCACCAGCCAACAACGCGACAGCACACTCGAGCTTGTGCTCGTCCGAGCACTGAAGTTGCTTATCCAAAATCCGCAAGGTGTTGTCCAACTAATATTCGGTAACTTCAGGGTTGTCGTCATCTTGTCCAGTAAAAGTATAAGCTCGATACTATGAGAGTTTATCAATAGGTGTCCGAGTGTGTTGAACGACAGGAGCGACATGTTGCATGACTTGTTCGACCCTCATAGCAGTCATAAACTGCCTAAACATGTCGGTCATGTTCCTGTAACACTCAGCCTGAGTGGTAGGTGCTGCAATCTTGGTACCCTGAACATGAGGGTCTTGTGGTTGTGGTGAGTTCTGAGGACTACCTCCTCTAATCTCCTCGCCATGCGTCGAGGAGCCACTTGCAAGCTCATCAATGTGAGCTTCATTAGTTTCAAACATATCTATATGAAAGATTAGAGTAGTCGACGAGTCACATTACAAGCTTCGGTTTAGTCCTAGAATCGACTAAACTCTAGCTCTGATACCACAAATGTAACAACCCCTTCCCGGTCTGGTCGAGAACCAGGTCGGAAGGTGATACCGATGATCAATACAGTGAACCGTGCAACAAAATTTCAATTTAATACTAACATTTAAACCAATAACATACAACGACACATTACTAAAATATATTTTAGTCCACTCGATCCATACAGAGCAATAATTAATCATTCGGGGTTAATTCCAAACTATTACTTGTTTTAGGGACCAAACTGTATATTTGACAAATTAGGGGTCCTTCGATGGAATGGAGTATGCTACATTGAAATTCACTACCATATTAACAAGGATGTAAAATTTCATACAATTTGGAGTCCATTAGCTCATTCAATTTAATCTTCCACAACTTAGTGACTAAATTGTGAACATTGCAATCTGTCTAATATGACTTTAACTAACTTAACTAACCCCTTATCGAAACACCTTAGGGTTGTTTCGAAACGGTTGAATGATGGTCAACCCATGTTGACTTTTCCTTTTAGATCATTTCGATACGGTAGTCCCTATATCAGAACGAGTTGACTTCTTTTGACTTTGACCCGTTTCGGTACGCTATGAACGCGTATCAAAACGATGGATTCCAGTAGCAAAATATTTCAATACGGCTATATGTCGTTCCAGATCACCCTGTTCTTTAGGTTCATTTATACTTACCTATATCGAAACACCATCACCCGTTTCGATACGGCCTGACTTGCAATGATAGATTTTTGCTGGTTTTTATTCGATTTGACTTACCGAACAATGTCCAAATGAAATGAAACTTTACATACAATATCTCAATGGTATAAACTACTAGCATGCCAAATTTCATGATCAAACGAATACATTTACTATGTTTTGACCTTTATGAGCTAAGTATGCACTTTTAAACCACTTTAAGCCAAAACAAAAGGGTCATTTAGGGCCATCAACCACATTATAACATAGGCATCTCACAAACATATAAAAATGCGCATAAACGACTAGTTCGACTATGTTGCCACCTTTCTAGGAGTTCATGAGGTCAAAATACATTACTTTAGGGCTTGTAGTGACTTGTCTTGCCTTGACTATCCGATCTTCAAACACACGATCCTTCAACCTGAAATGCATGAGATATGACACGTTAGGCATACATTGCCTAGTGAGGTAGTCATAAACAATATGAACAACAATGTAACAAGTATCTATATACATGCTCTCATGCTCATCAATGCCAATACTATGCATCAATATACAATGTTTAACATATTCATTTCATCATTAATCCTTGGATTGAATCAAGATAGTAGATATGCAAATTCATATGCCTCGCAAAATCAATGAATGATCTAGTCCCTCCGCCTTGCCAATATGACCAATATCAATACACACCCCTCTACCTTGCCAAATTAATATAGGTCGTAGCCTTAAGACCATAGTCCACCCGTACACTGAGCTCATGAATTCTATGGCATTCCAATTGTATCCATTGTCCATTCAAATCAAAGGTTCCAATGTCTGTATCCATATTCAATGTTCAATGAGAATTCCAATGACCAATGATTTCAATATTTTCAATGACAAACATGTCTCATTATCAATGTTTCATGGTTCAATGTCAATATCAATATCGATGATTTATTTACAATATTTCAATAACAATAACTATATCAATGATCATGCACATTGACGATACCAATGACTATGTCTGATATTCAATAACAAACTTACCGACACTTACCAAGGTGTCCGATTAACAATCCGATGTAACTTCCTCAATAGTGATATTAGCTAAATGACCGAAAACAACAATAAAAGATTCGTGAAGGTATTTTTCCTAATCTCGAGACTCCGACTACACTCACCTTACTAATCCGACGCTCCTACGGCTCTTGGATAACAACTCTCTTGTTCCTAGCCTTCGGTGAACTTGATAGATGCTGCTTTTCGTTATCTTGGGCTAGGAAATCAATAGGGGGACTATTAGGGTCGATAATACGATATCAAAATCAATACAACGGCATCAAAATCGATAGTCAATTTCAATATAGATGATAACGATGAGATATCAATGGATAGTCGAAACCCTAGCTTAAGATTAACTCAATACATCCATGGAATCCAATAACCAATTGAGGAATATGGCTTACCCGATCGATAGCAATAATTTGATAACAATCAATCGAAGAATAGCAAAGCTTGAAGCTAGCTCCAATGGAGGTGCATGCTTAGGTAGGAGATGATGAAGATAAAGAGTTTGGGAGAGGTGTGTGCTTTCAATGTTTTCGGGTAAGTTTCCTCAATCCTATTTTACTATGCTTTTGAAGTAAAAATCTTTCCTTTAGGTGAAGTAATCTCATCAGATTATCCCATGTTGGGATGTTAGATATTGAGGAGGGGCTAATCACAAGGTTAGTCCCTCAACTCTCTACTCTCTATGGTTTTGACCTCGAAATTCCCAATTTCCACAATTTAGCCATTATAATATTTTCGACACTATCCAATAGGGTCCAATAACAATGATTTAACTCAATTAGAGTCCAATATCAATGATTTACTAGTCAATACTATATTTAGACTTTATCGATGCAAAATTTTCCGACCACCAGAACTCATTTCTAACTAGACCGGATTTTTGTGGTAGATAAGGCTATACTATTTTGTTTCTTAGAGAACCAAGATATTAGCATACTACGTAGGAATTGACATGTTCTAGAGGTACTCTTTCTATCTATTTTACATCCCTCATAATCCGCATCCGAGAACGCCTGCAAATCAAAGGAGGAATCTCTTGGATACCAAAGTCCTAAACAATGTGTGTCTCTAAGGTATCTAAAAATTATCTTAACGACTCTAAGGTGTGATTCTCTAACACTAGCTTGAAACCTAACACACAAGCAAACACTAAAGATAATATCAGGTCTGCTTGCTGTAAGATAAAGCAAAGATCCAATCATAGAATGATAAAGATTTGAATCTACACACTTACCTCCTTCATCTTTTTCAAGCTTTATAGAAGAACTCACTGTGGTGGCATGAAGCTTTACATTCTCCAAGCAAAAACTTCTTGAGCATGTGCTTGATGTACTTAGCTTGATTAATGAAGGTTTCATCATTCCTTTGTTTGATTTGGAGTCCCAAAAAGAATGAGAGCTCTCCCATCATGCTCATCTCAAACACACCTTGCATTCACTTAGCAAACTCTTGGCAAAAAAATTCATTAGTAGAACCAAAAATAATATCATCAACATACATTTAAACTACTAACATTTCTTTGCCATTTCTTTTAATAAAAAGTGTAGCATCCACCTTCCCCTTTTCAACCAAAAAGTTTGAAAGCATTTCATATCAAGCTCTTGGAGCTTATTTTAAAACATAAAAAGCTTTAGTGAGTTTAAAATTTTGGTTTCAGAATTTTGGATCTTCAAATCTTGGTGGTTGTTCAACATACATTTCTTCATTTATAAAACCATTTAAAAATCCTTTTTGACATTCATTTGAAAAGGCTTGAATTAATGATAACATGCAAATGCAAGAAGCATACTAATAGCTTCCATTCTAGCTACAAGTGCATATGTTTCATCAAAATCAATTTCATCTTCTTGAGCGTAACCTTGAGAAACAAGTCTAGCTTTATTCATCACTCTAGTACCACTCTCATTTAGTTTGTTTCTAAAAACCCATTTAGTTCCTATAGTAGATTTATTACTAGGCATATTAAATAATGTCCAAACTTGACTCCTGTCAAATTGATTTAATTCTTCTTGTATGACCAAAATCAAAAAATCATATTTTAATGCTTCCTTAATATTTTTAGGCTCAATGCATGAAATGAATGTAACATTATTCAAAGAATTTAAGAGAGGATCTAGTGGTTACCCCTTTGGATGGATCACCCAAAATTTCACCACTTTAGACATAGTTGAACTCCCTTGGGTAGCTCACTTTCTTTTCCTCTAGAGTCATATCCTTCAAGGCTTCTAGAGGTGGATCTTGTGCTTCTTCTTCCTTGGTTGGAACCTCATCCACTTTTGTTGATTGTCTACCATCATTAGCTTCAATGATTCCTACATCATCATCATCACAAGAATCCTTCCTCGAAAGGAGGTTATCATCGAAAACCACATGAATAGACTCTTCAACAACTAAAGTTATATTACTAAACACACAGTATGCTTTAGAGTTTAAAGAGTAACCTAAGAAAATAGCTTCATCACTTTTTGCATCAAATTTACCTAAATTATCTTTTCCATAATTTAAAATAAAAACACTTACTTCCAAAAGGATGGAAATAACTAATTTTAGGCTTCTTGGATTTTAAAATTTCATAATGAGATTTCTTTAAAAGTGACCTAATCAGTACTCGATTTATAATATAACAAGAAGTGTTTGTGGCTTTCGCCCAAAAATACTTAGGTAAATGGCTTTCACAAAGCATGCTTCTAGACATTTCTTCTAAAGTACGATTTTCCTCTCAACTACCCCATTTTGTTGAGGAGTGTGAGGTGCGGGGAAATTATGGCTTATACCATTTTTGTTACAAAAAAATTCATTAGTAGAACCAAAAATAATATCATCAACATATATTTAAACTACTAACATGTCTTTGCCATTTCTTTTAATAAAAAGTGTAGTATCCACCTTCCCCTTTTCAATAAAAAAGTTTGAAAGCATTTCATATCAAGCTCTTGGAGCTTAATTTAAACCATAAAAAGCTTTAGTGAGTTTAAAAATTTGGTTTCAGAATTTTGGATCTTCAAATCCTGGTGGTTGTTCAACATACATTTCTTCATTTATAAAACCATTTAAAAAATCCTTTTTGACATTCATTTGAAAAGGCTTGAATTAATGATAACATGCAAATGCAAGAAGCATACTAATAGCTTCCATTCTAGCTGCAAGTGCATATGTTTCATCAAAATCAATTTCATCTTCTTGAGAGTAACCTTGAGAAACAAGTCTAGCTTTATTAATCACTCCAGTTACACTCTCATTTAGTTTGTTTCTAAAAACCCATTTAGTTCCTATAGTAGATTTATTACTAGGCATATTAAATAATGTCCAAACTTGACTCCTGTCAAATTGATTTAATTCTTCTTGCATGACCAAAATCCAAAAATCATATTTTAATGCTTCCTTAATATTTTTAGGCTCAATGCATGAAATGAATGTAACATTTTTCATAGAATTTAAGAGAGGATCTAGTGGTTACCCCTTTGGATGGATCACCCAAAATTTCACCACTTTAGACATAGTTGAACTCCCTTGGGTAGCTCACTTTCTTTTCCTCTAGAGTCATATCCTTCAAGGCTTCTAGAGGTGGATCTTGTGCTTCTTCTTCCTTGGTTGGAACCTCATCCACTTTTGTTGATTGTCTACCATCATTAGCTTCAATGATTCCTACATCATCATCATCACAAGAATCCTTCCTCGAAAGGAGGTTATCATCGAAAACCACATGAATAGACTCTTCAACAACTAAAGTTATATTACTAAACACACAGTATGCTTTAGAGTTTAAAGAGTAACCTAAGAAAATATCATCATCACTTTTTGCATCAAATTTACCTAAATTATTTTTTCCATAATTTAAAATAAAAACACTTACGTCCAAAAGGATGGAAATAACTAATTTTAGGCTTCTTGGATTTTAAAATTTCATAATGAGATTTCTTTACAAGTGACCTAATCAATACTCGATTTATAATATAGCAAGAAGTGTTTGTGGCTTTCGCCCAAAAATACTTAGGTAAATGGTTTTCACAAAGCATGCTTCTAGCCATTTCTTCTAAAGTACGATTTTCTTCTCAACTACCCCATTTTGTTGAGGAGTGTGAGGTGCGGGGAAATTATGGCTTATACCATTTTTGTTACAAAAAAATTCATTAGTAGAACCAAAAATAATATCATCAACATATATTTAAACTACTAACATGTCTTTGCCATTTCTTTTAATAAAAAGTGTAGTATCCACCTTCCCCTTTACAATAAAAAAGTTTGAAAGCATTTCATATCAAGCTCTTGGAGCTTATTTTAAACCATAAAAAGCTTTAGTGAGTTTAAAAATTTGGTTTCAGAATTTTGGATCTTCAAATCCTGGTGGTTGTTCAACATACATTTCTTCATTTATAAAACCATTTAAAAAAATCCTTTTTGACATTCATTTGAAAAGGCTTGAATTAATGATAACATGCAAATGCAAGAAGCATACTAATAGCTTCCATTCTAGCTGCAAGTGCATATGTTTCATCAAAATCAATTTCATCTTCTTGAGAGTAACCTTGAGAAACAAGTCTAGCTTTATTAATCACTCCAGTACCACTCTCATTTAGTTTGTTTCTAAAAACTCATTTAGTTCCTATAGTAGATTTATTACTAGGCATATTAAATAATGTCCAAACTTGACTCCTGTCAAATTGATTTAATTCTTCTTGCATGACCAAAATCCAAAAATCATATTTTAATGCTTCCTTAATATTTTTAGGCTCAATGCATGAAATGAATGTAACATTATTCATAGAATTTAAGAGAGGATCTAGTGGTTACCCCTTTGGATGGATCACCCAAAATTTCACCACTTTAGACATAGTTGAACTCCCTTGGGTAGCTCACTTTCTTTTCCTCTAGAGTCATATCCTTCAAGGCTTCTAGAGGTGGATCTTGTGCTTCTTCTTCATTGGTTGGAACCTCATCCACTTTTGTTGATTGTCTACCATCATTAGCTTCAATGATTCCTACATCATCATCATCACAAGAATCCTTCCTCGAAAGGAGGTTATCATCGAAAACCACATGAATAGACTCTTCAACAACTAAAGTTATATTACTAAACACACAATATGCTTTAGAGTTTAAAGAGTAACCTAAGAAAATAGCTTCATTACTTTTTGCATCAAATTTACCTAAATTATCTTTTCCATAATTTAAAATAAAAACACTTACTTCCAAAAGGATGGAAATAACTAATTTTAGGCTTCTTGGATTTTAAATTTTCATAATGAGATTTCTTTAAAAGTGACCTAATCAGTACTCGATTTATAATATAACAAGAAGTGTTTGTGGCTTTCGCCCAAAAATAATTAGGTAAATGGTTTTCACAAAGCATGCTTCTAGCCATTTCTTCTAAAGTACGATTTTTCCTCTCAACTACCCCATTTTGTTGAGGAGTGTGAGGTGCGGGAAAATTATGGCTTATACCATTTTTGTTACAAAAAAATTCATTAGTAGAACCAAAAATAATATCATCAACATATATTTAAACTACTAACATGTCTTTGCCATTTCTTTTAATAAAAAGTGTAGTATCCACCTTCCCCTTTTCAATCAAAAAGTTTGAAAGCATTTCATATCAAGCTCTTGGAGCTTATTTTAAACCATAAAAAGCTTTAGTGAGTTTAAAAATTTGGTTTCGGAATTTTGGATCTTCAAATCATGGTGGTTGTTCAACATAAATTTCTTCATTTATAAAATCATTTAAAATATCCTTTTTGACATTCATTTGAAAAGGCTTGAATTAATGATAACATGCAAATACAAGAAGCATACTAATAGCTTCCATTCTAGCTACAAGTGCATATATTTCATCAAAATCAATTTCATCTTCTTGAGAGTAACCTTGAGAAACAAGTCTAGCTTTATTCATCACTCCAGTACCACTCTCATTTAGTTTGTATCTAAAAACCCATTTCGTTCCTATAGTAGATTTATTACTAGGCGTATTAAATAATGTCCAAACTTGACTCCTGTCAAATTTATTTAATTCTTCTTGCATGACCAAAATCCAAAAATCATATTTTAATGCTTCCTTAATATTTTTAGGCTCAATGCATGAAATGAATGTAACATTATCCATAGAATTTAAGAGAGGATCTAGTGGTTACCCCTTTGGATGGATCACCCAAAATTTCACCACATTAGACATAGTTGAACTCCCTTGGGTAGCTCACATTCTTTTCCTCTAGAGTCATATCCTTCAAGGCTTCTAGAGGTGGATCTTGTGCTTCTTCTTCCTTGGTTGGAACCTCATCCACTTTTGTTGATTGTCTACCATCTTTAGCTTCATGATTCCTACATCATCATCATCACAAGAATCCTTCCTCGAAAGGAGGTTATCATCGAAAACCACATGAATAGACTGTTCAACAACTAAAGTTATATTACTAAACACACAATATGCTTTAGAGTTTAAAGAGTAACCTAAGAAAATAGCTTCATCACTTTTTGCATCAAATTTACCTAAATTATCTTTTCCATAATTTAAAGTAAAAACACTTACTTCCAAAAGGATGGAAATAACTAATTTTAGGCTTCTTGGATTTTAAAATTTCATAATGAGATTTCTTTAAACGTGACCTAATCAGTACTCGATTTATAATATAGCAAGAAGTGTTTGTGGCTTTCGCCCCAAAATACTTAGTTAAATGGTTTTCACAAAGCATGCTTCTAGCCATTTCTTTTAAAGTACGATTTTTCCTCTCAACTACCCCATTTTGTTGAGGAGTGTGAGGTGCGGGAAAATTATGGCTTATACCATTTTTGTTACAAAAAAATTCATTAGTAGAACCAAAAATAATATCATCAACATATATTTAAACTACTAACATGTCTTTGCCATTTCTTTTAATAAAAAGTGTATTATCCACCTTCCCCTTTTCAATCAAAAAGTTTGAAAGCATTTCATATCAAGCTCTTGGAGCTTATTTTAAACCATAAAAAGCTTTAGTGAGTTTAAAAATTTGGTTTCAGAATTTTGGATCTTCAAATCCTGGTGGTTGTTCAACATACATTTCTTCATTTATAAAACCATTTAAAAAATCCTTTTTGACATTCATTTGAAAAGGCTTGAATTAATGATAACATGCAAATGCAAGAAGCATACTAATAGCTTCCATTCTAGCTACAAGTGCATATGTTTCATCAAAATCAATTTCATCTTCTTGAGAGTAACCTTGAGAAACAAGTCTAGCTTTATTCATCACTCCAGTACCACTCTCATTTAGTTTGTTTCTAAAAATCCATTTAGTTCCTATAGTAGATTTATTACTAGGCATATTAAATAATGTCCAAACTTGACTCCTGTCAAATTGATTTAATTCTTCTTGCATGACCAAAATCCAAAAATCATATTTTAATGCTTCCTTAATATTTTTAAGCTCAATGCATGAAATGAATGTAACATTATTCATAGAATTTAAGAGAGGATCTAGTGGTTACCCCTTTGGATGGATCACCCAAAATTTCACCACTTTAGACATAGTTGAACTCCCTTGGGTAGCTCACTTTCTTTTCCTCTAGAGTCATATCCTTCAAGGCTTCTAGAAGTGGATCTTGTGCTTCTTCTTCCTTGGTTGGAACCTCATCCACTTTTGTTGATTGTCTACCATCATTAGCTTCAATGATTCCTACATCATCATCATCACAAGAATCCTTCCTCGAAAGGAGGTTATCATCGAAAACCACATGAATAGACTCTTAAACAACTAAAGTTATATTACTAAACACACAGTATGCTTTAGAGTTTAAAGAGTAACCTAAGAAAATAGCTTCATCACTTTTTGCATCAAATTTACCTAAATTATCTTTTCCATAATTTAAAATAAAAACACTTACTTCCAAAAGGATGGAAATAACAAATTTTAGGCTTCTTGGATTTTAAAATTTCATAATGAGATTTCTTTAAAAGTGACCTAATCAGTACTCGATTTATAATATAACAAGAAGTGTTTGTGGCTTTCGCCCAAAAATACTTAGGTAAATGGTTTTCACAAAGCATGCTTCTAGCCATTTCTTCTAAAGTACAATTTTTCCTCTCAACTACCCCATTTTGTTGAGGAGTGTGAGGTGCGGGAAAATTATGGCTTATACCATTTTTGTTACAAAAAAATTCATTAGTAGAACCAAAAATAATATCATCAACATATATTTAAACTACTAACATGTCTTTGCCATTTCTTTTAATAAAAAGTGTAGTATCCACCTTCCCCTTTTCAATCAAAAAGTTTGAAAGCATTTCATATCAAGCTCTTGGAGCTTATTTTAAACCATAAAAAGCTTTAGTGAGTTTAAAAATTTGGTTTCGGAATTTTGGATTTTCAAATCATGGTGGTTGTTCAACATAAATTTCTTCATTTATAAAATCATTTAAAATATCCTTTTTGACATTCATTTGAAAAGGCTTGAATTAATGATAACATGCAAATACAAGAAGCATACTAATAGCTTCCATTCTAGCTACAAGTGCATATGTTTCATCAAAATCAATTTCATCTTCTTGAGAGTAACCTTTAGAAACAAGTCTAGCTTTATTCATCACTCCAGTACCACTCTCATTTAGTTTGTATCTAAAAACCCATTTCGTTCCTATAGTAGATTTATTACTAGGCGTATTAAATAATGTCCAAACTTGACTCTTGTCAAATTTATTTAATTCTTCTTGCATGACCAAAATCCAAAAATCATATTTTAATGCTTCCTTAATATTTTTAGGCTCAATGCATGAAATGAATGTAACATTATTCATAGAATTTAAGAGAGGATATAGTGGTTACCCCTTTGGATGGATCACCCAAAATTTCACCACTTTAGACATAGTTGAACTCCCTTGGGTAGCTCACTTTCTTTTCCTCTAGAGTCATATCCTTCAAGGCTTCTAGAAGTGGATCTTGTGCTTCTTCTTCCTTGGTTGGAACCTCATCCACTTTTGTTGATTGTCTACCATCATTAGCTTCAATGATTCCTACATCATCATCATCACAAGAATCCTTCCTCGAAAGGAGGTTATCATCGAAAACCACATGAATAGACTCTTAAACAACTAAAGTTATATTACTAAACACACAGTATGCTTTAGAGTTTAAAGAGTAACCTAAGAAAATAGCTTCATCACTTTTTGCATCAAATTTACCTAAATTATCTTTTCCATAATTTAAAATAAAAACACTTACTTCCAAAAGGATGGAAATAACAAATTTTAGGCTTCTTGGATTTTAAAATTTCATAATGAGATTTCTTTAAAAGTGACCTAATCAGTACTCGATTTATAATATAACAAGAAGTGTTTGTGGCTTTCGCCCAAAAATACTTAGGTAAATGGTTTTCACAAAGCATGCTTCTAGCCATTTCTTCTAAAGTACAATTTTTCCTCTCAACTACCCCATTTTGTTGAGGAGTGTGAGGTGCGGGAAAATTATGGCTTATACCATTTTTGTTACAAAAAAATTCATTAGTAGAACAAAAAATAATATCATCAACATATATTTAAACTACTAACATGTCTTTGCCATTTCTTTTAATAAAAAGTGTAGTATCCACCTTCCCCTTTTCAATCAAAAAGTTTGAAAGCATTTCATATCAAGCTCTTGGAGCTTATTTTAAACCATAAAAAGCTTTAGTGAGTTTAAAAATTTGGTTTCGGAATTTTGGATTTTCAAATCATGGTGGTTGTTCAACATAAATTTCTTCATTTATAAAATCATTTAAAATATCCTTTTTGACATTCATTTGAAAAGGCTTGAATTAATGATAACATGCAAATACAAGAAGCATACTAATAGCTTCCATTCTAGCTACAAGTGCATATGTTTCATCAAAATCAATTTCATCTTCTTGAGAGTAACCTTGAGAAACAAGTCTAGCTTTATTCATCACTCCAGTACCACTCTCATTTAGTTTGTATCTAAAAACCCATTTCGTTCCTATAGTAGATTTATTACTAGGCGTATTAAATAATGTCCAAACTTGACTCCTGTCAAATTTATTTAATTCTTCTTGCATGACCAAAATCCAAAAATCATATTTTAATGCTTCCTTAATATTTTTAGGCTCAATGCATGAAATGAATGTAACATTATTCATAGAATTTAAGAGAGGATCTAGTGGTTACCCCTTTGGATTGATCACCCAAAATTTCACCACTTTAGACATAGTTGAACTCCCTTGGGTAGCTCACATTCTTTTCCTCTAGTGTCATATCCTTCAAGGCTTCTAGAGGTGGATCTTGTGCTTCTTCTTCCTTGGTTGGAACCTCATCCACTTTTGTTGATTGTCTACCATCATTAGCTTCAATGATTCCTACATCATCATCATCACAAGAATCCTTCCTCGAAAGGAGGTTATCATCGAAAACCACATGAATAGACTGTTCAACAACTAAAGTTATATTACTAAACACACAGTATGCTTTAGAGTTTAAAGAGTAACCTAAGAAAATAGCTTCATCACTTTTTGCATCAAATTTACCTAAATTATCTTTTCCATAATATAAGTAAAAACACTTACTTCCAAAAGGATGGAAATAACTAATTTTAGGCTTCTTGGATTTTAAAATTTCATAATGAGATTTCTTTAAACGTGACCTAATCAGTACTCGATTTATAATATAGCAAGAAGTGTTTGTGGCTTTCGCCCCAAAATACTTAGTTAAATGGTTTTCACAAAGCATGCTTCTAGCCATTTCTTTTAAAGTACGATTTTTCCTCTCAACTACCCCATTTTGTTGAGGAGTGTGAGGTGCGGGAAAATTATGGCTTATACCATTTTTGTTACAAAAAAATTCATTAGTAGAACCAAAAATAATATCATCAACATATATTTAAACTACTAACATGTCTTTGCCATTTCTTTTAATAAAAAGTGTATTATCCACCTTCCCCTTTTCAATCAAAAAGTTTGAAAGCATTTCATATCAAGCTCTTGGAGCTTATTTTAAACCATAAAAAGCTTTAGTGAGTTTAAAAATTTGGTTTCAGAATTTTGGATCTTCAAATCCTGGTGGTTGTTCAACATACATTTCTTCATTTATAAAACCATTTAAAAAATCCTTTTTGACATTCATTTGAAAAGGCTTGAATTAATGATAACATGCAAATGCAAGAAGCATACTAATAGCTTCCATTCTAGCTACAAGTGCATATGTTTCATCAAAATCAATTTCATCTTCTTGAGAGTAACCTTGAGAAACAAGTCTAGCTTTATTCATCACTCCAGTACCACTCTCATTTAGTTTGTTTCTAAAAACCCATTTAGTTCCTATAGTAGATTTATTACTAGGCATATTAAATAATGTCCAAACTTGACTCCTGTCAAATTGATTTAATTCTTCTTGCATGACCAAAATCCAAAAATCATATTTTAATGCTTCCTTATTATTTTTAAGCTCAATGCATGAAATGAATGTAACATTATTCATAGAATTTAAGAGAGGATCTAGTGGTTACCCCTTTGGATGGATCACCCAAAATTTCACCACTTTAGACATAGTTGAACTCCCTTGGGTAGCTCACTTTCTTTTCCTCTAGAGTCATATCCTTCAAGGCTTCTAGAAGTGGATCTTGTGCTTCTTCTTCCTTGAACCTCATCCACTTTTGTTGATTGTCTACCATCATTAGCTTCAATGATTCCTACATCATCATCATCACAAGAATCCTTCCTCGAAAGGAGGTTATCATCGAAAACCACATGAATAGACTCTTAAACAACTAAAGTTATATTACTAAACACACAGTATGCTTTAGAGTTTAAAGAGTAACCTAAGAAAATAGCTTCATCACTTTTTGCATCAAATTTACCTAAATTATCTTTTCCATAATTTAAAATAAAAACACTTACTTCCAAAAGGATGGAAATAACAAATTTTAGGCTTCTTGGATTTTAAAATTTCATAATGAGATTTCTTTAAAAGTGACCTAATCAGTACTCGATTTATAATATAACAAGAAGTGTTTGTGGCTTTCGCCCAAAAATACTTAGGTAAATGGTTTTCACAAAGCATGCTTCTAGCCATTTCTTCTAAAGTACAATTTTTCCTCTCAACTACCCCATTTTGTTGAGGAGTGTGAGGTGCGGGAAAATTATGGCTTATACCATTTTTGTTACAAAAAAATTCATTAGTAGAACCAAAAATAATATCATCAACATATATTTAAACTACTAACATGTCTTTGCCATTTCTTTTAATAAAAAGTGTAGTATCCACCTTCCCCTTTTCAATCAAAAAGTTTGAAAGCATTTCATATCAAGCTCTTGGAGCTTATTTTAAACCATAAAAAGCTTTAGTGAGTTTAAAAATTTGGTTTCGGAATTTTGGATCTTCAAATCATGGTGGTTGTTCAACATAAATTTCTTCATTTATAAAATCATTTAAAATATCCTTTTTGACATTCATTTGAAAAGGCTTGAATTAATGATAACATGCAAATACAAGAAGCATACTAATAGCTTCCATTCTAGCTACAAGTGCATATGTTTCATCAAAATCAATTTCATCTTCTTGAGAGTAACCTTGAGAAACAAGTCTAGCTTTATTCATCACTCCAGTACCACTCTCATTTAGTTTGTTTCTAAAATCCCATTTAGTTCCTATAGTAGATTTATTACTAGGCATATTAAATAATGTCCAAACTTGACTCCTGTCAAATTGATTTAATTCTTCTTGCATGACCAAAATCCAAAAATCATATTTTAATGCTTCCTTAATATTTTTAGGCTCAATGCATGAAATGAATGTAACATTATTCATAGAATTTAAGAGAGGATCTAGTGGTTACCCCTTTGGATGGATCACCAAAAATTTCACCACTTTAGACATAGTTGAACTCCCTTGGGTAGCTCACTTTCTTTTCCTCTAGAGTCATATCCTTCAAGGCTTCTAGAGGTGGATCTTGTGCTTCTTCTTCCTTAATTGGAACCTCATCCACTTTTGTTGATTGTCTACCATCATTAGCTTCAATGATTCCTACATCATCATCATCACAAGAATCCTTCCTCGAAAGGAGGTTATCATCGAAAACCACATGAATAGACTCTTCAACAACTAAAGTTATATTACTAAACACACAGTATGCTTTAGAGTTTAAAGAGTAACCTAAGAAAATAGATTCATCATTTTTTGCATCAAATTTACCTAAATTATCTTTTCCATAATTTAAAATAAAAACACTTACTTCCAAAAGGATGGAAATAACTAATTTTAGGCTTCTTGGATTTTAAAATTTCATAATGAGATTTCTTTAAAAGTGACCTAATCAGTACTCGATTTATAATATAGCAAGAAGTGTTTGTGGCTTTCGCCCAAAAATACTTAGGTAAATGGTTTTCACAAAGCATGCTTCTAGCCATTTCTTCTAAAGTACGATTTTTCCTCTCAACTACCCCATTTTGTTGAGGAGTGTGAGGTGCCGGAAAATTATGGCTTATACCATTTTTGTTACAAAAATCATCAAATGCTAAGTTTTGAAATTTGGTTCCATGGTCACTTCTAATGTGTGAAATTTGTTGACCAAGGTCATTTTGAGTGATTTTTAAAAATGTGATGAACTTTTCTAAAGCCTCATCCTTAGTACTTAAAAAGAGAAACCAAATGTATCTAGAGATGTCATCTACTAAGACAAATGCATATGATTTTCCATCCAACTCATAGTCCTAA
This sequence comes from Hibiscus tridactylites, assembly GCA_958450335.1. Lineage (NCBI taxonomy): Eukaryota > Viridiplantae > Streptophyta > Magnoliopsida > Malvales > Malvaceae > Hibiscus > Hibiscus tridactylites. The sequence continues at coordinate 34,234,302 of OY288289.1, read as the reverse complement.
TTGGCCCAAAAAGATCCACATGGATCAATTGTAATACCCTACTAGTAGACACATCATTAATAGGTTAAAATAAAATTCTTTTGTGTTTACCCTTAGCACAAGCATCACAAATTTTATCTAAGGAAAATTTTATCTTGGGTAAACCTCTTACTAGATTTTGGGAAACTAATTTCTCTAAAACACTCAGGCTAGCATGTTCTAGTTTCCTATGCCATAACCATTCATCATGTTCATCTTTAGCTACAAAGCATGCATTGAAAACATGTATGTCATTTAAATGCACCATATATATATATATATATTACCTATGCAGTTACATATGAGCATTATCTTATTAGTTTCAATGTTCATAATTTTGCACCCATTAACATAAAAAAGAACATTAAAACCCTTATCACATAATTGACTAATGCTCAACAAATTATGTTTTAGACCATTGACAGACAATACATTTTCAATGAGTATGGAAGAGTGATTACCAATGGAACCTATTCCTTCAATATGGCCTTTGGAGTTGTCACCAAAAGTTACTACTCCACCACTTTTAGGCTTTAGTTTCAAGAATCTACTCTTTGTCACAGGTCATGTGTCTTGAGCATCCACTATCAAGGTACCATGTGTTTTGACTTGAAGCTTTCATCTTGTAGCAATGCTCCCGCTACAAACAAAAAGTTAAGTCTTGATTTTTGGTACCCAAATCATTTTGGGTCTGTGAGTGTTAGCTCCCCAAAACTTGGTTCCCATATGAATACAAGAATAAATAACATTAACATTATTAGAAGTGATTAGTTCCTTAGGAACCCAAACACTCCTAATCCTCTTACCTCTAGAGGGCCTTTGGAAGCTTCTTTGTTTAGGGTGATTAAAGTAATTATCACATATTGGGTTTTTGAAGAACTTTCTATTTCAAAGCTAGATTTCCCAATATTGCTTAGAGAAGCTTTCATATCATTCACCTCCTTTTGGTGATGATCACTAATCTCGTAAAGAAGGTTGTTTAAATCTCGTAAAGAAGGTTGTTTAAAGCATCTTTTCAAGATCAGAATTCGTTTTAAATAGGGAATTGTTTTGTGTTTTCAAATCAACAATAATTTTCTTATTTTTCAAAATTGATTCCTTATATTTCTCAACCAATTCATCATATACCTCTTGTAACTCATCATATGCTTCTTGAAGCTCATCATATGTAAAATCAAAGTTAGATGATTTAGAGGTTACCTTAGGATCCTCCTCTAAGGCCATGAGGCAAAGGTTGGTAACTTCGTGCTCCTCTTCATCGGATGATTCCTTATCACTCCAAGTAGCAACGTTGGCCTTGAACTTCATCTTCTTCCCAAAGTTGGGGCCAAAGGTAGATGCCATGGCTTCGCTTGTGTGTTGACCAATCTCTCCAGAATCGACTCAAGAGGGTTGTAATCCTTATAGTGAGTGTAGCTTTGATTCCAATTGTTAAGATGATCAAACAATTTTGATTTGGCCAAGATGGGGTGAATTGGCTTTTTAAAAAGATAGGGAGCAAATTGGTAAAATTAAAATTGAAGACAATGCAATTTGCAGTGGTTCAAGCTTCTAACAAGCTCTAAATCCACTACCATAGCTCCCACTAAAGATTTCAACCAGTTCACTATTAATTTCTTCCCCTTTTCTAGGATTAGGAGGAAACCGTTACAAAGATCAAAGCTTTCTACCCAAAGCTTGATCAAAATCACTTAATTACAAGAAATATTGTTGGCAAAGGAATATAAACCTCACAAGGTAAGATATTTGCCCCAAATTTCAAGTTCTCTCAACACAAATTTATAAAGGGTGAATACAATAAAAAGTCACTCAGTTGGGTATAAAGGTTTGACTCTAATAGCTCAAGAATGTATTGGATTTTGCTTTGGTGTTGTGCACTTGTTCAATAGTTGTTGATGTAGCTTTAATGGCTTGTTTTTATACCCCTTCATTGAATTCTAGCCGTTTGGGTGGTTGACATCATCAATTGAGCCATTTGACACTTTCCCACAATAAATGTAGTTATGCAACACCCTGTATCAGTACACTCAGGCTCGTATCAATACCTGTCTCAAAATAGAATGAGTTGTTGTGTGCAATAAAGAGGTCGTATAGAAACGCAAGAAGGCGTATCGAAACGCTTCATGGCCTTATCGAAAAGGCTATAGGTCGTATCAAAATGATGTTGCTCATATTTGAATATGCCAAATTGCGTATCGAAACACCTAAGAGGTGTATTGAAACGAGTAACAAATTTTGAAATATTTCTGATTCCAATAACTAACAAGTAACGACTATATCATTAAATGCTCAGATTTAAAAAATCTTAACCCTGTATCGATGCAGTTAAGACCGTATCGAAATGCTATTTAAAATATTTGTCTAGATGGAGGCCATATCGAAACGGACGAAGCCATATCGAAATGCATGTATCGAAACGGGTATTTCCGTATCGAAATGGAAATTTCCAGTAAGCTTTTAAGTTCAAGCCGTATCGAAACATCTGAGAGGCGCATCTAAATGCCTGGGCGATTTTGTGAAATTTGACTTTAAAACACTTAAAAAAATTTATGGGGTTCAAGTTTTGACTCTAAAACATTGTAAGTCTAGATATACTTGTCAATTGTGAGTCTTTTGAGTACTTAAAAATTTATTTACTTTGAAATTTGGTCCTTAGACTATTTGTTATATTAAAATCAAACATTGGTTTTACAAATTAGATTTAGGATTTGTCAAAAAAATGATATATAGCATATAAGTCTCTGATATATACGTACTCGTCTCTTCCTTTTGTTTTCTTTGTTCTTTACTTGCAGGTAGTGGCATGAGTCTTAGGCTCTGTTCAGGAACGAGTTTAAAACCAGCTTTTGGTTGTCAATATAAAAGCTGTTCTGAACGACCCAAAAATCACATTTTTTTAACTAGCTTTTGCACATGATTTGGTCTTCAAACCATGTTTTTGGAAAACGCTTAAAATTTCACCTTTTCTCCAAACCACCGTTCTCACCACTTTTCTCATAAAATCCCGATTCAAAATTATTATTGAACGAAGCCTCAGTGCTGGTCGTCAGCCGCCAGAAACTAATCGTTTCCTTTACTCTTGAAGTTTTCATCGTTTTTCTTATTTTTCTATTGTTTTTAGATTTTAATAAAATTTATGCTCTTATGGCAAGATTTTCTATACCTTTTGGTACGTCTTTCTCTACTTTTTGGCATGTTTTTCTTTTCTTTATTAGTCGTTTGGCCGTTTCTTTCATTTGATTTTCTATTAGGGCTGGATCTAATGTCGCCGCAACTGATGAAGATGGCGCTCTTTTGGTTACCTTGTTGACCCTCTCTTTCAGACCCTTGAAATGGTTTTGGATACACGATCACAATCAACGTTTCTTATTCGCAATTGAGTTGTGGTAATGACCGTGTTGTCAACATGACTAATTGTAATATGCATTTTTATGTTGTTTGTTAATAGTTTGTTGATGGTTTTACTTTTCATCGTCGATCTTTGGTGATGGTTATATCCATCTTTATTTCGAGTCTTTGGGTTGAATTCTTACATTTTTTTTGGTATGATATTTTTTCCTCGTATGGTCATGTTATGATCTCTAAACACTAATTAGATGTACTAGAAATACGTCTGCATTATATTTTTTTGTTTCCTAAATTTTAAATTTTCAATAAAATTAACGGAACTTAATTCAAAAAATAAGTACGTGATATATACTTGGAAAATAGAAATAGGAAAGTAGGGGTTTGATTTTCCTGAATATATTAAGATTGATTTATGCGATTCCCCTAGGCTAGGCGGCTTTAGTTATTTTATGTTACACTTGTACGAATCAACTTACTTAAGTGGTTTAAGGAACGATTGTTGTTCTTAGAGGTCACGAGTTTAAGCAACAACATTTACAACAAAGTGATTGAGCATGCATTGTCAAATAGTTGAAAATATATTTAGAACAGATACTATTTGTAATCACCTTAACTTTTAAAAAAAAATTATTTTATGTTACACAAAATAATAATTTATGTTATTTTTATTTCAAACCTCAAAACAGAATTACGTAACAATATCTTGAATAAAATAAAATACGATTGAGAATATAAAATGCGCCTGTTGATTAACGATTTGATAATGTAATTTGTTTTTTTATATAGGCTAAACTATAAAATAAATACCCAAATTATGTTTCTTTTTTAGAATAGGTGCCTAAAGTATTTTTTTGTTAAAATAGGTGCCTAAACATTTTTTTGGCTTAAATAGGTGCCTAAACTTTCATTTTTGCTTATTTTAAAGTCAATTTTGGCACCTACTTGGGCACCTATTTCAACCAAAAATGAAAGTTTAGACACTTATTTCAGCAAAAAAAAATAGTTTAGGCGCCTATTTCAGTCAAAAATGAAACTTCAGGCACCTATTTCAGCCAAAAAAATACTTTAGGCACCTATTGCAAAAAAGATGCATAGTTTGAGTATTTATTTTATAGTTAAGTCTTTTATATATATTGTCGTTGACATTAATTTATTAATCTATTAATTTAGATTGAATACCCTATACATTTACAATAAAATAATTTTTAATTATTTTTTATTAACAATATCAATATTTAATTATTTAATTTTATCGAAAAGACTTAATTCATTAGTTTAATCAGTATATAATTTGATTTTTTCAGGTGAGGGTGAGTTTGGATTTATATGTCACGGACTTTACACGTAGAAACGCGTGGGATTCCATAATTAACTGATAAATTACAATCCATCTTAATTAGAGAGAAATTATTATAAATAAATATCAAACTTAAACATACCTTATGACACATGTCCACTTGCTCTAATTAAATTGGACTTCCACTTTTTCTTTTTTGGGATCATCTTATTCACATAGATTGATACTAGAATGACATTATTATAAATTAAAAGTCAGAGTCATGTATAAGACAGTTATAAACAATGAGTATAGTTTGGCAAATACTGGATTTCATATCTTTTTAATCATTTGTGTGACATTGCCTGCCACTTACCACCTTCACCCAAATCAATGGTTTGATTTTCCACCCAAGATGTAGACGCCATTATTAGATCCATTAAATTTAAATTCACAATTATTTATGCAAAATTATTGAATCTAATTGTTCATTGAATATCAGTTTATTTGATATTATCATTGTTATTGTTATAATATATAAGAGCATATGAATTATTCATAAATCAAGTAAACTCTAGGCGTTTAATTCTTTTTCCTCGGTAACTTAGTCATTTACTTCTTATTTTTCTGTTTAATCAATAGCGGCATTAGTTTTAATGTTAGTCGTCGACCACCGCTGTTTCATATTTTCTTCCAACATATCTATGGTTATTTTGTAGGTGTTTGATGTTCATACAGTGACCTTTACGAAGTTTGTTCACGATTCGTGCTTGTTAGTGATCACGGATAGTTTGATCCCTTTAGAGTTGTTTGCAGATGTTATCTACAATAGAACGTCCTTTTTTGAGAATAGGCATGAAATGTGGTTGCCAACTTTTGGGATTTTATCTAGCTTGTGTTTTGACAACTTCCAAGGACCCTTTCTACAATGAACTGTAGAGATTTTCTTTGGTGCAAAGTGTATGGTTTAAAACCTTTAACATGTTACATTCTTGTTTTTATTTTTGTTTATTAATAATGTAACACCCTAAATCCGGATGTCACATTTTGGCCATAAGTCCAACCCGTCACTTCAAAATTTCCAACCTAGTTTAGCCCAAAAGAATTTCATTCCATAAATCATTTAAATCCAAAAGTTAAAACATTGCTAAACAATTCAAACGTTTACAAAAGGAGCTCCGATAAGTTTAAAATAATAGCTTGCTTAGTAAAAATATCAAAATAAGAGTTACAACGATAGGGTCCTACAAATACAAAGCTCAATAATACCTAAGTGTTGTACTCTGAACAAGCGATGTGCTGAAACCTACATCGACAGTGCTCCTTCAATGCACGTGCGAACCTAAAAACTTGCAAACGGAAATATGGATTATGAACGTTGAGCTAACTGTAACCCCCTGGACCCGGCCTAGACGGTAGACCGAACCTAACAGGTCACACGGGGAATATTGAAGTAAACCGGGAAGATTACTCCAATAATCAACCATATTTTTTTTTTTTATCTTATCTAAATGCTCATTAGGATCTTTAGTGTTTATCATCGCAGCGAAACAATTTGCAACTCAATAAGACATCAAATTGAAACTCAATTGCAATCAAAAATAATTTGGGGACCATTTTGTAATTTTACCAAAATATAGGGACGTATGCCATTTTTATGTTACCAATCTTTAATTAGTCACTTTACATGCATCTCTATCAAATCTCAGCTCAAATTAATTATTCATGCTCATTTAATTGCATCCACAACATTCAGGGACCAAAGCGCAAAGAATCAGAACTTCAGAATATTCCATGAACTAACATACCAACTTGTTTTTTCGGTACATCCTAGCCATGTATCGAAACAGGCGTACCGAAATAGGTTCAAAGAGCTCGGAACAGGGGCCCGTATCAACACACCCTTTAAGGTTTTTCGAAATAGGGGTTTCCAGTGGCAAAACGTACTATAATAGACCATTCATATTTCGAAATCCATAAGCCATTTCAGGTTCACTGTTCCAGTACATACTCGAGTGTACCGAAACACATGGGCCTGTAATGCCACTTTTTGCTGGTTTTTCACACTTTGATCCCATGAGATAGAATTGCATTGCAAAGAGTTTTGAGATTTTGATTAAATGATATGCATGAATTCTGGTTTTGAAATAGGATGAGATAGATTTGAGAAATGTTGCATCAAAATAGTAGGTGAGATGATTATTTTAATGTAATATATTGGCATAAATGATGAGAAGATTACCAAATATAATTGGTCGACCAATAGGATAGAAGTGCACTATGAACTAAAATTCGTACGTGCTCTTTGGAGTCGGGCAATAGGGGTTGTGCCATCCCAATCCAAAGTGAGAATCCGATGATGAGAGATGCCATCGGGGTAGGTCTTGGTGAAACACCCAAGCTTTTTGGCGAAGAGAGACATCGCCATGAGAGTCCGGTGATGTGAGATTCCATCGGGGTAGGACTTGGCTCTATGCCAAGCTAATCTGCATATCCGAGTAAAGATAAAATATGAAATGCCAATATATGAGAATGTATTTGATTCACATGAACCAATGTTGGAATGATTTTAAGCTATGAGAAATGCATATGAGATTTTGAGATTTATGAAATGCTTTTGAATATCAAGCATGTGTGTGGCTTTGCCATGAGATTTGCATTGGGTGAATGCATGAGATAGATAGATAGATGGTACATATGGTTTTCAAATGGTGTTTTGCTTTGAAATGGTTTTCAAGCATGGAATAGAAAGAGCATGGTGTTTGAAATGGATTTAAAGAAAGAGATTTAAAAGCTTGCATTATTGTGTTGGTGTTTTTAAAGCATGCCTCACTAAGCTATCGTGCTTACGCTCTCTTTTACCAACAATGCAGATAATTGAGACACTTTGGGTAGCAACAAGGCTTAAGAAGATCCAAGGAATAATAAAGCTCAAGTATAGTTATGTTTTATATTTACTTTAGTAATGATGTTTGGCAATGAGATTTAATGGTTTGTTTTGGGAGATGTGTTTTGGACTCCCTGTTATTGATGCAAGTTTTATGTGGTTTATATGGTTTGTAAAATGCCTATTGGGATGCTTATGGTATTTTGGTGTTTATATGGTTTATATGGTTTATATGGTTTGCAAGTTTTATCTTGCCTATTGGGATGCTTATGGTATTTTGGTGTTTTTGTCTCTTAGGAAGCATGCTTTATAATTCAAATGTTGATGTTGATGTTGTTTGATGCTTTCCTTGACTTGTACATCTGAGTGTTGATGCGTATTTGTGTGCAAGCATGTTTAACTATATGTTGGATTGGTTTGAAATGGTTGTTGAGGTTCAAAAGTTTCATTTTTGGCATTTCTAGACTGCAGCGTATCGGTACACCTCAGAGCGTATCGATACGACCTGCTTGGTTTGCGAGGGCGTACCGGTATACAAGGTCGTATCTTTATCCTATTTAGTCACTTGACGAGGGCGTACCGATACGGTACCTCAGCGTACCGATACGGTCTAGCGACACAAGCCTGGGAGATTTGACCATCGAGGGTGTATTGATACCCTCCTTAGGCGTATCGATACGCGGTTCGACAAGTTGGTTAAATCTCAGTTGCGAATGTTTTTTAAACGTTGCGTTTTAGTTTCTGATCTTCATGAATGCAATTGGATGTGGTTGGAAGGTCTGATTATGATGAAAATTTACATAGAAGCATGGAATATGACTAATTGAATAAATGTAACTTTAAAAATAGAGAAGTCCTTGTAATTTGCAAAAATTACATTTGGGTCACTAAATGTCTAATTTCTGCAATTAAACCCCTAATCGAAATCCGATCGCTGTGTCGTTTCTTCCTATGCTCTTTGGTGATCACATAAGACTTAAGTTGCATTTAGAAAAGTTTTAAAGAAAAAAAAGGGTCGTCAATCGGGGTCGACTTTAATGAGTTAGCTTTGGTTTTCCTCGTGTAATCGCCTCAGTTCGGGTCACCGTCTAGATTGGGCTAAGGGGGTTACATTTTTTGGTATCAGAGCCAGGTTTGCGAACAATTGGAGTGTTGGTAAGTGGTTGGTAAGTGTAAATGTGAATAGTTATGATCTTTGTGAAAGCATGTTGAGTAATTGTGCAATGCTTGATCTTTAATGACATGAAATGCATGCAAGATTGACTGTTTGAGATGATATTATGTTGTCATGCTATGATTGGGATATAAATGGGGAACTCATTGCCATATCATTACTATTGGAAAGAGTTTTTTTGAAAATGAACTTGAGCACCTTGGATTTCTTGCCTTATATTGCCTAACTGAGATTTATTGTATTTTGATAGTTGCATTGTTTTGAATGGGGCCACATAGAGATCATAGAGTAAATACGCGTAATGCGATTGAGAATGAGACGAATGAGAATGATGAGCGTGTAAAGAATCTACCGCCGCCACCTCATGGTGGACCACCTGGTGGTGGAGCGGGGGCTGGTGCTGCTGGAGTTGGAATAGGGGTTGCTGAACCCGAGGGAGCACGAGGGCAAGCTGCTCCTAATATGACCGTGCTAATTCAGGCTATTGTTGGAGCCTTTCGTGCGACAGTAGCTGGTGCTCATGTGGCTGCACCTCAGGCTGCTGGTGGTACGAGTCTGCCATTAGAGCGACTCCTCAGTCTAAGAGGGATTGATTTTTGGGGGCTGACCCCTGAGGTTTCTGAATCTTGGTTGGAGAGCACCAAGAGGATCCTTGGGAAGATGAACTGTAATGATGTCCAGAAGTTGGGATGTATTGTATCCATGTTGCATGGTGATGCCAATACGTGATGGATGACCACTATAGCTGGGTTGGAAGATGCTGAGGCGACTTGGACGTTCTTTCTGAATGCGTTCAAGAGGAAATATCTGGGATTTCGTTATCTAGACGAGAGAAAGAGGGAGTTTATGTCCCTAGTGCAAGGTAACATGTCTGTGGCGGAATATGAAGTGCAGTTTGTATGCCTTAGCCAGTATGCAGCGAAATTGATCCCTAGTGAACGAGAGAGATGCGAGCATTTCAGATATGGGTTGGTGCTTATGTGAAGACATATATACTTGCATCAGATTACACCAATTTTGATGTCATGTTCACTCGATCCAAGGACATAGAGTTGAACCTTGGTCTGGCGAGTGGAGTAAGAGGGGCTTGCTCAGGGAAGCGAGCTGCGGATCGTGAGGCTAAAAGGGATTAATTTAAGATGCCTAAAGATAGAAGGTCAGATATGGATGCTAGACGTGGGGGAGGTAACCATGAGAGATGTCAGCAGGGGCCGAATGCTTTCGTCCGTACCCCTGAGTGTAATCAGTGTGGCAGGAGGCATATGGGAGAGTGCTAGGGAAATATGGGTACGTGTTGGAACTGTGGTTCTCGTGGGCACATGAAACGAGATTGTCCTGAGCCGATAAGAGAGGGGCAGGCTCCGATGAGAGCAGCTGAGCAACAGAGAGGCCGGGGGCGTGGTCGTGGCGTAGAGATGATGGTGCGAGGAATGTAGCACATGTAGTAGTTGTTCAACCCGAAGGAGGTGGCCATGGCAGAGTGTATGCCCATCATAAAGGGAGAGATGACACTAACGTGATCGCAGGTACCTTTACTTTGCAGTCTTTGTCATTACTTTCTTTGATTGATTCTGGATCTACACACTCGTACATATTGCGTGAACATGCTCAAATGCTTGGTTTGCCTGTTTAGTCTTTGGATGTTGGTATGCGTGTGACTAGTTCCTTTGGTGAAACGGTAGTAACAAGGAAGTTGTATAGAAGATGTCCCATAAAGGTGCAAGAACATGTGTTCTTGGTGGATCTCATGGAATTTCCTTTCTATGGATTTGATGTAATCATGGGTATCCAATTGGTTAGTTGAGAATAGGGTTGTTGTGGGTTTTGAGAATGAGCGAGTTTCGCTGAAACTTACTGATGATTACGAAGTTGTGGTGGTGGGAGAGAATGTAATGTTCCTATCTAATGTGGTTTCGACGCTTGAAGCGAGCTGGTTGTTGCGTCAAGGATGCGAAGCTTATTTAGCTTTTGTAATGAATCCTAGAACGAAGGAGGTGTGGGTGCAAGATATAAGGACTGTGTGTGAATTCTCCGAGGTGTTTCCGGAGGAGTTACTTGGTTTGCCGCCTAGTCGGGAGGTTGAGTTTGGAATTGAGTTGTATGAGAACACAACTCTAGTGTCCATCGCTCCCTATCGAATGGCATCTAAGAAGTTGAATGAGCTGAAGACGCAACTTCAGGAGTTGCTTGATCGTGGCTTTATTCGGCCTTGTGTTTCACCTTGGGGTGAACCGGTCTTGTTTGTAAAAAAGAAAGATGGTACGATGAGAATGTGCATTGATTATCGTTAGCTGAATAAGTTAACTATCATGAATAAGTATCCTATACCAAGGATTGATGATCTTTTTTATCAGTTTCGTGGAACAATTGTTTTCTCAAAGATTGATTTAAGGTCTAGATACTATCAATTGAAGGTTAAGGATGTGGATGTGCCAAAAACTGCTTTTCGGAAAAGGTATGGGCATTATGAATTTCTGGTGGTGCCTTTTGGTTTGACGAATGCTCATGTTGCATTCATGGATATGATGAACAGGGTGTTTCATGAGTTCTTGGATAAGTTCGTTGTGGTCTTCATCGATGACATCCTTGTGTACTCTCGTACTAAGAACTTTATGCTAAACTGAGTAAATGTGAGTTTTGGTTGAAGCAAGTTGTTTTCCTTGGTCATGTGGTTTAAGCCAAAGGGATTCGTGTGGATCCTCAGAAGATTGAGGCGATGGTGAATTGGAAGCCTCCTAGGTCAGTTCGTGAAGTTCGTAGTTTCCTTGGTTTGGCGGGTTACTATCAGAGGTTCGTGGATGGATTTTCCAAGATTTCTGCTCCTTTGACGAAGTTATTGCAGAAGGATGTTAAGTTTGAGTGGACGGAAGCAAGACAGCAAGCTTTTGAGAAGCTAAAGGAAGCTTTGACGTAGGCTCCTATTTTGGTTCAACCTGAATCTGGAAAAGAGTTTGTGGTGTATAGTGACACATCCTATGTTGGGTTTGGGTGTGTGTTGTTGCAAGAATGTAAGGTAGTAGCTTATGCATCGCGACAGTTGAAAGTGCATGAGCATAACTATCCCACGCATGATATTGAGTTAGCGGCGGTGGTGTTTGCCTTAAAGATTTGTAGACATTATCTTTGTGGTGAGAAGTGTATTGTGTACACGAATCACAAGAGTTTGAAGTATCTTATGTCTCAGAAGGAGTTGAATCTTAGGAAACGACATTAGGTGGAGTTGCTTAAGGATTATGACCTAACGATCGAGTATCATCCGGGAGAGGCCAATGTTATGGCAGATGCTTTGAGCAAGAAAGTGGCGGTATAGTTGAGGGCGATGTTTGCTTGTTTGAGCATATCTCGAGATGGTGGTCTTGTTGTTGAGTTGTAAGTGAGGCCATCTTTGGTTTAGTTAATCAAGGATAAGCAGTTGCTTAATGATTCTCTTGTACTGCATGTTTGGGATATTGCGAAAGGAAGGCCTTTGAACTTTAGTTTCAACGATGACGGTGTTCTGTGTTTTGGGAGTCAGATAGTGGTGCTGAATAATGTGGAGCTGAGGCGCACTATTGTGACTGAAGCTCATAGTAGTCCTTTCGCTATGCACCCTGGTAGTACGAGAATGTATCGTGATTTGAAGGATGAATACTATTGGGTGGGACTGAAGAAGGATGTTGTCGAGTTCGTTAGCAGATGTATGGTTTGTCAGTGGGTTAAGGCTGAACATCAGGTTCCTTCTGGGTTGTTGCAGCCATTGAGAATCCCATAATGGAAGTGGGAAAGGATTACCATGGACTTCGTGTGTGGTTTGCCGTTGTCGCCGGCGAAGAAGAATTTAGTTTGGGTGATTGTGGATCGCCTTACGAAGTGTGCACATTTCTTGCCTGTGCATACTACGTATACCTTGGATAAGTTAGCTGAGATGTACATTGTTGAGATTGTGTGTTTGCACGGTGTGCCGAAATCTATAGTATCAGATAGAGATCTGAGGTTCACATCGAGGTTTTGGGTATGTTTGCATCAAGCTTTGGGTACACAGTTGAATTTCAGTACTTCTTACCATCCACAGACAGATGGGCAGTCAGAGCATGTTATCCAAGTGCTTGAGGATATGTTGAGGTGCTGCGTCATTGAGTTTCAGGGTTCTTGGGAGAAGCACTTGCCTTTGGTTGAATTTGCTTATAATAATAGCTACCAGGCAAGCATTCAAATGGCATTGTATGAGGCTTTATACGGGAGAAGGTGTATACCTCCCCTTTGTTGGGCTGAAACGAGACATAAGTTGATTTCGATGCCAGCTTTGTTGAAAGGAACCACCGCGAAGGTGAAGCTCATTTGTGAGCGTTTCAAGGCAGCGTCTGACTGGCAAAAGTCTTACGCGTATTTGAAGCGCAAGGAGATAGAGTTCGCAGTTGGCGAACGTGTATTTCTGAAAGTTTCACCTTGGAAGAAGGTGATGAGATTTGTCCTGAAGGGAAAATTGAGTCCGAGGTTCATTGGGCCATATGAGGTGATAGAATGTGTGGGTCAGTTTGCTTACAAGTTGAGGCTGCCTTCAGAGTTAGAAAAGATACATAATGTGTTCCATGTATCCATGCTTCAGAGGTATAGATCGGATCTGTCGCATGTTATGCGTGTAGTGGAGGTTGAGTTGAATCCAGACTTGACATATGAGGAGGAGCCCGTTGAGATTCTGGATACGAATATTAAGGTTCTCCGAGGTAAGACCATTGAGCTAGTCAAAGTCTTGTGGAGACATCATGGCTTTGAGGAAGCCATGAGGGAAAGGAAGGATGACATGAAGAAGCAATTTCCTTACCTTTTTCTTCCAGGTAAATTTCAAGGACGAAATTCCTTAAGTGGGGAGAGTTGTAACGCCCTGGTTTTGGGCCTAAAAGTTTTAGACGTTGAATCGGGCCGGTCGGGAACAGTTCGAACCCTTGAGGTTGGTTTAGGGAACACCAAGTTCGGGATGTTTTAAAAATATGGAAAAATATCTAAAAATCCTCATTTATTATATAAATGGTTATGGTGAAAACAATTTTACAAAATGTGATTTGGAAATATTACATTTTGGTATAGTGACCAAAATGCATTTTTTTACAAAAGTTGACTAGTGACTATTTTGTGAAGGATTGAAACTTTGAATCTTTAAGGAGATAATTTTACCAAATGTTTTCATCAAATTTCTCTAAAATTAGGGAGCTTTTAATAATGATTTAATTAAAGAAATAAAAAGGAATTAAAAAGGAAATCAAAGTTGATTTTTTCATAACTAATTTTTCGATAGTTTTCTCTTTTCATTTTATCTCAACTTCCAAGCAGCCAAACACTTTTCTCTCATCAATTTTCGTTTTGTTTGCTGAGATTTTAACTTCCAAAAGAATTCTTATCTTTGTTTCAACAAATCCTTTTGATTTTTTCTTTGGATTTCAAGAAAACTTGCCCAAATTGAGGAGAAATCAACCATTAGAGGTAAGCTTCGTACTTCTCCTCTAATGATCAGTTCTTTACTGAAATTCCCAAGTTATCAATCCTTTGTTAATGGTTTTTCAGTTGTTTTAATGTTATAAACATGAAATAGTTGTTAAATTCAAGATTCTTGATGAGATATTGGTGATTTTCGTATTTCTATGTTAAGCTCTATTTTGAGGTTGATTTCTAATATATATTGGATGATATTTGATGTTGAGAATGAAGTTTTAACAAATAAATCCCGAATAGGTTTGGAATCCTAAAATTGAGATGCTAGATTTGTGGTTATTGAGGTGTTTTTGGTGATCTGTTGTTGCTGTAGATATAAGGTTATGTTTATGTTGATTTTTGATGTTGATTGAAGTTTATAAAGTATTAGAATTGATAGATCTTGGCTGGGGTTTGTTTTGAGAAAGTATAGAGGTGAGTTATTTCGGATAGTCGAAATGCTAGTTTTGTGTAGAGCAGCGAGTTAGAATGAGTGACTGGTGATTTTAATGCATTATGATGCATTAATCCTCTGCTCTTATGTGTAATGAACATGGGAGGCATCTTCGGACGCGTTTGGTGTTGATCCGGAAGTGCCAGAAGCTTAGAAATCGTTTCGGCGAGCAAGCGAAAAGTTATCGGTGAGTGCAAATGGTTTTAGAAGTCCTTGACAGGCAAGGAAACAAGGTTTGGGATTTAGGATTGGTTTGAAACGCCATCCTAAGTCCGGAAGTAAGTAAGCTTAGATTTGCTCTCGAAAAGTGGATGATGCCCCTAAATGCTTTTGACATGCTCTTGATTTGAGATAGATAAATTCCTACAATTTTATGCATGATTTATGACATGAAATGATGTTTCATATTGATCCCATGAGGTAGAATGGCATTGCAAAGAGTTTTGAGATTTTGATTAAATGTTATGCATGAATTGTGGTTTTGAAATTGGATGAGATAGATTTGAGAAATGCTACATCAAAACAGTAGGTGAGATGATGATTTTAATGTAATATATTGTCATAAATGATGAGAAGATTACCAGATATAATTGGTTGACCAATAGGATGTAAGTGCACTATAAACTAAAATTCGTACGTGCTCTTTGGAGTCGGGCAATGGGGGTAGTGCCATCCCGATTCGAAGTGAGAATCCGATGATGAGAGATACAATTAGGGTAGGTCTTGGTGAAACACCCAAGCTTTGTGGCGAAGAGAGATACCTACATGAGAGTCTAGTGATGTAAGATTCCACCGGGGTAGGACTTGGCTCTATGCCAAGCTAATCCGCATATCCCAGTAAAGATAAAATATGAAATGCCATTAAATGAGAATGTATTTGATTCACATGTACCAATGTTGAAATGATTTTACGCTATGAGAAATGCATATGAGATTTATGAGATGCTTTTGAATATCAAGCATGTGTGTGGCTTTGACATGAGATTTGCATTGGGTGAATGCATGAGATAGATAGATAGATAGATGGTATATGTGGTTTTCAAATTATGTTTTTCTTTGAAATGGTTTTCAAGCATGAGATAGAAAGAACATGGTCTTTGAAATGGATTTCAAGAAAGAGATTTAAAACCTTGCATTGTTGTGTTGGTGTTTTTAGAGCATTATTGCGTGTAAAAGAGTCTATCGCAATAGAGTGCAAGTGTACACTACGCAAGTAGTAAAGTGATACACAAAGTATCGGATGTCGAATCCACATGGACTGGATATAGCCTTAATATTAAATTGCTGCACAAGAAAGAAAATAATTTTAATTGTTTGTAAGGGAATACTAAAGAGTACTGAAGATAAAGGATTAACGAAATCAGGATAGAGAGAATAGGCCGATATTGATTTGCTCAGTAGTGTAGGTGTTGCAATGTATAGGACTCCCTGTTCTGTCATTGCTCCTGTTGCGGCAGCACCTACGGTGGCAGAAGCCTGTTGATGTCGCGGTAGCGATCACTCAACTCTGTACTTCAAGCTTGGCAAGAATCCCTGCTGTGCGTTGTCCTATCCCTAGGTCCAAGTTTGTCGATGAATACGTCTTTGATGATACCTCCCGGCGTGAATCAAAGGATGAACACCGATGTTGTTGAATTCTTCCATAGCCACTTAACCTCGTCCTATCCCTAGGTCCGAGATAGTTCAACTATAAACTGGAGAACCCGTACTTATTCCTTTCGTATACTTAACTCTCCCGATATTAAGTAAATGTATAATCTCACAATGATCTCTCGATACTCTTGCAAGATGTTGAAAACTAGAATAAGCAAACTTGAAGTCTATTTTATTGAACAGAGAAAAATCTTAAAACATCGCAATCCTTGCAACTACTTTACAGAATCAACTCTTAGCGCTAGGGGAAGTTTAGAACATGGTGAGAAGGGGGAAAACTACTAGGGTTTAGGGGAAGGCGGCTAGAGAATAAGATATCCTTCCCTAGGTCGAATTACATGCCTTTATATAGGCCTTGGGTTCAAGTTTTCTAATATAGCAAGAATAAAAGTTTAAATTAAAGTACAACTCTATTAAAGACAAAATCTTCAGAGTAGATGTCTTTAATTCGTCCTCTTTTCTTACTTGTTGTTTCTTCCTTGAACTTTGGGCTTGGCCTTCATTCTGATCTAGGGCTCGCAAAAATATATGAGTGCTCCACGACAGACCGACTTAATTTCCTCTTTCTGTCGAGCTCCATTTCACTTCTTCCCTTCACCACTGCTGTCATCCTTAGCTGTCACGGCAGCAACCTCGGCAGCATCATCCTTCTTGACTTCAGTCTTGTGTTTCAACTCTGCTTCTCCACTGCCCTGAGTCTGCTACATCAGCTACCAGTAAAAGTAACCAAAATTAGTAGCAATTGTGCCTTTTTATATAATTGTGATGTATAATTGAAATCTATCCTAAATGCAATGAAATATGCTTGAATGCCACAAGAATATGGGGTAAATAAGGGGTAAAAAGTAGAACTTTTGCACACTCAACATACCCCCAAACTCGAATCCTTGCTTGCCCTCAAGCAAATGCAACCTAACTAACGTGCATGCATACATATATATAATTTTTTTCCTTGGCTTAAGTCAGTGAAAAATCCTTATCTACAATACTATCCCCATCATGTTTAGCACCTGTTCAAATATTTAAGGACCTACTTAGAGCAAAAGTATAGTTCTCGTGCATGTGTGTGCAATTATTGTGAACATACCCGAATATAGACTTCCCTAGCAACTAGAATATTATACTTAGCTTGTTTAGAGTTTTCCTTCGAGACTTAATGCATTTTTTTTCATTGGAGCCAGTAACGGGCACCTCTAGTTGTTTTCCTTCTTTGTTGGAATTTTTTTCTCTTTTCTACTAGAGCCAGTATTTCAGGCACCTCTAGTTAACTATCTAGAGCCGGTGATAGGCACCTCTAGAAGTTTTTCTCTGGTTATTTTCCTAGATCCAGTGATAGGCACCTCTTGGTTTCCTGAGTTTCTAGTCTCTTTCTACTCTAAGTTCTAAGTTTTCTATTCTACATATGCTAGAGAAAGTATTTTATCAAGTAAGTCACAAAGTGTTTCAGTTTTTCAGAACTATGCTAAGGCTCTACTTACTTCCTAAAATATTTTTAAGGGTTGTCACGATAGAGATGGCAGCAGCAGATAATAAGAGTTCAAAAAAATTAAGCCAAAGATTTTTTTTGTGACAAAAATAAACTTAAATAATAATTAACACTTAGACACAATTTTGAACCTAAAAACACTTCATATAACTGGAGGGATCCACCACCAAACTCAAGGGTTGCATTGCCCTCAATGCATGATGACAGAAAAACAAAAACAACAAATAAAAATAGAATACATCACAATTATAATAAAGCAAAAAGACAGCAAAATAAGATAGAAACTTAAATTTAAGTGTTGTCGTCGCTGTTGCTGCTGCTGCTCTGTACCTGTCGGTGGGCAGTGACCTTCATGGTCGGTGCCGGCAGATGACTCGGAGAGGCGGAGGCAGTTTTCTTCTTAGCTTCCCTCGGGGGCTGGATGCGAGTAGGTGAAATCTGTGGTGATCTTTCCATCACTTGTACCTCCTCGGAAGAGCTACTGCTGCTGCTGTCCGACTTCCCTTGGCCGGATGGTCCGTCATCGGTGTTGGGCTTCAGCCGCTTCATCTGAGAGAATTCCTTGGACAGCTTCCTCTTGACAGAGGGCTCACCATCAGATTCCTCCCAAATCGAGGAGGAGGAGGAACCAGGAATAAATTCGTCGAGATCGGACGGTGGCTCCTTGCGCTTTTCTCCCCTTGCAGAAGCAGTGACGGTGTGGCTGCCACCTGCAGCTGTCGCGGCCGGCGTTGGAGTGGACGCATCAGAAGGTGTTTCTGGTGTGGCAGCATGGGTAGGGGTATGGACAGGTGTGGGTGCAGCAAAGTAGTGATTGGGGAAGACATGGAATTGTACATTTGGAAAATTTAAATCGCTTTTAATGAAATGTACCATGGCTGTTGTGAAGTCACGGACAAAGCTCATCAGGCCCAGCTGCCGTTCCTCAATTTTCTGCAGGGTGGCTAGGATTTGAGTGGAGGAGTCTGCTGGGGGAGCTACTAACGTGGGATGCTGCTGCTCTGCGGCGGCGGGCTCTACTGGCTCCTCTACCGCGGCAAACGGGTTGAAGCAGGAGATTGGTGTGGTAGCTTTCAGCTCCATCAAAATGAAGATATTTTTCTCCGACCATCATTTACCTCAAACCTTGGGATCTTTAGCAATTTCAGGGACGTTGTGGCCACGGCAAATTTCTGTGACGAGGTAGGGGAAGACAAGGGGTCCCGATAGCCGAAGTGCGTAGTCCAAAATCCCCTCCCGAATATAGCGACCAACATTAATGGGTCTCTCGTTTAAAATGGAATGAACGAGAGCTAACCTGGGTTGATCCACTGTGCTGTTGTGTGAGGAAGGCATAATCCTCTTTTTCACGAAGTGATTCCATAGTTTTGCCTCGGGAGTGAGTTGAGCGCGTTTTACCGTCCGTGGGTGTTTTGGGTCGGTATTCCACTGGGTCCCTTCCTCTGTTAGTTCTTCCATGATAGCGTCGTAATCTGCTGCCGACAGGCTCTCCACGAACCTCTTATGCCCATCTTCTTTTCTGCCGACGTAGATTCCGTAGAGGGTGTTAATGTATTCCGGCTCAAGAGGGACTTCCTTACCACGTACTGTCGCGGCCGTCATGTCTTTGTTGTCGACTGCAGCGTAGAATTCTCTGACCAGAGTGACATTCATTTCCTCAGGTTGGGCAACAAACATCTGCCATTGAAGTGCTCTGATCTTGCAGACGATGAATGGTTCGAGCCTGAGGTTCTCCGTTCGTTTGGTGTAGATGAACCCTTTCTCTTCCTACATCACCCTTTTCTGGAAGGAGGTGTAGTATCGGTCATTGGAATCTGCGGTGGAAAAACGGTTTGGGATTCTGTCATGACTGGGAGTGCCCGCTGCTACGGCAGAGCTTGAGGCAGCACTTCTCCTTGTGTTTATGGTACTCATAGTTGCAAGACTGTAGAAATGAAAGAAAATGTAAATCTAGAGAGAAAGCAAGTAGAGAGAGTAAAAGTGAGGTAAAAAATGAATAGTAAAACAGGGTTTATATAGATGAAGAGGTTACTGCCTGTTGGAGCTGTAACAGTAGGCGCGAATAACGGGGCCAGCTGTTACGCGGTTTCTGACACGTCTGTCACGCGTTTCCGTGTCTACTGCGCGTCTGTTACGCGTTTGCGTGTCTGCCACGACAACGTGTTGACAGGCTGTATTTTCCGCGTCTGTCGTGACAGCTGTGACGGTAGACTCCTCCTTTGGGCTTTTTTGGGCTGCTGGTGAGATGGTGGGCTGGTTCGCTTCTTCTCCTCTCCTTGTTTTCCTTTATTTTCTAAAATAATTAAAATAAAAACTTAGTCCTTAAAATAAAATAATTCTAATTTCCTAATAAATAAATACACACACACACATATATATATATATGGAAATTTATAATAATAATAATAATAAAAAATTATGTTAAATTAGGGATGCCAGGAGGGCATCTCCTAAAGTAACCACTTCCTGCATTCTTGAGGCTTTAGTCCCTTGATAATTCTTCAGTCTCTATCCGTTGACTTTAAATTGGTGCACGTCTTTTAAGGATTTGATCGTGATGACACCATGAGGAAAAACTTGCACGACTTGGAATGGGCCGGGCCATCTAGATTTCATCTTCCCTGGGAAGAGTTTCAACTTAGAGTTGAATAACAAAACAATCTGCCCTGGGCAAAACTGTTGTGGCAGCAACTTCTTGTCGTGCCATCTAGATTTCATCTTCCCTGGGAAGAGTTTCAACTTAGAGTTGAATAACAAAACAATCTGCCCTGGGCAAAACTGTTGTGGCAGCAACTTCTTGTCGTGCCATCTCTTTGTCTTGTCCTTGTAGATCCTTGCGTTGTCATAGGCCATTGCTCGAATTTCTTCAATCTCATTCAAGTCAAGTAACCTTTTCTGTCTTGCCTTTTCTAAGTCCATGTTCACTACATTGATGTCCCAGTATGCTCTGTGCTCTATCTCAACAGGTAGATGGCATGTTCCATATATCAGCCGGTAGGGTGACATTCCCAATGGATTTTTAAATGTTGTTCTGTAGGGCCAGAGTGCATCATTGAGGTGTAAGGACCAGTCCATTCGAGTTGGTTTAACCATCTTCTCGCGAATGTTCTTTACCTCATTGTTTGATATTTCGGCCTGTCCATTGGTCTGAGGGTGATAAGCTGTTGCGATCCGATGCTTAACGCCATATTTCCTTAAGGAAACAACTATTACCCTATTATTGAAATGTCTCCCTTCATCACTGATGATCGCCTTAGGGATGCCAAATCTGGAAAAAAATGTTCTTATGCAAAAATCTCCGAACAGTCTTGGCATCGTTTTTTTGTGTGGCGATCGCTTCAACCCATTTGGACACGTAGTCCACTGCCTGGAGGATATAAAGATTCCCACATGATGCTGGGAACGGTCCCATGAAATCAATCTCCCCAAACGTCGAAGATTTCGACTTCAAGGATGTTTTACAGCGACATCTCATGTCTCCTTGAGATTTTTCCAGTCCGTTGACACTTGTCACAACTTTTGTAGAATGCTTGGGCATCCTTGAACAATGAAGGCTAATAAAAACAAGACTGCAACACCTTGGTAGTAGTTTTGTTACCACCTAAGTTTCCTCCATATGGTGAAGCATGGCAGTGATGAAGCACAACTTCCTTCTCATCTTGTGGTACACACCTCCTGATAATCTGATCTGCACAATTTTTGAAAAGAAGAGGTTCGTCCCAATAATAATGTTTAACATCATTTTGGAACCTCTTCCTAGCTTGATAGTTAAGTTCAGGAGGAAATATTCCGCTAACTAAATAATTAACGAAATCAGCATACCAGGGGAGTTCAGAAAACTTACCTGCCACCGTGGCTGTTGCGGCAGTGATGGTGGCAGTGAACAGCTGCTCATCAGGAAAGGTCTCCATTATGTGTGTCTTGTCTATTGGAAGACTCTTTCCCCTCTCTAACCTTGACAAGTGATCTGCAATTTGGTTTTCTGTCCCCTTTTTAAACTTGATTTCAATGTCAAATTCTTGCAGCAGCAGAATCCATCGAATCAGTCTAGGCTTTGCGTCTTTTTTAGCAAACAAATACTTCAGTGCAGAGTGGTCTGTGTGGACCACCACCTTCGTTCCAAGTATGTAGGATCGGAACTTGTCAATTGAAAACACCACTGCTAACAGTTCCTTCTCTGTTGTGGTGTAATTCACTTGGGCATCGCTGAGTGTTTTGCTGGCGTAATAAATTACGTGGAACAGCTTGTCCTTCCTCTGCCCAAGTCCTACCCCTACAGCGTAATCACTGGCATCACACATAATTTCAAATGGCAACTTCCTGTCCGGTGGCTGTACGATTGGGGCTGTGACCAACATCTCTTTCGAGATTCTGAATGCCTCAGTACATTCAGTATTGAAGTCTCTAGTAGATGGCATAAAGGCTTGGTGATCTTCGAAAAATTTGCTATAAACCTTCGATAAAACCCAACATGCCCTAAAAAACTCCGAATTCCCTTGACTGTGGTAGGTGGCGGCAGCTTTTCAATCACCTCAATCTTGGCTCTATCGACTGCTATGCCGCGGCAACTTACCTTGTGGCCTAGGACTATCCCTTCATCCACCATGAAGTGACATTTTTCCAGTTTAATATCAAGTTCGCTTTTTCGCATCTTTCGAGTACCTTCTATAGGTTGCCTAAGAAGCTTTCAAAATTGTTCCCAAAGACAGAAAAATCGTCCATAAATATCTCTAGGAAATCCTCCACCATGTCGGAGAATATCGCCATCATACACCTCTGGAAGGTTGATGGTGCATTGCAAAGTCCAAATGGCATTCTTCAAAAAGCGTAAGTACCGTATGGGCAAGTGAAAGTCGTTTTCTCTTGATCCTCCGGTGCGATGGCTATTTGGTTATAACCTGAATAACCATCAAGAAAACAATAATAGGGCTTTCTCGCTAATCTATCAAGCATTTGATCAATAAAAGGCAAGGGAAAGTGGTCCTTCCGGGTAGCTTTGTTAAGCTTCTGGTAGTCCATACAAACCCTCCAACCGGTCACAGTCCTGGCTGGGATTAATTCGTTTTCTTCATTGGTCACCACGTTTATTCCTTCTTTCTTAGGAACGTATTGCACCGGCTCACCCACTTACTATCCGAGATGGCGTAAATTATCCCAGCGTCTAGCCATTTGATAATTTCTTTTCGCATCACTTCTCACATAGCATCATTCAAGCGTCTATGGGCATGAATGGTCTGCTTATGATCATCCTCTGAGAGAATTTTATGCATGCATAGTGTCAGACTGATGCCTTGGATATCAGCTATCGTCCATCCAATAGCCTTTTTATGCTGTTGTAGCATCCCTATCAGGTGCTTTTCCTGTTCTTGCATCAACTTAGAAGAGATGATTACGGGCAACGTATCATTTAATCCAAGAAAAACTTATTTCAGCTGCCCTGACAAGGGCTTAAGGTCTAGGACAAATGGTTCTACAGTTTATGGATTTTGGATGATATGTTCATTCGAGGTATAGTTTAAGGGTTCGAATAACTTGCATGGACGATTGCCTATCCAATTTACCTCCTCATGACCTTCAGTGTTAGATATGTCAGAATTTGAGGAGCTGCTGTCGTCGTCGCTGCCGTGACAGTCTTCCAGGTGGCTACTGTGGCAGTGACCAAACTTGATGTCATGGCAGCACGATCTGATGCAGGGTTGATCAAGGATTACTTCAGTGATAGCCTTGCATTCTTCTTCTGCATCAGCGTGTTTTATTGCTTGGAGAACATTTAGCTTGATCTCTTGATCATTCACTCTCATTGTGAGTTCTCCCTTTTCTACATCAATCAGTGATCTGCTTGTGGCTAAGAAGGGTCGCCCCAGGATGATTGGTGCATTCTCATCTGCTTCACAATCTAAAACAAGAAAGTCAACAGGAAAAATAAATTTATCCACTCTTACGAGAATATCTTCAATCTTTCCTTCTAGTTGCACGTAAGAGCGGTCTTCCAGCTGCAACATAAGTGTCGTGGGTCGTGCTCGTCCAATACCTAATTTCTGAAATACAGATTTTAGAATTAAATTAATACTAGTACCTAGATCACAAAGTGCCTTGCCCATGAATTTATCACCAATTATGCACGATATTATGAAGCTCCTGTGATCCTTCTTTTTTTGGGGTGGATGCTTGTGCAGAATAGTCATGCATCCTTCTATCAATTTACCCGTCTCAAATTCCCCAAGTATGGATTTCTTCGACATAGCATCCTTGAGAAATTTGGCATAACCGGGCATCTTCTTGATGGCATCTAACAGCGGAATATTGATGTGGACCTGCTTAAAAATATCATAGATCTTCTTAAGCTGGAACTCCTATTTCTGCTTTTTTAGCCGCTGTGGAAAAGGAGGTGGAGGACGATAATCATCAATGTGTCCTTCCCATGGTATTCGGATCTGAGGAGGCTTAAGTTCTTCATCCTTCTCATCTCTCCCTTCTGCTGTCGTGACAGGTGTGGCGGCAGCAGGCTGTTTATCGTCTGCCGGGGTAGCGTTCGTGGCAGTCGATTCTAGGGCTAGTTCCTTAACTAGTTCAGCTTTCTTCTCCGACCCTGGTAATTTCTTCCCACATCTAGTTGTGATAGCTTTGCACTGCTCATGTGTTGTTTGTCTAGCGACCTCAGTATCGCTAGGGAATCCTCCGTTATGCCTTGGCTTAATATGCTAGGAAACCTGACACATCTGTGTCTCCAGTAATTTAAGAGTAGCTTCATGATTAGTCATTCACATCTCTGTTTTATCCATGAATGACTCAGTCTTCTTGACGAAGTGATCCATATTTGCTATGTAAGTTCCTGTCTGAGACATGAATGTGGCCAAGGTCTGCTCCAGTATACTAGGTGTGGCTACTGGTGGCCGTGGCGGCTGCTGTTGCGGTTGCTGCCGAGTCAGAATTCTAGGTGCCCCCTAATTTGAGTGTTATGTACTTGAGGATTCAGGGAATTGTTTGGGTTGCTCCAAGAGAACTTGGGATCTTTCCTCCAGCTGGGATTGTAATTGTTGGAGTCATAGTTCCTTTGCATGTTGAAGTTTCCAACATACATCCCTTCCTCTAGCTGTAGCGGGCAGTCTTCCGAACTATGATTCCCACTGCAAGTTTCACATACCTCTTCTGTAGAGTAGACAAGTTTTGAATCTTTCTTCAGCAAATTCTCTACTGCCTTTGTGAGGTACGCAACATGTGTCTTTAGGGAGTTATCGTCCTCATAATCCTTTACAGCTAGTACTCGTTTACCTCTCCTTGCTGTGGGGAATTGCTCTTCATTCTTCGCAAAATTCTTTAATACTACCATGGCTTCATCCGGATCTTTGTCGAACAGCAACCCATTGGCTGCTGAATCAATTCTCATACGAGTCTGTAGGTTGGCAGCATTGTAGAATTTGATGACTTGATTCCAAACAGGGAATCCGTGCATCGAGCAATTCCTCAAAAGAGTAGTAAACCTGTCCCATGCCTCGTGCATTGGCTCATCATTTTCCTGTTGAAAAGTAGCAATTTCGTTACGTAATTGCTCAGATAAATGGGAAGGGTTAAAACGAGATAAAAATTCACAAGTTAAATCTGCTCAAGTTCGTATTGAACTCGGCATTAGTTTTTTCCACCAAGTTTTAGCTCTGTCCCTCAATGAATGAGGGAATAACCGAAGCCTCAGTATCTCAAGATTTACTCATGGTAGTCTAAACGAACCACAAATTTCTTGGAACATTTTTAGATGTTCCCTAGCATCCTCTGTAGCAGCACCACTAAATTCGCCAGCGGAATTAATCATGTTGAACATGATAGGTTTCAGCTCAAAATTTTCAGCTTCCACATCTGGCAGGGTGGTCTTTAGTTCCATATGATCATTGATCATGTAATCACGGCATGACCGGCGTGCGGCCCCAGCAGCAGGAGGAGCGACAGGCTGTCCGTTTTCTCCATCTCCGATAGGATCGTTAGGATCTTGAGGATTCCCTTGGTTGTTCCTCATGTCTTCGTGTCTTCCGTTCACCATTGCTTCTAACTGTTCCTCCAAGTACTCGTTTCTTTCTACTAGGAGGCAGACTCGTTTCCTAAGGTTACACATTCGTTCGATTTCAGGGTCTAATTTGTGCTCAGGTTCTTTGCCTCGTTGAGATCTACGCATAAGCAACAAAAGACCTTGTGAAAAGCACAGGGTGAACAATCCAAATAAAAACAAAAAAAATTAAAAAAAAATGTGAAGTAAAAGTAGGGTAAAGATATGTTGCCAGTCCCCGGCAACGGTGCCCAAAACTTGTTGCCTGTAAAAGAGTCTATCGCAATAGAGTGCAAGTGTACACGACGCACGTAGTAAAGTGATACACGAAGTATCGGATGTCGAATCGACAGGGACTTGAAATAGCCTTATCCTTGAATTGCTGCACAAGAAAGAAAATAATTTTAATTGTTTGTAAGGGAATACTAAAGAATACTAAAGATAAAGGATTAACGAAATCAAGATAGAGAGAATAGGTCGGTATTGATTTGCCTAGTAGTGTAGGTGTTGTAATGTATATGACTTCATGTTTTGTCGTTGCTCCTGCTGCGGCAGCACCTGCGACGGCAGAGGTCTGTTGATGTCGCGGCAGCGATCACTCAACTCTGTACTTCAAGCTTAGCAAGAATCCCTACTGTGCCTTGTCCTATCCCTAGGTCCAAGTCTATCGATGAACACGTCTTTGATGATACCTCCCGGCGTGAATCAAAGGATGAACACCGATGTTGTTGAATTCTTCCTTAGCCACTTAACCTCATCATATCCCTAGGTCTGAGATAGTTCAACTATAAACTAAGGAACCCGTACTTATTCCTTTTGTATACTTAACTCTCACGATATTAAGTAAATGTATAATCTCACAATGCTCTCCCGATACTCTTGCGAGATGTTGAAAACCAGAATAAGCAAACTTTAAGTCTATTTTATTGAACCGAGGAAAATCCTTAAACAATGCAATCCTTGCAACTACTTTAAAGAATCAACCCTTAGCCCTAGGGGAAGTTTAGAACATGGTGAGAAGGGGAAAACGACTAGGGTTTAGGGGAAGGCGGCTAGAGAATAAGATATCCTTCCCTAGGTCGAATTACATGCCTTTATATAGGCCTTGGGTTCAAGTTTTCTAATATGTCAAGAATACAAGTTTAAATTAAAGTACAACTCTATTAAAGACTAAATCTTCAGAGTTGATGTCTTTAATTCGTCCTCTTTTCTTGCTTGGAGTTTCTTCCTTGAACTTTGGGCTTGGCCTTCATTCTGATCTAGTGCTCGGAAAAATATATGAGAGCTCCATGACAGACCGACTTAATTTCCTCTTTCTATCGAGCTCCATTTTCCTTCTTCCCTTCACCACTGCTGTCGTCCTTAGTTGCCACGATAGCGGCCTCGGCAGCATCGTCCTTCTTGACTTCAGTGCTGTGTTTCAGCTCTGCTTCTCCACTGCCCTGAGTCTGCTACATCGGCTACCTGTAAAAGTAACCAAAATCAGTAGCAACTGTGCCTTTTTATATAATTGTGATGTATAATTGAAATCTATCCTAATTGCAATGAAATATGCTTGAATACAGCAGGAATATGGGGTAAATAAGGGGTAAAAAGTAGAACTTTTGCACACTCAACAAGCATGCCTCACTAAGCTACCATTCTTATGCTCTCTTTTACCAACAATGTAGATAATTGAGACACTTTGGGCAGCAAGAAGGCTTAAGAAGATCCAAGGAATAGTAAAGCTCAAGTCTGGTGACACTTTACATTTACTTTAGTAATGATATTTGGCAACATGATTTAATGGTTTGTTTTGGGAGATGTGTTTTGGACTCCTTGTTGTTGATTCAAGTTTTATATGGTTTATATGGTTTGTAAAAGGCCTTTAAATTGGTTTTGAAGATTTATCTTGCCTATTGGGATGCTTATGGTCTTTTGGTGTTTTTGTCTCTTAGGAAGCATGCTTTAGAATTCAAATGTTGATGTTGATGTTGTTTGATGCTTTCCTTGACTTGTACATCTGAGTGTTGATGCGTATTTAAGTGCAAGCATGATTAACTATATGTTCGATTGGTTTGGAATGGCCGTTGAGGTTCAAAAGTTGCATTTTTGGCATTTGCGACTGCATCGTATCGGTACACCTCAGAGCGTATCGATATAGCCTGCTTGGTTTGCGAGTGCGTATTGGTAAACGGGGTTGTATCGATACCCTCTTTAGTCACTGGACGAGGGCGTACCGATACGGTCTGGCGACACAAGCCTAGGAGGTTTAACCATCAAGGGCGTATTGATACCCTCCTTAGGCGTATCGATACGTGGGTCATTAAGTTGGTTAAATCTCAGCTATGAATGTTTTTGAAATATTGTGTTTTAGTCCTTGATCTTCATGTATGCAATTGGATGTGTTTGGAAGGTCTAATTGTGATGAAAATTTACAGAGAAGCATGAAATATGACTAATTGAATAAATGTAACTTTAAAAATAGAGAAGTCTTTTTAATTTGCAGAAATTACATTTTGGTCTCTAGATGTCTAGTTTGTGCAATTAAACCCCTAATCGAAATCTAATCGTTGTGCCATTTCTTCCTATTCTCTTTGGTGATCACATAGGACTTAAGTTGCATTTAGAAAAGTTTTAAAGGAATAAAAGGGTCGTCAATCGGGGTCGGCATTAACGAGTTGTCTTCGGTTTTCCCCGTGTAGACCGGGCTAAAGGGGTTACAATTTAAAACATAATATCCAAACATAAATCAAAGCATAGGTCTTAAAGCAAAAACATAGATAGGTGCATAAAAATAGGGAATTCTTAAACTAGATGATATGCAATGGAAAGAAAAGATCTAAGGCTCATCATCATCATCTTCATTTTCATCATTGGCGTTGCTCCTTCGAAATTGTCTCCACTCGCCATAGAAGCTGGTAAAGGACATGTCCATAGAGGTTTGTTGAGTTTCAACCGAGGTGAGGCGATTCTCAACACTTTGGATACATACCTTCATAGAAGTGAGACAAGTCTCAAGAGTGGAAAAACCGGAGTCCATGTGAGTTTACAAGCCATTGAATTGCTCGGTAAGGAAAGTCGTGAGGGCTTCATTTTCTGGTGGAGCAACTTGAGGTTGAGGTTCGGGGGCTGCAACTTTAGGAGGATTCTCGACACGAGTCCACTCTCCATCAAATGGTAAGTTATGAATTTACATAAACTCGAATATGCTAAGTTAGAGGATGAATTTTATATGTGTAGAACCATGTGTGAGTCTAGTCTGGTCTCCAACAAATGGTGATTGATTTCGAGTTCTAATCAAAAGTTATGAATTTTTATTCGTAGGTAGGTCAGAAAAACTGGAAGCAGTTTCTGCTCTGTACAGTTTCAGTTATGGGACTTCTATGAAGTTTCATGTTTTCTGTTAATTTTATTAATTTATGTGGCTCATACCGATAGAAACGTAGTTGAATCTAGTTTTTAACAAGGTAAAGGAAGTTAAATTCCAGTGTTTATTCTACCCTGTAGAGACAATTCTTTGAAGGTAGCGCAAGCGGCCAAATACTGGAAATAAGAAAAATTGGTGTCATGTTAAATTTACATCACAAGAATTAGAGATATAGAACATGTAATCTATTACATTTTGAGTTTTAGAGTTATATTGTTGGCTAATAATCGAAACTAAGGGTAAAGGACCAAATAAGGGTTATTAGAGATTCATATGGACTGTCTTATTAAACTTAAATATAAGGACTATTTGAGTATGAATAAGTTCTATTTTCATACTACAATTTTGAAGTATATAGATATGATAGTTGTTAGTAGCTTAGATGAGTAATAAATGGATTGTGTGGTTAATATACATGTGGATATAAGCAAGTAAGGGGCTCTTTCGCACTAATACGAAAAATGGTAGATTGTTTTGTATAAATGAGATGTATTCGAAGGTGTGGACTGTTGTGAATGATTAAAAGCATGTTGGGAACTGTCTTGTAGTTTTATAAGTAGGAAAATATGTAGTAAGGACAATTTTGAATCAAAATATATATATATGGACTGTTTTACAAAATGGAAATACAGGGTTGTTTTACCAATCTTTAGGACTGTTTTGAGCTAAAAACTGGATCATTTGGACTATTTTGGGCATGATAGAAAAGTATGAGAATTGCCTTCAGTGTATAATTATATATGTAAAATCTAAACTGTTTTTACTTGAATATGAATACTAGTTGACTGTTTTGGTTTGTGCAATTGTAAATATGAGTAAACCGGATTGTTTTGCTTTATTAAGAAGCTATATGGACTGTTTTGATGATGATTGATGCGTGCATAGTTTGGTAGGTTAAATAATACAGTTTTGAGCAATCTTGAATGCGGTTTTGAATGATGTTTTGTCTAGTTTTGTATGCAGTTTGTAAAGCTTGAAAGATGCAGACTTTGTTGAGCTTGATAAGTATGGTTATGATTAGTTTGAGATTGTTTTTGAGTATAAATTGTATACATAAGGACTATTGCTAAAATAAATGAATTGGATCGATTATTAATGAGTGATTAACTTTGCTTGAGGTACTTACTGTGATGAATAAGAATAGAAGGAGTTGGATAGACGCTAGAAATGATTGTGGTCCAGGTATCTCGTAATGTCAAGATAAGAGGTGAGTGTAGTTGTATGACTTCGGGTGACACGGTGTCACATCGAAACTTGTTATTATGTTACATACCGTATTTAAATCATATAAGCATATGCATATTGCTCAAGTAGAGAACCATGAGTAGTTGCATTCATGTCATGGCACTCATGATAAAACTTCGGTTATGTTGCATATCGTATGCATGTTATCCCTTTCTATGTTATGCTTGGGATGAATGGCTATGTATATTTGGTATCATGTTTGAAGCTAACCATTGAATGTTGAGGCTAAGGAACCTTAGTGGAATGACTACTTCCCTAACTAAACAAATTCTATGATATGTATATTAGCGACAGTAAGAGGTAATTGGGGAGACGTACGGAGAATGGCAACAGTTTGGTTGGATAGTATGAAGGTAGGAATTATATGTTTTCGATATTAGACATTGCTATGTGCTTTGGGCTAAGTATCGCTTGGACAGATATAGTCAAACACGAACCAATGTTATTTATAACCAATTGTGATCCAAGGCAAACTTTTAAAAGACATGAAATGTATATAATCAAATAAAAAAGTCAAGAGAATTCTAAACAAGTTATAAAATCTTGAGCTCTTGGTGAGCATATGAAATATTGAGATCTTGGTGAGCATATGAAATATTAAGCTCTTAGTGAGCAAAAGATGTGTTAAAAGCTAAACTACCAAAAGGATTATGAATGAACCTTGAAAGATCAAAGTACAAAAATTGAGTTCCAGCAAACAAGTTGTATATTAACTAACTAAAGATGTATGATAATTCTTGTGTATCTATATGCTTGA
Organism: Hibiscus tridactylites; assembly: GCA_958450335.1. NCBI lineage: Eukaryota > Viridiplantae > Streptophyta > Magnoliopsida > Malvales > Malvaceae > Hibiscus > Hibiscus tridactylites. The sequence continues at coordinate 34,203,115 of OY288289.1, read as the reverse complement.
TTGGATTGGTTTTCATTTAAAGAACATGAATGTTATTAATGTTTGTTACTTTAACATCACTACCTCAATTATGTTATATAAGCCTAATGCATTCATTTCATGCATTTTTGCAGCTATATAATTGGTCAAGGATTCATTCATGGATTGAAGTTACAAGTCACATTCGTAATAGATTTATGTATCAAAGTGTAGGTTAATACTCCTAGGATGGTGGCACTAAGAGTCATGCTTATGTGTAAAGTTAATATAATTTTGGTTTGTATAAGTAAAGGATAATTCATGTTTATAAACAATCAAACTTATGCCTTAATTATGTGTGGCTGATTTCATAGATAACCTTTGGTCAATGGTTACTTGAAATGGGTGTCTAAATAGTGTGTTTGAATATTGAAATTACCACCTCAATTGATAGGAATGAATGGTATATGATGTAAACCGAGATTGTTCTTTCAAGGGATTGTTTTAATAACATGTTTACATATGTACTCTTTAAAAATGGGCAGGATTTATGTAGTGAAACAAGGGGGACTATTTTATATACGTAATTATATATTTACAAGAAAGAGAGAAATCTTGACTATTTTAAATTTAAAACAATTTGAAAATTGTAGTAACAATTGGTAATAAAATAGTGATTGAAATGAAGGAAAACATTGCAGTTTTGAGTTAAAAACTATTACAATTTTGAGTTGAAAAGCAGTGCAGTTATTGAGTTTAAAAACAGTGCAGTTTTTGTTGTTATGAAATATGCAGTTTTGTTGCTATGAAATATGCAGTTTTGCTTGGTCTAAAATATAGTTTGGGTACTCTTAAAGAATGCAGCCTTGTGTAGTTTAAAACGCAGTTTTGTGAGCTTAAAGAATGCATAAAATTTAGTAAAAGCATTATGGCTTTAAGAACAAAAATAGAATGTATGAATGCATGCAGTTTGTAAAGTTAATGTTTTGAAACATTTTGGTTATGAGTTGAATTATGAACTTTAATGTTACTAACAACCTTTAGGCATTATGTTATACGGATCAAATTTCGCAGTATCCTCTTGTATAAAAATAAAGTTTATGAAGATGCCTTGAAGAGTTATTTACATGATAAAATGTTAGATATTGCATGCATTGTATAGAATCTTGTATCCCAAGTAAACTGTCGTAGTTTTTTTGAACGCTGGTGAGGGAATATGATTAAATGTTTGCTTGATAGTTAAATCGTACTTGGCATAATGTTTGTCTGTATTATCTGAATGATGCATTATGTTTTGAGTTAGATTAATTCCTAATAATGAATATAAATACTTTTTATCGATTTCTTTGTGAATATGTTAAGATTAAAACTTGATAGTTTTTAATTGATATATCAAAACCAAATCTCAAAGTATAAGTTCAGAATATGTAGGTCAAATATGATAATGCTATTCTAAGAAAGTTTATAAAAAGGATTGACATGTCTGCTCAGGAACTCAACCAAATTTTATAATTTGGTCCTTAAATTTCTGGTTTGTTTTTTCGGTAACTTCTCCAATTATAGTTTTCTCCTAAATCGGGTTGAGGGTATTACAGATAAGAAATATCTCTGGTAGACACTAATTTCCACTCTAAAACATTATGCCTTTGGACTTATTTGATGTATGGGGGATAGACTCCATGGGTCCATTTCCCCCATCATTTGGTAACATATATATTCTCTTGGTTGTTGACTATGTATCGAAATGGGTTGAGGCTTTTGCATTTCCAACAAATGATGCCAAGGTTGTTGCCAAGTTTTTGCACAAACACATTTTTACTCGATTTAGTGCCCCCAGAGTGATTATTCATGATGAGGGTACCCATTTTAAATGTAATCTAATCTCTAAAGCTTTGTGTAGATATGGAATTCAACAGAGGATTGCCACAGCATACCATCCCCAAACAAATGGGCAAGGCAAAATTTCAAACAAGGAGATCAAAAATATTTTAGAGAAGACTGTATGGTGGTGGCGTACTATACGGGTGATGGCGTATCGTTACGTGTCTGCTATCTCTCATAGCAGTTAAGGTGTACCGATACATGTAGGTGTGTATCGGTACGTAACTTCGTCATTGGAATTAGTATATTGAACTGGGTATCGATACGGGATAGGGCCATACCTATCCCTCTAAGGGTATGAACCTCGTACACAAACAAAAGGTTATGTACTGGTACGTCAAAACGCTATTGAAATTGGTTAATAATTGAATCAGGCATTGCGTACCGATACGACATCTTGACTGTTGGTATGAATACAGGTAAGTCAGTTAAAACTGCTGAAATATGTTTGTAAAACTTGCAAGCAAGCCACTGAATTTTTAATGGACTAATTGAATGAGTAAATGAATTCAAATCTAGATAAAATTTGACACGGTGTTAAACATACGTTGAATTTCTCAAAGGTAAACTCAATTACTGTTAAGGTCCCTTAATTTATAAAATTTACAAATTGGCCCCTAAAGCTTGTAGAAGTTGCAATAAGGCCCTAAAATGATAAATATCATCTTATACTGATTTTATAGTTCTTGTTGAATCATTGATCATGCTACTGAGTTATTGAATAACTTCGAATTATAATTAAATCATCAGGAATTATTATACAATTGATCGTATTGAACACCGGTAGCATTCTCCGACCTAGTTTTCTACCAGACCATAAAGGGGTGTTACATTTTTTGCAAAGGACCTCAAATTTATTGAATTTATAGATTAGCCCCTAAAACTTGTAAAAGTTTAAAATTGGTCCTAAATTGATAATTCCAACCCTAAATTAAACTACTAATTTATTGTATAGTTATAACATAGTATTGTGTCATCGCGATAAGTATCTTATCGCTCTGAAATCACTAAAAGATCAAATATTGATTTAAAACACTATACCACACATCGTATTGAACACCGTTAACACACTTCGACCCAATTCCTTACCAGGCCGGGAAAGGGGTGTTATAATGAGTTAAAAAGAGCCACCTATAAGAGGGAAACTATTTGGTTGATGGATTCATGAATCATTCATACTATGAATTTTGGTGCATATGACCTTGCTCTTTTCCATGTTTTCCATTCATTTTTCCTTTAAATTCTCATTTCGAGCTTTTTCTTGCATCTTACAAGTAGATTGGCATAGATTCATGAAAAACAAAAGATTTCTTGGTATTGATCCCAAACGTAAGGAACTGGAAACAAATGTTCGACATCGCATCATGAAATAATGAAGCGGCTTCCCAATAAAGAAGACAACTATTAAACCTCAGATTGAGTGGGGGCATCACCTTGCATGGGGAAGGTAAAAATGTATATGTTGAAGAGTGTAAGGTCGACCATGTTGTCAAGCAAGTCCTGCACATGAGATGTAAAATCCCTAAAAACACGAAAATGGGATAGAGTTGCACCCAGTGGGCAAACCAAGGGTGAACATCAACTGGTTTTACGCCTCTCTTAGCCGTTGAAATTCGTACTTATTCCTAAGCCGAATTAGACTTCACCGATTTGGGCAAAAACCATGCTTATTCGTTTCTTGAATCTAACTCTCCCGATATTAGATAAATGGATGCAATCACAATTTCCTCTCCCGATTCAATTGCAAGTAAAGATAAACACTAAGAATAAGCAAACCTTGAACTTAAATTACATAACAAAAACTTAACAAGATCCAAATGTTTTCTCACAACTACTAAACAAATAACCCTAGCCTAAGATAGTTTAGTTCATAATTGGGACTAGGAACAACACAAGATAATTTTCGAACAAGAACATCAACTGGAAAAAAAAAAGATGAAAAGAAGACTAGGGCTGCCTTGATCTTCAACTTCCTTGCCAATTTTTCTCCCCGATTCGACTCTCTTTTCTTGGTTGTGCATTCTCTTCTTTTTATAGGATATTGGTAGGTTATACTCCTTCTTGAGGAGGGAGTTAAGTTGGAATTAAATGATATAAAATAAAAGAAATAAATTCCTTTTTATTTTATTATTTTATTCCTCCTATAAATCCTCTTATCTTCTTGGAATTTATTCTCCTTTAATCAACTCAAGGGACTTCGACTTCTCCTAGGAATTCTTGTGACTTTCAAATTGTAAAAAGGATTGAATCTTTGTTGAAATCAACATCTCTTATTTGTGAAGAGTAGCAGCTTCTTTATTTTGAAATCGGCAACTTCTTCTTGTCTTAATTCGGCATCATTTTTCTTTCCTTCATTGTCGCGACAATACTTTCTCGTGTAATTAACATGTACACATCGAAACATATACCAGAGTAGAACCTTTTCCACCAAATAAGCAATTAACATGTACACATCGAAACATATACCAGAGTAGATATTTTTCTATATTTTTAAAGCATCCCAAACTAGGCTTTTCCTAAAATCTCCTTTTATATTCGAACCGTTTATCAGACCGATCCGGTTCAGACCCTAAACTTCTAAGCCCAAAATTGGGGTGTTACTGCTTAGCCCATAGAAAAGGTTGATGGAGTCGCGGTTAACCGGGATGACCTTGTCGCGGACAAATACATATTTTTCAAGTTGGGAGAGTGGGCATAGAATTCTCGAACCCAACTAACCTTTCTCGGCTTTGGTTGTTGGAAAAGAATTTGCCATTTTTGCTACTCCACTATGTGAAAGACGAATGGTTCCAAACAAAAATCTTGATGTGATGTGGTGTAGAAAAACCCTTGCTCTTCCGAGACCTTTCTGTGGGCAAACTTTTCCAAGAATCTTGTCTTTATTGCTGGCGTGGCATATCTCTTGAAGGTCGGCTCTTGGCTTGTTTCTTGGTGCTCCATTGTTTTGAGTTTCATGGCCATGTTAGTCTTGTGGTGTTGTGAGAATCGGCTATCTAGAGAAAATAGAAGAAGAAAATTTGGGAGTTTAAGTGAAAGAGAAAAGGTTTTGAAGATTGTGATGGTTGAGTGTTATAAGTGGGGGTTATTAAATAGGGTGTTTTGTCACAATTACAAATTTGAAAATCAAATTTGAAATCTTTAATGACATTGATTTGAGTGGGCAGCAAGTAATGTATGGGGAAGGTGAAGAGTCGACCGGCTAGGGGTAGGCGTTATGAGGTAATTTTGGGGTAAAAATTTAGGTTTAGAATCCCTAAAAATCAGCCCATATATCCCTCATTTTCGGGCCATGAGTTTAATCTTCTTTCCAATTCTTCTTCACTTTAAACTCCTTTACTAAAAGGCAAACAAAAAATAAAGAAAATATTTATTAGCAATAAAATCGAAAGGAAAACTACTCCTTATCCTAAAAATAAAATAAAAATGTGGAAAACAAAATTTAAAATACTAAAGGAGTGCATGATTATGCATCTCTTAAAGTGACCACTTCTTTGTCGCGCATGATATGGGTGTCATAGTAGTGTTTAAATCTTTGTCCATTAACTTTAAATTCATGGCTATCTTTTATTGACTTGATTATTACGACGCCATGGGAGAATGGTTTGACAACATCAAACGGTCCGGACCATCTTGATCGCAATTTTCTCGGGAAAAACTTTAACCAAGAATTGAAAAGGGGGACTAATTGCCTAGGCAAGAATTATTGCGGCAATAGCTTCTTGTCATGCCAACGCTTTGTTTTCTCCTTGTATATTCTTGCATTGTAGTAAGATAAGGCACAGAACTCCTCTATCTCATTAAGTTCCAATAGTCGTTTTTGTCCAACACTCTCCCAATCCACATTCACAGTTTTGATTGCCTAGTACGCCTTATGTTTGATTTCCACCGGTAGATGACAAATTTTTCCGTAGACAAGTCGAAAGGGAGACATGCTTAATGGTGTTTTGAATGTTGTCTGATATCCCCAAAGTGCATCATCAAGTCGAAGAGATCAATCCTTGCGAGAGGGGTTGACTACTTTCTCAAGGATATTTTTCAACTCTCGGTTAGAGATCTCAACTTGCCCATTTGTTTGTGGGTGATATGCCGTGGCAATTTTGTGCGACGCTCCAAATCTTTGCAACACCTTGGAAATTAGCTTGTTATCGAAGTGCTTAATTTCATCGCTGATGATTGCTCTCGGCATTCAAAACCTTATGTATGTTTTTTTGAAGGTAATATACCACTAACAAAGAAATTCACAAGATCAGCATACCATGGTGTTGTTAAAGCTAGTGTCACAGTTGTTGTTGAAGGCATTGTCGAGACAATCCCTATTGTCATTGCCAGGGCAATGTCAGTCGAGGTTTCTCGGGCAATGAATAACTACTCATCCGAGAATGCTTCTTGGATTTCTGCGTTTGTGGTGTCTTTTTCTTTTTGTTCCAGTTGTGACAAATGATTGGCAACTTGGTTCTTGGTACCTTTCTTATCCTTAATTTCAATGTCAAACTCTTGTAAAAGTAAAAATCCAACGAATTAAACAGGATTTGGCATATTTCTTCGCAAAGAGGTACTGAATTGTCGAATGGTCAGTATGAACAATTACCTTGGTTCCAATCAGGTATGAACGAAATTTATCAAAAGTGAACACTACGGCTAGTAACTCTTTCTCGGTGGTGGTCTAGTTTACTTGCGCCTCATTAAGAGTTTTACTAGCTTAGCAGATCACATGAAAAATCTTACATGCTCGTTGACCTAGGACTTCTCCTACCGTAAAGTCACTTGCACCGCACATAAGTTCAAAAGGCAATGTCCAATCTGGTGGCACTACTATTGGTGTAGTTACAAGTTTCTGTTTCAGGGTCTCGAATGCTTTGATGCATGAGTCATTGAAGTCAAAGGCTCTATCATGTTCAAGAAAGTTACACAAAGGTTTAGTAATATTAGAAAAAATTTCTATAAACCTTCTATAAAAACCTGCATGTCCCAAGAAGCTTCGAATTCCCTTGACTGAAGTTGGTGGGGGTAGTTTTTTTTATCACATCCACATTTGCTTTGTCGGCTTCAATTCCCTTAGATGAGATTTTGTGGCCTAGAACTATGCCTTCATCCACCATAAAGTGACACTTCTCCCAATTTAGGACCAAGTCGAATTCCTCGCATCTTTTAAGTACTTTCTCCAAATTGCCTGGACAATTGTCGAAATCATCTCCAAATACCGATAAATTGTCCATGAAGGTTTCAAAGAAATCTTCTACCATGTTGGAGAAAATTGCCATCATGCATCTTTGGAAGGTTGCTGGGGCATTTCATAATCCGAATGGCATCCTTCGAAAGGCATAAGTGTCGTATGGGCATGTAAAGGTGGTCTTTTCTTAGTCTTCTAGTGCTATGGCAATTTGGTTATAACTTGTATAACCATCAAGAAAACAATAAAAGGGTTTACCTGCTAGATGGTCAAGCATGTGATCATTAAAGGGTAAAGGAAAGTGATCTTTACTAGTAGCTTTATTCACCTTACGATAATCCATGCGAACCCTCCAATTGGTTATAGTCCTAGTTGGAATTAGTTCTTTGTTTTCATTACTTACCACAGTTATACCTCCCTTTTTCGGTGCATATTGTACCAGACTTACCCTTATACTGTCAGAGATAGGATAGATAACACCGGAAATATTCTCTATATCACTCTCAAGCCTCGTACATGGATTCATCATCTGCCTGTCGCAAAGAAGTGATTTCATTAAATAACTTATCAGTCATATTTGTAGGATTAAATCGAGGAAGGAAATCACGCATAAATCAGTCAAAGATCCTATTGATCCGAATGGAATATTATTCAACCACGTTTCCGCCCTATCCCTCAGTGAATATGGGAACAATTTTAGCCTTAGAATATCCTCATGAACCCCTTGTAGTTTTAATGAATTGCAAATCTCCAAGAATGATTTGAGATGTTGTCTAGCATCTTCGGTTGTTGCTCCACCAAATTGACCAATTGTGTTGATCATATTGAATATTACTGACTTTAATTCAAAGTGGGTAGCTTCGATTTCAGGTGTGACAACTCTTGGGTTCAGTCCGTTGAGATCTTCCTCTAAATAATCTCGTACGGTTAGGTTCCTTGCTTAAGCAAGTTGAGCTGGGAGATTCACTTCATCTCCTGCCGCGGTAATCTGAATGTCATTGGCATTATTATTGCCGACTTAATCTCCCATTGCTGCTCTATGTTTTTGTCTGAGTCCACGGTAGGTACGTTCAATCCCTAGAGCTATTGGATTTGCCCTGATCATACACCAATGCAAAACCAAATTTTGTTAACCCTTTAGAAACTGAACAATAAAAAGTAAAAATAAAAGTGCAAGAAAATAAAAACAATGTCGCTATTGCTAATCCCCGATAACGACGCCAAAAACTTGTTATGTGATTCGAGTGCTTCGCAATTTGTGCAAGTATACACGTCGCAAGTTATAGCATAGAAATATATCGTCTCCACAAGGATTGGTGCCAGTTCAATAATCTATTGTCTCGCACTGAAAAGTAAAAAACACAAGTAATAGTTTTGGGTTGAATAATCGACTAAACTAAAATAAACGAGTAAGCTAAAGAAATAAGTTCACAGAATGAGAGAATAGGCCGGACTATATTGCGTCGTAGTGTGGAATTCGAATGGAACAGTCTCGGTTTTGCATGCAAGAGGAAACTTGATTGCCTCGGCAATGGGCAGAATGATTGATGTGGCAATGGCCAATACGATTGCCTAGGCAATGCACAAAGTGACTGCTTGGGCAATTGGTATGATGGTTGCCATGGCAAAGAATTAAGCTACTGCTCGGGCAATTGAGCGACAACCTTCAAGGTTCGGCAAAGCGTTCTTCAATGATTTCTTCTTATCCCTATGTTGAAACTCTATCAATGTGCAAGCCATGATAATACCTCCCAGCGTGAACCAAGGGTGAAAATCAACCGATCTTACGCCTCTCTTAGCCGTTGAAATTCGTACTTATTCCTAAGCTGAATTAGTCTTCACCGATTTGGGCAAAAACCATGCTTATTAGTTTCTTGAATCTAACTCTCCTAATATTAGATAAATGGATGCAATCACAATTTCGTCTCGCGGCTCAATTGCAAGTAAAGATAAACACCAAAAATAAGCAAACCTTGAACTTAAATTGCATAACAAAAACCTAAACAAGATCCAAACGTTTTCTCACAACTACTAAACAAATAACCCTAGCCTAAGATAGTTTAGTTCATAGTTGGGACTAGGAACAACACAAGATAATTTCCCAACAAGAACATCAACTGAAAAACAAAGATGAAAAGAACATTAGGGTTGTCTTGATCTTCAACTTCCTTGCTGATTTTTCTCCCCAATTTCACTTTCTTTTCTTGGATGCGCATTCTTTTCTTTTTATAGGAGATTGGTAGGTTATACTCCTTCTTGAGGAGGAAGTTAAGTTTGAATTAAATGCTATAAAATGAAAGAAATAAATTCCTTTTTTATTTTATTATTTTATTCCTCCTATAACTCCTCTTATCTTCTTGGAATTTAATCTTCTTTAATCAACTCAAGGGACTTCGACTTCTCCTAGGAATTCTTGTGACTTTCGACTTGTAAACAATATTGACTCCTTGTTGAAATCGACATCTCTTGGTTGTGAAGAGTAGAAGCTTCTTTATGTTGAAATCGACAACTTCTTCTTATCTTAAATCGGCATCATTCTTCTTTCCTTAATTGTCGCGGCAATACTCGTCCGGGCAATTAACCTGTACACATCGAAACATATACCAGAGCAACATGTTTTCCACCAAATAAGCAATTAAAGATAATCAAGCATGGCAAGGAAGAAAACAATGCAATTACGCATGAATGGCTAATAATATAACTAATATGTACCTATGTCTAAACATAATTGAGATGAAAAAGGGTCGAATTCTAGTACTTTTACACACTTAACAGGGGGCATCACCTTGCATGAGGAAGGTAAAAATACATATGTTGAAGATTGTAAGGTCGCCGATGTTGTCAAGCAAGACTTGCACATGAGATTTAAAATCCTTAAATCATGAAAATGTGATAGAGTTGCGCCCATTGGGCAAACCATGCCATCAGATTGGGGCAATTTATATCGGCCAAGGGTTCAAGATCCCTGACTTTGATTGGCACAAGAGGGAGAGGTTAAAGTGCCAATATCATTCGAAGACATGTAAGGTGGAGATTGCTCTATGAGTAATTTGAAAACTCACAAGGAACACTTGAAAGGACTTGACTTTATTTTAAGAGGTATCAAAAAGGTTGGAGCTTGCAAAGCCAATTAAGGAGGCTTTTCACTCAATATTGATGTATCAACTACAATGATAGTATATTTATGGAAATGTGAAACTTTTGCTTACGAAGACCAAGTGTTTTCTATGAAGCAAAAGGGTATAAAGATGGTGAAACAAAGACAACGAAGATGGTCGCTTGCAAAGATCAAATTAAACAGAATATTAAATAAAAAGATAATCATAAAAACTAACATGCATTCATATGTTAGGCATCCGTAAGTGCATGCTCATCATAATCAGGTAGTGTTCATCAAATATTCTAATGCATTCATCAAGTAACATAGATGTTTAACATTTTCAGGCAAAAATAAAAAAAATCGAAGTCATATTTCATGCTTTTTCCCAAGATTAAGTTCATTTTTAATTAGGTGTGAAAATAAATTAATTGGCTACCCTATCATAGGCACAAGTCATAACAAACTTTCATTTTCCGATTATTACTAAGGCAAGTACAATGCAATCTAAATGCAACTAAGAATCCTACAAATGATGCGAGAGTTATCCCCCCAAACTCGAGAAGGGCATTGCCCTCAATGCACAAAACAGAAAAGAAAGCTGGACAAGAGTAAGTAGAAGGAGTAACACCTGAAGTTGTTGCCAATGGCTGGTGCCGGCAACGAGCTTGATATTGTTTCCTTGTGTTCTGCTTTTCTTGGGTTTGGATTTGCAAAACTGATTGTGAGACGGAAAATAAAGAAAACATAAAACAAATAAAACCTAACCCTAAAACTACTCCTAAAAAAGGTAAATAAAGGCTTAGATAAGGTTATGTCACAGTGGGGTGGCCATCCCCCAATGTGAATATTTCATGTTCTTTGACGACAGAGTCCCTTGTATAGTGCTTTAGTCGCTGCCCGTTAACCTTGAACTCCGTCCCTTATCTTGTTGATATTATTGTTACGGCACCATGTGGGAAGGCTTCGACTACTTCGTAAGGTCCTGACCATCTGGATTTTAGTTTTCTAGGAAACAGTCTGAAACGGGAATTGAATAGCAGTGCTTGCTGCCCTGGCAGGAACTGTCGCTGCTAGATCTTGTTGTCGTGCCATTTTTTTATTTTCTCCTTGTACAACTTGGCGTTCTCGTATGCCTCCCGCCGAAATTCTTCTATTTCCGTCAGATTGAGCAGTCTATTTTCCCCAGCTTGTTTCCAGTCCATGTTAATTGCCTTGAATGCCCAGTAAACCTTGTGTTCTATTTGGACAGGGAGATGGCAAGCTTTTATGTATACTAGACGATATGGGGACATTCCTAGCAATGTTTTTTATGATATTCGATATGCCCAAAGAGCATCATCTAGTTTCAATGACCAATCTTTTCTATTAGGGTTTACAACCTTTTCCAAAATGGTCTTGACTTCCATGTTCGAAATTTCTGCCTGCCCATTCGTTTGTGGATGGTAGGCTGCAGCAATCGTGTGCTTGACTCCTACTTTCTAGAGTACCTTTGCAATTAATCTGTTGTCAAAATGGGTGCCTTCATCGCTTATGATTGCTTTTGGTACTCTGAACCTCATGAAGATGTTCTTTCATAAGAATCGATGAACAGTCTTTGCATCATTGTGAGGGGTGGCAATGGCTTCTACCCATTTAGAAACATAATGAACTGCTAGAAGGATGTATATGTTTCCGCACGAAGATGGGAATGGTCCCATGAAATGTATCCCCCAAACATCGAATAGCTCGACTTCCAGAATTGTTTGCAGGGGCATTTCATTCCTTCTTGATATATTTCTCGTTCTTTGGCAGTTGTCACACTTTTTGTAGAATGTCTGAGCATCTTTCAGCAGTGTTGGCCAAAAGAACCCTGTTTGCAGCACCTTTGCTGCTATGCGCTTCCACCAAAATGACCTCCATATGGTGCTGAGTGGCATTGTGAGAGTATGGACTGTTGTTCATCCTCTGGTACACATCGCCTGCTGACCTGGTCTGCACAGTTTTTAAACAAGAAAGGCTCATCCCAAAAATAATGCTTAGCATCATGTTGGAATAGTTTCTTTCCTTGATAGTTTAGTCCATAAGGCAAAACGCTAAATACTAAGCAATTTACAATATCTGCATACCAGGGTGTGTCTATTGAGGTTGTTGTCGCTGCTTATGCATGGGCAGAAGGTAGTTGTCCTTCAACATCTAGAGCAACTACCAGGGCAGAGACTAGTAGTAGTTGTTCGTCAGGGAATTCATCCTGAATTTCGTTGTGGGAGATGCTCTCTTGTATGTACTCAAGTCGAGAGAGATGATCTGCCACTTGGTTTTCTGTGCCCTTTCTATCTCGGATTTCTACATCAAATTCTTGCAGCAGTAGGATCCACCGAATTATGTGGGGCTTTGCGTCTTTCTTTGCAAACAGGTATCTTAGGGCAGAGTGGTCTGTGTGAACTATCACCTTGGTTCCAATCAGGTAGGGCCGAAACTTATCGAAACCAAATACTAATGCTAGCAATTCTTTTTATGTGGTGGTGTAGTTGGTATGGGCGGTATTTAGTGTTTTGCTAGCATAGTATATGACATGAAAGATCTTATCTCTGCGCTGCCCTAGGGCGGCACCAACGGCAGGGTCACTAGCATCACACATGAGTTCAAAGGGTTGGCTCCAGTCAGGGGAACTACAACAAGTGCTGTGACGAGCTTATCTTTTAATGTTTTAAATGCCTCTTGGCATGCGTCGTTGAAAATGAATGGCTTGTCATGTTCCAGAAAAGTACACAGCAGTTTAGAAATATTAGAAAAGTTTTCAATGAATCTACGATAAAAACATGCGTGTCCCGGGAAACTCTGTATGCCCTTGACAGTGGTTGGTAGCGGCAAGTTGGCTATGACGTCTATCTTCGCCTTGTCTACTTCTATTCCCTGTGCGAAAATTTTATGCCCAAGACTATGCCTTCGTCAACCATAAAGTGGCATTTTTCCCAGTTAAGCACTAGGTTTGTTTCCTCACATTGGGTTAGTACTTTCTTAAGGTTGCCAACGCAGCTGTTGAAACTGCTGCCAAAGATAGAGAAGTCTTTCATGAAGATTTCCATAAAGTCTTCTATCATGTCGGAGAAGATAGGCATCATGCATCGCTGGAATGTGGCTGGGGCATTGCACAAACTGAATGGCATTCTTCGAAAGGCATAGATGCCATATGGGCAAGTGAAGGTCATTTTGGCATGGTCCTCCGATGAAATGGCAATTTGGTTATACCCTGAATATCCATCTAAAAAGCAATAGAAGAGTTTGCCAGCAAGGCGGTCAAGCATTTGATCAATAAAAGGTAATGGAAAGTTTGGAAAGTGATCTTTTCTTGTTGCTTTATTTAACTTGCGGTAATCCATGCATATTCACCAACCAGTTAATGTTTGAGTTGGGATTAATTCATATTATCATTGCTTACCACAGTTATTCCACCTTTCTTTGGTACATATTGTACCGGGCTTACCTATTCGCTGTCTGCAATTGGATATATGATTCCATCATCTAGCCATTTGATGATTTCCTTTTTGACCACTTCTCTCATGGCTTCATTTAATCTTCTTTGGGTGTTCACAGTTGGTTTTTGGTCCTGATCCAACTGGATTTTATGCATGCAAATGGAAGGGCTAATTCCCTTTATGTCTACAATGGTTCAGCCTATCGCCTTCTTATGTTGCCGCAACAATACAATTAATTGTCGTTCATGTTCAGGCTGCAACTTGGATGAAATTATAACTGGCAATGTATCATTAAGTCCCAGAAAAACATATTTAAGTTGTGCAAGTAAGGTTTTTAACTCGAGGGTAGGAGGTTGTCCAATGGATGGTTTGAACATCTTACCCCCCTTTTCTGTGTAATTTAGAGGTTCAAAGTACTTACCTGGTCTGTTTGTTATCTAGTGGGCTTCTTCTTGTTCCTCTATTTCCTCCCCGTCCACTCACAGTATTGTTCGTCTTCCGGGCAGCTTTCTAAATGGTTGTCGTGAAAGCTGCCAAATGTGCTGCCTGGGCAGTCTTGTTGCATACATGGTCTATTTTCTTCCAGGTTGAATTCTGAGACAACATCCAGTAGCTGGCATTCTTCAAGATCTTCAACTTGTCTCATGGATTGATAGACGTTCAGTTTTACTTGTTGATTGTCAATTCGCATCGTGAGTTTTCTCTTTTCCACATCGATCAGTGTTCTACCCGTAGCAAGGAAAGGTCGCCCCAGTATTATTGGTTCTTTTCCATACACTTCACAATCCAACACCAAGAAATCGGCAGGAAAAATAAATTCATCCACTTGTACTAGGATGTCCTCAATTTTTCCTTCTGGTTGGATATAATTTTTGTCAGCCAACTGAAGCATCACCGTTGTTGGGCGGGCATCTCCTATTCCTAGTTTCTGGAAGACTGATTTGGGCATTAAATTTATGCTCTCCCCTAGGTCGCACAATTCTCGTACAGAATTGTTGCTGCCTATTTTGCAAGGGATTATAAAGCTGTGTGGATCTTTCTATTTGGTCGGTGCTTTATTGTGCAACATAGCCCTACATCCTTCTGTTACTGCCACCGTTTCAAATTCCCTAATCCTTCCGTTATTGTGCAGCATAGGCATAGCTGGGCATTTGTTCAATCAACTCTATTAGTGGAAGGTTGATTTTACTTGCTTTAGCACATCCAGGAACCTTTTATACTGCATCTCTTGCTTTTGTTTCTTTAATATCTGGGGAAATGGAGGTGGTGGTACAGGGTTGGTAGTTATTTCTTTGATGGGCATCCTATTCTAAGCAATTGTTTCAGGTTTTGTTTGTTTATTCTTGGTGTCGTCTACTGGTTCTTACTCTGGTGCTGCTGCGGCATAATGTTCGGCAGGTAGGATTGGTTCGGCAACCGATGTTTCTCTTGCAACAAGCATGAATGGATCTTGTAGTGTTATCCCGCTTCAGGTTGTTACAGCCTTACACTGTTCAAGAGCTTTTCCTTTTACTGACTCAGTATCACTAGGTAGTCCACCCATTGGCCTAGTGCTGATGATCTAGGCAAATTTCCCGAACTACGTTTCCAGATTCTTTAAAATTGCCTCTTGGTTGTTCATCCTGTTTTCAGTCCTCTACATGAAAGATTCAGTTTTATCCATGAATTTAGTTGTGTTAAAAATAAAATCTTTGGTATAGGACATGAAACTATGCAGAGTACATTCTAAGGAGGAAGTGTTTGTATCCTGTGGTAGGGGCAGCTATTGTGGCGGGTTCTGTTGATGGTCCCCTCATTGTTGTGACGGGATTGCAGCAATTTTGGGGTTGCTCCACGAGTAATTAGGGTAGTTCTTCAATCCTGGGTTGTAGCTATTCTGAGCAGGTCTGCTATTCCTCTCATTTCTTCCCATATAATTAGCAGATTCGGCATAGTCGGTGGAATCATGGTTTCCACCACATTCTTCACAGAATGGCTCAACAGCTTTTGCTTCATAGACCTTCTCAAGGGGTTGCACGATCTTCATCACAAGCTCCGTTAATTGATCGAGGTGGGCGTTAACAGATTCTGAGGCTTCTACCTCATTTACAGTAGATGGCCGCTTTGTGCCGCCTCGGCGGGCTGTTGGGTATTTATAATCATTTTTTGCGGCTATGTTCAGCAGCCGCAGTGCTTCCTCTAGAGGTCTGTCTTGGATGATCCCGTTGACCGAGGCATCTATTATCATCCAAGTTGGGTAGTTAACCCCATTATAGAATATAGATACTTGAGTCCAAGCCGGTAGACCATGTAGCAGGCACTTATTCAGCATTTGTTTGTACCGCTCCCATGCCTCGTACATCGGCTCGTCATCCCTTTTTCTAAAGGTTGTTATCTCCTTCTGCAGGCTATTAGTGACGTTGGATGGGCTGAATCAGTCTAGAAATTCCTTGCAGAGCTCCGCCCATGAATTGAAAGATCTGGCTGGCTGGTTATTCAACCATTGTTTCGCCCTATCCCTCAGTGAATAGGGGAATAGCCTCAGCCGTAGTACGTCCTGGTGTACCCTATGTATCTTGAATGCTCGGCAAATTTCCAGGAATCCTCGTAAATGCTGCCGAGCATCTTCTGTGGCAGTCCCTCCGAAGTGCCCTAGTGTGTTTATCATGTTGAACATGGCAGGCTTCAGTTCAAAATGGTCTGCACCTATCTCTGGTTCAGTCACTATTGGCTCAAACCTTTGGAAGTCATGTTCCAGGTAGTCTCTAATTGTCCGCACTTAGGGTGGATCAGGGGGATCCTGCCTCTTTTGTTCTTGTGGTCTTCTGGGCGGCAAGTCATGCTACTCGCCCCTGCCATTGATGGCATCAATTGGGGGATCCTCGTTTACCATGGTCTCTTCCTTTGCTTTGCCCCTGTCTTTGTTCTTTAAGGCTTCCCTGAGCTTCCTCTTAATCCTTCTAGTTTCACGCTCAAGATCATCGTAAATAATGAAGTTTCCTTTAGGGTTAGCCCTGGCCATACACTTGCAAAGGAAATAGTAAATTTTTTTCGATTAAAAATAAAAAAAAAGGTGCAGAAGTTTAAAAATGAAATTCGTTGTTACCAATCCCCAACAAAGGAGCCAAAAACTTGTAGGGTGTGTAGGTGTTCCCTTTTTGTAAGAGCGCAAGTGCACACTCTTGTCAAGTTATAGTATATAAGATGTCGAATCCCACGAGGACTGGACAGCTTGTCTCGTTTCGTAGTTCATGCACAACGGTAAAGTAAAAGCACAAGTGAATAATTGGTTGAGAAGAAAAGTAAATAAAAGCACAAGTAATAGAGAAGAGGTGAATCAGGTTGATAGAGCAGGCAGGGTTATGCTGCCACTTAGTGTGAAAACTGCGTTGTAATAGGTATGAGTTATTCTGTGCTGCCACGATATACTGCCTCGGCGGTTTTGGCAGGCGGCAAACTATGACCCTATCACGCAGCCGCAACAGGTCACTGCCACTGCAGGGGTGTGGACTGTCTCGGCAGGTGGAATGGAAAGAAGTCCTGGCAGCAAGTTTGGCATATACTTCAAGTTCGGCAAGATAGTCGACAGTGATCCCTCCTATTTCTAGGTTAGGATGCTCGAGATATTAACTTGAGGACTAGTGTGGAACTAAGTTAGCCAACTCGGTTGGTGATCCCTTTTAGCCGTTGAAACTTGTGGACTAGTGTGGAACCAAGTTAGTCATGCCTCAGCACGTTGTGACCGTTCTTAACCTTTTCATGAGCCTTGCACTTTTGTGCCCGACAAATGGATTCTCTCAATCGACTGGTGTAGAAAGATTGAAAGAATGAAGAACAATGAATTAAGTAAACTTGGAATATTTTATTGAAGAAATAACTCAAAAACCTAAAACAACCGTTTCTCACTAGTTACAACATAACCCTAACCCAGATAGAATTTAGAACATGGCGGCAGTGAAGAACAATAGAAAAATTTATAAAAACCTAGGATGATTTAAACTAGAAGTACAATGGGTATTTATAGACTCAAGACTAGGTTAAGTCCTCCTTAAAGTAGAAGTCCTAAAAAGTAGCTTTCTATCTTTAATATGGCTTTGAATGCCGACTTCTTTGCCTGGAATACAGACTCTTCCTCGTTTGCCTTAGTTCGCAAGTAAGCTTGAGAATTTTGCTTCAGCAGCCCTAGCCGCTACTACAGATGTCGGAAAATCAAATGAACGCCGGTGATAGATTCGGGAGTTTTTGCTCTACAAATCGCGCTCCAGTTCTCCCAACTTCCATAGTCAACTGCCGAGGGAAGCAAGGTCGGCGGCTACTCTACTCGGCAGGTGCTCGGTAGTAATTTGTCTTCAGTTGAAACTGCTTCATTACAGCTCCTAGGTTTGCTCCTCAGCAATGTGTCCTCTGTTCCTCGGTTTTCTCGTTCAGCTGTTAGTACCTACAAGCAAGAATACACTAAAATTGTATCTCTTGTTCTCCAAATTAATGATAAGTTATAAAGTAAGGCAGAACAATGAAATACTGTAAAATGCTATGCATGAACCTACTTATGCCTAAAATGTGCTCAAAAACAGTCATAATAAGAGTTGGCAAGTGTATGAAATATAGGACTTTTGGACACTTTACACAGACTACACTTGCTTCCAATTCACAACAGCTTCCACTTTCTTAGGATCAACTCTAATACCATTCGCTGATACAACATGACCTAGAAAGACTACCTCTCTAATCCAAAACTCGTATTTGCTCAACTTCGCATACAATTGATTATCTAGCAAAGTCCTCAACACAAGTCGCAAATGTCTATCATGGTCTTCCTCAGTGCGTGAATAAATCAATATATCATTAATGAACACCACAACAAATTGATCTAGGAACTCATGAAACACATGATTCATCATATCCATAAACGCGGCGGGTGCATTAGTCAATCCGAACGGTATTACCAAAAACTCATAATGTCCATAACGCGTACGAAAAGATGTCTTTGGTATGTCTTGTTCCTTCACTTTCAGCTGGTAGTACCTGGACCTCAAGTCTATCTTCAAAAACATTGACGCATCCCGTAACTGATCAAACAAATCATCTATTCTCGGCAAAGGATACTTGTTCTTCACAGTTAATTTATTCAACTGACGGTAATCAATACACATACGCATACTTCTGTCTTTCTTCTTAACAAACAATATTGGTGCATCCCAAGGTGATATACTCAGACGAATAAAACCACTATCTAATAATTCCTGAAGCTAAGTCTTTAGTTCTTTCAACTCTTTCGGAGCCATCCGATACGGGGCAATCGATACGGGAGCAGAATCAGAATACAACTCTATAGCAAACTCGACTTCTCTATCCGGTGGCAAACC
The DNA here is from genome assembly GCA_958450335.1 of Hibiscus tridactylites. Lineage (NCBI taxonomy): Eukaryota > Viridiplantae > Streptophyta > Magnoliopsida > Malvales > Malvaceae > Hibiscus > Hibiscus tridactylites. The sequence goes on along the minus strand of OY288289.1, from coordinate 34,184,206 downwards.
AGAAAACTCTTCCGGAAATACCCCGGGAAAGTCACAAACTGTTCTAATGTCTTTTGGTTGAACCTTACTCATATCTGGATTCATCACATAAGCTAAATATGCTTGACATCCCTGATCCATCATCTTCTGAGCCTCTAAAGCAGAAACAACGTTGGATAAGAACTTAACGATCTCACCAACCACTACTACCTCATAATCATATGACAACCTCAACCTCACTTGTTTAGTCTCGAAATATACCTTTGCCTTGTGTTCTACCAACCAATACATTCCCAAAATCACATCAAACTCGTAGAACGACAATTCTATCATGTCAACTGGAAATATGTGACCCTGAACCATCAACGGACACCTCTAATAAATATTTCTAACCACCACTATCTCACCGAATGAACTAGTCACACTCATACCCACATCAAGAATCTCACACGGTATGTCCAACATCTTAGCATGCTCACTCAGAATATAAGAATGTGTAGAACCAGAATCAATCAACGAAAGCAATGTCAAAGACTGTAACATGAAATTACCTGCGATAACATCGGTGTTGTTCCTACCCTCTCTGTGTGCATATACCCTCGCTGGTCCACCTTCCTCTGGCTGAACTGCGACTACATGTGCCACATTCATATGACCATCGTTCTGTGGCTGAAAGTTCCCTCGGCCATGCCCACGGCCTTGCTGGTACTCGGTAGCTCGTGCCGGTGCCTGACCACCTCTAACTAGCTCAGGATAATCTTGCTTTAGATGATCATTCGATCCACACTGCCAGCACGTACCATAAGTTCCCCAACACTCTTCTGGATGAAACCTACCACACTTTGTGCACTCGGATGGACGGTGAGCAAAACCTTGGCCTTGATGGCCACGCCCGAGATAATCACCCCCACGTCTGTGGTCAAAATGTCGCCTCTTGTCCTTGTTCCACTTGGCACAATCACGATTCCACTCCGCAAGTCGTTTCCCAGAACTGGACCCGCCTCCTCTAACAGACAAACCAAGACTATGCTCTATATCCTTGGCTCATGCAACCAACACATCAAAATCTGAATAATCAGCAGTCAGTATGTAAGTCTTTACTTCTTCAGTCAATCCATATCGAAACCTCTCACAACGTTCCCTCTCAATAGGAACAAGCTCGATCGCATACTAACTCAGTTTAACAAACTGGATCTCATACTCAGAAACAGTCAGGCTTCCATGAACCAAAGCCATGAACTCACGTTTCTTCTCATCCTAATATCTCCTTCCTAGATACTTCTTCCGAAAGGCAGAATGGAAGAAATCCCAAGTGATATCTACTGTGGCCATACTCGCAGTGATCGTAGTCCATCAAAAATACGTGTCACCCTGAAGCAAAGATACTACACAACCAAGCTTTTGTGCATCACTGCACTCCATCTGACCCAAAATCCTAGTAGTGCTCATATCCATGCCTCGGCTCCCTTAGGCGATAACCCACGGAACTCTACTCTGCCAAAATACGGAGTCTCTTAAAGGGTAACCCATCCCTTTGTCCATGCTGCGGTGTAGCTAACTGCAAACCAGCAATAGCAGACTTAAAAGCCTCAGCAATAGCCTAAATCAACAGGCTCATACCAGCACCGGCCTGTCCCTGGCCACCACGAGATTCCTCACCTCGCACATCTGCTCCACCACCCAGAGGAGGATGAGGAAGAGGTAAATCTCCCTCTTGCGGATGCCCGACATCCTCAACCGGATCCTCTCATGGCTCACCACTCACCTGACCTCTTCTAGGTCTAGCCCTGATAAACAAATGCAATGCTACAACAACAAAATATATACAAAAAGAAATGATTCGGGTCATTAACGTCAAGGGTCCAAGGTGCTCAAGTATCTTAAAAAGATTTTTCCCGATAATAGTATATGGCAATAGGTACCTTACACAGCAAGCTACCTCAAACAAGCAAGCAAAGAACAAAACGAACACACTTACCTTTCCGGTTGCACGACAACCAATGCAAGCCTTTCCGAAAACCTAGGCTCTGATTCCAACAGATGTAACCCCCTCGACCCGGTCAAGCCACCAGACCATATCGAGTGGATCACACGGGACTAACCGAAGAAAGGTCCGAAGATTTCTCTCCGATTAGCAACCCTAAACGCGTTGATTATTATATTTTCTAGATGCTCGAATTAAACCCTATATCTAAAAATATCAACCCAACATCAGAATACCACTAGCTATCAATTTACCACGAAACTCACTCAAAAACTCATTTTTTCATTCAACAAGCCTCAACACCAAACCCAAATTCGGGGTTCCTATCTTTTATCCATCGTCTCAACACAAAAACCACATCAAAATAAAGGAAAATCATCTTCAAACCCAGCAACAACAGATCCAACTCAAGATCTTACCCAAGTGCTCATTTTAGCTCATTTTAGCCAATTTCCATTAAAATCACTTTAAGAAACATAATCTTAGTAATTAAAAGAATCAAAGCATGGGAATGTCAATAAAGAACCTTACATTAGAGGAGGATTTCGTTGCTCACCTCCAATGATAGCTATTTCCCCTTGTTTAGCAAAATCCCGTGAGAAAACAATGAATCAAGCTTGGGTTTTAGAAAACTAAAGCAAGAAAACCATTTGGCAACATTAGATTGATAAGAAATCACTTTTATCTTGAGGAAAATCAAGCTCAAAGGTTGTTTGGCTGAAGAGAGAAGACGAGAAAACTAAAATGGAGTTTTAACGTGAAATGAGGAAATAAGAGAAAACCTCTTTAGTTTAAATTATAAAACCCTTTTTTTTTAATATTTGAATAGTCAAAAATAAAGAGGAAAATAACTATGTTGGCCCAGCCAATTTAGCTCCTTAAAGTTTTTATGTTTTGAATCTTTTACAAAATGGTCACCAAAATAGATTTTGTAATCTTTAAAATTTGGTCCCTAAACCAAAATGTCATGGTTCGGAAAATGTTTTTCCAAAACTGCTTTTACCAAAGCCTTAAACATATTTATTAAGGATTTTAGAAATTTATTTTATAATTTTCAAATCATCCGAAGACCACTTTCCCTGAACTCACCCACAACTCCCAGCACTGACCTTTCGGACCTCGAAACCTTACCGAATCTTCTAGACCCAAAATCGGGGTGTTCAACTTTTTCTCAAATAATTATTTATTCAAATAAAGTAATTATCAACGATAGCATTTCAAAAATATTCAAATTTTAGGACCCAATAAGTGGCTCTAATGGAAAAGATGACGATGTTTATCTTAGGAGACCGGAGTTTGAGCACGTGTGAGTGCATCGTCAAACAATTAAAAATTATATAAACATATAGCACCATGTAATCACACTACATTATTATTCCAAAAAAATATTCAAATTTTATGCTAAAAATTTAAATTTAAAATTTTTCATCTAAACGCATTATTTAGTGTCCATCAATTACCTCGTCTTGTTGCAAATTAGTTGTGTTGGACAAAATCAAATGATTAGAGAAAAACAGGGGAGATAGTAGAGGAGCATTCCTTGATGAGGAAAGTGACATCAAAGATATTGTGGTCTAAGTCCTTCCAAAGAGATAGGATCCTTCCATCATTTCAAAGGAATTGTATCGAAGCTGGTCATTATCACTTTACTCACTTTCTAAGATACCATACCAGCTTCATGTAAAGTATTTTTCACAAATCCGATAGTAAGTCTTTTCTAATGCAGAGATCACTCACGATTAGTCAGGATGGTAAATTTGTATGCCAAATACCGTTCACTAATTGGAGATGTGTTATGTCAACGGATGTTCATCTCTACTTTATTCGGACCATGTTAAGATTTTGTTTGGTTGGATGAAAAAACGTTCAATGTCTAAATTTCAGTGAATAAATTGAATATTTTGAAACTTAACCAAAATATATTTGAGAATAAAGTATCAAATAAGGGTATTGCATTTTAAAACAATCCAATAAAGATTTAATGTATTTGAATCTATCCAAATAAAGTCCCAACACTTTTGAATCTGTTAAAAAAATAAAGGGAAAAAGTTGTCAATGAAACGTTTTGTTCTTATGTAAGCATATTAGAAAATGTTAGATCATTACTTGACTGCTTTCAAAAATTAGAGGCTTATTTAAACAAATTCTAAAATATAACATCATTAGTTTAACATATTAAAATATTACACTTTTATTCGACCATTTTGAAAGATTAAGCCCAATATTTAAAGTATTAAGAATTTTTTGTTGCTCTCTCCGTTTTCAAGGCTTCGCCCTAACTAATATGAATCGACCCGCTTCGCCCTAACTAATCTGAACTGACTCGAATCTCCCCGTTTCCAGGGCGTCGTACTCGAGACCTACTTAAGCAATACCTAAAATATAAAATGTTGAAGAAAATTTGTTTAGCTGAAAATTTTGAAAATAAAAACAAAATTGAAGGAAATTTTGAAAACATAAAATATGTTTTCACTATTTTCGTCGAAAGTATTTTAGAAAAGTGGAAAAAATAAACCAAGAATTTTAATTTTTTTGTGTGGAAAAGGTGTTTATCATTACCACAAGCCTCATTAAAAATTTCTCCAATCCTAAATGGAGGAAAAGAGTACTCGTGGTAACGAATACAAAATATAAAGAGTAAAAAAAGCAAGGCCATTAAACAACCGAGGATACATGGATCCTTTTGGAAGAGAACACGGTAGAGAGCTATGGCGGAGGTGTCTCAAACAACCATTCTCCTAAAGGTTTGCCTCGAGCCATAGCCGTAAGGCCGTCGGCCACACGATTCGCTTCACGTGGAATATGTCGAATCTGAACATCCCATTGTCTTGCTAAAATCTGATATATCCTTGCAACAAGACTACCTTGATGGAGAGCTAATGACAAACCTTGTAAAATCATTACCATCGCACTATTATCTATCTCAAGAACCACCTTACGGAATCCTAAACGCCAAGCATGCAATAACATATCATGCGTTGCCCACAACTCGGCCAAAAGAACCGAGCAAACCCCAATACTACGAGCAAAACCAAAAAGCCACTCACCCTCGTTGCCGCGAATAACACCGCCAGTGGCAGCCCTGCTTCCGCGTCCCCCTACAGCTCCATCAATGATGGCTTTTACCCAGCCCACACTCGGCGCTGACCAAGGCTACGCACGCACACGAGTCTTTGGCACGCCAATCCCATGACCACCAGTTGCCATGATTTCTGCTGTGTAGCTACTACAGAAATGCAGCACCTCCTCGACGCTACTGCATTCCCTAGTGAAGAACCTGTGGCAGCGATGTTTCCAAAGGGACCAACAAGAGACGGCAAACAAACTTCCCCACTCGGCACCCCTAGAGCGTGTATGACCAGTCATAGCCAAATTCTCACCCAGCCACACATCAAAAGGTGCACTCATGAAGTCATGAAGGTGTTTTGCATGTATCAAAAGCGACCATACCTGTCGGGCACGAGGGCATTCGCGCATCACATGATTCTTGGATTCATCCCATTTCCCACAAGCCGGGCATAAAGAAAGAGTTGTAATATGACGACAACAACGCTCAACAATGGTTAACAACCTGTCATGTCCAAAGAGCCAAAGAAACACATGGAACCCCCTTGAATCTCTTCTACTTTCTGCCTTTCTTCATTGGATTGCTTGTATTATGCCTCCTTATGCATCGCTAGGCCGTGACCGACCGGGGTGGCGTTGGGAGGAAACTCGTCTCTTTTCGACATCTTCGGCGTATAGGGCTTTGAGTGATCTGCCAGCTCAGGGTGTCAATCGAATTTAGAAAATTAAGAATTTTAAATTTTTTTAACTTTATTTAACCCGGATTCGAATCCTTATAATGGCAATTTTAGAACTTTCGTTTATTTAATCATTTTTTATCATAATAATATTTTAATAATTATATTTTAATTCAATTATCTAATGACTAACTATTTTTTTATTTTGAAAAATTAGATATCAAACACATTTTCACTATTTTTATTTTTTTAAAATCATTTCTATTAACCAATGGGTAATTATTCAATACACAGTCGGTGGAAACAAAAGCTTTCCATAAGTGCCTTAGTTTTAGGGTTTAGAGTTAGATTTTAAGGTTTAAAGGTTAGGGGTTTAGGTTTAGTGGTTTATAATTGATGAGTTGTGATTAGAATTTTAGGATTGGGTTATAATTTAGGGTTTGTAGGTTAAAACCTAAATCCCTGACCATATTATTCTAAACTCTAAACCCTAACATTTAAAATCTAAATTTTAACCCTAAATCTTAAATTCTAACAACAACCCCTAAAACTAAACCCCCTAACCTCTAAACCCTAAAAATCAACGCGTTTGTAGAAAATTTTGTTTTCACCGCCTGTGTATTGAATGTATAAATCCTTAACCGATTGTGTTATCTAGTTTTTGAAAAACTGAAAATAAAAATGGAAAACAAAACATAAAATATTTTTCTAGAACCAAACAGACCCTTAATTTTTTATCTTTCCATTTATCTATCCTTTAATTTTCTATCCTTCCAATTTTCTTTCTACTCTGCCAAGCAAAATGTAAGGCTTTGCTTGATTGGGTGTAAAAATGGAAGGATTAAAGCATGAAGATGAAAAGCGAAAGGCTTAAATGAAAAATAAGTGCCTAAACTATACATCTTTTAAAGTTTGGGTTCCTAAAGTATTTTTTGCTAAAAATAAGTGCCTAAAGTTTACATCGTTGCAATTTTAGGTGTCCAATAGTTAACTATTGTTAAAAAATTCGTTAACCAGTCAATGCTTGACATGTAGAAATAGTTTGATTTTTTTTAATTTTTGCAAAAATAAAACAATTCCTTTAAATATTTCAAATAATCTTGAAATTCTCAAGTTTTTACAAAACAACCCCCAAATCCCTAAAATTTCGAAAACCCAAACCCCAAACCATTGCTACTTCTGCCATTGGTTGTCGCCCCTGAGCACACCCCAAACCATTTCCTCCAAGACGACGTCATTTGAAATGAGGAACGACGTTCCAACGAAACATCAATTTGACGTTTGACGTTTGGTTGGCACATCGTGTTGGGGGAAATGACCGGCGACCGAAGGGGTGTGCTCAAGGGCGGCAATCGGTGGTGAAAGTGGAGACAATTTGGGGTTTGAGTTTTAAATTTTTTAGGGATTTGAGGATTGTTTTTTAAAAATTGAAGAACTTCTGGATTTTCTAAAAATTTAAAATTTTTGGGTAAAAAGTTGTTTAACAATTTTAATTTTAAAAAATAAAATAAGCATGCTACATGTCATTTTTTTATTATTCTTACCAAGAGTCCATTAGAATTTAAAAAAAATTGTCTAAATCTTACTAGTTTAGTCCATTAGAAAAAATAAAAATGTTCAAAGAAAATTAGAGTGGGTAAAAAATTTGTAACCCCCTTAGCCCGGCCTAGACGGTTGACCCGAACTACGAAGATTACACGGGGAAAACCAAAGTCAAACCAAAAGTTAACCTTGATTCACAACCCTTTTTATCTTTTTAATCTTGTCTAGATACATATTAACCCTAAGTGAGTACTTACAAAACATATTTGAGAAAGGCACAGCGATCGGATGACATAAAGGGACTCAATTGCACTTAATACAAGTTTAGGGACCAAAATGTAATTTCTGAAAATTAGAATGTCTTTACTGATTTTAAGGTTACCAATATGAAATTAGTCTTGTTACATGCTTCTCTGCCAAATTCCATCTGAATTGAACATCTCAAACTCAAGCAATTGCAACACCAACATTTGGGACTAAAATGTAAAGCTTGCAAACTTCAGCACCATTCAAATCTATGCCCAACGGTCACTTGTTTCGAAACATTCACCTGTTGTATCGGAACGTGGATCGAAACGGCGTTGACCGTTCCGATACGCGGGTTGGTTCCGAGACTGGTTCCGAAACGAGGCATTCCAGTAGCCAAATCGTTTCGAAACATCCCTTAGCGTTTCGAAACACGAAGGCCATTTCAAGCCCCCGTTTCGAAACACTAGAGGGTGTTTCGATACGGTTTGCCCAGATTCAGCAGCAAAAGCTGGTTTTTCATGCATAAACCCATTCAAACACATCCAAAGGACTCTCCAAACATACCAACAAGTCATCAAGCCTATAAGGTACATATTTGGAACTCTTAAAAGCCTTCATAGCATCTAACTTGCAATCTCACAAATCTAGAGGCATGCATCCTAATATCAAATCCAAATAGGAAAATCAAACCTCCAAACAAGCAATTAAGGCCATTTACAATTCAAAACAACCAAGGCACACATGCCACAACCTTATGGAGTTTAACACATCTCCCAAAGCAAATCTTAGGTTCCCATTGTCAATTTATCAAAACTAATAGTGTATGAAAACTTCACCATGCGTGAGCTTGGACTTCCTTGGATGAACTTAGCTTCCTCGATGCCCTTAGACACCTCAATTATCTGCATTATTGGTAAAAGAGGGCGTAAGCACAAATGCTTAGTGAGGCATGCTCTAAAGAAACCAACACAATAATGCACTTTTAGAAAAAAACACTTTCATCAAAGCTTTAAAACCATATGCTCATCTCTTTCTCATGCTTGAAAACTTCAAGCAAAACTCATTGAAATCACATGTACCTTCATTCTAACTCATGCATTAAAACCAATGCAAAACTCATGGCAAGGCCATTCACATGCTTGTATTGTCAAAGCATTTCTAAACAAAAAAACATATGCATAACTCATAGCATAAATCATTTCATCAAAGGTACATGTGTAACAAAACCCATTTCATCATTTATATTGGCATTTAGCATCTCATTAATACTCGGGTATGCGGACACATCTCTACACTAGACTCTTCCGGTGGAATCTCTCATCACCGTACTCACTTGTCTAGCAACACAACTTCCGGTGGAATCTCTCATCACCGTACTCACATGGCGGAATCTCTCATCGCCACAAAGCTTGGGTATTTCACCAAGTCCTACCCGATGGAATGCCCATCATCGGAAAATCTTCTTTTAGGTTAACTAAAGAGCACGTACGAATTTTTAGTTTATAGTGCACTCTCATCCTATTGATCGATCAATTATATCCGGTAAGCTTCTCAACATCTATGCCAATATAATGTGTCAAATATCATCACACCTACTGTTTTTCATGCAAAATAATTCAAAGGTTTTCCCATCACATTTCAAATCATTACTCACACTTTGCTTCAAACCAAAAGCTCAAATCTATAAAATGCAACATGCCATCTCATGACATCTCTACAAGCATAATCTCATGCTTCAAAACATGCATAAAAACAGTAGGAATTTAACAATCTCAAACCATGAGCATGTAAAAGCATTTTAGGGGCAAACACCACTTAAGAGAGATAACAAATCAAGCCATACATACTTCTGAGTTTAGGAAGGTGTTTCAAACCTCTCCTAAATTCCAAAACCTTGTAATTTTGTCCTCGTCGACTTCTAACCCAATCGCACTCACCGACTTCTAAACTCGCTGCACTACCTAAAACCAACATTTCGACTACCAAACACAACTGAAATCACTTCCAAACTATTCCAAAACTTAACCCAGCCAAGATCCATCACTTCTAATCATTTTTAAACATCAATTAACATCAAAAACAACTCTAAACACGTCCTTATACCTCCAGCTATAATAGAACACCAAAAACACCTCAAAAACCACCATTTCCATAAGCAAAAACTTAGGTAACACAACCTATTCGGGATTGGATTGATAAAACCTCATTTCTAACATCATTTAACATCCAAAATTCATTAAGGAACCATCTCAAAATAGAGCCCAATCAATTACAACGAAAAATCCACAAGATCTCTCCCAATCTTGAGTTTTAAGCCAAAAATCTTGTTTCTAACATTAAAACCATTTATAAAACTTTAATAAAGCATTGAAAACTTGGGAATTTCAGTAAAGAACTGGGTATTTAGAGGAGAAGAACAATATTACCTCTAAATGATGATTTCTCCTTTATTTGGGCCAAAATCCATGAAAATTCAATGTGGAAATCAAAAGAATTTGATGCAAGATTGATTAGGAACCAATGAGTGATAGAAATCTCATCAATTGAAGTGAAAATCCATGTGAATGTTGCTGGAGAAATGGTGTTTGGATGATAGGATTTTGAGAGAAAAAGGAATGAGAGAAAATTAGAGAAAGGTAGTTATGAAAGTTAAAAAGTAGTTTTCCTTTTTTTATTTAATTAAAACATTAATTAAATCACCCAAATTAAGGAAAAATCTGGAGAAAAACATTTTGGGTAAATTACCTCCTTAATTATTCAAAGTTTCAATCCTTTTCAAAACAGTCACTACTGAACTTTGCAAAAATCGCAATTTGGTCACTACACCGAAATGTAGTATTTCCATACCTTATTTTGTAAAATTGACTTCACCACTCTCTTATATATATTAAATGAGGATTTTTAGATATTTTTCCATATTTTTAAAGCATCCCGAACTAGGTGTTCCCTAAAACCTCCTTTTATATTCGAACCGTTTCTCAGACCGGTCCGGTTCAGACCCTAAACTTCGAAGCCCAAAATTGGGGTGTTACAACTCTCCCCCTCTTAAGAAATTTCGTCCTCGAAATTTACCTGGAGGAAAAATGTAAGGAAACTGCTTCTTCATGTCATCATTTCTTTCCCAAGTGGCTTCCTCAACACCACGATGCCTCCACAACACCTTAACCAACTCAATGGTCTTACCTCGAAGAACTTTACTGTCCGAATCAAAAATCTCAACCGGCTCCTCATCATAGGTCAAATCTAAATTCAACTCCACTTCCTCCACAGGCATAACATGTGAAGGATCCGATTAATACCTCCAAAGCATAGAGACATGAAACATATCATGTATCTTTTCCAAATCTTGTGGTAACCTCAGCTTATAAGCAACATGACCCACACGTTCAATCACCTCGTATGGTCCAATATACCTAGGGCTCAACTTACCCTTCCGGCCAAACCTCATCACCTTCTTCCAAGGTGAAACCTTCAAGAACACACGGTCACCCACTGCAAACTCGATCTCCTTACGCTTCAAATCCGCGTAAGACTTTTGTCGATCAGAAGCTGCCTTCAACCGCTCACAAATGAGCTTCACCTTCTCGGTGGTTCCCTTCAACAAAGCCGGCATCGAAACCAACTTCTGACCTGTTTTAGCCCAGCAAAGAGGAGTTCTGCACTTCCTCCCATACAAGGCTTCATAAGGTGCCATTTGAATACTTGCCTGGTAGCTATTGTTATAAGCAAACTCCACCAAAGGCAAATGCTTCTCCCAAGAGCCTTGAAACTCAATCACGTAGCACCTCAACATATCCTCAAGCACTTGGATAACACGCTCAGACTGTCCATCTGACTGTGGATGATAAGAAGTACTGAAATTCAGCCGCGTACCCAAAGCTTGATGTAAACACTCCCAAAAACGTGATGTAAACCTCGGATCTCTATCTGACACTATAGACTTTGGCACACCATGCAGACGCACAATCTCATCAATGTACAGCTCTGCAAGCTTATCCAAAGTATATGTGGTATGCACAGGTAAGAAATGCGCACACTTCGTAAGGCGATCCACAATCACCCACACCAAATTCTTTTTCGATGGTGATAAAGGCAAACCAGACACAAAGTCCATGGTGATTCTTTCCCACTTCCATTCAGGAATCCTTAACGGTTGCAACAACCCTGAAGGAAATTGATGCTTAGCCTTAACCCGTTGACAAACCATACACTGACTCACATATTTCGCAACATCTTTCTTCAAACTCACCCAATAGTACTCATCCTTCAGATCACGATACATCTTCGTACTACCATGGTGCATAGCAAAAGGACTACTGTGAGCTTCAGTCAGAATAGTACGCCTCAACTCCGCATCATCTGGCACTACTATCTGAGTTCCAAAACATAGGACTCCATCATCATTAAAACAAAAATCCGATGATCTATCCTCAGCAATATCCTGAACATGTGGCACCAAAGAATCATCCAACAACTGCTTATCTTTTATCAACTGAACCAGAGATGGTTTCACTTGCAATTCAGCCACAAGACCTCCATCCTGCGAAATACTCAAGCTGGCAAACATAGCCCTTAACTCCACCGCCACCTTCCTGCTCAAAGCATCCGCTACAACATTAGCTTTTCCTGGATGGTACTCGATCGTCAGATCGTAATCTTTACGAAACTCCACCAACGTCGCTGCCTAAGATTCAACTCCTTCTGAGACATCAGATACTTCAAACTCTAGTGATCCGTGTACACAGTACACTTCACACCATACAGATAATGTCTCCAAATCTTCAAAGTAAAAACCACCGCAGCTAACTCAATATCATGCGTAGGATAATTGTGCTCATGCACCTTCAACTGTCGCGATGCATAAGCCACCACCTTACCCTCTTGCATTAACACACATCCCAAACCAACGTAGGATGCGTCACTGTACACCACAAACTCTTTTCCTGATTCAGGTTGAACCAAAATAGGAGCTTGCGTCAAAGCTGCCTTAAGCTTCTCAAAAGCTTGTTGTCTTGCTTCCGTCCACTCATACTTCACATCTTTTTGCAACAACTTCGTCAATTGGGTGGCAACCTTCGAAAACCCATCCACAAACCTCCGGTAATATCCCGCCAACACAAGGAAACTACGGACTTCATGAACGGACTTAAGAGGCTTCCAATTCATCACCGCCTCAATCTTCTGAGGATCAACGTGAATCCCCTAAGCCGAAACCACATGACCAAGGAACACAACTTCCTTTAGCCAAAACTCACACTTGCTCAGCTTAGCATAAAGCTGATATTCCAAAAGCGCTTGCAAGACAACCCTCAAATGACCTTCATGCTCCTCCTCAGTACGAGAGTACACAAGGATATCATCAATGAACATCACAACAAACTTGTCCAAGTATTCATGGAACACTCTATTCATCATGTCCATAAAAGTTGCAGGAGCATTCGTCAAGCCAAACGACATTACAAGGAATTCATAATGCCCATACCTCGTTCTAAAGGTTGTTTTTGGCACATCCACATCTTTCACCTTAAGCTGGTAGTATCCTGACCTTAATTCAATCTTGGAGAACACAGCCGCTCCCCGAAACTGATCAAAAAGATTATCAATCCTCGGCAAAGGATACCGATTTTTTATGGTCAACTTATTCAGCTGATGATAATCGATGCACATTCTCATAGTGTCATCCTTCTTCACAAACAAGACCGGTGCACCCCACGGTGACACACTAGGCTGAATGAAACCATGGTCAAGCAACTCCTGAAGTTGCGTATTCAACTCCTTTAGCTCCTTAGGTGCCATGCGATAGAGAGCAATGGACACTGGAGTTGTGTTTTCATACAACTCAATTCCAAACTCCACCTCACGACTAGGCGGCAATCCAGGTAACTCCTCTAGAAACACTCTAGGAAACTTTCGTACAGTTCTGATATCCTGAACGTGCAACTCCTTTGAACTAGGATTCATCACAAAATCTAGGTAAGCCTCGCAACCTTGCCTCAACATCCGACTCGCTTCTAATGTAGACACCACATTGGCAAGAAACTTCACATTCTCACCAACCACCACTACTTCGTAATCATCCGCAAGTTTCAGCGAAACTCGCTTGCTCTCAAAATCCACTACAGCTCGATGCTCAACAAGCCAATCCATACCAAGGATTACACCAAAACCATAGAATGGCAATTCCATGAGATCAACAAGAAAAACATGGTTTTGTACTCTCAAGGGACATCTTATATACAACTTTTGCGTTACAACTGTCTCACCAAAGGAACTAGTCACACGCATACCAACATCCAAAGACTCAACAGGTAAACCAAGCATTTGAGCATGTTCACGCAATATCTACGAGTGTGTAGATCCAGAATCAATCAAAGAAAGTAATGACAAGGATTGCAAAGTAAAAGTACATGCGATCACATCCGTATCATTCCTTCCCTCACGTTGAGTATACAATCTAGCCTGACCACCACCCTCAGGTTGAACAGCCACAACATGCGCTATATTTTTGCCACCATCATCTCTGCGCTGAAAATTACCACGGTCAAGCCCACGGCCTCTCTGCGGCTCAGCTGCTCTCACTGGAGCTTGTCCCTCCTTCAAAGGCTGAGGACAATCTTTCTTCAAATGTCCACGATTTCCACAATTCCAGCATATACCAAGGTTACCCCAACACTCGCCACCATGCCGTCTACCATAACGGTTACACTCAGAAGTCCTCTGAACAACATTAGGTCCTTGATGACCTCTACCAGGGTTACCACCCCCACGTCTAGCATCAAAATGCGGCCTCCTATCCTTATGCCTTTTGTTACGATCTCTACCATAATCGCGTTCAGTCGCTCTCTTCCCAGAGCTAGATCCACTCGCTCGGCTAGTCAAACCAAGATTCGACTCAATGTCCTTAGCTCTAGTGACCAAGACATCGAAATCTGTATAATCAGCCGCAAGCATAAAAGTCTTCACATCCGTTACCAACCCATAACGAAAACGTTCGCACCTCTCCCGCTCATTAGGGATCAACTCAGGTGCACACTGACTGAGGCGGACAAACTGAATCTCATACTCAGCTACCGTCATGCCTCCTTGCACAAGAGACATAAATTCTCTTTTCTTTTCATCTAGGTATCGCACACCCAGATACTTCCGCTTGAACGCACTCAGGAAGAGCGTCCAAGTCACCTGAACATCTTCCATCACAGAGATAGCGGTCGTCCACCATGTGTAAGCATCACCATGCAGCAGTGATACAACACAACCCAGCTTCTGCACATTATTGCAGTTCATTTGTCCCAAAATCCTCTTGGTGCTCTCCAACCAAGATTCAGATCCTTCCGGAGATAAACCTCTGAACTCAGTCCCTCCTAGACTGCGAAGACGTTCCAAAGACAATCTCACATTGGCCTCATCCTGATGCGCAGCTCCATGAGCTCCAGCTACTGCTGCCTGAAAGGCTCCAGCAATAGCCTGAATCAACACTGTCATGTCAGGAGCAGCTTGCCCCTGCACAACTTCAGGTCCAGCGACCCTAGCACCAGCACCAGCATTTCCAACTCCAACACCACCATCACCACCAGGTGGTCCACCACAAGGAGGAGGAGGTAAATCCACAACATTCTCAGCATTCCCATCATTCTCATTCTGAGCCATAGCTCTTGTATTCATCCTCACCTCTCTACGTGGCCCCATTTACAAAGAAAACAATGTAGTGACAAAAAAATGCAATAAACACAATTAGGCACAATAAGGTAAGCAACCCAAGTACTCAAGCTCATTTCCCAAAAACAATTCCTTTCATTAGTTTTGATATGGGAATGGGATCCCCTAACACACTCCAACATAGCATAACATCACAATTGAAACCATGCATCACAATTCACACAACATTCTTTCACCCAAAAGGCTCATCATGCAAATACACATACATCACCCACATAACAACTCCCAATTATACACGATATAAACTCTAATACCACCAAATGTAACCCTCTTAGCCCGGCCTAGACGGTTGACGCGAACTACGAAGATTACACGGGGAAAACCAAAGTCAACCCGAAAGTCAACCTTGATTCACAACCCTTTTTTTCTTTTTAATCTTGTCTAGATACATATTAACCCTAAGTGAGTACTTACAAAACATATTTGAGAAAGGCACAACGATCGGATGACATAAAGGGACTCAATTGCACTTAATACAAGTTTAGGGACCAAAATGTAATTTCTGAAAATTAGAAGGTCTTTACTGATTTTAAGGTTACCAATATGAAATTAGTCTTGTTACATGCTTCTCTGCCAAATTCCATCTTAATTGAACATCTCAAACTCAAGCAATTGCAACACCAACATTTGGGACTAAAATGTAAAGCTTGCAAACTTCAGCACCATTCAAATCTGTGCCCAACGGTCACCTGTTTCGAAACATTCACATGTTGTATCGGAACATGGATCGAAACGGCATTGACCGTTCCGATACGCGGGTTGGTTCCGAAACGAGGCATTCGAGTAGCCAAATCGTTTCGAAACATCCCTTAGCGTTTCGAAACACGAAGGTCATTTCAGGCCCCCGTTTCGAAACACTAGAGGGTGTTTCGATACGGTTTGCCCAGATTCAGCAGCAAAAGCTGGTTTTTCATGCATAAACCCATTCAAACACATCCAAAGGACTCTCCAAACATACCAACAAGTCATCAAGCCTATAAGGTACATATTTGAAACTCCTAAACGCCTTCATAGCATCTAACTTGCAATCTCACAAATCTAGAGGCATGCATCCTAATATCAAATCCAAATAGGAAAATCAAACCTCCAAACAAGCAATTAAGGCCATTTACAATTCAAAACAACCAAGGCACACATGCCACAACCTTAGGGAGTTTAACACTTCTCCCAAAGCAAATTTTAGGTTCCCATTGCCAATTTTTCAAAACTAATAGGGTATGAAAACTTCACCATACGTGAGCTTGGACTTCCTTGGATGAACGTAGCTTCCTTGATGCCCTTAGACACCTCAATTATCTGCATTATTGGTAAAAGAGAGCGTAAGCACAAATGCTTAGTGAGGCATGCTCTAAAGAAACCAGCACAATAATGCACTTTTAGAAAAAACACTGTCATCAAAGCTTTAAAACCACATGCTCATCTCTTTCTCATGCTTGAAAATTTCAAGCAAAACTCATTGAAATCACATGTACCTGCATTCTAACTCATGCATTAAAACCAATACAAAACTCATGGCAGGCCATTCACATGCTTGTATTGTCAAAGCATTTCTAAACAAAACACATATGCATAACTCATAGCATAAATCATTTCATCAAAGGTACATGTGTAACAAAACCCATTTCATCATTTATATTAGCATTTAGCATCTCATTAATACTCGGATATGCGGACACATCTCTACACTAGACTCTTCCGGTGGAATCTCTCATCACCGTACTCACTTGTCTAGCAACACAACTTCCGGTGGAATCTCTCATCACCGTACTCACATGGCGGAATCTCTCATCGCCGCAAAGCTTGGGTATTTCACCAAGTCCTACCCGATGGAATGCCCATCATCGAAAAATCCCCCTTTGGGTTAACCAAAGAGCACGTACGAATTTTTAGTTTATAGTGCACTCTCATCCTATTGATCGATCAATTATATCCGGTAAGTTTCTCAACATCTATGCCAATATAATGTGTCAAATATTATCACACCTACTGTTTTTCATGCAAAATAATTCAAAGGTTTTCCCATCACATTTCAAATCATTACTCACACTTTGCTTCAAACCAAAAGCTCAAATCTATACAATGCAACATGCCATCTCATGACATCTCTACAAGCATAATCTCATGCTTCAAAACATGCATAAAAACAATAGGAATTTAACAATCTCAAATCATGAGCATGTAAAAGCATTTTAGGGGCAAACACCACTTAAGAGAGATATCAAATCAAGCCATACTTACTTCCGAATTTATGAAGATGTTTCAAACCTCTCCTAAATTCCAAAACCTTGTATTTTTGTCCTCATGAACTTCTAACCCAATCGCACTCACCGATTTCGTTTCGCTTGCTTGACGAAACACCAATTAAGCTTCCGGATCAACTTCAAAAGTGTCTGAAGATGTCTCCCCTGTTTTAGACACATCAAAGCAGAGGATTAATGCATCATCATGCATTGAAATCTTCAGCCAACACTCCTAAACTCGTTGCACTACCTATAACGAACATTTCGACTACCAAACACAACCGAAATCACTTCCAAACTCTTCCAAAACTTAACCCATCCATGATCCATCACTTCTAATCATTTCTAAACATCAATTAACATCAAAAACAACTTTAAACACGTCCTTATACCTCCAGCTATAACAGAACACCAAAAACACCTCAAAAACCACCATTTTCATAAGCAAAAACTTAGGTAACACAACCTATTCGGGATTAGATTGATAAAACCTCATTTCTAACATCATTTAACATCCAAAATTCATTAAGGAACCATCTCAAAACAAAGCCCAATCAATTACAACAAAAAATCCACAAGACTTCTCTCAATCTTGAGTTTTAAGCCAAAAATCTTGTTTCTAACATTAAAACCATTTATAAAACTTTAATAAAGGATTGACAACTTAGGAGTTTCAGTAAAGAACTGAGTATTTAGAGGAGAAGAACAATCTTACCTCTGAATGATGATTTCTCCTTGATTTGGGCCAAAATCCATGAAAATTCAATGTAGAAATCAAAAGGATTTGATGCAAGATTGATTAGGAACCAATGGGTGATGGAAATCTCATCAATTGAAGTGAAAATCAATGTGAATGTTGCTAGAGAAAAGATGTTTGGATGATAGGATTTTGAGAGAAAAAAGGAATGAGAGAAAATTAGAGAAAGGTAGTTATGAAAGTTAAAAAGTAGTTTTCCTTTTCTTTTATTTAATTAAAACATTAATTAAATCACCCAAATTAAGGAAAAATCTGGAGAAAAACATTTTGGGTAAATTAGCTCCTTAAAGATTCAAAGTTCCAATCCTTTTCAAAACAGTCACTACTAAACTTTGCAAAAATCGCAATTTGGTCACTACACCGAAATGTAGTATTTCCAAATCTTATTTTGTAAAATTGACTTCACCACTCTCTTATATATATTAAATGAGGATTTTTAGATATTTTTCTATATTTTTAAAGCATCCCGAACTAGGTGTTCCCTAAAACCTTCTTTTATATTCGAACCGTTTCTCAGACCGGTCCGGTTCAGATCCTAAACTTCTAAGCCTAAAATTGGGGTGTTACAAAATTGTTTTAAAGTTAAAAAATATAATTTTGGCACTATTTTTTCATTTAAGCCAAAGCGAAAAGAGTACAAATTTTGAGTGTGATTGTTAGTAAAAAAATGAAGGAAAGAAATGAGAGGGGAGATCATTTTCTATCCTTATGTATAAAAACAAATCACTTCTAATTTGAAAGAAAAGGTAGAGTCGATTATTAGTTTAAAATATGGATTAATATCCTATACACTGGCGGTGGAAAGTTTTTATTTCCACAAGCGCCTCAATTATAGGGTTTAGGGTTAGTGTTTAGGGTTTAGAGTTTAGGGGTTTTACTGTAAAGGTTTAGAATTTAGGGTTCATGTTTAGAATTTAAGAATTAGGGTTAGAATTTAGGGTTTAGGGTTAGGGTTTAGTTTTAGGGTAATATGGGTGGGGATTTAGGTTTTAACCTATAAACCCTAAATTTTAACCCTAAACCCAAAATTCTATCAACAATTCCTAAATTCAAAACTACTACACTTATACCCCTAAATTTTAAACCCTAAACGAAGTCCCTAACCCCTAAAACTAAGGCGCTTGTGTAAAAAAGTTTCCACAAGCGCTTGTGTATAGAACAATTACCCTTAAAATATATGTTTTTACAAACTTAATTTTCTTTCCTTTAATTTCTTAACTCTACCAAGCAATGTATTAAAATGCATTCGGCAATTTTCTTTGAACATTTTCATTCTTCTTACCAAGAGTCCATTAGAATTAAAAATAATTATAATTTTTCATCTCTCTAATTTTCTACCCTTTCAATTGTCCTCCCACTCTACCAAAACAAAGCCAAGTGTTTTACTGTACAAGTATTACGGCACAACAATGACTGGATTAAAGTTAAAAAAAATCTTTTGAATATGAAGCTCTTTGGAAAATGTCTAAATCTTACTAGTTTTTTTTCTTTCTTTTGATGGTTTTAGATATGGATTTTAATCTGTTTACTTCATAGTTTTGTTCACAGGAGATTTCCTTGTACAAAGCTAACCTGACCCTATTTTAAGGAATCTTTTGATCGGAAAGTTGTAAGATTGTTGTTGTTGTTATAAGACTGCCATTTAAGATCATTCAAAGCACCGTTTGTAAACCGTGTTCTGGTTTTGCATACGGATTTTCACCAATGTTATAAGATACATGCTGCTAGAGTGCTCAACAGGTTGGGATTGGAGGACTGCTCTGAAGGGATTATATGTTTCGATACTCTTGAGTCACACAAGCAAAGACAGCTCTTCTGCTGCTGGCGACCTAATATCAAACACTGCGATTTTCAACATCGATAGTTTCTGCAATGCTGTTCTTGATTCTGAGTCTGAGCTTATACTTCCAAGTACTCCAGTTGTCTGCAAACCATTTGCGAAACACTAAGTACTCCAGTTGTCTGCAAACCATTTGAGAAACACTAAGTACTCCAGTTGTCTGCAAACCATTTGAGAAACACATTCGAGCAGGTTTCAAGATTGCCAACATCAACCCTAAGAAAACGGTAACTAAGACCGTCGAATGTATCAATTAACAGATGATTTACTTGAAAAGAATTCAAGCTTCCAGTTGTATAATGCTTGTGCTGAATTTGCCCTGGTGCAGGCATCTCTTTTCTCTTAAAGCTATTGTAAAGCCCGGTTAGCATGACAAATGTCAATTGTTTCCTCGAATTTACATGATACAGCCTTCAGAGGTTAGTTGCCAAATGCAATTGAATTCATTCGATAATAGTATATTGGTAATTGGCTACAACACACATGAAGTCATATTGCTTCTAGGACTAGGACTCATATATTTACAACTGCAACTACATCAATCTCAGTCTACCGAGTACTGTAAACTAATCTACAATTTACTGCCCATTGCATTTAATTCCTAGCAGGTTTCCAACATGAAAGGGCAATAATAACTCTCCCCTTCCACCCCTGCAGCACCCAGCGGCCATCAACATCTACAATAAAGTCCCTATTATAATAAGATTGGACCAGATTCTTCACTTTCTTCACAAGCACCTCATCCAACGGAATCTGCTTGAACCCTGCCCTCAGAGTCCTAGACTGCCATTGCTTATATGTCTCTGGCCTTTCGACCCTCTCGATTCCCTCGCATGCAACAACATTCATTATGTCCCTCCCGAGTATTTCCCTCTCGTACATCATCCTTTGTGGATCGTCCCGAGGCACATTAGCTTCGAATATATCGAACTGAGCTGAGAAATGGAAGAGTGCTTCCCGGAACCTTGTGACGAAGAAGGGAGCGTTATATGTCCCATTTGCAACCCCGTGGATGAAAAGCTCTGGGTTGATTCTTTTGATCAGTTTTAGAACAGTGTCCCTTGCGCTGGTCGATGACAGTGTGTCATCGGGGAGGTTCTTTAGCCGATACAAGCAGTTTACAACGAGGACGTCATCTTTGTTGATCTTTAGTTCTTCGAGTTGGATGGTTTCCCATTTCTTTGCAACCACGTTGTACTCGAACGGGACATTGAATCTCTCACAATACCTCTTCAAGCGACGGCCCGTCTCTTCAACCCTTTCATCCGGTCGGAATCCTGGTTGCGGGAACTCGATGCCGGTAATTCGAAGCTTGGGAGGTCCACCAGCTCTTGCTGAGAGACGTTGTATGAGGCAAGGCCATTGAAAACCATAACCAATGCCAAAATCAACTATGTGGAGCGTGGTTGCTGTTTCTGCAACTTCCATTATCTTCTTATTCGCGTAGAAATTCACCATTTTCTTGAAAGGGCAAGCTAAAACATACACTCCGTAAGCTTTAAGGATATCGGCAGCCGAAGTCCTATTGCTAACCAACGGAGAATACAACGGCGCCCTCATGCCGGCCAATCGTGTCTTAAGTGCATCAGCGAAGTAATTCGCCAATCTTTGGGTTCCATCACCAGTTTCAGAAGAGTTTTGGCTTATCTGTTTCAACATCTGATTGGCAGTCCTATGATCATTAACAGCAACAGCTTGTGCACACTGAGTGAGTAGAGTCCACAAATCCACCACTTGGGTTTTCTTCCCGCTCTTCCTGCGTGTTGTTCCACCATTGGAATTCTGCAGTGAACTCGCTTTGAGGGGACACCTCGGGGAGTCCTCGTTTTCACCTTTGCAAAGCAAGACTTCATCGAACATATCCGATTGCTCCGAATCTTCAAGGGAAATTGCAGAATGCTTGCTGCTCCTGCCTTGTTCCAATTCATCGCCGTCGTCACGCTGGTTATTCTTTCTTCCCTTGGACACTGTTTGTAGATCTGGAAACAAAGAGGTTCTTTCAAGAGAATCAATCAGAAAAGTTTGATCCGTACATGGAGGAAGTGGGTACTGGTGGCCAAGAGCTTCATACAAAGATTTCTCAGCTGCTTGGAGAGCTAAACAATCTTGCAACATACACGTCTTTTCTTCCATGTCTTCTTCCATTAACATCTCGTTTATGTAGTTGAGCATTTCGTTGGCAAAAGGGGCGTTATCCAGAGGGTGTCCCTCTGAACTCGATGGTGAAGCTGAGTCCGGACTCGGACTCTGTTCAAACCCATTAACAAGGGTGTGATTTGAAAACACCCCGTGATCGAATTTGAATCCGTACATGGAACTTGGGAAATCTTGGAAAAGGGTATCCATGGAAAACTATCTGCGTTGCTAAAATCTCCGTGGGGAAATGGGGAAGAAAAAGTAGTCAAAATACCTGGAGAGTTCCGTGGATTGGAGAAAATGGTGTCAACTTATAAAGGTCGAGCTTCTTCTACTGTTGAGCTGTCGAGTGAACCTTCTGGGAACGTACACTTATGACGGAACAGCCGCCACCGGAACGCTCCGTTTTTAAGACAGATTTTGAGTCAAACAATCCACTTTTTTTTCATCACATATCCTTTTTGAGAATTATTTTTTTGATAAATATCCCCTAAGAACAACATTGGAAAAATTAGGGATGGCAAACGGGCGGGGCGGGTCCGGATACCCCCTCCCCCATCCACATACCCACTTAAAAATTTCATATCAACCACCTATTCACCACCCACGGCGGGTACAATTTTCAAATCCACACTCGCCCACGCGGGTATATTTTCAAATCCATCCCCACACCCACCACCCAATTGGATATCTATTACTCATCTTGTATCTGCCTATTAACCTGTCTGGCAGCAACCATACACATAAAACATAAATTCAGGAACAATCATAAACATAAATTACAAGGAATATCCTATAAAATTTTAGGATTTATAGAATAGTTTGTGAAATTACATCTAAATTCATAATGGTTCAAATTTATATGGCGGGCGGGTGTGAGGCGGGTAAGGTCTTAAATCAACCACCTACCCACTACGTGCGGCGGGTATGACTTTTTACATCCACACCCTCCCACTACCCACCAAACTTATACCCATCCTCGCCCCAATTTAGGCGGGGGCGGTGCAGAATCCACGAAATTGTACCAGTCTCCCATCCCTAGGAAAAATACCCTTATTTGGCCCACGAAAGGGTAAATCGCGTTTTGCAAGATGCAATTTATAAACTCGCGTTCCACAGGGTGCAACTTCGGTTTGATGTGGAATACATTATTCAATATTTATTTTTATTAAAAATAAATAAAATGAAGTCGTGTTCAACAGGACGCGACTTCCATGAGAATTTCAAACGACTCGTCACGAATTTATCATGAAATATGAAAAAGTCTGCAGAACGTGACTTTTGCCTAATCATGTTGTTTAAACAAAGCTCGACGAGGTTATTTATGGTTAGTTTGCATGGTCTTGGGGGATAGGTTTTCATGGTTTTGAACTTTTACCTCATAGTAGTGATGCATCTCTTGAAAATGGTGTAAAAATTGGCGTATATAAGACATCTGAAACGGTGTATAAATCACGTTAAAAACGCTACATTGTCATGTTTCTTTGCATGAAGAAAATGAAAACATGGGTCGGTAGTCATGTTTGAGTTGATTTTGTGGTAATTTCGTGGGGTTTTTTTGTTATTTAACTTTCACGCCGCAGTACGGGAACACATGTTTACAATGGTGTAGAAATTGACGCGTATAAGGCATCCTAAAGGGTGTAAAAATTGTGTTAAAAAATTTATCTTGGTATATTCCTTTGCTTTAAGAAAAAGGAAACATGGGTTGATATTCATGTTTTAGTCGATTTTGTTGTTTTAGTGTATGGTCATGGTTTATTTTTTGTTATTTAACTTTCATGTGGTAGTACGAGAACACATGTTTACAACGGTGCCTAGAAAATGTAGCATCGAAGGTTAATAATGTTATTTATGTTGGGATTTGTGGGTGCTCGATTCCTTCAACCTTTCTTGCTCGCCAAGTGGTGGAGAAGTAGAATTTTGGGTGTTAGAGGTGTGGAAGCTAAAAAGATAAAGACACGATGATTTATAGTGGTTCAACCTTCTAACCAAGGTCTACATCCACTACCTTAGCTTCCCGCTAAGGATTTCCAATCAATCCACTATTGATTGTCCCCTTTTCTAGGCTTAGGAGGAAACCCTTACAAACCGATCAAGCTTTCTACCCAAAGCCTTGATCAAACCCTCTTTACAAAGAGATAAAAATAAGCAAAATCAAATCCCTCTAATAGGTATTTGTTTGCACAATTAAGCTCTCACCCAATCCTAAAACACTTGAGCAAATATAACAATTTTGGCTCACTAGTGTTTGTCTATACAATAAATTGTCACTTAAAGCACTAAGTGATATTTGTGATCATATGATGTTTTACAAATGAAGCATTAGCCTTCTCTTGATGCTTGGAGGTTTATTTTATACTCTTAATTGAGTTTGTAGTCGTTACAAGTTGTTGGGGTTGAATTGGAACCGTTGGAGACTTTATTTCCCACCATAAATGCAGTTATGCAGCCTACCGTATCGGTACACGTGAAGGCGTATTGGTACGCCTTTCTTCAGAACTAGTCGTTGGGCTTTTTGTCAGCCTATGCGTATCGATACGCTTGAGGGCGTATCGGTACGGTATGTCATTTAAAAGACCGCTAGGAAATAGCCGTTGGGGTTGTTAAAACAGGAATCGGTACTGATGTGTGCACGCTCACCAGCAAGTTTTGCACACTTTCATGTTGTGTTTCACACATGAAAGACCCGCGAGTTTTCCTTACTTCTCTCATATTACTTACTTTTTCTACACTCATTTTTGGTTATTTAGATTCATGTTATCATATCATACTATGTATATGTTTTGCATACTTTATTTTTATGATTTTAGCATGCTATATGCGATACACATACTTAGGCTTTAAAACCACATCTTTACTTAGCATATATTTTGCATCTTTAAATTACAAGTTTGCATCATTAAAAGAATTACATTAAATTTATGCATTATAGTCCTTATACTATTTAAATGAAGTATTTCTTATATAAATCATTTGTTTTCTTCATAGGTTATATTAACACAGCTCAAGAGAGTGTGTTACAGCTCAGTTCCAGCTCAAAGTGTCAAAATCAGCTCAAAACATTGTTTTGCCGTTTCAAGACTCTACAAGCTGCCAAATGATTCAAGGACACTCATGAAGTCTTAATGGAGCTCAAAGACACTAAAGGACAAGCTCATTCAGCTCAAAACAGCTTCAAAGTGCTCAAAAAGCAAAAAGGTGATTTCGGAGCAAATGAGGATTCGTTCCAGCTTCAAAACACTCCAGTAGCTAGAGGACAACTCAAGGACACTTCAAGACTAGCTCACTTAGCTAAAAGCATCTCGGAATAGCTCAAATCAACTACTCACCTTCAGCTAGCTAAGTCAGCTAGCTAGCTCAACTCAAGTCAGCTCACTCTAAGCTCAATCAGCTCATCTCAACTCACCCTACACCCTTTAGCTCAACCTCGAAAGGACATGTTCCATCCCCAAGGGACACAACCGACCAGCCATGGAGGGAAACATGTTTGGGCGCCACTCCTTGGAGGGAAATCTGAGTTTGACGCCAAAACAAAGGGGCATCACTCTTTATGGGCAGATTCATCACCAAAAAACCGTTTGTCAGATTGTTGGCCAGTTTCAGGCAGGAACCGTGCATAATTGGGAAAAGAAGTCGGCATCAAACTTGTTCCCCTATCTCTTATCTTTCCACAACATGTTGAAACACATCAATCCGATATCAGGAGCTCGAGATATATTCAGATTACCAAAGGGTGTGCAGGCTGGAAATTCCCTACGAGAAGTTACAACTTTTTGAATCATTTCCATTCCCTTATTATCATCTTTCATCAACTTATTATGCCATTTGGCCATAAAGAGAAGGCACGTGCTAGCCGAACCATTCCAACCCTTGTAACAAGCCTTTTCAGCCACACCCCTTAGAAAGTATAAATAGGAGATCATTTCATCCTTTGTACAACACAATTTTCAGAATATATAATATACTTTGTGAGATTTTCTCTCATGCTTGTTCTTTTTAGAACTTCTTGACTTATCAAATCTTTATTGATTTGTGGCGTCTCCCTTTCCTTTCCATCTATACTTCATATTACTTGGTTATTTAACCATTTGGTCTAAGTTTATCTACCATCCTCAAGGTTTATTCTTTAAGAAATGAGATTATACTTTTGTATAGTTTCCTTCTTGAATTCCTTGAATACTATCAATTTTTATCCTTTTCCTTCCGTTTCCATCACTTAAACACCCTTAAACACTTCACCAAAATTCCAGCCTTCATTATTCCATTATCACCATACTTCTGCATACATCCCATCATCATTTCTTCAAGAAGACGTTCGTGATACAAGGCTTGCTTGCATTCAAAGGTCTAGTTAATCAAAGCTTCTCTCAATAAAGTCATTTGGAGAGTTGGAGCGTATCATGTGGTAATTAGAGCAAAAATAAAGAATCAAGTAAGCCCTATATCTTCTTATTTCAATTCTGATAAAAAACAAAAAAGAGAGATGTTGAGTTGTGTGGGGCTCGATTCGATCAACCAATATTGCTCACCAAGTGGTGGAGAGGTGGAAATTTGGGTGGAAGGGTTGTGGAAGCTAGAAAGATTAAAGACACAATGATTTATAGTGGTTCGGCCTTCTAACAAGCACCTACATCCACTACCTTAGCTTCCCACTAAGGATTTCACAATCAATCCACTAATTGATTCGTCCCCTTTTCTAGGATTAGGAGGAAACCCTTACAACCGATCAAGCTTCTACCCAAAGCCTTGATCAAAACCCTCTTTACAAAGAGAAACAAGAAAGCAAACTTAAACCCTCTAATAGGTGTTTGTTTGCACAATGAAGAACTCACCCAAAACCTAAAACACTTGAGCAAATTTGACAATTTTGGCTCACTAGTGTTTGTCTATACAAGAAATGACACTTTAAGCACTAAGACAATTTCTTGATCATTTGTTGATTGACAATTGAAGCATTAGCCTTCTCTTGATGCTTGGAGGTCCCTTTTATACTCCCAATTGAGTTTATAGCCGTTTAGGACCGTTGGGGTTGAAATAGAGTCGTTGGAGCCTTTAATTCCCTCCATAAATGCAGTTCTGCAGCTCCCCGTTTCGAAACGCTCGAAGCCGTTTCGAAACACCCTCAATATAGAAAGAGCCGTTGCAGTCTGTCAGGGTACCCATTTCGGAACACCCCCTTGCCGTTTCGGAACGCGTATCGGAACGCTATAAGCCCGTATCAAAACGACCTGCATTTAAAAGTTAGCTGGGAAAGAGCCGTTGGGGTTTATGACCGTTGTGGTCAGTGCCACGTGGGCGTATCGAAGCGGCCGAGCCTGTTTCGAAACGCTGGCCCCGTTTCGATACGAGTATCGAAACGTTTTGGCCACTGGAGGCACCTGTTTCGAAACGCCCTAAGGTGTTTCGAAACACTTGGTCAGATTTGTGAAAATTGGCCTTTGAAAACATGAAACACCCTTTTGAAAAATTCCCTAAACATATATTTGGACTTGGGAAATGTTTTAAATACTTTTTAAGCAGTCCAAAACATTTTTCAATTATTATATCAAAACATTAGTTCTACAATCTCCCCCTTTTTGATATAATAAAACTCTCTTGAAAAATTGTTTGGGATTCTCCCCCTTTAACTTTAAAAATGTGAATAAGAGACTAAAGATATGAAATCAAATAAAGCTCCCCCTTATTCATTTGAAAATTCAATTTTTCAAACCATTTCTCCCCTTTTTTGTTATATCAAAAAGAATTTAAAACATTAGGTTCAAAAATGACAATAGAGGTAAAATTTTGACAAAAATAATAATTTGATTTTAAAATGGCTCCCCCTTACTCAAGGCATCATTGAAATGTTAGTCACAACATATATGATCATCTAGTTGAATTTAAACTAAAATAAACAAATGAAAGCAAAAACAACTAGAATTTTACCAACACTTGAATTCAAGGGAGGATGTGAAGCCTTCCTTCTCCAAGTGTTCTTCCTTGTGTGCATGGAGCTCCCCCTCAATGTTTGACTTGTTAAACATCTCCATCACACCTACAATAGACAATCAAGTAACTTTTGGTATCCAAATTGCTTTGGATCCATAAATGTTAGTAGCACAAATTTTTGACCCCTTAGGAATCCATTTTTCAATGTCATCCTTTTTAATTGAAGTGGTTAGTCCTTTTGGAACCCAAACACTTCTAAAACATTTTCCTTTAATAAATCTAGGGGCACTAGATTGTCTAACATAAAAATTTGATTTTCCAAAATTTTTTTTCTTTTCAAGCTCTTTGGAAATCAAATCTTTTTCTTCTTGAACATTTTGAAGCAATTTTTGTAAATCAAAACATTTTAATTCAAACTCTTCAAGTTTTGCTTCAAGTTCAAGTTTGGTTTTAGAAAGCAAATCATTTTGAATTTTTAATTGAAACCAATTTATTGTTTTTCAAAATGTGGCTTTTAAAATCTAAAACCAATTCGTCATAGGCATCTTGTAATTCATCAAAAGTGTAAGAACATGAAGTAGATGAATTAGAAGTTACCCTTGAATCTTCTTCGATGGCCATAAGGCAAAGGTTGGCTTGTTCATCGTCGGTGGAGTCCTCATCACTCCAAGTAGCCACATGTGCCTTCTTCTTATGGCTTGAAGTGCTTGCCCTCTCCTTTCTCTTAGGTTCTCGTTCAAGCTCTCTCAAGGCTTTCTTCATGAATGGGGCACACTTCTTGAAGAGATGAACTATCTCTTCATCTTCATCCTCCTCTTCACTTGTGTAGACATGATGGCAAGTGGAGGATTTGAGAGCCATGGCACTAGCATTGATGCCAAGCCCTTTGATTTTCTTCTCTCCCATAGCTCTAATTTCTTCCCTCTTCTTCTCATCCTCTTTGTTCTTCTTCATAATTTGATGAGTAAGGAGTGACCCCATGAGTTCATCAAGCTTCAAAGTCTTCAAATTTTTGGCTTCGATGATGGCGGTCCTCTTTGAGTCCCAAGACTCGGGAAGTGAGTAGATGAGCTTTCGAACAAGCTTCTCCTCCGAGATGGCTTCTCCATAACCTTTAAGACCATTGGTGATGGTGGAGAACCTATCAAACATCTTCTCGATGTTCTCTTTCGGATCCATTTTGAAGTTCTCATACTCCAAGGTTAGGAGCCCAATCTTGGTCTCCTTGACTTCATTTGTCCCCTCGTATGTGACTTCAAGCTTGTCCCATACCTCCTTGGCACTCTCACAAGAAGACATCTTCTCATAGATGGATGGACCAAATGCACAAAATATAATGTGCAAGGCTTTGCAATTTAGCTCCATCTTCTTGCGATCGTCGGCACTCCACTCCGCTTTACTTCTTTTAGGCACGAACGGGCCATCTTCAACTACATCCCATAGCTTGTAATCTTTTGATTTGATGAAGAACTTCATCTTTGTCTTCCAATGGGCATAGTGAGCTCCGTCAAAGAAAGGCAGTTTGTCGATTGATTGTGCCATTGAGCCGGTTGATGAAAAAGTGATCGAGCTTGCCGGATCTTCTCAATAGGATGTTAATCCTCACCGATTGAGCCAAGCTCTGATACCAATTGTTGAGTTGTGTGGGGCTCGATTCGATCAACCAATATTGCTCACCAAGTGGTGGAGAGGTGGAAATTTGGGTGGAAGGGTTGTGGAAGCTAGAAAGATTAAAGACACAATGATTTATAGTGGTTCGGCCTTCTAACAAGCACCTACATCCACTACCTTAGCTTCCCACTAAGGATTTCACAATCAATCCACTAATTGATTCGTCCCCTTTTCTAGGATTAGGAGGAAACCCTTACAACCGATCAAGCTTCTACCCAAAGCCTTGATCAAAACCCTCTTTACAAAGAGAAACAAGAAAGCAAACTTAAACCCTCTAATAGGTGTTTGTTTGCACAATGAAGCACTCACCCAAAACCTAAAACACTTGAGCAAATTTGACAATTTTGGCTCACTAGTGTTTGTCTATACAAGAAATGACACTTTAAGCACTAAGACAATTTCTTGATCATTTGTTGATTGACAATTGAAGCATTAGCCTTCTCTTGATGCTTTGAGGTCCCTTTTATACTCCCAATTGAGTTTATAGCCGTTTAGGACCGTTGGGGTTGAAATAGAGTCGTTGGAGCCTTTAATTCCCTCCATAAATGCAGTTCTGCAGCTCCCCGTTTCGAAACGCTCGAAGCCGTTTCGAAACACCCTCAATATAGAAAGAGCCGTTGCAGTCTGTCAGGGTACCCGTTTCGGAACACCCCCTTGCCGTTTCGGAACGCGTATCGGAACGCTATAAGCCCGTATCGAAATGACCTGCATTTAAAAGTTAGTTGGGAAAGAGTCGTTGGGGTTTATGACCGTTGTGGTCAGTGCCACGTGGGCGTATCGAAACGGCCGAGCCTGTTTCGAAACGCTGGCCCCGTTTCGATACGAGTATCGAAACGTTTTGGCCACTGGAGGCACCTGTTTCGAAATGCCCTAAGGTGTTTCGAAACACTTGGTCAGATTTGTGAAAATTGGCCTTTGAAAACATGAAACACCCTTTTGAAAAATTCCCTAAACATATATTTGGACTTGGGAAATGTTTTAAATACTTTTTAAGCAGTCCAAAACATTTTTCAATTATTATATCAAAACATTAGTTCTACAAGAGAAAATTCAGATTGTTCCAACACAAGGAATCTGAAGTAGATCAAAAAAAGAAAAGAAAAATCAGAATTTCAAAATGGTGAAGATTGAAGTACAAACGTCCAAGCAACCAACTCCGAGATGTTCCTCAAGTTTGATTGCTCACGACCAGTTTGTAAGTCAAGTTTTGTTGTAACGTTCGATTTTCTTCTTTTCTTTCATTTGTATCCTTATTTTTACATTTTCTTACATTTCAATCCCTAAACTTTTTCCTTGTTCTTTTAAATCCTTTCTTTCTTTTTATTTCCAACCCTAACCCTTGTTTTGCAGCCCAAACAACATATTATCAATAAAAGTTTTGACAGGTTCAAGTTAGTTCTCTTAAGAACTCGTTTTGAGAGAATTTGAGTGGAAAATGTCAAAGAGAGTGTGTGAGAACAGAAGGGGAAGTAAAAGCCAAAATTCCCAGAGTGTAAACACGAGCGAAATTGAGTGACATCTTTCCTTTACTTGGAGTGAATCGTGAGGCTTTTGTGTGTGTTGGTAGATACCAAATCCCTATGAATTGCAATGGCTACACGATGGGAATAACTTAAAGATTACAAAACAAGTGACTATCCCATTCTCCATTGGTAGATACCAAGATGAAGTCATTTGTGATGTTGCACCTATGAGCACGAGTAATTTGCTATTGGGTAGACCGTGGCAATTTGACAAGAGAGCTATGTATGATGGCTTCAACAACCGATATTCTTTCCACTACAACAAGAAGAAGATCACTTTGACACCCCTTTCTCCCAGCCAAGTCCATGAAGACCAAACTCGCTTGAGGAAAAGCTTTGAAGGCACGCAAATCAAAGAGAGTGCAATTAAAGAACATTGTGAGGAGACAAAAACAATTGGAGATGAAAGGAATATTTGAAATAAAATTGAGAGAATGAATGAAAGAAACATTGGAGTTGAAAATGAGAGAGTTGAGAAGAATGGGTTTGGAGATGAAAAGGAGAAAGTAAAACGGATTTTATCTAATCCTGCTTTTTCTACTATTCTTTCTTTTTTCTTGCAGAATACTCCAAATGACATATCATTCCAAGTTGATGAATCAAGAAACGTGTCTTTTGAAGAACCAATAGGTATGACTTTTGGTGATCCACAAGACATGTCCCTTGATGTTCCAAAGGTTGTGACACTTAAAGCTCCAAAAGATGTGATCGTTGACATTCCAAGTGATACACATACTTAGGCTTTAAAACCACATATTTTTAAATTACAAGTTTGCATCATTAAAAGCATTACATTCAATTTATGCATTATAGTCCTTATACTATTTAAATGAAGAATTGCTTATATAAATCATTTGTTTTCTTCATAGGTTACATTAACACAGCTCAAGGGAGTGTACTACAACTCAGTTCCAGCTCAAAGTGTCAGAATCAGCTCAAAACATTGTTTTGTCGTTTCAAGACTCTACAAGCTGCCAAATGATTCAAGGACACTCACGAAGTCTTAATGGAGCTCAAGGACACTAAAGAACCGGCTCATTCAGCTAAAAACAACTTCAAAGTGCTCAAATTGCAAAAGGGTGATTTCTGAGCAAAACATGATTCGTTTCAGATTCAAAACACTCCAGTAGCTAGAGGACAACTCAAGGACACTTCAAGACTAGCTCACTCAGCTAAAAGCATCTCGGAATAGCTCAAATCAACTGGTCACCTCCAGCTAGCTAAGTCAGCTAGCTAGCTCAACTCAAGGATCCGTGCATAATTGAGAAAGAAGTCATCATCAAAGTTGTTCCCCTATTTCTTATCTTTCCAGAACATGTTGAAAGACATCAATCCGATATCCGGAGCTCAAGATATCTTCAGATTACCAAAGAGTGTGCGGGCTGGAAAATTCCGTACGAGAAGTTACAACTTTTTGAATCATTTCCATGCCCTTATCATCATCTTTCATCAACTTATCATGCCATTTCGGCAATAAAGAGAAGGCACATGCTAGCCGAACCATTTCAACCCTTGTAAAAAGCCTTTTCGGCCACACCCCTTAGAAAGTATAAATAGGAGATCATTTCATCCTTTGTACAACACAATTTTCAGAATATATAATATACTTTGTGAGGTTTTCTCTCATGCTTGTTCTTTTTAGAACTTCTTGACTTATCAAATCTTTATTGATTTGTGGCGTCTCCCTTTCCTTTCCATCTATACTTCAGATTACTTGGTTATTTAACCATTTGGTCTAAGTTTATCTACCATCCTCAAGGTTTATTCTTTAAGAAACGAGCTTATACTTTTGTATAGTTTCCTTCTTGAATTCCTTGAATACTATCCATTTTCATTCTTTTCCTTCCGTTTCAATCACTTAAACACCCTTGAATACTTCACCAAAATTCCAGCGTTCATTCTTCCATTATCACATTACTTTCGCATCCATCCCATCATCATTTCTTCAAGAAGACGTTCGTGATACAAGGCTTGCTTGCATTCAAAGGTCCGGGAAATCAAAGCTTCTCTCAAGAAAGTCATTTGGAGAGTTGGAGCGTATTAGGTACGCTTAAGGGGCGTATCGAAACGATCCCTATCCGTATCGATACGGTCTCACCCGTATCGGTACGGGTTTTGGCAGATTCAAAACTTGGGCAAAAGGGTATCGATACGGGGTATACCGTATCGGTACGGACTTGCTGAAAAGTCAAATTTGTCTACTTAAAAGCATTAAAAACTTTGTCAAAAACCTTTTAAAAAGCCTCAAACTTATTTTTAAGTTGTTTGGACTTAAAGACATGTTTTAAATTCTTTTCAAATTAGTCCAAAACATTTTTCAATTATTATATCAAAACATTATTTCTACAATCTCCCCCTTTTTGATATAATAAAACCAACTTGAAAAATTGTTTGGGATTTCTCCCCCTTTGTGAAATAAATTTTGAATAAGAGAATTAAGATTTAAAATCAATTAAAGCTCCCCCTTATTCATTTGAGAATTCAATTTTTCAAATCATTTCTCTCCCTTTTTGTTATATCAAAATGAATTTAAACACTTTTAAATAACAATAAAGGTAAAAAATCACAAAATTAAGAATTTTGGTTTTAAGATGGCTCCCCTTACTCAAAGTATCATCAAAAGATGTTAGTCGTAACATATTATAATCTAGTTGAAATAAGTAAAAAATAAATCAATTAAAAGCAAGAACAACTAGATTTTACCGCACTTGAACCTAAGGGAGGATGTGAAGCCTTCCTTCTTCAAGTGTCCTTCCTTGTGTGCATGGAGCTCCCCCTCAAATTTTGACTTTGTTGAACACTCTCCATCACACCTATCATAAGACAATCAAGTAATTTTTGGTATCCAAATTGCTTTAGATCCATAGACGTTAGTAGCATAAAATTTTGTCCCCTTAGGAATCCATTTTTCAATTTCATCCTTTTTAGTTGAAGTACTTAGTCCTTTTGGGACCCAAATACTTCTAAAAACTTTACCATTTACAAATCTAGGGGCACTAGATTGTCTTACATAAAAATTGATTTTCCAAGATTATTTTCTTTTCAAGCTCTTTGGAAATCAAATCTTTTTCCTCTTGTACTTTATGAAGAAAATTTTGTAAATCAAAACATTTTTGTTCAAGCTTTTGGAGTTTTGCTTCAAGTTCATTGTTGGTTTTAGAAATCAAGTCATTTTGAATTTTCAAATTTGAAATCACTTTCTTGTTTTTAAAAATGTGATTTTTAAACTCTAAAAACAAATCGTCACAGGCATCTTGTAATTCATCAAAAGAATATGAACATGAAGTAGATGAATTAGAAGTTATCCTTGAATCTTCTTCGACGGCCATAAGGCAAAGGTTGGCTTGTTCATCGTCGATGAAGTCTTCATCACTCCAAGTAGCTACATATGCCTTGCCCTCTTCTTCTTCATGGATTCTCGTTCAAGCTCTTTCAAGGCTTTCTTCATGTAAGGGGCACACTTCTTGAAGAGATGAACTATCTCTTCTTTATCATCCTTCTCTTCACTTGAATCTACATGGTGGCATGTGGAGGATTTGAGAGCAATGGCATTTGTGTTGATGCCAAGCCCTTTCAGCCTCTTCTCCCCCATAGCTCTAATATCTTCTTTCTTCTTCTCCTCTTCTTTGTTTTTCTTCATAATTTGGTGAGTGAGAAGAGACCCCATGAGCTCATCAAGCTTCAAAGTTTTGAGATTCTTGGATTCGATGATGGCAGTCCTTTTTGAGTCTCATGACTCAAGAAGGGAGTAGATGAGCTTTCAGACAAGTTTCTCTTCCGGGATGGCTTCTCCATAACCTTTAAGTCCATTGGTGATGGTGGAGAACCTATCGAACAACTTCTCAATGTCCTCTTCCAGATTCATCTTAAAGTTTTCATATGCTAGGTTGAGGAGCCCGATCTTGGTCTCCTTTACTTCGTTTGTCCCCTCGTATGTAACTTCGAGCTTGTCCCAAACTTCCTTGACACTCTCACAAGAAGACATCTTCTCATGGATGTTGGGGCCAAATGCACAAAAAAGGATGTGCAAGGCTTTGCAATTAAGCTCCATCTTCTTGCGATCTTCGACACTCCATTCCACCTTGCTTCGTTGAGGCACGAATGGACCATCTTCTACTATGTCCCAAAGCTTGTAGTCCTTTGACTTTATGAAGAACTTCATCCTTGTCTTCCAATGGGCATAGTGTGTTCTGTCGAAGAAGGGCGGTTTGTCGATGGATTGCGCCATTGAGCCAGTTGTTTGAAATGTTGATCGAGCTTGCTGGATCTTCTCAATAGGATGTTAATCCTCTTCAATTGAGCCAAGCTCTGATACCAATTGTTGGGATTTGTGGGTGCTCAATTCCTTCAACCGTTCTTGCTCGCCAAGTGGAGGAGAAGTGGAATTTTGGGTGTTAGAGGTGTTGAAGCTAAAAAGATAAAGACACGATGATTTATAGTGGTTCAACCTTCTAACCAAGGTCAACATCTAATACCTTATCTTCCCACTAAGGATTTCCAATCAATCCACAATTGATTCGTCCCCTTTTCTAGGCTTAAGAGGAAACCCTTACAAACCGATCAAGTTTTCTACCCAAAGCCTTGATCAAACCCTCTTTACAAAGAGATAAAAATAAGCAAACTCAAATCTCTCTAATAGGTATTTGTTTGCACAATTAAGCTCTCCCCCAATCCTAAAAAACTTGAGCAAATATAACAATTTTGGCTCACTAATGTTTGTCTATACAATAAATTGTCACTTAAAGCATTAAGACATATTTGTGATCATATGATGTTTTACAAATGAAGCATTAGCCTTCTCTTGATGCTTGGAGGTCCTTTTTATACTCCTAATTGAGTTTGTAGTTGTTACAAGTCGTTGGGGTTGAATTGGAGCCGTTGGAGACTTTATATCTAGAGATGGGCACGGGTCGGGTCGGGCCGGGTTTTTGGCCCACCCGAACCCGACCCGAAAATATTAACCCTAAACTCGAACCCGACCC
Source organism: Hibiscus tridactylites (assembly GCA_958450335.1). Taxonomy (NCBI): domain Eukaryota; kingdom Viridiplantae; phylum Streptophyta; class Magnoliopsida; order Malvales; family Malvaceae; genus Hibiscus; species Hibiscus tridactylites. The sequence goes on along the minus strand of OY288289.1, from coordinate 34,147,913 downwards.
GAACCCGACCGTATCTTTTAAAAAACCCGACCCGACCCGACCCGAAAATAAATACCTTACACCCGACTCCGACCCGACCTATATAAAAAAATCAATTTTAGGAACTAAATTGTAAAAAAAAATAATTTTAAGAGACTTAATTGTAAAAAATAATAAATTTAAGGACTAAATTGTAAATAAAAAAAATCAATTTTAAGGACCTAATTATAAAAAAATATATATATAAAAGAGTATTATTACAAATATCCCTAAAAAATTTAGAGGAAAATTACACTATTAGTCCCGGGTCGGGTCGGGTAGGATTTTTTCACCCTAAAACCTGAACCCGACCCGACTCGACCCGAACCCGACTTTTTCATAAAAATACCCGACCCGATCGGGCCGGGTCGGGTCGGGTCGGATTCCGTCGGGTCCGGGTTCCGTACCCATCCCTATTTATTTCCCACCATAAACGTAGTTCTACAGCCTACCGTATCGGTACACATGGAGGCGTATCGGTACGCCCTTCTCCAGAACTAGCCGTTGGGCTATTTGTCAGCCTAAGCGTATCGATACACTTGAGGGTGTATCGATATGATATGTCATTTAAAAGACCGTTGGGAAATAGCCGTTGGGGTTGTTAAAATAGGGATCGGTACGCTTAAGGGGCGTATTGAAACGATCCCTATCCGTATTGATACGGTCTCACCCGTATCGGTACGAGTTTTGGCAGATTCAAAACTTGGGCAAAAGGGTATCGATACAGGGTATATCGTATCGGTACGAGCTTGCTAAAAAGTCAAGTTTGACTACTTAAAAGCATTAAAAACTTTGCCAAAAACCTTTTAAAAAGCCTCAAACTTATTTTCAAGTTGTTTGGACTTAAAGACATGTTCTAAATTCTTTTCAAATTAGTCTAAAACATTTTTCAATTATTATATCAAAACATTAGTTCTACAATTTAGGATTAAAACATTAGAGTTTCAATTACAATTAGTTGATTCGAGGGCGGGTCCTAGAAGGACATTTTCTGATGTCTTGTCCAAGGTTCCTACAATTTCCACATAACTTAGGTTGGTCGGTCCGTTCTCGAGGAACCATAGCCTCGGCACAATGAATCCTACTTGACTTTGGGCGACCTTTTTTGTTGTGTCGCAGGGATTCATTTGGTCGTATCTTAGGTTCATTTTTGACCACATCACGATGACGTTCATTTTCGACCGGAGGAAACTCAGATCGGTATACCTTGAAAACGTTTTCAAGTCTATATACAGGATCTACGAGTGTCATTGCGTCGAAATGAACGGATGCAAAGGCAGCGGAGGCGTGCACACTCGGGTACTTGAATGTCTAGAAGACTCCACAATCGCATGTTCTCTCTTGTAGATTAACAAAGTAGTTGTGGTGCATAATTCCTTCAAGCGTTTGTGAAAATTCAGTAAGCCTAAAGCGATGTTCGTGATGAGAGAAGCATGTGGCACCCGTCGCGTTTCCTTCTGCACGGTATTTCTGAAATTTTTGCTGGAGATCTGGATGGAACCTGTGGCCACCTGTCATCATTTCGTAGCTTGTTTTCTGAGGGTTGCAAAAAGGGTAGCCATTCGATAATATGTTGCCTTCACAACTGATATGATAGGTAAATGACATGTTTCCTTCAAAGACGAATTGATCGCCTCAGCCAAGTTCGTCGTCATGTGACCATATCGACGACCCCATCATAACATCGCAACCATTTCTCCCTCGGGATATCAAGAAGATAGTTATATCCATATTGATTTCTAACTCTCAACTCTTCTAGCAACTTCTCAACCAGCTCTACTCGGTGTGCATTGCCTATTCAAAAAAATACGGAATAATTAACAAGAATTAATAATAAAAGGAAAGTTAATTAGTAATTTTGAGAGTGAAAGGCGTACCCATGCGAAGAACCATTATACGCTCATTATTTTTCTTATACCTCTGGTTGGTAATTTGCAGCAATGTATCACAGACAGTACCGATGATGAATATACGGAGGTTCCCAAGACAGTCCCAAACGTTGGATTGATCTCCAGATCCCTGCATTTCTGTATGAAATAATACATATATCGTCTTCTCTTTCCCGTAGGACCCGGCGTAAGACATGGGTGCGTAGGTTGGTAAGAAAAAAAACGTCCACGAAGGGATATCTTCCTTTTCAACGATTGTGAATGCTACCGGAATGCATTTTCTGTTGTCGTCTTTTGCAACTACCACTAGTAAGATCTTGGTGTATTTTTCTTACAAGAATGTGTCATCGATCTGCAGCATCAGCCTGCAGTGGCCGAATGCCTTAACGTATTGCAGAAATGTCCAAAATAGGCGAAAAAGTTTGCGCTCCCCAGATACGACACGATCCATTTCGTATCTTGCCATTGTCTCAAGTTCCACAACAGTTCCATTTTGTATCTTGCTAACCACGCCTTATCGTATTTAACAGTGTACGTGAAACGAGATTTGATCGAGGCTATACATATCGGCACAAATACGCATGGATTTGCTTTCATGAGTGGAAGGATATGATCAGAGAGCACGTACACATCCAAGTTAGAATGGTCTTGATTCATGCTTCCCACAGAGCATGTATGGGGTCCTTCATATCTCGTTATCTACCACAGGTTGCTCATCCCCTTCAAACATGATACACGAACCCTCTAGTTACATCCGTCGTACTTGTTGGGGGCATTTACAATATATTTGTCCGCTTCAGTTTTCCTCACGGTGGACGTAACTGAGTTGTGTATGTTGTAATGCTTGATGGCAGCCTCCGCAAGTATTTTAGTCCTAAAAACCATCCCAACATACAACTCACCATTATTTCGTTCGTGCAATTGGTCCAACTGTGGGAATTCTAGAAATTCTGTAGCGTAGAAGCCTTCCATATCCATTGTTGTGAAGTGGAATGGTGGATTGTAATACGCGGAGCTTCTACGAGTTCTAGTAAAACTGCCCGAGGCAACAACTTCCACAAGTTCTTCCTCTGCAACATCGTCTGCAACATCATCCACAACTTCCACAGGCTCGTCAAGTTCTGGTGGTTCTTCTGGAAATAAACCCATCTTGTCACCTTCGTGCTTGGGCTCCCTCAGCGGTTTCTCATCAGAATTACACCCTTCAAAATTGTATAGTTATGATTCATCAGCAACGTGTACCCTACTAGGTTTTTTGCATCTGTAACTCGATCGCGAGAATGTCTCCCCATTGATGAGAAATCAATTTTGTTTGCCTCAGTAGGGATATAAGTTGAGTGACGTCCGAAAGAGAAGTCATCAAACTAATAAAACTCTCAATGGTAGGACGACACTATAGATGATGACGGCCTTACGCCTGGGATATAAGTTGAGTGTCATCCGTATGAGAAATCATTTACGTTTGTCTCACTGGGGATATAAGTTGAGTAACGTTCGGACGAGAAGTCATTGAATGGGTTAAACTCTTCACGGTGGGACGACCCAATAGATGATGGTGGCCCTAGACCCGCATTGTGTGGATTGTACGTTGACTGCTGGGTTGGCGGCATGTTCAGGTCAATGTCAAACCTGGCTATGGAAGAATGCCTTGGCCTCGAGGTAGAAGACGATGAAGCCTGGTCATTGCTTGTACTTAGTAATTTGAAGCCTTATTGCAAACTTGATGTTGGACTATGAGTATTTAGGTCAAAGTCAAGATCTACTCAGATCCAATTTGGCACAACGGTTTGGAATCTGACATTTCATTTAGAAAATGTTACAAAGAGCTCTAGGGGCCATCCTATGGAATACTGGTATGGGTGTCGATCATTATTTGCACATCTTCATCGTCACTAACATCGAATATTGTGAAATAAAGCGGATCTATCGACGAAGGTAGTCGATAGCTCGATGAATGTAACTCCCTCCCGGAAGCATGTAGAATCTTCCTCGTTAGCGCTCGCTTCAGCCTTTCATACGTTACTCTGATCAGAATCTGTAGCAAAACATTTTTGGGGAATTGGAATATGACACCGAGTTCTGCATCAGGGATCATCTCACCATCATAGTGAACCAGAGCATCCACTATTTTTGACATTGTTGAAAAAAATGAAGCAGTCTTTCTTCTTCACACACGAATTGCTTTGAACGTTTGGTAGAAAAAAATTTCTTGACTGAAATTTTTATCCTCCTTTTAATAAAACGGGAGGTGACGTGACGTTTGAGGAAAGACAAAGTGTAACTCACGTCGTACAAAACGCGAGTTGTGCCAACTTTGCAGGATACGTATCGTGTTAGGAAAACTCGCGTTTTATAGAACACGAGTTTTCGCCAGCTTTTTGATTCCTCAGAGAACTCGCGTTTTATAGAACGCGACTTTGGCCAGCTGTGTCATGATTCCTGCCGTGTAAGAGTATTCGTCTCAAATGGGATGCGATTTCTTCAGTATATATATATATATATACCAGAATGAATTTTACAACAAGGAGAAAAAGTGTAACTCGCGTTTTACAAAACGCGAGGTGTGCCAGCTTTACAGGACACGGTACAGAGAACTCGTGTTTTATAGAACGCGAGTTTTGCCAGCTTTCTGATTCCTCAGAGAACTCGCATTTTATAGAACGTGACTTTTGCCAGCCATGTCATGATTCTTGTCGTGTCAGAGTATTCGTCTCAAATGGTATGCGATTTCTTTAGTGTATATATACACTAGAATGAATTTTACAACAAGGAGAAAAATAAAAAAAATTGGTTCGTTGAAGGTTGGAATTTAATTTGTAAGGACTTCGATCGAAATAATATATCATGATGAGAAACTATTACAGCTTTGGTATACTACGATGGGCAGATAATCGATGATGCATCTCTCGGCGTCGTATTTCAGTCCTTAAGTACTATATTGCTTTCACTTCCATACAACTTATCGTATAAGAAGTTGACGAATGAAGTGAAGAAACATATTCCACATAGTCCTCGGCAAAAGCTGGAACCGTTGAAGTTTTAAATGCCGACGTCGTTAGAACTATTAACGTACTCATTATTCCACATTGTGGACGACGCTGATGTGAAAATGATGATGGAATCTCACATACAGTTTTGTTCAGGGCGGGCCCTTTAGCTTGAGTTGTATGCAATGTTTTCTGATGATACTGATGTTATTGGAGTCCCAAATAGTATGTAAATTTTATTTATATTTTTAACGTTCTTTAAAGCTTCGTTAAAATGAGCTAATTTTAGCACCATATACATGAAAATTTTAGCACCTTTGCAAAGCAAGCATACCATTTACACGATAATTAAAGATTGGATGCTCTAAAAATTTGAGTTGACATGTCGCGGACTTCTCCTAAAATCGTGTTTGGCCCAACGCGAGTTCTGCCACCTTTTGCAGGAATCCTAACATGGCAGGCAAAATCGCGGCTTGTAAAAATCGATTTCTTTGAATAATGACGTAAGTCGCGTCCTGTAAAATGTGATTTCTGACATGGCAGGCAAAATCGCAGCCTGTAAAACGTAATTTCTTTGAATAATTGCATAAATCATGCCCTGTAAAACGCGATTTCGGATTACAGAATGATAGATTATTTCAAAACTTTCTACCCTATATATGTTCTATAGGAGTCACAAACGTTTTACACCACTCAAACAATTTCTACATATATTTCGCTGCCAAACTACAAATACAAATTATGGCGTGTTTTTCTGCTAATGTTTTCTTTCGTGGAATATACTTCTACACTTCTTTCAATGAGAAAATCATAAGAGATTAATTTTTTGAGTTGATTTCAACACGGGTTAGTGAGTTTACAAGATTCAAAAAAATTTCTTTGCGTATCAAAGTGCCAGTGAATGAGCTCGGCCCAGAAGAACATTACATGCTAAAATTATCCAATCAGAAAGATATGCGCAAGATGTTTCGGGCATACAAATGTGCCGGGGGTACAAAATTGATCTTAGTGTAAAGTTTGATGACAGCTTCAGTTCATCAACAGTACCTCATTGTCAAGACGAGGACGCGGTCTTTACACGAAATTATAGGAGACGGTAGGAGAATGAACAAATAATTGAGGAAATAAACATAACATCTGACATAGGTACCGACTACGAGGACAACAAATATGATTCATTTTCGTAGATTTTAAATAAGATTATTAATTTAATGTTGGTGTACTTTAGGTCAATTAACAATCTTGTAGTACGTTTCGTTAATATAATTTTCGTTAATATAATTTCCTACATCTAACCGCTTACATTTTCAAACCGTTAACAATCGCAAAATATGTAATTATCAAAACGTATTAATCATCGAATTATATTGGAACAACTAGCATGTATGAGGTCCGTTGTATCTTGTTATCTGCCACACGTTGTTCAGCCTCTTTGTTCGTGATACACGAATCCTCCAGTTACAGTTGTTGTCCTTTTGGACACATTTTATAATATAGTTGTACGCACTCGTTTTCTTCACTATCGAACGAACTGATCGACCTATGTTGTAGTTGTTAATAGCATCCTCTGCGAATTTCTTGGTAGTGAATATCATCCCAACTTTTAGTTCACCGCCAGTATCGACATCAACATCACATGACTGGCTCCCAATAGATGGTAAATCATCTACGTTTGCAGCCATTATAACGCTGGAATGAAAGAAATGGACTAAGAGAAATTTTGAGCGAATTACAATGAAAGGAAAGTGTGAGTTTTTGAGGAAGCGGAGGAGTCTATTTATAGGGGTGTAAATAAACCGGTGTAAATGAATAAGTGTTCTTTCAAATTATAATATTTATAGAAGACATGTATGGAAAGACATTAAATATTACATATGAATTACATATGTAAATTATATTTTTATTTTCTGTATGTAAAAAGCAATTGTACCCCTAAACACGTGGTCAATTGTACCCTTAAACATGCAAACTCAAATAATTTACATATGAATTGATATAGACGAGAGGTGCAATAGTTTGTCCGATTTGTATGGCCACCGAGAGATGTGTCGTTGCTGCAAACAAATGGTGTTATAGTTCGTCCTAGTTGTTGGACACCTAAAGCTTTGTGGATTTCGTGTGTACGCGATAATCATCATCATCCATGATACAGATGTCACCAACAACGTTACATGTGAGGGTTTTAACATAGCTTCGAAAACACCGACAATGGTAGAAGCTTTGACATGTGGTATCAAATTTAACTGGAACCCACCAAAAGCTGTAACCCTGGACATGAAAGATGAAGTTGTAGCTATTGTGATTTCGTGATACCAATCATTTTCGTGGCACCCACCATATGTTTCCAGATATTGTGATTTGTCGTTCATCTTGAACAAACACACGGTACACAAATCCCACCACAACTGGTATCTTACCAAAACCATGTACTCATCATGCAACTACATATATCCACAACTCACAATACAAGTGAAAATATCAACTAAGGTTCGTAAAGTAGGCTATATATAGACCAAACTCACGTCTTACAAAACGCGAGATTGGCAATGACTCGTTAGGAAAGTCGCGTCTTACAAAATGTGTCAGGTAAAATGTGTCGGGTAAAATATCAACTAAGATTCTTGACGTGCCAAGAAAGTCGCGTCTTACAAAACGCGACTTTGGCCAGGATTCCTGATGTGTCAGGTAAATCGAGTCTTACAGAACACGACTTTTTCCAGGATTCCTGACGCATCAAAGAAGCCGCGTCTTACAAAATGCAACCTTTTCCAGGATTCCTAGCGTGTTAGGAAATTCGCGTCTTACAAAATGTGACTTTTGTGACATTAAATATCTAACCAGTTGAACGAACCCCACACCATTTAGTCAAAGAAAAAAAACTGCATTGCAGTGCTTGAATTTTTCGATTGTAACTACTAATGCCAACAAACCATGTATCTAGAAATTTATTCGCAAACAGATTTTTCGGATATTATGATTTGTCGTTATTTGTAGTTGCATCTATATGTTGAGTAGATGTTAGTGGGTTATTAGTTCTTGTGAGATGACTATTCGGCGTTTTTGTTCACGAGGATCGGCAACATCAAATCACAATATCCGGGAATTCGAGGTCTTTTTGAATGGTAGACAAGGTTCTTAACGTTTTGGTCTAGGCTACGACCCCCGCATGTAACTAGAGTCAAAGACCCAACCATGAAAGCATGTTTAGGGGTACAATACTTGGCTCCAATAGACCTCCGAGCTTGAAGACAAGGACCGGTTCTCTACTCAGCTTAGGAAGTAAGCCGAGGGTATGTTAACACTTGGCTTCGCAAAATGCATACTATTGACGCAATATTGCATGGCAAAAGATTAAGTATTTAATGTAAATATGCAATTAAAAACAATTCCAATTATACGTCTTTTACGTGCAAGTATACACGGTCAGCAAGTAATATAGTAGTGAGTTGAGTATCGTCTCCACGGGGATTGCCTAGGAATTAATTGCCACGATTAATACTTGTGAACTAGAAAATAAAAATGATGGCAATTGATAGGGCGTTTGAATTATTAACAACTAAATATAAAACACATCAAAGATAAAGCATGCCAGATAAAACGAACAATGCTAGGGCGTTTGAATTATTAACAACTAAATATAAAACACATCAAAGATAGGTTTGAAATTATTCTTAAACATATGAAAGAAATACAAAAGATCAACAAAAATTAAAGCAATGAAGAAGGTCTTTCGATGCAGCCCTTCCATGGATTCTCGATGTCTTATGGAATCTTCAAGCCTTTGGTCTTGTTGTCTCCAATTCCTCCTTCTCCATTATTGCAGGCCGCTTCTCAAATTCAAGTCTTCATCTTCTTCATCGTCTTTTTCTCCTCCTCCATTCGTTGTTGTTGTTGTTAGATCGATCTCTTCTTTAAATATGCTCGCGTAAAAGCCATATGATAAGCCTTTGTGTTTGAAATTTGAATGCGCCAAGGATAAGAGATGTGATCATCTTATCCTTTGTTTGAAGTGCAAGGTTGATCAGGTGATAAGCTGATCAGATTGGGATAAGATGCGTGATAAGCTGATCATGATTTGACTAGGGCTGACGTCATCTGTCGTTGATCCTTTGGCAGGTCGCGCTTAGCACTGTTTGGCCCGTCTGTGCCAAACAAACTAGGCATCCGAGTTTTTTGCCATCCTATTTTTTGTTGAAGTTTTACCAAATGCTATTTTTTCGCAGCATGGTCTGATCCTATTTTCTCGGGCTGACATTGCCAAGGGTTCTTGGCAAAACCCTTATGGCATCCTATTGCCAAGGGTGCTTGGCATTGGCCCTCCCGCTTTTTTCTCCTGCGCTGCTATGCTCTTCCAACACAACTCAGCATTCTCTCTAGCATTTCTTTCTTTCTATGTTGCCTTGCTTTGTCAAGCTGGTCATGCAATAAAAAACCTGCAATAATGCCAACAAAACAACCTTTCACACTGGAATAACACCATTTCCTAAATTTTTATGCAAATGCGTGATTTTAACATCTAAATGAAACTAAATGTACTTAAAAGCAAGCAAAAGCAATGTGAATTAAGTATGAAAATCAGTATTTTTGAGGAGGTAACACATACCCCAAAGTTTTAACTACTGAGGCCTTCAAAAGAAGAGCACTGGTTCTCTAAATGAGGATGAGACCAAGAGAGCAAAACAAGTTGATGATCTTTTAGATGTATCTTTATTAGCATGTTTAGGGGTACAATTGTAGAATAATAATATACGTGTGTTTCTTTCTTTTATAAACCTATAAATAGTTTCTAAAATAAATGTCCTCTAAAGACCATCCCTCAAATCAACTAATTGTATTTCTCCAAGAGAGTTCAATATACTAATTACAAATATATATTAATTAAAAATGTATATTAATTAAAAATATATACTAATTACAAAACAAAGGACATACCGATGGAAATATATGCTAATTAAATTTAAACGATAGTCGAATTCTTCCATAAATTTCCTTCATCAATATATATACATATATATATAATCTATACTAATTAAAAAATTAACTCAAAATATTTATTTAACTAAAATATAAAATAATTAAAAAATAAAATAAAAATATAAAGTTCAATATTTTCAAATAAAATAAACTAAAAAACTAATGACGCCTATGTCCACAAGTACCACAAGACGGTGCACGACGATGTCGATCAGAATTTCATCGGGGGCGAGTATCAACTACCTTAATGTCATCATCGCCGCCATCATCACCACCACCACCACCATCATCACCATCATCCTCAATTCTAGCTCCAGTAGTACCGCTCATTCCACCGGGCCCACTCATCATTGCCGTAAATTGAGCATAGGGGTCTAACACAGAAGGTGTTAAATAACATTGGCTCAGACTCTGGGTCAGCTGTAGCCGCACTGGTGGTGGGGTAGCATCTGATGGTGGCGGTGCTTCAGAGGCATGATCACAGCTTCTCGTCAATGATGACGCACCGCTGGGGGTGTTTTGTGCTCCCCTCGGACGCTGAGACCATGGGCGGTTGCATTGCTGACGCCGATAGACGATCGCTTGTTCCTCTCGAGTCGGAATAAACGACTTCCCATTCTTCGTAAACCAATCCTCGTAATCATAACTGACCATCGTATCAAACATACGGTGCTGACGTTGGGGTTGCCATCGCGGATTCGCCATGTCTCTCTAGTGAGCGATATAGCTTTGGTGGTACATCGACCAATCAATCTCTCGGATAATAAAAAAATCATTGTTCTTTTTAGATATGAATTACGTTCGAGTTAATAAAAGAATACGGTAAGTATATAAATATTTATTAACTCGGGCTTCCCTTGTCGAGTGACTTTGTGCAACTCATCCATATTTAGAGGCTCCACTTGGATACGTTGGAAACAACCAAACTACCGTAAGACACGATCGGTCGGATGCCACTCAATTGTGGCATAGCAGACGAGTGGTACAACGGCAGTCCAAAGAAGCTTCGTCTCGTTCGAAAATTCCGGGATGCACTCGTGCACTTCCGGATCCGCGTACGTGTCCATAAAAGTTGTGCAATATATAATTATAGTTAAGTATAAAATTTATTTTATATGAATACACGAAAGTGTTACATAATCTTTCGAGAAATTATTAATATCTTGTCTGATAACGTCAAGACCCTTCGCAACACCAACATGACTTAAAGGAGCGGTCCATCTACAAAAGAAGAAGATAATTTTAATTATAATAATACGTATATTAAAAATAAATTCTTACCTCTGACCCAATAGAAAAACTTATGGAGTAGGCTGCATAAGCTCGGGGCATAAAAACGACATTCTCCACCACGCCCAGGACTGGAGCAACACCAAATAACATTCGATGCAATACTTTTCTGGATCAGTGTTCTTGCACAAGTCCCTAAACAAAGTGGCCAAAACTGCGGATCCCTAGCTCAGTTTACCGACATCTTCAAAATTTTGCAAATGCTGCAACCACTTCATGTGAACTTTGTTATGGGTTTTTTCAAGCATCAATACCCCACCGATCATATGTAAAATATAAGCGCGAGCATATGCCTACAATAAGAATATATGTATATATATATATATTAGCATATGTAAAAAATTATTATTTTAATAATATTCACTAAAAAAATTATTGTTACCTTCTTCACATTTTTGCTCACGTCAGTGGGTACATCTCCAAAATTATTCCGTAGCCACAATAAATTTATTTTTCCACCGTAAAAATGCTCCGGCGCAACCCCTAGCTCATTCAAACATAGGTCATTCCAATCTTCAGTACCAGGACCAATGATAGCCTCTCCATCAATAGGCAAACCCAGGATATGTGACACGTCCTCTAGGGTAATTGTCATCTCGCCGCAAGGAATGTGGAATGTGTGTGTCTCCGGCCTCCACCTCTCCAAAAGAGCGTTGATCAAATCAACATCTATTTTCGCACCTCTAAAAATTTTGGATGCATGATTAACCCGACCTCCTCTAAGTACCGTTGGATCAACAAGTCGCGTAATCTCGTCATCCGGTTGTAAGAAACGTCCATACGTCATTGCACCCCTCCCTAAAAAATTAAACACATATGTATAAATTAAGCTACATAAAAAAATATAAAAATGCGTATGTATAAATAACAATATATAATAAAATAAAAAAACTAAATAAAGCTTACATGTCTCCGATGATAATCGAACACGTGTTTGTGATCCAACCTTATCAATTCCGCCATTATATCAAAAACGAGAAATCAACCGAGAAATTAAAAGAAAGTAGATTTGAGAGAGAGTGGATTTTTTGGTGTGGGGGTAAAAGGGGAGGGTGAGGACCAATTTATACTGAAAATCGCACCGGTTGGGGTTTAACTATTGAAGGAAAATCGCGTCCTGCAGGATGTGTCTTCCGTAAATCGCACCCTACAGAACACGACTTTCTCATAATCCTAACGCGGTAAATAAATTTTCAACCGTTGCAATTTATTACCGCGGAAATCGCGTCCCACAAAAAGCGGCTTCATCTTATCGCAACGAGTCGTTTGAAATTCTTGTGGAAGTCGCGCCCTGTAGAATGCGAGTTTAAAAATCGCATCTTGCAGAATGGGATTTACCCTTACATGAGTCGAATAAAAGTATTTTTTCAAATATTGTTCTTAGGGGGTATTTATCAAAAAAAAAATCCAAAAGAGAACATCTGGCGAAGATACCATTTTTTCTAGTCGCTGGATGGGTTATTAAGAAAGGTCAAATTCTGGTCTTGGTTCCTTCATTATACTCAAATGAAATTTAGTCTTAATCGCAATGTAAAATATTTAAAATCATATCAGGGTGCACTATAAGATTCATGAACACCAGACGACTAATATCATGCCAATTAAGCCATGTCGTCTGTAAGCTTATTACTTTTGACCATCTAATTACGTCTCAACAGAAAGTATATGTGACATAAGATCATCATAGAGCCAATACCCAATTCATTATAGTTTAACATTTCAAAACAAAGACTAACATTTTTTTAAGTATCCAAATAAGGGTCTTGCATTTTAAAACAATCCAATAAAGATCTAATGTATTTGAATCTATCCAATAAAGTCCCAACACTTTTGAATCTGTTCAAAAAATAAAGGGAAAAAGTTGTCAATGTTATGTTCTTATGTGAGCATATTCGAAAATGTTAAATCATTATTTGACTGCTTTCAAAAATTAGACTCTTATTTAAATATATTCCAAAATATAACATCTTTAGTTGAACATATTAAAATATTGCACTTTTATTCGATTATTTTGAAAGATTAATCCCATAGTTAACTACTAAACATTTTTTGTTGCTGTCTCAATTTTCAGGGCTTTTCTAACTAATTTTAACCGACCCGCATCACACACTTTATTTTGGTGGGCGAATCTCCCAATGAGGGGTTTTTGTATACACAATGTCTCGAACTTGAGGCCTACTTAAGCAATACCAAATTACTCTCCACTTAGACCAACCTTGTTAATAGTATTAAGCATTTTTTGAATATGTATTAAACATTTTTAAAATATTTATGGGAAAACTACACCAGTGACCACCGAAGATATTGGGGATACCTATTTGAACCACCGAACTAAAAAAAACGTCAATCACACCACCAAACTTATTAAATCAACCTATTTTGACCACCGCCGTTAAAAAGTTAACGGAGGGGTGACGGAAGTGCCACATGGCAGTTAACAGGATATTTTTAAAATTACACATTTGGTCCTTGTTATTTACACATTCTTTCAATTTAGTCCTAATTTTCAATTAATAAAATAATAAATTATTTAATTAAGTGGTGACACGTGTCAAAACCTTATTGGAGGATTTTAATTATTTATATTTAATTTTATTAATTTATTTTCCCCCTCCAATCAGGTGGTGACACGTGTCACCACCAATTTAGAGGAGAAAAACGTTTTTTCCCTCATTGCATGCAGCAGGATTCAAACCTGGGAGACTCAGAAGTAAAGGCAACAGCTCTACCACTACACCAAGCACATCTTTGTGCTATAATTCTCCACATATAATATATATCTCTTATTAGTTTCTACATTTATAAACCAAAAGCTCAAACCCTAAACACTAATTTCACATATATAAATCTTAAACCCTAAACTCTAACCCTGAATATTTCAAATTAATTTCACACTAAATATTTCAAATTAAACCTCAAACCCTAAAATTTTCAAATTAATTCCACGCTAAATATTTTAAATTAAACCCTAAACTCAAACCCTAAAATTTTCAAATTAATTCCACATTAAATATTTTAAATTAAGCCTTAAACCCTAAACCCTAAATATTTAAAATTAAACCCTAAACCCTAAACCCTAAATTTCAAATTAATTTGAAATATTTCAAATTAAACCCTAAATATTTCAAATGAAATATTTAGCGTGAAATTAATTTGTAAAATATTTAATGTGGAATTAATTTGAAAATTTTAGGGTTTGAGTTTAGGGTTTAATTTAAAATATTTAGCATGGAATTAATTTGAAAATTTTAGGGTTTGAGGTTTAATTTGAAATATTTAGTGTGAAATTAATTTGAAATATTCAGGGTTAGAGTTTAGGGTTTAAGATTTATATATGTGAAATTAGTGTTTAGGGTTTGAGCTTTTGGTTTATAAATGTAGAAACTAATAAGAGATATATATTATATGTGGAGAATTATATCACAAAGATGTGCTTGGAGCAGTGGTAGAGTTGTTGCCTTTACTCCTGGGTCTCCTAGGTTCGAATCTTGTTGTACGCAATGAGGGAAAAAAACGTTTTTTTCCTCTAAATTGGTGGTGACACGTGTCACCACCTGATTGGAGGGGGAAAATAAATTAATAAAATTAAATATAAATAATTAAAATCCTCCAATAAGGTTTTGACACGTGTCACCACTTAATTAAATAATTTATTATTTTATTAATTGAAAATTAGGACTAAATTGAAAGAATGTGTAAATAACAAGGACCAAATGTGTAATTTTAAAAATATCCTGTTAACTGCCACGTGGCACTTCCGTCACCCCTCTGTTAACTTTTTAACGGCGGTGGTCAAAATAGGTTGATTTAATAAGTTTGGTGGTGTGATTGACGTTTTTTTTAATTCGGTGGTTCAAATAGGTATCCCCAATATCTTCGGTGGTCACTGGTGTAGTTTTCCCAATATTTATAATCAGTCCAAATAACTAACACCGTGGACTATTAAGTTAATTATCAATGTGATTTTTTTCGTAAAAAATATTATTTTTAACACAAAAAGAATTAATGTTAGTATGAACTAAAAGTGATATTAAAAAAACGGGATCAATAATCGAAATAATTAACGGTAGTAATTATTTTCAAATTACAATAAAGATTAGATTAGGTTAAATTAAAATATAAAGATTTAAAAGTTTAGTTAAGTATAACAAGGACCCCAACATGAGAAATTAAGAAATAATAAATGGTTGCTTGATGTGCAAGACAAAATGAGTCAGCTTTGGGGGCAAGTGGGAAGGCGAAGTTGTCCTTTACGTCGTGGTCGTGGGGCTTGGTGAAATGTGTTGTCCCCCTTCTCGATAATGACCCAATCCCTACTTTTAACCTTGCTTTTTTTTTTTTTTGCAGGTTGAATAATCAAGGGTAAATTATCTCAGTGACCACCCAACTATTGGTCGCGACCTGTTTTGACCATTCAACTAAAAAAATTCAAAATTCGACCACTCAACTATTTAAATGGATCTATTTTGACCACCGACAGTCAAATGTGTATAATTACACATTTGGTCTATGTTAGTTACCTATTATATCAATTTAGTACGTGTCATCACCAAATTTGTTGATCTTTTTTAATTTTTAATTAAATTTATTTAATATTATATATATATATATTCCTCTAATCAGGTGGTGATACATGTCACCATCCGGTTAAAAGAAAATTCAAGAGAAATGAATATATGCATGGTGTGTTTTGAACCTATAATCACTTGGTTGAAAGAGCCAAAACTTAACCACTAAGCCAGTTACTCCTTAATGATGTAATCTGCATCATTTTATATATCTTATAATGAAGTCAGTGCTAGGGGAAAAAAGAAGAAAAATGTTTGAGTGGAGACTCGAATATGGGTCACATTAGATATATAAAAACACTCATATCATTAAATTATAATTTCATATTCTATTCCATAAGACCTTTACAATGATATCCATGTTAGTTCTTGAGATTTTGGTAGCCCAAGGGCGGACCTAAAAACTATGCCCCTTAATAACAAGTATTGAAAAAAAATTAAATTTTAGAAGTAACCCCCTAGTAACAAGTATTAGAAAAAAATCATGTCTCTAATAACAAGTACTAGAAAAAATTAAAGTTTAAGAGTATTCCCTAAGATTAAATATTGGGAAAAATTAGGCCCCTAATAACAAGTATTAGAAAAATTAAAATTGGACTCGTAATAACAAATATTAAAAAAAATAAAATTTAAGAGTAGATCCATTATAACAAATACTAAAAACATTAACCCCTTAATAAAAAGCATTAAAAAAATTAGGCCCTAATAATAAATA
This sequence comes from Hibiscus tridactylites, assembly GCA_958450335.1. Lineage (NCBI taxonomy): Eukaryota > Viridiplantae > Streptophyta > Magnoliopsida > Malvales > Malvaceae > Hibiscus > Hibiscus tridactylites. The sequence goes on along the minus strand of OY288289.1, from coordinate 34,131,472 downwards.
TTAGAAAAAAATTAGGTCTCTAATAACATATATTGGAACGAAAAATCAATTGGAAGAGTATGTCTCTAATAACACATATTGGGAAAAAATAGGCCTATAATAAAAAAGTATTGGAAAAAAATTAGATTCCTAATAACAAATATTGGAAGAAAATAAATTCTAAGAGTAGGCCCTAATAAAAAAAATTTGAGAAAAAAATTTGAGAAAAAAATTGAGTCACTAATAAGAAGTATTGAAAAATGGGGCCCTAAAGAAATTGGACCGACAACAATAAATACTAGAAAATTTTCAATTTTAAGAGTAGACTTATAATAAAAAATATTGGGAAAAATTGAGCCCTAATAACAAGTCTTGAAAAAAATGAATTATTAATAACAAGTATTGAAAAAATAGACCTCCTAATAACAAATATTGGAAAAATTAAAATTTAAGAGTATACTTCTAATAACAAATATTGAAAATGGACTATAATACCAAATATTAGAAAAAAGTTGGGCCCTAGACGACGCCTTTTTCACCCATGCCTATGGACGACATTAACGGTATCTCATATGCTCAAAACGGATGAATGGCGAATGGGAAATTGATGTTTAAAGTAGTCTAATTGTGAATTGTGCAAGGAAAAAAAAACAAAGCTTATATCCCATATTGGTCGGATACCAAGTGTGGAATATGTTTATATACAAGACCCAACTTAGTGGTTATTGAATATCTTTGTTTTGTATAACATGTGTGATAAAGAATGTATGGATTGATTGGGCCCTCAAGGAGTTACTCTTTTAAATCTGATATTATTTGGATAATTTTTTTTGAATATTTCGAATTAAAAGGATAAATGGCTCCTTTAATTCAAATACTAATTTGATAATTTTTTTGAATATTTCGAATTAAAAGGATATACAAATCCTTTAATTTTAATATTATTTTTATAATACTACATAATTTAAAAGGGAATATATTCGAAAAAATCACAACTATTATCACCTTTAATTAAACTCACGAATTTTATTTCTAATAATACTTTTATGCGAAAACTCTATAAATATCGTGTAAAACTACTATGTTTAACACACAACACACATACATTTTCTACTATTTTAGTATGTGATTTTCGAAACTAATTTCGGTGATATAAGAATACGAGGATACGATTCGTGGTTCTCTGATTACACTATAAACATGCTATTATTGTGCTTATTTTATTGTTGTATCTTGAGAAATAAACGTCTAACGTTTCTCAAACACCATATGAGTAGTCGTATCTGTTTTAAAAAACTGCGTGTTACACAAATCTCAACGAATCTATTTATTATAACTATTGCCTGGATACAACTAAATGATTCCCGTTAATGTTTTAATATTCAATTTAATTCAAATATTCTTGTATTTATTTTTATGATATGTTCCATTCAATAATAATATTAGTATTTGAATTTTACCATTATATTTTAGGGTAAACTATACTAATGACCACCGAACTATGGGGTTGTGTCGATTTGACCACTATATTTTTAATTGTGTTAAATATACCACATAACTATTTAATTGGTTTCAATGTAGCCACATGCCGTTAAAAAAACGAAAAAGTTAACGAGACTGTTAAAATAATTGGTATAATTACACATTTAGTCCACTTTATTTATACAATCATTCAATTTAGTCCTAATTTTAATCTAATAAAATAAATAAATTATTCAATTAGGAGGTGACACGTGTCACCACCTTATTTGATGGATTTATCTATTTTTATTAAATTTATTTTCCTTCTCCAATCAGGTGGTAACACGTGTCACCACCAATTGAAGTATGAAAAATGAAATAGTGAAAGCTAGCCCCAAGGGGAATTAAACCTGGGTCATTAGGGAAAGAAAGCAAAGCTCTTACCACTAGGCTAAGCATATTTCTAGTTTAAGGAATACCAAATATAATATATGTGGTATATGTGTTATCCAATTGAAGAAAGAAAAATAAAAGCCATGTAATTGTCAATGGTAGGATTCAAACCTAGGAATCCTTGGTTGAAGTGGAAAAGGTTTACCACTAGGCCAGGCATAAATTTGTAACATAAAATACTGCCTATAATATATGAGTTATTCAATTGTAATGGTTATAAAATAGAAATAAATGTGATTTTAGGGGACTCGAACATGACACACTTATGTTGCATAAAACATATTAATCAATTAAATATAATTTTAAAATTTTGATTTTTAAAATAATTATATGTAATAATTTAATTAATTTTTAATAAATAATTAAATTAAAAAAATCAATTAAAGGAAAAATTTAATAATTACAAATAAAGTTAAAAAAATTAAAAGAATAATGAACATAATATAATAAAAAAATAATTATAAAATTATATTTAACTGGGTTATACGTTTTTATGCATCATAAGTGTGTCATGTTCGAGCCCCTAAAATCACATTTATTTCTCTTTTATAAACATTACAATCGAATAACTCATATATTGTAGTTAGTATTTTATATCAAAAATTCATATTTGTTATAGTGGTAAACCTTTACCATTTCCACCAATAATTCCTAGGTTCAAATCCTACCATTGCTAATAACATTGCTTTTATTTTTCTTTCTCCAATCAGATAACACACATACCACATATATTATATTTGGTATTTCATATACCATAAACATGCTTAGCCCAGTGGCAAGAGCGTTGCTTTCTTTCCCTAATGACCCAGGTTTGATTCCCCTTGGGGCAAGTTTCCACTATTTTATTTTTCTTACTCCAATTGGTGGTGACACGTGTCACCACCTAATTGAATAATTAATTTATTATTTTATTAGATTAAAATTAGGACTAAATTGAATGATTTTATAAATAAAGGGGACTAAATGTGTAATTATACCAATTATTTTAACTGTCCCGTTAACTTTTTCATTTTTTAACGGCAGGTGGATTATACCAACCCATGTTCTAAAGCCGTTTCGATACTTGTTTCGAAACACGGGTTGGCAGTGTTGAAAACATTTCGATACCCGTTTCGAAACATGGATTGACAGTTTCAAAACCGTTTCGAAACGCCTTAGGCCGTTTCGAAATAGTGACTCGAAAATCACTGTTTTGGCTTTAAGAACACTTAGAAAATATTTGGAAAACATAGTTTTTAACTTAGGCATATTCTTTAAATCATATAGGGATGTTTGAGGACTTAAAAATTCGTTTTCACATTTTCAATTTAGTCCTTAGGTTCTTTAGTTATATCAAAATTAAAATATCGGTTTCACAATCTCCCCCTTTTTGATATAACAAAACCAAAGTTAGAGTTTTTAAGAGTTTTGAAAATTTTGAATACATTCTAACTCCCCCTCAATTTAAGATTGGTTTTTTAAGTTTTAAAAAGATTTAACTTTGAAATTCAAGGTTTAAAACTTAAAAACTCTTTAAACTTTTAAAACGAATTTTTGGCTCTTAAATATCTTCTCCCCTTTTTTGTTAGATAAAAAAAAGAAACAAGGCTCATAGAGAAGAGATAGAGATTAGTAGCAATAAGCATTAAGCAATAAGCAACAATAATATTAATTCATAAAATTAAAATATCCAAAACATAAATCTTCAACAATAAGTTCAAAGCATAATCCCAAATAAAACTAAAAGCATAGGTTCATAAAACATAATGGAAATAGAGATGCAAACTTAATCCTAAAATGCATAGATAATATGATATGTCATGAATATCCTAGGCCTCGTCGTCACCATCATCATTCGAAGTCTCATCATCACTCTTGACTTGAGATTGACGAAACTTCATCCATTGGCCATAAAACGTAGAGAAGGACATATCCATGGCCGAGTGTTGGTTCTCAAGGGATAGGAGTCGATCCTCTACATTTTGCAAATGTGTATTGATAGCACCAAAGCTCGAAGCCATGTTAGTTTCCATGGCATTAAACCGCTCGACAATGAGAGCCGCGAGAGCTTCATTGTTTGCAACTTGAGCTTGTGGTTGAGGTTCAACAGGAGAAGGAGGAGGAGGTGCTTCCCTATCAACACGTTCCTAATTTCCATCGTTAACATAGCGAAAACCGGACTTGCGGAGAGAGGACTCACCAATTTTTGACTTGCGAGGTTCCGGAGAGTCGTAGGTGCAATCAAGATTAAGCTTGCTAAAGATGTGACTTAAGACCATTCCATAAGTAATAGATTTCAAGGCATCGGTGTCACGAAGCTTAACATTGTTAACCATCTCGACAAATATGATCTTAACTAGATTAGGGCGCTCACCACGACGGAAACACTCAAGCCAAAAATAGTTGACTTGACGGATGTGAGAATATTTACCTCCGGAGGGGCAAAGGAACCATGAAACCATCAAATGGAGGAAACGATCATGCGCATCCAAAGTAAGCACTTGATCGGTGTGAGAACCAAAGTGACTCTCGTTCTCAATTCCTACATCCTTAAGGGAAAACGTAGACTCCAAGAGAGGGACATTAACAACAATCTTTTTCCCCAAAATAAAAGACTCAATCCCACCAACTTCGGAATTTTCTTTATCATTGATAAGTTGAGCATTGGAGTAAAAGAGAAGTACCATGTGTTTGTAGCAAACGTCCTGGATGCTCAACAAGACAAGAAAATCCCATTCTCTTAAACGCTCGAGGTAATGGAAAAGAAAGCCCTCAGAGTCAAGGAAGTTGAGATCAATAACACGTTCACGACAAACTTCATACTCCTTGACATACTTGAAGCGTTCTCTCATCTCTTGAGTACGAAGACATTTTTGAAAGAGCAATGTGAGATTTGGACGAATACTCGAGTCACTAACTTGACTGGTTTTACGCTTTTTGCTAACATTGTCCGTAGCCATCCTAAAAACATTAAGCAAGCAAAAATAATTAAGTGTATGCATGAGATTTCATAATTCAATCCAAGGATAAATCCCACTTAGGTTTAAAAACAAGTTTTTTAAAATCAAATAAACAAAGCAAAAACAAACAAAAAAATTTTTTTAAGAGAAAAACAGTAAATAAAAATACGAGAGAGAAATTTTATATTCGAATAAAAAAATTGAAGATTTTGAAAAAAAATTACAAGGTTTGAAAAACCCAAGCATCAAAACATATAAACTATACAAAAATAAAATTTTCTAACCTAAGATTCGAATAGAAATTGAAGGAAAAAGAAAAATAGGAAAAATACCTTAAATTGGGATTTTGGATGAATGGATGAAAATCCTTGCACAATATTGTTGAAGCTTGCTTAGACTTGTGTTTTAGAGAAAACCCCCTCAAGATTTGGTGAAAAACAAAGAGGTTTAGAGGGTTTTTATAGGAAAAAAATTCGGGCTAGGGTTTTTAGGGTTTGGGAGAGTTTTAAATAAAGTGTAACTTTATCATTAAAAGCCCTTCTTAAAGCACTCCGCGAATCCGTTTCGGAACGGTCTTGACCGTTGCAAAACGAGGGCATGAATGTTTGACCGTCTTTTGGACTTCAACTAACCGTTTCGATACAGGTTTGACCGTATCGAAGCCCTGTTGACTCGTATCGAAACTTGTTTCGATACACCCCTTGGCAGTAGCCAAAACGTTTCAAAACCCTGTTAAGGCGTTTCGAAACGCCCTTCTTTCAGATATGAATTTAAAGCATCCGTATCGAAACAGGTTGACCCGTTTCGATACACCTGGGCCTGGAAGTGCAGATGAGGCTCAAAAAGTGCAGAAAAAAGAATTTTTCTAAGGCCTAACTTGCATGAATGACATGAATGAGCAGGAAAAACATATGCAAACATAAACATACTCCCCTAGCTATAGGCACAGATGAAATTAGGAGTAAAAACATATAAACATGGCATTTCACAAGATCAAGCAATTTTAAGCACAGAAGAGGTCCTAAAAGATCAAGATAGGCTAGCTAGACCTAACTCTCTCCTAAGGGACCAAAAACGCTCTTTTTCTAAAGGTTTTTTAAATATGTTCGCTAATTGATTTAAGATGTCTACATACTCTATAATCACATCTTCTTTAAGGACGTGATCTCTAATGGAATGATGCCTTATTTCTATGTGTTTGGTTCTAGAGTGTTGGATGGGATTTTTTGTTAAACATATAGCACTAGTGTTGTCACGTTTTAGGGGTATGGTTTCAACTTTAATTCCATAATCTAAGAGTTGTTGCTTCATCCAAAGGACTTGAGCACAACAACTCCCTAAGGATATGTAATCGGCTTCGGTGGTAGATAAGGCTACACTATTTTGTTTCTTAGAGAACCAAGGTATGAGCATACTACCTATGAATTGACAAGTTCCCGAAGTACTTTTCCTATCGATTTTGCAACCCCCATAATCCGCATCCGAATAAGCATGAAGGTTGAAGGTGGAGTCTTTAGAGTACCAAAGACCTAAACAAGGAGTATCTCTAAGGTACCTAAAGATTCTCTTAACGGCTATAAAGTGAGACTCTCTAGGACTAGCTTGAAACCTAGCACACAAGCAAACACTAAACAAGATATCCGGTCTACTTGCGGTAAGGTAAAGCAATGATCCAATCATAGAACGGTAAAGCTTAGAGTCAACACACTTACCTCCTTCATCTTTGTCAAGCTTTGTAGATGAGCTCATAGGTGTGGCTTGAGGCTTTGCATTCTCCAAGCCAAACTTCTTGAGCATATCATTTATGTACTTTGCTTGATTGATGAAGGTGCCATCCTTCTTTTGCTTGATTTGGAGTCCCAAAAAGAATGAGAGCTCCCCCATCATGCTCATCTCAAATTCACCTTGCATTAGCTTAGCAAACTCTTGGCAATGACATTCGTTATTAGAACCAAAAATAATATCAACAACATAAATTTGAACTACTAAGATGCCATTTTTATACATTTTTATAAAAAGTGTAGTGTCCACCTTACCTTTTTCAAAACCCTTTTCAATTAAAAAGTTTGAAAGTCTTTCATACCAAGCTCTAGGAGCTTGTTTTAAACCATAAAGAGCTTTAGTGAGTTTGAAAACATGATTTGGAAATTTTGAGTCTTCAAAACCCGGTGGTTGTTCCACATACACTTCTTCATTTATAAAACCATTTAAAAACGCGCTTTTAACATCCATTTGAAAAAGCTTGAAAATATGATAACATGCATATGCAAGCAACATCATAATGGCTTCCATTCTAGCTACGGTTGCATAGGTTTCATCAAAATCTATTCCCTCTTCTTGAGTGTAACCTTGTGCTACTAGTCTAGCTTTATATCTCACAATGTTACCACTCTCATCTAGCTTGTTCCTAAAGACCCATTTAGTTCCTATGGTAGATTGATTACTAGGCCTATCAACTAATGTCCAAACGTTACTTCTCTCAAATTGATTTAACTCTTCTTGCATAGCCATAATCCAAAAATCATCTTTCAATGCTTCTTTTATATTCTTAGGCTCTATGCATGAGATAAATGCAACATGATTCATTAATCTAAGAGAAGATCGAGTGATTACCCCCTTGGATGAATCACCCAAGATTTCACCATCTTTGACATAGTTGAACTCCCTTGGGTAGCTCACTTCCTTTTCCTCAAGAGCCAAGTCCTTCAAGGCTTCAAGAGGTGGATCTTGTGTGTCCTCTTCTTTTGTTGTTGGAATCTCATCCTCCTTTGAAGTTTGTCCTCCATCAAAGGCATTTATAATTCCTACATCATCATCATCACAAGAATCCTTCCTTGGAAGGAGGTTATCATCGAATACAACATGTATAGATTCTTCTACTACTAAAGTTCTTTTGTTAAATACTCGATAGGCTTTAGAGGTTAAAGAGTATCCTATGAAAATAGCTTCATCACTTTTTGCATCAAATTTACCTAAGTTGTCTTTTCCATTATTTAAAACAAAACACTTGCAACCAAAGGGTGAAAATAGCTAATGTTAGGCTTTTTAGATTTTAAAATCTCATAAGGTGTTTTCTTTAAAATTGGCCTAATCATTACTCGGTTAACAATATAGCAAGCGGTGTTTGTGGCTTCCGCCCAAAAATATTTAGGTAAATTATTTTCACAATGCATGGTTCTAGCCATTTCTTGCAAAGTTCTATTTTTCCTCTCAACTACCCCATTTTGTTGAGGAGTTCGAGGAGCCGAAAAATTGTGGCTAATACCATTTTCATTCAAAAAATCTTCAAACCCTAAATTTTGAAACTCGGTTCCATGATCACTTCTAATATATGAAATTCTAAGTTCAAGATCATTTTGGGTTAGTTTTGAAAATGTGATGAATTTTTCGAAAGCCTCATCTTTAGTACTTAAAAATAGAACCCAAGTAAATCTAGAAAAATCATCAACAAGTACAAATGCATAAGACTTACCACCCAAGCTCATAGTCCTAATTGGCCCAAATAAATCCATATGGATAAGTTGTAAACATCTACTAGTAGAAACATCATTAATGGATTTAAAGGAAGATTTATATTGTTTACCCTTAGAGCATGCATCACAAATTTTATCGTTTGAGATTTTGATCTTGGGTAAACCTCTAACTAGATCAAGGGAAACTAGTTTTTCTAAAACACTAATGCTAGCATGTCCTAGTTTCCTATGCCACAACCATTCATCATTTTCATTTTGTGCTACTAAGCATGCATGGGATGTATGTATGTCATCTAGATGCACTATGTATATATTCCCTATGCGATGACCTATGAGCATAATATTATTAGATTTAATGTCAACGATTTTGCATCCATTTTTATCAAATAAAACATTAAATCCTTTATCACACAATTGACTTATGCTCAATAAGTTATGTTTAAGACCATTGACATACAAGTCATTTTCAATGAGAATAGTAGAGTGATTACCTATGGAGCCAATACCTTTAATGTGGCCTTTGGAGTTGTCACCAAATGTCACCACTCCTCCACTTTTTGGCTTTAGATCCATGAATCTACTCTTGTCTCCGGTCATATGCCTTGAGCATCCACTATCAAGGTACCATGAGTTTTGACTTTGTGCTTTGGCTTTGTAGCAATGCTCCCCCTACAAACAAAGATATTAAGCTTTTGTTTTTGGGTACCCAAATCATTTTGGGTCCATGAGTGTTAGCTCCCAAAACCTTGGTTCCCTTAGGAATCCAAGATGACATAGCAATAATGTTATTAGATTTTACAAGTTCCTTAGGAACCAATACACTTCTAATTCTTTTAGTTATACTATGTCTAGGAAAGCTACCTTGTTTGTAGTAATTAGTCTTTTTCTTAGGTTGGTTTGTTTTAGAAGATTCACCTATTTCATGCTTAACACTACCAACATTTTTAAAAGACTCTTTGAGCTTATTTAGCTCATCTAACACCTTTTAGTGTTCACTATTACATTGAGATAAAAGATTATTAAGGTCAACATTTTCATCTTGAAAAAAATTTAGTTCATCTTTCAACCCTAATATCTTTTTCTCAAATTTCGAATTAGCTTGAGAGAGTGAGTCATTTTTCTCATTTAGTTCCAAAACGATTTTCTTATTCCTAATGATCGACTCCTTGTATTTCTCAACTAATTCATCATAGACCTCTTGTAACTCATCATATGCATCATTTAATTCATCATATGTAAAATCTAAAGATGATGAGTTAGAGGTTACCATGGAGGAATCTTCCTCAAGTGCCATGAGGCAAAGGTTGGCCACTTCTTGTTCATCATCCTCGGATGACTCCTCATCACTCCAAGTAGCAAGCTTGGCATTGAGCTTCTTCTTCTCAAAGCCCTTCTTCTTGAGTTGAGGGCACTCCGAACGTATGTGGTCGGGTTTATTGCACTCGAAGCAAATGGTTTGATCCCTTGCTTCTTCTTTGTTCTTACCTTTGAAGTCCATCTTCCTTTGAATTTTTCTTCCCCGGTTGGACCTCATAAAGTGTGAGAATTGTTTGGCTATCGTAGCCAATTCTTCTAGCTCATCCTTCTCACTAGAAGAGCTCTCCTCAAGTAGTGAAGCTTTGAGAGCTATTCCCATCTTCTTCTTCTTTTCAACCTTTAGCTTTTCTACTCTCTTCTCTTCTTTCTTCTTCTCTTCTTCCCTTCCTTGCTTCATAATCTCATGTGTAAGGAGAGAACCCACTAGCTCATCAAACTTTAAAGTCTTCAAACTTTTAGCTTTTATGATGGCGGTTCTCTTCCCATCCCAAGATTCGGGAAGTGAATAGAGTAGCTTCCGGACAAGCTTGTCTTCCGGTATTGTCTCTCTAAATCCTTTGAGCCTATTGACTATGGTGGAGAACCGATCAAACATTTTGGACACTGTCTCATCGGGTTCCATCTTGAAATTTTCTTAACTAAGATTGAGAATTCCAATCTTAGTTTCCTTGAAGTCATTGGTTCCCTCATAGGTAGTCTCAAGAGTGTCCCACACTTCTTTGGCACTCTCAATGGATGACACTTTGGAATAGATGTCCGGACCGAATGAACAAAAGAGCATTTGGAGAGCTTTGTCATTTATTTGGATCTTTCTCCTTTCTTCATCACTCATTTCCACCTTTTTCTTCAAGACCATCTTCCCTTCACTATCTTGCTTCAATGGAATGTAAGGGCCATCTTCAATGACATCCCAAACTAAGTAGTCATTGGACTTGATGAAGAGACGCATTCTATTCTTCTAAAAAAGATGGTTGTCACCATTGAAGAATGGATGCTTTGTAGTGGATTGAGACTCATACATGCCCGAACCGGAGGTAGAAGCCATCTCTTGATTTTTGGATGATCACACTCTTCCTAGGAACTCCTATTGTGGTTGTTAATCCTCAAAGAGGTAGGCTCTGATACCAATTGTTGAGTGGATCGAATGATCGAAATGAACCAAGAGGGGGGGTGAATTGGATTTTTAAAGGTTTAGGTGGTGGAAATTGCAAATTAAAAAGATAGACAAGGAATTTTAGAGTGGTTCAAGTTCCAAATGAACTCTACATCCACTACCTTAGCTTCACTAAGAATTTGCAACAATTCCACTAATTGCTCTTCCCCTTTTCTAGGCTAAGGAGGTAACCCTTATAATTTTCGGTTAAATTTTCTACCCAAAATTTAACCCAATCCTCACACAAATAGAACAATGATTTTGTTGGCTAAGAAAGTATCTCTCAATACAAAGTGTAGCCCAATTACAAGCACTCAACCAAATTGAAATGATAAGAATGAAAATTACAATTGGGGTTTCTAGACAATATTGGGATTTAGGCACAAATGCTTGGATTTGATGTTTGGATGTTTGCTTTTGGATCAATAGTTGTTGCTGGAGCTTTTAGAGGTCTCTTTTATACCTTCTCATTGATTTCTAGCCGTTGTGGTTGTTGCATTCATAAATAGAGCCGTTGGGGGTGTTATCTCACCTCCATAAATGTAGTCTGCAACCAACCGTTTCGAAACGCCCGACCCTGTTTCGAAACAGACCAAAATAGAAAGAGCCGTTTGGGTGCATTTAAGAGCCCGTATCAAAACGGTCTTACCTGTTTCGAAACACTTTTGCCACTGTCAAGGGTCGTTTCGAAACGGCTTGAAATCGTTTCGAAACGCCTTAACAGTTTCTTAAAAATCAGTTAAAAACTTGTAACGGTCATATTTTTCAAATCAAATGAAGAACCGTTTCGAAACACTGATAGTCGTTTCGATACTTGTTTTGAAACACGGGTTGGCAGTGTTGAAAACGTTTCGATACCCGTTCAAAACATGGGTTGACAGTTTCAAAACTGTTTCGAAACGCCTTAGGCTGTTTCGAAACAGGGACTTGAAAATCACTGTTTTGGCTTTAAGAACACTTAGAAAATATTTGGAAAACATAGTTTTTAACTTAGGCATATTCTTTAAATCATATAGGGATGTTTGAGGACTTAAAAATTCGTTTTCACATTTTCAATTTAGTCCTTAGGTTCTTTAGTTATATCAAAATTAAAATATCGGTTTCACATATTCCCTACAATTTCTTTGGTAATTGATAATTCTTTCCCTTTAGGACAAATTTAGCCTCATAAAATATGAAAATTTTAGCCTAGTCTTTCCCTACAATATGAAAATATGAACCATAAACCCTACACCCTGAAATTTAAAAAGTATAATTTTTCATCGTAATTTTGAAACTTCTTTTTAAAAACTAATATCGTTTGATACGTAAACCCTAAACTCTAAACACTAAATCCTAAAAATTAAAAACTATAATTTTTCATCGTATTTTTTAAAATTCTTTTTTAAAACCAATATCATTTGATACGTAAACCCTAAATCATAAATCTTAACCCCTAAACCCCAAACCCTAAAAATTAAAAAGTATAATTTTCATAGTATTTTTTAAATTTCTCTTTAAAAACTAATATCGTTTGATATGTAAACCCTAAACCCCAAACCCTAAAAATTTAAAAGTACAATTTTCATCGTATTTTTAAACTTCTTTTTAAAAACTAATATCATTTGATTCGTAAACCCTAAACTCTAAACCCTAAACTCCAAACCCTAAACCCTAAAGATTAAAAAGTATACTTTTTCATCATATTTTTAATTTTTTTTTAAAACTAATATCGTTTGATACATAAACCCTAAACCTTAAAATTTTAACTCTAATATAATAATCTCAACATATTTACACCGTTGTAAATAAGTTAAAATTTCTCAAACTTAATTACAATTTACACCGGTGCAAATCTGTTATTTTGCCAATATATATCACAAGGATAGTTTAGTAAAATATACATTTAAGTAATATTATATTCCTCCAACCAAACATTGTCATCTTACATTCCTGCCAAATAAACCAAACAAAGGAATATAACATTCCCAGTAATATGACAGGTAATGTTACATTCCAGTAATCTTATTCCCAGAGGTAATCATCTTTTCCGTGAACCAAACAAGGATTTCCCTTGAAAAGATCAAAATAACTAGGCAAAATGACGTGGATTTGAAATTATACTTATCACCTTCTTTAACAAGTACAATTACAAGTGAGGCAAAGTTATACTCCATATGTTTGCAAATATATTTTAGGGTAAACTATTCAGGTCACCACCAAACTATTTGGGTGTACTTATTTTGACCACCGAATTATGTAACTCGTCCATCAGACCATCATTCTTTTAAATTGGTTCTATTTTGACCATCGTTGTTAAAAAACTAATGGAGGAGTGACGTGACAATTAACGGAAATTTGTAAAATTACATATTTGGTCCCTATTATTTACCTATTATATCAATTTGGTCCTAATTTTCATTTTATTAAAAAAAATTAATCAACCAATTAGATGATGAAATGTGTCATCATCTTACTCTTTATAATATAAAGGGTAAACTACTCAGGTGACCACCAAACTATTTGGGCGTACCTATTTTGACCATCGAACTATACAACTCATCAATCAGACAATCAAACTTTTAAATTGGTCCTATTTTGACCATCGTCGTTAAAAAACTAACGGAGGGGTGACGTGACATTTAACGAAATTTTATAAAATTACACATTTGGTACCTATTATTTACATATTATATCAATTTGGTCCTAAGTCTAATTTTATTAAATAAAATTATCCAACCAATTAGATGATGACACGTGTCATTATCTTAATCTTTATAATATAAATTGCAATATTTTATATACATATTTAATGTAGTAAGTGTTAGGGAATAAAGAAGTAAAATGGTTGAAAGGGACTTGAACCTATATCATTGGGGATGTGTAAAATCACACAAACCACCAAATCAAATCAAATAATTAATTAAAAATGAAAACATTTTAAATATGTTTAAAGTAGTTACTAAAGAAAGATTTAAAATGAAAGGCTTAGTACAACTTTTCCCCCCTAAACTATACCCGATTTCCCAACTTGCCCCCTAAACTTAATTTTGCCCACTTTTTCCCCTTAAACAATTCGCCGTTTCCCATTTTGCCCCATTCCGTTACTTTTTCCGTTAAAATAAAAATTCAGCCAATAACATGCTGCCACGTCATCAACGGGTTGACTAAGTCAATCCGTCTGGTTTTATTTAAAGGGTAAATTACATGTCAAGTCTGTCAGGTTTGTTTTTTTGTTCAATTTAGTCACTGAAAAGTCTATTTTTACCTTAAATTGACCCCTATTTGTTTCTAATTTAGTCCATTATTTGATATTATTAATAATATTATTTTATTAAAATGTTAATATTTAATAAAAATAAATAAAAACAAATATTTTAATACTAAATTAGTAATTTTTTAGATTCGAATTCCAATTAAATTCTAATTATTAATTCTAATTTCACTATATTTGAATTATAGGTTTTGAGTAAAATTTAAATTATACTCGATCATGTTCGTATTATATTCGAATCATGTTCAAATTATGTTTGAATCATCTTCTAGTTATATTCGAATTATTAATTCGAATTTTTCTATATTCGAAATATATTTTTTGAGAAAAATTCAAATTATATTAGAATTATATTTGAACCATGTCTATATTATATTCGAATCATATTCAAATTATTTTCGAAATATAATTTGAATATGATATTTCGAATGTAATTCGAATATGATTCGAATATAATATGAACATGGTTCGAATATAATTCTAATATAATTACATGTTTTTTGAACTATTATATTCGAATCATATTCAAATTATATTCGAATCACGTTTAACATGTAATTATATTCGTATCATGTTCGTATTATATTCAAATCATGCTCATATTATATTCGAATTATATTTAGAATATAATTTGAATATGATTCGAATATAATATGAACATGATACGAATATAATTACTTGTTAAACATGATTCGAATATAATTACCTGTCAAATATGATTCGAATATAATTACTTGTTAAACATGATTCGAATATAATAGTTCAAAAAACATGTAATTATATTAGAATTATATTCGAATCATGTTCATATTATATTCGAATCATATTCAAATTACATTCGAAATATCATATTCAAATTATATTTCGAAAATAATTTTAATATGATTCAAATATAATATGAACATAATAGGAAAAAATTACATGTTAAACAAGATTCAAATATAATTACATGTTAAACATGATTCGAATATAGTATGAACATGTTCCGAATATAATAGTTGAAAAAACATGTAATTATATTAGAATTATATTCGAACCATGTTCATATTATATTCGAATCATATTCGAATTACATTCGAAATATCATATTCAAATTATATTTCGAAAATAATTTGAATATGATTCGAATATAATATAGACATGGTTCAAATATAATTCTAATATAATTTGAATTTTTCTCAAAAAAATATATTTCGAATATAGAAAAATTCGAATTAATAATTCGAATATAATTAGAAGATGATTCAAATATAATTTGAATATGATTAGAATATAATACGAACATGATCGAGTATAATTTAAATTTTACTCAAAAACTATAATTCAAATATAGTGAAATTAGAATTAATAATTAGAATTTAATTGGAATTCGAATCTAAAAAATTACTAATTTAGTATTAAAATATTTGTTTTTATTTATTTTTATTAAATATTAACATTTAATAAAATAATATTATTAATAATAACAAATAATGGACTAAATTATAAAAATTAGAAACAAATAGGGGTCAATTTAAGGTAAAAATAGACTTTTCAGTGACTAAATTGAACAAAAAAACAAACCTGACAGACTTGACATGTAATTTACCCTTTAAATAAAACCAGACGGATTGACTTAGTCAACCTGTTGATGACGTGGCAGCATGTTATTGGCCGAATATTTTTTTTAACGGAAAAAGTAACGGAATGGGGCAAAATTGGAAACGACGAATTGTTTAAGGGGAAAAAGTGGGCAAAATGAAGTTTAGGGGGCAAGTTGGCAAATCGGGTATAGTTTAGGGGGAAAAAGTTGTATTAAGCCAAAATGAAAATATATTTACGATTTTTTTATTTTTAAATCAAATCGAATATTTAAAGTAGTTATTAAATATTCGATTTAATTTAAATATGAAAAATAAAAATATTCAAATATTTTATACCGAATATGTTTTCTTTTAAATCGAATATTTAATATTTTTTATATTTAATTTAAATAATTGTGAAAATATTAAATATTTCGAATTTAAAAGAAAACATATTCGATTTAAATATTATGAAAAAGAAAAAAAATATTCGAATATTTTGCATATTGAAATTTAATAATTGTAAAAATATTAAATATCCGATTTAAAATATTCGAATATTTTTTCTTTTTCATATTGAAATTAAAACAAATATTTAATAACTACTTTAAATATTTGATTTGAATATTTTTCATATTTAATTTTAATATGAAAAATATTAAACATTCGATTTAAAATATTCGATTTAAATGAAAATAATTTTTATTTAAAATATTTGAATATTTTTATTTTTCATATTCAAATTAAACGAATATTTAATAACAACTGTAAATATTAAATTTAATTTAGAAATAAAAAATTATAATTTTATATACATTTTAAATCTTGCTTTAATAACTACTTTAAACATATTTAAAATGTTTTTATTTTTAATTAATCATTTCATTTGATTTCGTGGTTTGTGTGATTTTACACATCTCGAATGATCTAAGTTCGAGTCCCTTTTCAACCATTTTTACTTTTTTCCCCTAACATTTACTACATTATAAGATATGTATATAAAAGGGTGCAATTAATTTTTACTAAGAGAAGGTTGTTGCGGTGGTAAAGGTTTTGCTTTACACCCATAAGTCCCGAGTTCAGTCTACCACAAGACCATTTCATTCCTCTTTAATTTTTCTTTAACCAGTTGGTGGAGAAAAAATATATTAAACAAAATAAATTAAAATTTGAGTAAATTTATTCAATTGTGTGAGGACACATGTCATCATTTGGTTGGTTGAATAATTTTTATTTAATAAAATTAAAATTAGGAACAAATTGATATAATAGGTAAATAACATGGACCAAATGTGTAATTTTACAAGTTTTCGTTAACTGCCACGTCACCCATCCGTTAGCTTTTTAACGACGTTTGTAACACCCCGATCCAGATGTCACAATTTGAGCCTCAAGCCCAAACCACAACTATTAAAATTCTCAAATTAGGTTTAGTCCAAACAAGTTATTTCTCAAAAGCATTTAAAGACAACAATTGAAAATATAGAAAAATTATTTAAATAGTTACAAGGGAGCTCCACTTTAATTTAAAATATTTTGAACATTTAATTTGATTACTCAAAAATAAGAAATACAAACTCGACCACGTAAGGTCCTATGAATACGTAGCCCACTAAACCTAAGTACCTTACTGTAAAGCCTCCACATGATGGAATTGTAACCCCTTCAACCCAGCCTGGGCGAAGGACTGAATTGAACTAGTCACACGGGGAATATTGAAGTAAACTGGGAAGGTTTGCGTCAATAAACGACCCTATTTTTTTCTTTTTATCTTGTCTAGATGCACATCTTTAGCCTAAGTGTTCAGACTCATAGCGAAAAAATTAACAGTTAAATCAAACTTCGATTAGACACTGAATTGTATACAACACATTTTAGGGATCATTTTGTAATTTTAGCCATTTACAGAGACTTTTTTAATTTTTAAGTAACCAACCATTAATTAGTTATATTACATGCCACTCTCCCAAAAATCAGCTCAAAACTACCATCCAAGTTCATTTAATTGCATCCACAACATTCAGGGATTGAAACACAAAGAATCAAAACTTTAACAACTTGGTTTTTCGAAACACAGAGCACTGTATCGGAAAAACCTGTTTCGGAACAAGACCTAGTGTTTTGGAACACGAGCCCGTATCGAAACACCCTCCAAATTGTTTCGGTACACCAAATTCCAGTAGCCAAACCTCACGAGTCTGTTCCGATACACCATCGCCTGTTTCGAAACCCAATGCATATTTCAGAGACCCTGTTTCGATAGAGCCTTTGGCGTATCGAAACACCTGACCTGAAATGTCACATTTTTGCTGGTCTTTCTCATTTTAAGCAACCATAAACATCCAAGCATGCTTCTAACTTATATATAACATATCCAATCATCAATCTTCAATCATTCTAAGCATGATCAACATCATTCCATGGAAATTAGCAACATAAGTAAACTATAGGCATGCAACCTAGAAAGTAAGTCAAGCAAGATACCGAAATGCAAAACCAAGCATAAACCAAAAACCAAATGTCATTTACAAGTCAACATAGGCATCCCAAACGTGCCACAAAATAGGGAGTTTCAAAACACACTCTCCCAAAACTTTAAGGTGTCCTCCGATTGCAAATTATTACTACTAGGTAAACGAAAAACCATACTTGAGCTTTGTATCACTCCTTAAAATCCCTCTTGCTTTCTTGTTGCCCTAAATGTGCTATTTCTCTGCATTGTTGGAAAAAGATAGCATAAGCAATAATGCCTAGTGAGGGATGCTCAAAACAAGCCAACAACAACAATGCATATTAAAACCATTTCTCAAGTAGAAACCTATATTTTATCATGCTCATTCTATCTCACGCGTTAAATCATTTTCAAAGCAAAACTACATCATTAAAACCGCATGCACCATCTATCTCATGCATTAACCATAATGCAAAATCTCAAGGCAAAGCTACTCATGCTTATTTCTCATAAAGCATTTCTTAAAACATGTTCTCATATGCAAAACACAATACATAAAATCATTTGTAATCAAGGTACATGTGAATCTCATATATTGACATTTTAGAAACATTACTCGGATAAGCAGATAGCTTGACGGAATCTCACATCACCGAACTCTCATGGCGGTATCTCTCATTGCCACAAAGCTTGATGGAATCTCACATCATCAAGACCTACCGTGGTGGAATCTCTCATCACCACACTCTCATTTCGAAACGTGATGGTCATCCCATCTCATGCCAATATACACTTTTAACATCATTTACCTACTGTTTTTCAATGCATAACATAAACCATTTCTAATCCCATTTCAAAAGCATAAACAATGCATAACATCTTTTCAACAAGTTCTATCTCTTTGAAATCATAAATCTATCTCATGGAATCACATAAATCATCAAATCATTTCTCAAAACATGCAAAAAAACAGTAGGTTTAATTCTACCTTCAAAACATGAGCATGGGCACATAAAATAATGGGATAAAACCGAGAAAGGAGAGCGAAACATCTCAAACTTATTTCGGAGCTTAGATTAGCGTTTCAAGCTTAATCTAAACCCCCAAACTTTGCTTTAAACCTTTGAAAAGCTCTTAAACCAATTCCACTCACCGAAAATGCCTCGCTTGCTTTGCCGAAGCATAATCAAGCTTCTGAATCAACCGTAACTCCTTCCGAAGCTAATGAAAAATCATCCCCTGCTTCTAACCAAAGCATAACAGAGAATTAGTGCACCACATTGCACCAAAATCCCCAACAACACAACATCTCAACTTCTACCCACAATCGCCAAGCAATTGGCATCCAAAACCAACCGAAAACATCAACGAACCCTTTCTACTTAACCTCCAGCCGTTACCCAGCGAAATTAACATCTAAACAACATCGATTTAAATTTCAAAACATCATCTCAACACCAAAGAACCTCCAGCTATCGATTAACCAGACAAACAACCCATTATCTCAAAGATTCCACTCAAGATATCAAGCAATCTAACTAGTTTCAGGTTTCCATTTCTTAAACTCATTAAATTAACATTCCAACACATCATAATCATAGCTAAATCTCATTATAAACCCACAAAATCAGTTTGAAACAAAGATCTCTTGATTAACCCCAACACACACCAATTAAACCCATTTCCACAAACATAATCTCAGAACCCAATAGAAAACACTCATAAAAGACCAAAAACTTGGGAATTTCAATAAAGAATTTATCATTAGAGGAGAAGAACGAAATTACCTCTAATGTTAGCTTTTTCCTCCAATTGAAAAGATTTTCATGAGAAAAGCAAAGATACAAACATAAGATTTGGATAGTAAATCAATAGGAAATCATTTAATATGAAAAGATAAACCAAATCCATTGTTTACCTTAATTCTTTGAAGAGGAAAATAATGTTTGGCTGAAGAGAATTTGAGAGAAAATGATAAGTAGAAGTTAGTTACGTGAAATGTGTTTTTGGAAAATAAAGACTAATTAATCATCTTCAACTCATTTTATTTATTAAAACCATCTTAAAATAAATCAATTAAGAGGAAAAAGGTTGAATTAGACCCTTGGTCAATTACTCCTTAAATATTCAAAGTTATGGTATTTTACAATTTAGTCACAAGAAAAATAGTTTTCAAAAATCGCATTTTAGTCACTAAATCTAAAATGTCTTTCTTCCAAAACTCTTTTTCAAAAATTGGTTTCACCAAAATCTTAAATTTATAAAATAATGATTTTTAACCATTTCCCCATATATTTCATCTCAATCAAAAACCATTTATTCCAAATTATTCCTGAAACTAGTCTAACTTGTTCGAACCGATTCTAACGAACTTCCTAGCTAACCCGACTAACTTCCAAGCCCAAAATTGGGGCATTATAGGAACCCCAAACTTATAGTGCTCATTGATCCCATGATCCAACGATCAACCTACGCACGAAAACAACGATTCTGAGCGCTGAGCTTACAAAGCTCAGTGGTACACATCTATTATTCCATACTTCATGCTAATAATAAACATAAGCATGCAAGCTAGTACAAACAATAAGGAGAGATAAATAAACACATGGCGCTACCACTAGTCACCTAAACACATGCTCTCGTCACAACAAAAAATTATACATGGCCCAACCATACACGAGATCCCACTGGATTCCTCAAGCAAAACACACAATGCCATAACCATAAACCTGGAGTGAGACCCGGTGCCACACAACTTAGAGAACATACACTCTGAGTGAGATCTGGTGCCACGCAGATTAGTTTAACTTCCAAGTCCAAAATCGAGGTGTTACAACTCTCCCCCACTTAAGAAATTTCGTCCTCGAAATTTACATGATGGAAAAAGATAAGGAAGCTGCTTCTTCACGTCATCCTTCCTTTCCCACGTGGCTTCCTCCACACCACGATGTCGCCACAAGACCTTGACCAACTCAATGGTCTTACCACGAAGAACTTTGTTGTCTGAATCCAAGTTCTCAATTGGTTCCTCATCATAGGACAAATCCGGATTCAACTCAATCTCTTCAACAAGCATAACAAGAGACGGATCCGACCTATACCTCCAAAGCATGGATACATGGAAAACATTATGTATCTTCTCTAACTCGGGAGACAACCTTAACTTATAAGCAACAGGTCCAACACGCTCAAGCACTTCATACGGTCTAATAAACCTAGGACCCAACTTGCCTTTCTGACAAAACTTCATCACCTTTTCCAAGGTGAAACCTTAAAAAACACCTCATCACCTACAACATTCTCCACTTTCTTATGCTTCAAATCCACGTAAGACTTTTGCCGATCTGAAGCTGCTTTCAACCGCTCACTAATGAGTTTCACTTTTTTCCGTAGTGTCATTTAACACATTAGGCAAAGAGACAAACTTCTGCCCCGTTTTCGCCCAACAAAGAGGCATTCTACACTTCCTTCCATACAAAGCCTCATAAGGAGCCATTTGAATGCTCGCTTGATAACTATTATTGTAAGAAAACTCCACCAAAGGTAAATGTTTCTCCCAAGAACCTTGAAAATCTATAACACAACACTACAACATATCTTCAAGTACTTGGATAACTCGCTCATACTGACCATCCGTTTGCAGATGATACAAAGTACTAAAACTCAACCACGTACCCAACACTTGATGTAAACACTCTCAAAACCTTGATGTGAAACGCGGATCTCGATCTAAAACAATGGAATTAGGCACCCCATGTAACCTAACAATCTCAGAGATACAAATCCGCCAACTTGTCCAACGTATACGTAGTATGCACCGCCAGGAAATGTGCACACTTCGTAAATAGATTAATAATCACCCAAATGGAGTTCTTCTTGGACGGTGTCAAAAGCTAACCCGTCACAAAATCCATGGTAATTCTCTCCCATTTCCATTTCGGAATCCTCAACAGTTGCAACAATCCATAAGGAAATTGATGCTCAGCTTTAACACGCAGACAAACCATGCACTTACTAACAAAATAAGCCACTTCTTTCTATAAACGAATCCAATAATACTTATATCTCAACCCACGATACATCTTAGTACTACCAGGATGCATGGAAAATAGACTACTATGCGCCTCAACCATAATAGTGTGTCTCAACTCAGCATCCTCTGGCACAACTATTGTACTCCTAAAACACAAAACACCATCATCATTGAAACAAAAGTCCGTTGGGTTTCCTTCCGCAATATCTTGCACATGCGGTACCAACGAATCATCCAACAACTGCTTCTCCTTAATCAACTCTACCAACAAAGGTTTCACTTGTAACTCAGCCACCAAACCACCATCCCGCGATATACTCAACTGAACAAATATCACCCTCAACTCTACAACCACTTTACTACTCAAGGCATCAACTACAAAATTATCCTTCCCTAGATGGTACTCAATCGTCAAGTCGTAATCTTTAAGCAACTCCAACCACTGTCGTTGCCTAAGATTCAACTCTTTTTGTGTTATCAAGTACCTCAAACTTTTATGCTCCGTGTAAACCGTACACTTTTCACCATAATGGTAATGTCTCCAAATTTTCAAGGCAAACACCACGTGACTAACTTGATATCATGTGTAGGGTAATTACGATCACTCACCTTCAATTGCCGAGATGTATAAGCCACCACCCTACCCTCCTACATCAATATAGATCCCAACCCAACATTGGACGCATCACTATAAACCACAAACTCTTTACATGATTCGGGTTTAAACATGATAGGAGCTTGTATCAACGCTTCCTTTAACTTATCAAAAGCTTGTTGCCTAACCTCTGTCCATTCAAATATAACATTCTTTGCAACAAATTTGTCAACGGATCAGCAATTCTTGAAAAATCATCCACAAACGTACGATAGTATCCCGCCAAACCAGGAAACTACGCACCTCATGGACTAACTTAGGCGACTTCCAACTTATCACTGCCTCAACCTTTTGGGGATCGACCCAAATCCCTTCGGCTGACACCCCATGTCCAAGGAAAATGACCTCATGAAGCCAAAACTCGCATTTGCTCAACTTGGCATACAACCTATTGTCCAATAACGCTTGCAACACAATCCGCAAGTGTTTATCATGATCTTCCTCGGTACGTGAATACACGAGAATATCATCAATAAACACAACCACAAACTGATCCAAGAATTCATGAAACACACGATTCATCATGTCTATGAATGCAGTAGGTTCATTCGTCAAACCAAATTGCATCACCAAAAACTCATGATGCCCATACCTCGTACGAAAAGCAGTCTTAGGCACATCTACATCCTTTACCTTCAACTGATAATATTTGGATCTCAAATTAATCTTGGAAAACACCGAAGCACCTCGAAACTGATAAAAAAGATAATCCTTGGCAAATGATACTTATTCTTAACCGTTAACTTTTTTGATTGCTGATAATCTATACACATTCGTATCGTGCCATCTTTCTTCTTTAGAAAAAAAAACCGGTGCACCCCAAGGTGAAACACTAGGTCTAATGAATCCTCGATCAAGCAACTCCTGAAGTTGCGTCTTCAACTTCTTCAAATCTTTTGGAGCCATTCGATAGAGAGCAATAGACACCAGAGTCATGTTTTCATACAACTCAATGCCAAACTCAACCTCTCTATTCAGCGGCAAACCAGACAACTCTTCCGGAAATATACTCGAAAACTCACATATCGTACGTATGTCCTGCACACGCATTTCCTTCGATATTGGATTCATAACATAAGCTAAGTTTCAAGGTAACTTGCTTGGTATCAAAATTCTCGCCAACGATTACCTCTTCGTAATCATCAACAAGTTTCATGGTAACTCGCTTGGTATCAAAATCAACCACGGCTCTATGTTCGGTCAACCAATCCGTACCAAGAATTACATCAAAACCATAGAAAGGAAACTCCATAAGATCAACCTCAAATACATGACATTGAACAGAAAAAGGACATCTCCTATACAACTTCCTCGTAACAACCGTCTCACCAAAAGAATTGGTTACGTGTATACCAACATCTAACAACTCAACAGGTAGTTCAAGTGCTTGTGCATGCTCACACAAAATATATGAATGAATAGAACCGAAATCAATCAAAGAAAGTAATGACAAGGATTGCAAAATTAAGGTATCTACCATCACATCCGTGTCATTCCTTCCCTCTCGGTGTGCATACACCCTAGCTTGTCCACCTCCCTCAGGCTGAATTACAACAACGTGAGCAACATTCCCATGTCCATCCTCTCTACGCTGAAAATTACCACGACCGCACTCATGACCTCTATGGGGCTCAACAATTCGTACCAGAGCTTGTTCATCTCTAACCGGTTGTGGAAAATCATGCCTCATATGACCTCGTGACCCAAAATTCCAGCACGTACCCAGATTACCCCAAAACTCTCTCGTGTGCCTTTTTTCGCACTGGTTACACTCTAGTGTACAAACAAAAGCATTTTGGCCATGCTAACCACAACCAGGGTTACCACCACCACGCCTTGGATCCGATTGGTACCTTATATCTTTATGCTTCTTGAAACGGTCTCTACCAACATCGAACTCACCTGACCTCTTTCAAGAACCAGAACCACCCAAACGAGCGACTAGACCCAAATATTGCTTAATGTCTTTAGCCCAAGTGACTAAGACATCAAAATTTGCGTAATCCGAAGCCAACATATATGTCTTAACCTCCTTCACAAGCCCGTAGTGAAAATGATCACATCTCTTCTGTTCGTTGGGAACTAGTTTAGAGGCATACTAGCTCAACCGAACAAACTGAACCTCATACTCTGAAAAAGATACGTTTCCTTGCACCAAAGACATGAATTCTCGCTTCTTTTCATCAAGATAATGAACACCCTAATACTTCCTCTTTAAAGCAGTTCCAAAGAACTCCCAAGTCACATCGGTTGGTTTTATACCCGCATTGATGGTCATCCACCGCATATAAGCATCTCCATCCAACAAGGATACAACACAACCCAACTTATGCACATCATTACAACCCATCTGACCGAGAATCTTTCGGGTTCTTTTAAACCAAGCCTCAGAACCCTTAGGAAACAGACCTCGGAACTTAGTTCCACCCAAACTACGTAGACACTCCAAAGGTAAACTAACATTAGCACTAGGCTGTGGTGCAACCACATGCATACCCGCCATTGCTGTCTGAAAAGCCTCAGCTATAGCCTAAATCAACGATGTCATATCAACAATAGCCTACTATAGAGCGTTTGAGTGTTCTCCATTATTGAGCGCAAGTGCACACTCCTGTCAAGTTATAGTATATAAGATATCGTCTCCCACAAGGATTAGAAAAGCTTCTATGAGTGTTTTCTTGCAAAGAAAATAGTAAATTGCACAATTAAATTTCTGATATTAAAAAGCATAAAAGTAAAAACACAAGTAATTGAAGAGATATATAGATCAGGTTGATAGATTGGGCCAGGTAGTTGTAGCTCAATCGTGTGTAGACTGCATTGTAAAGATTAAGTGTGTTTTGCGCTGCCACGATCTGCTGCCTTGGCGGGTAATAGCGGATTGAGGCGGCGACAACTTTCGCTACCACGTCGGCCCTCTACTCTTGCAACATTCACTGTCCCGGTAGGTGAGATGGAGAGAAGTTCCGGTGGCAAGTCTGGCAGATACTCCAAGTTCGGTGAAGCGATTCTGAAGTGATACTACCTATGTCCAGGCTAGAATTTTGTTACTGCGTTATGAAGGCAATACCTAGCAATCTCAGCGTAAACCTAACACAGGCAGTCAACGTTTGGTTGCTCCTTTTAGCTGCTGAAATTCTAACTTATGTCTAAGCCGAATTAGTCAACACCTCGTCATGATGAGACCGTGCTTAATTCTTTCGTGAGTTTGACACTATCGTGCCCGACAAATGGATTTCCTCAACTGGACTTTTGGAACTAATTGAAGGAAGTGAAGCACATGAATTAAGCAAACTAAGAGTATTTTATTGCAAAACAACTCAAACTATTACAACCGTTTCTCACAACTACTATACATACAAAAACCTAAACCCTAAGAGAGAATTAAAACATGATCTATCTATGCACACCTCTATACCCTCATATACATGGGTATTTTTAGGGCTCATGGCCTTAAGTTTGAGTCCTCCTTGGAGTTGAAGTCTTTAAAGCTGCTTTACATTAAATGCTAACTTCTTTGACTTGAATGTGGACTCCTTTTGGATGTTGCCTTCTCCAGCAAGTAAAGATAAGTACTCATTCTTATCAATCTTTAATCCGCTATACACACCGTTCCAGGATTCAGAAAATTGCAAGGCTGGGCTTGTTTGATTTAGAAAATCATCCTCTATAAATTGAAACCCATCTTGGCTGAGTTGGTGTATGCCTAGGCGGTTGGCTGCTATGGCAGTGTCCTTGGCGGCACTTTGGATATGCTTCAGTACAACTCCTTTTGCTCCATGCTTTCATGTCCTCTCCTCCTCTACACAGCTTCAGCACCTAAAAATGAAAACTAAACTAAAACAATATCTTTTCTTAACCAAATATAGAATATTCAATAAAAGCATGGTAAAAGAGCAAATATTGTTATTATGAACGCAATGCACCTAAATATGCCTAAATGAGCTTAAGAACAATAATAATAAGGGCATGAATGTGTACACAACATAGAACTTATGGATACTCTACACACCCCCAAACTCGAACTATTGCTTGTCCTCAAGCAATACAACCTAACTAGTAAACATGCCCCTTGCACAAAAATTAACAGAAACCTAGCCTTTAACTTGATATCTTACCGCAAGGTCGTGATACCTATTTTATGTTTAGTGATAAGGAATGACATGAAATAACTCAGAATTAAAATTTTTTAGTGTCGGTGCAGTGTGTGCAGGTTTATGTAAATGCTAAACATGCTGAGTATACTAAGTAAACAAAGAATGCTAAAAATAATTAAATACGAAAAAGGATATGAGTTGCTGCTATGGCAGCACAGTCAAGAACTTCTTTCCTCTTTTTTTTTTCTGATCATGGCCTAAAGGGCTTCATCTCATCACAACTATTCTACAGGTCTGAAGCTAAGATAGGAGCATACTACGAAACTACGAACCCTTTGAATAAAGTCATCACATGAAGGCTTTCATTCCCTCTTGCTAATTTGTCCGTCACTTCAAATAATTTTAGATACTTGGACTTTGATAGCAGCAGAGTGTCATTGCTCATGATCCTTCCTAGAGCCTGTTTCAGGCACCTTTAGGGTATTAAGCATCTTCTCAGAGCCTGTTTCAGGCACCTCTAGTGTACTTGGACACAACTACCCTATGCTGCCGCGACGGAAATCCTGCATCCAATTAAGACATTTTCTTAAATAAAGCAGGCGGTGTTAAACTTAAAACTCACGCAAAACTCAGCACTTAGTAGACAGTGTAAGAATAATTGGCAACTAAAAAAATCCTAAGTATTTTTCATGCTTCTTCCCATGATTAAGTTCAATTCTAAGTATGGTGCGAATATGGAAGTCGGCTAACTATCATTGGCAAAAGTTTTTAAGCTAAGACTTTCTATTTCATTATGTGCTAGGGCAGAATTTACACATGCTGCTACATGAGGCTAAATGCAACTAAGAGCAAAGAAAAAAAGAGGACTAACCCCCCCCCCCCCCAAACTCAAGGTTGACATTGTCCTCAATTCCTTACAAAATATAATATAAAAACAATAAAAAGAAAACATAAAAAGAAAACAAGAAATTAAAAGAAAACGTAGAAAGAAGGGAAAATAAAGAAAATGTGCTAAAAATTATGTGAGTTCCCCTCCGTTTCTGCTGCTACCTCGGAGGAGGACTCTGAAAAGGTGGGGAGGACGAGGCAGCGCGAGGCGGGAGATTTTGCGGATGGGCTCTTCTTCTGGCCACGTGGTGGCTGAATGCGGCTGGGAGTGGGTCTTTTAGGTGGTGCTTCTGGCTTGGTTCCAAACCCTTCGCCTTGAGGCTCAATCGCATTGGCGGGCCGCTTCCTTTTCCTTACTGCTTCGGCCGGTTCGTCGGAGGAGGAATCAGATACCTCCATGTCCAATAAATCCGAGGTTGCGACTTTTTCTTTGGTAGCTGCTTCCTCTGCTGCTGGGACGGCAATGGTAATCTCATCCTTTTTTTTCTGCCTGGATCTCCTCTTCTTCAGAATCAGAGGAGGAGGTGAGGTTGTATGGCTAGATGGGAGTGGGCGTGGTCCTTCTTTTGGGGCGGATATGTGGTCCTTCGCTGTCTGTTGCGGCTGGAGTGGCAGCTGGTCGAGGTGTGATCTGGGTTGGTTTAGAAGTTGCTAACTCCGGCTGGAAGGCTGGTATCCCTGGGGTCGGCGTCATGATATTTGTCCAGCAATTAGGCCACAAAGGCCTCTTGCACCTCTGCGATGTATCTCGTAAAGATTACTTTTTTGTGCTCAATTTTCTGGGAGCTTTCTACGAGGTTTCGAACCAGAGGAACCCCGGCGGAAGAAAGGACAACATCAGTACTGCCCATCGTGGCCGGGGTGGCGGCAGGATTAGACGGCGGCTAGGTGGTTGTTGGCGTTTCAGGTTCTGGCTCTTGCATCATCTAGGGACGGGCCTTCTTTGTCCACCCTTCCTTGGCGGCGATGATAGTATCTTTGAGATGCTGAGGCACACGGAAATTGGCACAGAGGCCGGTGATGAGTGAGGGGAAACCGAGGGGTGCCTTGGACTGGAGTTTGGCTGCATGAGCATAGATTTCTTCAAGTATAACTTCCCCAACATTGATTGGCCGCCTATTCATTATGCTATGGATTAGGGCCAGCCGCGGCCTGTTGACTGTGGAACCATGCAATGTGGGCATTAGGCGGCGCTGGACGGAGTTACTCCAAAAAATGGCCTCTGGTAGTAAGTTGCGGCAGTTAACTGAGCCGTTATTTTTGCCGGTGAGCCACTTGGCGTTGGGCTGCAAGATTTCTCTTTCAATTTTTTCGTAGTCTGATGCCGTTAAACTCAAGCTTCATTTTTCGTATAGATTCTCTTTGATTTCTATTCTGTAGAAGCTGTTTATTGTTTCCCCCGTGAGCTTGACACCCTCGCCACAAACATAGACAAATGGGTTTCCCGGGGTAGGTTTGTGGGCATAAAATTCTCTAACTAAATTGGTGTTTACCTTCTCTGGCTGTCGTGCAAAAATATGTCATCCTAGTGTGTGGACCCTCTCAAATACGTTGGGCTCTAGGCCAAGATCCCCTTCTTGCCTTGTGTACTAGAAGCCTATCTCTTCCCAAATTTGCCGCTCAGCGAAGTGTTGCCGATAGGTTGTCGTTGCATCACCATTAAAGACCCTGCGGAAGGTTGGCTTGGAGGATGAGGTTGTGGGTTTTGATGTTGCCTTATTTTTTAGAACAACTGTGTTTCATAAATAAAAGAAAGAAATTACAAGAAAATAACACATATGAGATCTTGAAAGCAAAGAAGACAAGAAGACTTAAGAGAAAACGAGAGAGAAAAATGAAGAATGATGAGAAAATAGTTGGCCTTATGTAGCCGCTAATCTCGGCTGCCTTGGTGGGCACGCTTTCAACGGGCGCCAATAATTGCGGCGCATTTTACGGGATTCTAGTCATTACGCAGATAGCCATTGCCGCCAGCTATTGCAAATGTAGTCGTTGCGACTAGCCGTTATGAAGCCGCTAGCCGGTATGCTAATCTGCCTTGGGCCGCTGGGTTGGGCCTCTCCTTTATTCTTTATCCTTCTTGGTTTTGCCTTCATTCCTAACCTGAAAAAAATTAACTGTGAAAATTAAATAAAAATAACTAAAAATTAAATAAATTTCAAGAAAAATAAAGACGTGGAAATTAAAAATTAAATCTAATCCTAATGCATAAAAATAAATTAAAAATAAAAATTAGGTTATGTTGGGAGGTGGATCTCCCAAACATAACCACGTCCTAAGGGTTTTGTGTTTGGTTTTTCGTCCAGGTATGTCCTTCCTCTTCTCAGGTGGGTGTTGGCTGCCATCTTTGCCGCCCTGGCGGCTAGGTGTTGGGCTTGTGTCTGGGTTGGGTTGGTGGGCTTCCATTTTCTGGCAGACCTTTTTTCCCTTTTTCTCTTTCAACAGTTGTAAGATGTTCAACTTAATGGTCTGATCTTCAACCTTCTTATCGATGTCTTCTTCGTATAAGAGCTCAGATTTAGGGTTTGCCCTGGTTATACACCAAAGACAAACAAGAAGCGTAAACTATTTTTTTTTTGGAAAAATAAATTAAACAAAAATTTAAATCCAAAAACTAAAAGTAGAATTGCAGGAATTTAAACGCAATTGCTGTTGCCAATCCCCGACAACGACGCGAAAAACTTGTAGAGCATTTGGGTGTTCTTTATTATTGAGCACAAGTGCACACTCTTGTCAAGTTATAGTATATAAGATATCATCTCCCACAGGGATTGGAACAACTTCTATGAGTGTTTTCCTACACAAGAAAATAGTAAATTGCACAATTAAATTTCTGATATTAAAAAGTATAAAAGTAAAAACACAAGTAATTAAAGAGAGAGATAAATTAGGTTGATAGATTGGGCCAGGTAGTTGTAGCTCAGTAATGTGTAGACTGAATTGTAAAGATTATGTGTGTTTTGCGCTGCCATGATCTGCTGCCTTGGCGGGTAATGGCAGATTGAGGCGGCGACACTCTGCTCTTACAACTTTTGTTATCCTGGCAGGTGAGATGGAGAGAAGTTCCAGCGGTAAGTCTGGTAGATAGTCCAAGTTTGGTGAAGCAATTCTGAAGTGATCCTACCTATGTCTAGGCTAGGATTCTGTTACTGCGTGATGTAGGCAATACCTAGCAATCTCAGCGTAAACCTAACACAGGCAGTGAACGTTTGGTTGCTCCTTTTAGCCGCTAAAATTATAACTTATGTCTAAGCCAAATTAGTCAACACCTCGTCGTGATGAGACCGTGCTTAATTCCTTCGTGAGTTTGACACTCTCGTGCTCGACGAATGGATTTCCTCAACTGGACTTTTGGAACTAATTGAAGGAAGTGAAGCACATGCATTAAGCAAACTAAGAGTATTTTATTGCAAAACAACTCAAACTATTACAACCATTTTTACAACTACTTTACATACAAAACCCTAAACTCTAAGAGAGAATTAGAACGTGATCTATCTATGCACGCCCCTATACCCTCATATACATGGGTATTTATAGGGTTCATGGCATTAAGTTTGTGTCCTCGTTTGAGTTGGAGTCTTTAAAGTTGCTTTACATTAAGTGCTGACTTCTTTAACTTGAATGTGAACTCCTTTTGGATGTTGCCTTCTCCAGCAAGTAAAGATAAGTACTCTTTCTTATCAATCTTTAATCTTCTCTGCACACCGTTCCAGGCTTCAGAAAATTGCAAGGCTGGGCTTGTACGATTCAAAAAATCATCCTCTATAAATTGAAACCCATATTGGTTGAGTCGGTGTATTGCCACCTAGGCGGCTGGCTGCTATGGCGGTGTCCTTGGCGGCAGTTTGGAACTGCTTCAGCACAACTCCTTTTACTCCCTTCTTTCCTGTCCTCTCCTCCTCTACACAACTTCAACACCTGAAAATGAAAACTAATCTAAAATAATATATTTTCTTAACTAAATATGCCTAAATGAGCTTAAGAACATAAATAATAAGGACATGAATGTGTACAAAATATAGAACTTATGGACACTCTACACCTGCCCTTGCGCTGCCTGAGGTCCAACACCTCCAGCGCTAGCATCCGCACCAACTCAATTACCACCAAGAGAAGGTGGAGGGGGTGGCAAATTCTCAACATTCTCATTGGCAGCATCACGATTACCACTCCTAAGCTCTCGTCTCGGTCTCATCTCAATTAGAGTGCAAATCTAAAACATGAAAATGTCATAATAAACAGTTAGGCCAACCAGAAGTAAGAATCCAAGGACCTCAAGTTTTCTTTTTAAACCAAAATCCTCTTTATGCTAATAGTAATAGGGCAATGGGCACCATTAATCTCTCCCCCAGCAGCACATAACAACTATAAATCATGTTATCAAACACCGTGCATCAAACACAAAGCAAACATCCATCGGATCATAGCATAAACAACCACCGTGCATAGCAATCATTAAGAAATCATTCAAACAACAATATCACACAAACCTTACATCCCAATTCTTTCGTAACCTGGCTATAATACCACCAAATGTAATCCCCTCGACCCGGCCTGGAAGAAGGACCGAACCAAACGAGTCACACGGGGAATATTGAAGTAAATCGGGAATGTTTACCTCAATAAACGGCCCTATTTTTTTATCTTGTCTAGATGCACATCTTTAACCTAAGTGTTTAAACTTATAGCGGAAGAATCAATAGTTAAATCAAACTTCAATTAGGCACTTAATTGTATACAACACGTTTTAGGGACCATTTTGTAATTTTAGCCATTTATAAGAAATTCTTCAATTTTAAGTTACCAACTGTTAATTAGTCATATTAAATGCCACAATTCCAAAACTCAGCTCAAAACAACCATCTAAGTTTATTTAATTGCATCCACAACATTCAGGGACTAAAATGGAAAGAAACAAAACTTTAACAACTTGGTGTTTCGAAACATGGAGCACTGTATCAGAACACCCCATTTCAGAAAAAGACCTTGTGTTTTGGAACACGAGCCCATATCGAAACACCCTCCAATCCATTTCAGTAAACCAAATTCAAGTAGCCAAACCTCACGAGCATGTTCTGATACATCATGCCCTGTTTCGAAACCCCATGCTAATTTCATAGACCCTGTTTCGATACAACCTTAGGCATATCAAAACGTCTGACCTGAAATGTCACATTTTTGCTGGTCTTTCTCATTTTTAGGCAACCATAAACATCCAAGCATGTTTCTAACATATATATAACATATCCAATCACCAATCTTCAATCATTCCAAGCATGATCAACATCATTACATGGAAATTAGCAACATAAGTAAACTATAGGCATGCAACCTAGAAAGTAAGTCAAGCAAGATACCGAAATGCAAAACCAAGCATAAACCAAAAACCAAAGGCCATTTACAAGTCAATATAGGCATCACAAACTTGCCACAAAATAGGGAGTTTCAAAACATATTGTCCCAAAACTTTAAGCCGTCCTCCCATTGCCAATTATTACTACTAGGTAAACGAAAAACCATACTTGAGCTTTGTATCACCCCTTGAAATCCTTCTTTCTACCTAGCAGCCCAAAATGTGCTATTTCTCTGCATTGTTGGAAAAAGAGAGCATAAGCAATAATACCTAGTGAGGGATGCTCAAAACAAACCAACAACAACAATGCATATTGAAACCATTTCTCAAGTAGAAATCTCTATTTTATCATGCTCATTCTATCGCATGCTTGAAATAATTTTCATAGCAAAACCACATCATTAAAACCACGTGTACAATCTATCTCATGCATTAACCATAATGCAAAATCTTAAGGCAAAGCTACTCATGCTTGTTTCTCATAAAGCATTTCTCAAAACATGTTCTCATATGCAAAACACAATACATAGAATCATTTTTAATCAAGGTACATGTGAATATCATATATTGACATTTTAGCACCATTACTCGGATAAGCGAATAGCTTGACGGAATCTCACATCGTCAAGTCCTACCTCGGTGGAATCTCACATCACCGAACTCTCATAGCGGTATCTCTCATTTCCACAAAGCTTGATGGAATCTCACATTATCAAGACCTACCGTGGTGGAATCTCTCATCACCACACTCTCACTTCGGAACGGGATAGCAGTACCCCCATTGCCCGAACCAAAGAGAACATACGAATTTTATATATTATAGTGCACTTCTCATCCTATTGGTCGACCAATTAAATCCGGTAATAGTAATCTCATCTCACGCCAATATACACTTTTAACATCATTTACCTATTGTTTTTCAATGCATAACATAAACCATTTCTAATCCCATTTCAAAAGCATAAACAATGCATAGCATTTTCTCAACAATTTCTATCTCTTTGAAATCATAAATCTATCTCATGAGATCACATAAATCATAAAATCATTTCTCAAAACATGAAAAAAACAGTAGGTTTAACTCTATCTTCAAAACATGAGCATGGTCACATAAAACAATGGGATAAAACTGAGAAACGAGAGCAAAAGATCTCATACTTATTACCTAGCTTAGATTAGAATTTCAAGCTTAATATAAACCCCCAAACTTTGCTTTTAAACCTTTGAAAAGCTTTTAAACCAATTCCACTCACTGACAATGCATCGTTTACTTTGCTGAAGCGTAATCAAGCTTCTGGATCAACTGTAACTCCTTCCGAAGCTTCGAGATAATACACTCTGAGTGAGATTTGGTGCCACACAGATTCGGAAACGTACGCTCTTTAGGTGAGACCCAGTGCCACGCAGCTTTGTGAACGTACACCCATGCTCGGAATGCCTGTCGAGAATCTTCGAATGAGACCTGGTGCAACACAGCTTCAGGAACGTACATTCGGAATCTCTAACCATGGTGTAGCAACACACTTTCTCTGGGTATCCAGATCCCATCAATCAAGAAGACCCAAGCACACAATTGCCCTTACATAGCACGTCACAACACACGATCCACCAAGGATCCCTATGGTTTACTATTACAACCAAGTCACCCAACATTTATCAAGTTATTATTCATTATCGAAGTGTACATTAGTCATCTTCATTAATCATTTCTATTAATCCGTATTATCTCATTAAAATTTCATGTCAATTTCTCTCTTTATATTAGCATTATTAATTATTCAACTCGGGGTACCGGTACTCACACGCATACCGATACCATTATAGCATATTGGAAATCCTTGATTTCCACAAATACTGGCACGACCAAAGGTCGTACAAAGCCTTATTCACGAGTTTATGTCCTTTCCTTGAATTACAATTTTATAACACTTTATTCGATCCCTAAAGCTTATGAAAGTCATTACAGTTGGTTTGCTAACGCATTAAGACAATTACTATAAATTAGTAGCTTCATTATCATTTATTCGAATAATTACCCTTAAGCATGATTCCAATAAAAACCCATCAATCTATTCGAATAAACATACAACCATCACAATTAACCAACCAATAAATTAATCATTAAATAATTATACATGCATATCGAACAACCCTAATCGGTCTCTAACACCTCCACGAGTCTCATCGTAATCATAATATCATCTTGCATCTCATAAATATCATGTTATCATAATACCAGTCTCAACACATGTTTATCTACCATCAATGTAACACCCCAATTTTGGGCTTGGAAGTTTAGGGTCTGAACCGGACCAGTCTAATTTTCGGTTCGAATTTAAAAGGTGGTTTTAGGGAAAGCCTAGTTCGAGTTGCATTAAAAATATGGAAAAATATCTAAAATTCCTCTTTTAATATATATAAGAGAGTGGTGAAATCAATTTTACAAAATAAGGTTTGGAAGTGTGACATTTCGAATTAGTGACTAAAATGTAATTTTTGAAAAGTTCAGTGGTGACTGTTTTGTAAGGATTGAAACTTTGAATCTTTAAGGAACTAATTTACCCAAGATTGATTTCTCCAGATTTTTCTTAGATTTTAATGATTCATTTATTGTTTAATTAATTAAAGGAAAAATACGAAATGATATTTTAGCTTTTCATAACTAACTTTCTTAAAAACTTTCTCATCTCATTTTCTCTCAAAATTCTCTCATCCAAACACATTTCTACAGCAACATTTCTTTTGATTTTCACACTAAATGATGAGGTTTCAATCATCAATTGATTCCTAATCCTTTCTACATCAAATCCTCTTCATTTGCTTATTGAATTTTCAAGGATTTTGGCTCTAATCAAGGAGAAATCTACATTTAGAGGTAAGGATGTTATTCTCCTCTAAATACTCAGTTCTTTACTTAAATTCCCAAGTTCTCAATCCTTAAATTAATTTATGTAAAAGGTTTTAATGTTGTGATCTTGATTTTGGCTTAAAACTCAAGATTTGGATTAAATCTTGAAGAAATTCGTGGTGATTTTTTGGGCTCTGTTTTGAGATGTCTTTTTAATGTATTTTGAATGTTTAATGATGTGTAATTGAGGTTTAATCAATGCAATCCTGAATAGGTTGAATTTCCTAAGTTTTTGCTTATGAAAATGGTGGTTTTTGGGGTGATCTTGGTGTTCTGTTATAGCTGGAGGTATAAGGACGAGTTTAGGTTCTTTTTGGATGTTAATTGATGTTTAAGAATGTTTAGAAGTGATGGATCTTGGCTGGGTAATGTTGTGGAAGAGTTTGGAGGTGATTTCGGTTGTGTTTGGTAGCCGAAATGTTAGATTTGGTGAGAGCAGTGAGTTTAGGTGCAATGGCTGAAGATTTTAATGCATGATGATGCATTAATCCTCTGCTTTGATGTGTTTAAAACAGGGGAGACATCTTCGGATCCTTGTTGTGTTGATCTGGAGGCTTGAACGACGTTCCGGCAAGCTTGCGAAACGGAATTGGTGAGTGGAGTTGGATTTCTAGCTTTGTATCGACTGTTTGAAGGTTTGGGAGCTTAGTTTAAGTCTAATCAACTTAACTAAGCTCAAGAGTAAGTTTTCGGAAAAACTCTCTTGGATGAGCCATGGATTGGTTCGATGCATTTGTTGATAATTGCATGTTTAAATTCTGTTTTTGAAAGCATGTTTAGCATGGTTAATGCTGGTTATGTAAGCCATTTGTTGAAGGATGCTCAAGGTAAGAGATCCTTGGTTTGATTTTTTAAAAATGTGGATTGATGCATAGTGATGCATGTTGTAAATGGCTTTGATTTAGATGCTTTAAAAATAGTGGATTATTGATGATAATTGATGTATATTGGCAAGTGATGTGTTGGTTTTAAAGTACTTGAATCGGATATAGTTAGCCGACTATAGGATTGGGTGCACCATGAATAAAGTTACCTTCGATGTTGAGGGGTTGTAATTGTACCGTAAACTCCATCCAAGTACACTAACGAGATGGTTAAGATCACAATGGTGGTTAAAAGTCCATGTGTGGATCTTGTGTTGTGTGTCCCGTGTTCTCGTTAGTGATGTTATACAACTACTGATGAGTGATGTGGAGGGGTTGTGATTGTACCGTTAAACTCCATCACGAGTGTTGAGGGGTTGTGATTGTACCGGTAAACTCCACCTTGTGTGTTCGGTAGTGTGTATGAAGCGTATGGGACAACGCTTGTAATCCGCATATCCGATTGTGTTTTTGTTGTAAATGGTTATGAGTTATCACTTGGAAGCCAATATGACATGTTAATGTAAATGAAGCATGAGTTGCTTGATGTGAATGCAACGTTGCATGAGAAAAGATGTTTATGTGTTAAAAGGCTTTGTGTAAAGTGTTTTTATAAATTGCATTATTGTGTTGTTTCTTTTGAGCATGCCTCACTAAGCATTTGTGCTTGCGCTCTCTCTTTTGAACCAATAATGCAGATAATTAATGTGTTTGTGGGCAGCAAGGAGGCTAAGAATCCAAGGGAAAACTAAGCTCATGTATGCTGATTATTTTACAACATTATTAGTTTTTGATATTTGGCAATGGGAACCTAAGATGTGATTTGGGAGATGTTTTGGACTCCCTAGTTGGGGCATGATGCCTTAAATGTTTTGGATATGTAATTGGCCATTTTGGTGCTTGCTTTGATGCTTTGATGATTGGTTGGCTTTGGATATTAGGAAGCATGCCTATAGACTTGTGAATTTCCCTAATTGATGCCATGAATGTGTTTCAATGTTGCAAACATGTACCTTATATGCATGATGACTTGTTGGCATGATTAGGAAGTCATTAGGATGTGTTTGAGTGGATAAATGTATGTTAAACCAGCAAATTCTACACTTTCTGGGCAATCCGTATCGGAACGGGCACTAGCGTTTCGAAACGGGGGCCTGTAATGGCCTTCGTGTATCGAAACGGGTAGAGGTCGTTCCGAAACGATTTGGCCACTGCCAGGCCCTGTTTCGGAACAGGTCTCGAAACGAACCCGCGTTTCGGAACGGTCAACCCCTGTTCCGAAACAGTTGACCGTTGGGCACTGATTTGAAAGGTTTAAGGTTTGCAACCCTTACGTTTTAGTCATGAATTTTGTATTTGCGATTGCATGAGTTTGAGATGTCCGTTTGAGGTGAAATTTGACTAGGAAGATTTTAATATTATTAATTTGATATTGGTAATTTAAAAATCAGCTAAATTGTAACCCCCTTAGCCCGACCTAGACGGTTGACCCGAACTATGAAGATTACACGGGGAAAACCAAAGTCAACCCAAAAGTCATCCTTGATTAACGACCATTTTTTTTCTTTTTAAACTTGTCTAGATGCACATTAATCCAAGGCATACTCTTGAGATAAGCATACTCAAAAATCACAGCAATCGGAAAACAATAAGGGACTCAATTGCACAACATACGAATTTAGGGACCAATTTGTAAATTCTGGAAATTAAGAGGACTTTACCAATTTTTAAGTTACCATTATGAAATTAGTCATGTTTCATGCCTCTCTGCCAAATTTCAACTCAAACGGACATCTCAAACTCAATCAATTGCACATACAAAAATCAGGACTAAAATTTAAAGCTTGCAAACCTCAAAACCATTCAAATCAGTGCCCAACGGTCAAGTGTTTCGAAACGGGTATAGACCGTTCAAAAACGGGCTTGGCAGTAGCCAAAGTGTTTCGAAACACCTCTACCCGTTTCGAAACACCCAGGCCAAATAGAGCACCTGTTTCGAAACAGGCAAGGGTGTTTCGAAACACCCTGCCCAGAAACAACAGAATATCCTGTTTTAACTCGTCTAAACACCATCGAACATACTCTAAAACAATCCTCAACAAATCAACAGCATGCCAAGCATCATAACTACCAAATTGAATTAAAATCTAGATACAAAACAACCCCTAGGTGCACCAACTCTTTCCACACATCCAACACTTAATCATGCTTTTAAAACAAGAAGCATAGCATAACGACTTATGAATAAGAAGATTCAAACGTTGCAAGCATTAAACCACATAGTTCAAATCATAAACCAAACTTGTCCAACATTCACAATCTCATTACACGTCAATATAAAAGACTCTCCCCCATTGCCTTTATTATCTATAGCTATTAACTGAGACATACTTCTCAAGTGGAGCTCTCCTTGAATCCCTTGCTTCTTGTTGTCCCAACTTCAATTATCTGCCTTGATGGACAAAAATAAGCGTAAGCAAATAATGCTTAGTGAGGAATGCTCAAAACCAAAACATCATCAATGCAGCGAATCATAAAACCCCTTCTAAAAGTATTGGTTGAAAAACCTCTTTTGAAACATCATGCTTTAAACCATGTCTTGCTCAACATGAAAACCAACCTTTAGCTTAGAAAAGCTAAACAATTTACTCCAAAACACATTCTTGCAAAAACCATTATTTAAACCTTTCCACGCATAAACACCACATGCAAGGTTAAACTCAAATTCCTTGGATAACACTTCCACTTCACAATATACTTTCCAAACGCTTGATGGCCATTTCAAAGCAAAACCTTTCAAAAACCATTGGTTCCTTCTAACTATCTCATGCATTCAACAAATGCAAAACACATGAACTACCAAAAACAACATTGCACTACATGCCTTTTAAAACAAGTCCTCACAAGACTTCAATGCACTAAAGAGATTCCCATGCACATATGCACCATTCTTAATATAAGATAAACACTTGTACAAGTTAACAAGTAATACATGCATTCTTAGAACATCACACACTTCCCATGCAACCTTGCATCACTTCAAGCATCTCATGCTTCATTACATCCAAGAACATTATATTGGCCTCCAAGTGATAATTCACAAACCATCACAACAAAAAACATAATCGGATACGCGGATTACAAGCGTTGTCCCACACGCTTCATACACACAACCGAACAACACAAGGTGGAGTTTACCGGTACAATCTCAACCCCCTCAACACCCGTGATGGAGTTTAACGGTACAATCACAACCCCTCAACATCACTCATCGGAAGTTGTATAACACACTAGCGAGAGTCGGGACACATCACAAGGCTTACACATGGAGCTACCACAACCATTGTAATCACCTTAACCAAGCTCACACACGGGAGCAACCCTCCACCGTTGCGATGCTTAACAAAGTCGACCCACGAGAGCCATCCTCCATCGTGGTGACATTTAACAAGGTTCACCCACGAGAGCCATCCTCCATCGTGGTGGCACTTAACCAAGCCCACCCACGAGAGCCATCCTCCATTGTGGTGGCACTTAACAAAGCCCACCCACGAGAGCCATCCTCCATCGTGGTGACACCAATTTCCTCAATCGCTAGGATTCTTGAATGGAGTTTACGGTACAATTACAACCCCCTCGACATCCAAGGCGACTCAATTCACGGTGCACCCAATCCTATAGCTGGCTAACTATATCCGATTAAAGTAACCAACAACCACTTACATCACTTACCAATACCAACAATTACCATCATCACTTCACTGTTTTGAAGCATTAAACAAAGCCATTAAACAACATGCAACACTATGCATCAATTCCACAATTCCAATGTACAAAACCAAAGATCTCTTACCTTGAGCATCCTTCAACATATGACTTTCAAAACCAGCACTAAACCATGCTAAAACATGCTTTCAAAACAGAATTTAAACATGCAAAATAAATGTATGCATCCAACCATCTCATGGTTCATTCAAGAGAAAGGGTTTTTTCCGAAAACTTACTCTTGAGCTTAGTTAAGTTGCTTAGACTTAAACTAAGCTCCAATAACCTTCAAACATTGGTTTCAAAGCTGAAAACCCAACTTCACTCATCGTTACACAAAACTAAGCTAGCCGACAAGCCTTCCAAGCATCCGAAACCATCAACGCCACCTCTATTGCTCACGGATCATTCTCCCCTGTTTCAAGCACATAACAACAGATGATTAATGCATCATTATGCATTAAAAACACCAACAACACACCTAAACTCGCTGCTCTTCATAAACCCAACATTTCGGCTACCAAACACAACCGAAATCACATCCAAACACTTCCAAAACTTAACCCAGCCAAGATCCATCACTTCTAACAAATTTTAGACATCAATTAACATCCAAAATAAACCCAAACTCGTCCTTATACCTCCAGCATTAACAAAACACCAAGATCACCCCAAAAACCACCATTTTCACAAGTAAAAACTTAGGAAAATCAACCTATTCGGGATTGCATTGATTAATCCTCAATCACACATCATTTAGACATCCAAAATACATCAAAAAGACATCTCAAAACAGATCCCAATCATCCAATACGAATTTCTTTAAAATTAAATCCAAATCTTGCATTTTAAGCCAAAATCAAGATCACAACATTAAAACCTTTAATAAAACTCAATTTAAGGATTGAGAACTTGGGAATTTCAGTAAAGAATTGAGTATTTAGAGGAGAAGGACGTTCATACCTCTAAATGTGGATTTCTCCTTGTTTAGAGCCAAAATCCTTGAAAATTCATTAAGCAAATGGTGAGGATTTGATGTAGAAATGATTAGGAATCATTTGGGGATTGAAAACTCTTCTTTAGGTGTGAAAATCAAAAGGAAAGTTGCTGTGGAAATGTGTTTGGCTGAGGGAATTTTGAGAGAAAATGAAATGGGAAAATTTTGTTAAAAGTTAGTTATGAAACTAAAAATATCTTTTCCCTCTTTCCTTTTTATTAATTAAACATTAAATGAGTCTTTAAAAATCAAGAAAAATCTGGAGAAATCATCCCTTGGGTAAATTATCTCCTTAAAGATTCAAAGTTTCAATCCTTTTAAAACAGTCACGAACTTTTCAAAAATTACATTTTAGTCACTAACTCAAAATGTCATATTTCCAAACCTCATTTTGTAAAATTGATTTCACCACCCTCTTATATATATTAAAAGAGGATTTTTAGAAATTTTTCCATATTTTTAATGCATCCCGAACTAGGCTTTCCTTAAAACCACCTTTTATATTCGAACCGAAAATCCGACCGGTCCGGTTCAAACCCAAAACTTCTAAGCCCAAAATTGGGGTGTTACAACTCTCCCCCTCTTAGGAAATTTCGTCCTCGAAATTTCAACCAGCGAAAAGAGCACAACCAAACTTCTCAAAGCAACCAACAAGGCAACATAGGAGACTTAACCACCACGGAATACTCTCCACACAAAACACCACAAAAACCAACTCCTCCACAAATCAACTTACACTATAACCAAACCCAACACCACCGCATACTATTCACAAATTCCAGAACACTCAGATGTTAACCACAACTTAACCTTTCACATTCTCGAACTG
Source organism: Hibiscus tridactylites (assembly GCA_958450335.1). Classification (NCBI taxonomy): domain Eukaryota; kingdom Viridiplantae; phylum Streptophyta; class Magnoliopsida; order Malvales; family Malvaceae; genus Hibiscus; species Hibiscus tridactylites. The sequence continues at coordinate 34,089,039 of OY288289.1, read as the reverse complement.
TGCACAGCCCCAACAACAACCCGAAGAACCTCCAAACTTTTACAGCATACACCACCTCAGCTCATAACTCCCAAAACTCACACACACGGTGACACCAACCTATCCAGTTCAGCCACCATGTGACCCACAACCTTCACTACTTCTAAAACCCCTTGCAAAACTGCTCAACCTCTTCCAAAGGTTACCACATCAAGCAGAAATTCTTAAGCATCAACTGCTTACTCAAACTTCTCAACGTATTGCTGACATTCCTTCACATCCGCCGCTATCATCACCATAACGACTCACCAGGACTACTCACCTAACATCCGAAAATCACGCCACAAAACCCCAACCTTGACTCCGCCAGCCGTTCCACATACCACTAGCTGACTTCAGAAGGGATTTACTTATACACGACTAGCCAACCACTTCTCACAAGAGCCCGTCCAACCAACAGTGGCCCTTGAACTTACATTGCCTTTCCACTTCAAGCTTTGACTACAACACTAGCCTTACCAGGACACCGCCCATTCTATACATACATATTAAGATTACGAAACTTCTATTCACCCCAGGCCAACCCTTTTCTACAACCCACAACACAACCCCTTCTCAATTCTTCGAAGGTTGCTACGAACCATCACCTACAAAAACAACCCTTCTATTACAACATCAATGCAAAGTTACCTCACTCTGGAAACACATCCACTAACTTGCAACATCACTTAACACCAAGAAACTACCACTTCTACTAGCTATTCACAACCACTTTGACTGATTCTAACTTCAACCGGTAATCTCCTCACCACCACACCACTAAACTCTTTAAGTGCCAAAACACTTTCCTTCTGCCAACATGCTATATCACACTCACTATTACTGACAGCTCGCTTAATACCCTCCATTACTTCTAACATTCTCCTAGCACCAAAACAACTTTTAAAACCCATCATCCAACCTAACCCTATCACAACACTAACGAACCCAACTAGCTATTAGCAGGTGTGAACGTACGTATGCATGGTCACCAATATGCCCTATGAATGCATGTCTACATGTATGCAAAACCTCTAATGTCATGTCGCATGTATGCATGTACCAACATATTTAATATAGCATATAACAAATGATTTTAACTGTGCATGTATGTTGGTTCACACCCACCAATAACATCCTCAGAATCCGCCTAAGAACAACCTCCTATCTCACTTCCAACTTGTCCAACCCTACCATTCTAATAACCCATTAACCACAAAACCCCACTAATGCCCTCTTCACACTAAAGTTGTTTTCAAAACAACACCAACTACTACCCCAAACATGCTAGCTATGAGACCATACCCACTATGCAAGGGAAAACCAAACCTGAAACCAAACTAAGATAACTAGGGCTAAGATTACTTAACAAGGTTACCTGTAAACACCTCACTACCCCGGAGCTTTAACAGACGAGCTCTCTTCCTCGCAGAACCATCATTCTCCAGCCGCACTGCTGCAGCATCAGCTAACACATTAAGGTCATCACCATCTCCCTGCGGTAAAGAACCCTGACTACCCCGAGCCAACTTCAAACAATTTCGTCTCAAATGCCCAACAGACCCACAATTCCAACAAGATTCTTTCCCCAAGCTCCTCACACCTTTCCGCCCTTCCTGCCACCTTCGAACTTTGTCTTGGCCGCGCCCACGACCCTTCAGAGACCCTTTTGCTACCATTGAAGCTGATCTCACCACTTGAGGACATTTTCGCTTCACATGCTCCTTAGAACCACAGTTCCAACAAACTCCCGCGCTCCAACAACCTCCAACATGACACCTTCCACAACGGTCACACTTCGGCAACGGAGCTACCACTCCTTGATCATACCGCACTTGACCTACGTCTGCACCACCACCCAGACTTCGATTCAAGCAAAACCTTCTATCACGTAGCCTCTTACGTTGACCGCTCCCGAGGTCAGTACCCACAACTCTCTTGCTTAAACTTTTCTCACCTTCATAATCTGAAGCCACACCCCCACGCTGCTTAACCCTGGGAAATTTCTCTCCAAGGTACCTTTCATAAAAGGCAGACACAAAGAAGTCCCAATCTATATCGTGGATATGCGATGCCACCGCCACAGACGTCCACCAGGCACATGCGTCCTCCAACATCAATGAGACAACACTTCCTAGCTTACAAGCCTAGTCACAACCTTCCTGATCCAAAATCAGAATTACACTGGCCAACCAGGCCTCGAACGTCTCATGTGTCGAACCATGATACTCTACAGCTGATGTGAGCACGTTTATGCCTACCAACGATGCAACTTCAAACTTTCAGGGAAGTTTGCTTTATCATTTGTTACATACTGATGTGTAACATTTCTTATACTTATATTATTTATATTAGTGTGTTTACTATGTATATAGTATGTTTGGTGTGTTTTGAATAAGTTTGATATAACTTATGGTGTGTTTATATTTGTTTGTGTGTTAATAAATAATTGTGCACTTGTTTACGATTTGTATTATTGTTTCCATTAAGTTTACAATGCTTTGATGGAAGTTTGTTGCCTTTTGACATAGGTACGTAGGAGGACAGTAGCTCAAGTGAGTATATGCAGCTCCACTTCAGCTCAAGTGAGCATATGCAGCTCAAATCCAGCCCAGGAGAGTGCAACCAGCTCATTTTCAGCTCATCACACTTTCAGCTAGTTCGTTTCAGCTCAGCTCATTTCCAGTCAGCTCAACTTTAGCTCCACTAGCTCAACTTTAGCTGACAAGTCCAGAAGTAGCTGAAAAGCGTCTTGCATATCGGGGAGTGTGCTAGTGCACATGTGGCAGCCTAGGTGGCATCCGGTCATCTCCAGCACCCACGTGGCAGCTTGACACATGTGTGTGAATGTGCAGCCGAATCAACCCGTTTTCTCCTTCATTATATGCCATTTGCAAGAAAGGATAAGCCCGAGTGGTTATGTTTGAATTTCAAACATAAAAATCACATGTTAAATGTGATTTTCATGTGTTTTGGGCGCCTAAACTTGTGGCTGCCAATTGAGTCCGCCCAAAAGGAGTTATTTTCACTCAAATTCAATTTTTAAACTCCTTTTAATATCAGCCACATAACTAAAACGAATTTGGCAGCCCTTGTACCTATATATATGTGTTTAAACAATGTAATTTGAGAAGATATTTTGGAAATAAAATTTTTGAGAGAGTTTCTCTTGTTCGGTTCTTTTTAGAACTATCTTTTGACATTTCAAACTGAGTTTTGTTGTGTCAAATTTTACTTGATACTTTGGGTTCCTAGATCGCTATCTAGTGGGTCCAAGTCCTCCGACGAGAAGCATATTCGATTCGGGTTTGCTCAGTAGATTGTGCAGGTTCTTTCGAGCTTTCCGTCTTTGACGTTAGACAGATTCGATTCGGGTTCGTTCAGCAGATTGTTCGAGTTCTTTCGAGTTTAACGTTGCCAAACTTTCGCTGATTTTTCAGCAACGTTTCTGCCATATTTTGGTCTCCGTGACAGCCATGAAATCTCGTTGAAGCCTTTCATCTTGTTCGAGTCCAAATCTGTCCAGAAATTCCTACACCTTTATTCTGTCCTTTTTTGTTTGTTTGTTTGTTTTCTTTTTTTTATTTTAACTATCTAAAAACGTCCATTCTTGTGTTTTATTGCAGAGAAATGTTTGCTACGATCCTAGATCCGTTTACGAACAAGGAGCGTTGTTTCTGAAGCAACATACCCCTTTTATCAACAGCTCCCAAATCATATAGGCGTTGTTTCGACAAACTCGCATGTCCCACAGTCGGCACGTCTACAGGCCTCACTTTCACCATGGCCTGAGATGTTGCCAACACCTCTTGAACAATAGGTGATGAACCCTTCATCACAGAACCAGCTTCTTCCTCCTGCCTCACTACCTCAACTCCAGGCACTGAAGACTGAGACGAAACACCTCCACTAAAAGGTGAATTCCACGCCTTAACAACCTGCTCTAAAGCAGCAACCATCTCACCCAACTACCATTCTCTCATCGATTTCATCGTGCTAAAAACAACAAGCAACCATAACAAAACAAACAAAACTATCAGGCCAGCTTCAAGCAAGGATTCAAGACTCCAACTCCAACATAACACAATATCTATAATAATAAGGCAATGGGTATCCCGAATTCTCCCCTTTTACACGACATAACAGTCAATAAAAAACATGGTTAACACAACATAGAGCATATCAATCAACATACTTCGATCATGCTCTCATCAAACAACATTCACCCGCAACATCATAATATCAACATATCATACCCATCACACTTTCATCATTCATAAAATCAGCTCACAACACCAGCATATCATTAGTACAAATTTACATTAGCTCAATGAAGATTCACAATCAAAAAGCATGATAAAAACATCAACAATTCGCTCAAAGACACACATTTCAACAGACTTTCAACCACACATCAGAATAAACATCAAACACTTATTACAACAATTTACCATTTCCCCAAGTATTCGCAACTCAGCTCTGATACCACCAAATGTAACCCCCTTAGCCCGGCCTAGACGGTTGACCCGAACTACGATGATTACACAAGGAAAACCAAAGTCAACCCGAAAGTCAACCTTGATTAACGACCCTTTTTTTCTTTTTAAACTTGTCTAGATGCACATTAATCCAAGGCATAATCTTGAGATAAGCATACTCAAAAATCACAGCAATCGAAAACAATAAGGGACTCAATTGCACAACATACGAATTTAGGGACCAATTTGTAAATTCTGGAAATTAAGAGGACTTTACCAATTTTTAAGTTACCATTATGAAATTAGTTATGTTTCATGCCTCTCTGCCAAATTTCAACTCAAACGGACATCTCAAACTCAATCAATTGCATATACAAAAATCAGGACTAAAATGTAAAGCTTGCAAACCTCAAAACCATTCAAATCAATGCCCAACGGTCAAGTGTTTCGAAACGGGGATAGACCGTTCAGAAATGGTCTTGGCAGTAGCCAAAGTGTTTCGAAACACCTCTACCCGTTTCGAAACACCCAGGCCAAATCAAGCACCTGTTTCGAAACAGGCAAGGGTGTTTCGAAACACACTGCCCAGAAACAGCAGAATAGCCTGTTTTAACTCGTCTAAACACCATCGAACATACTCTAAAACAATCCTCAACAAATCAACAACATGCCAAGCATCATAACTACCAAATTGCATTAAAATCTAGATACAAAACAACCCCTAGGTGCACCAACTCTTTCCACACATCCAACACTTAATCATGATTTTAAAACAAGAAACATAGCATAACGACTTATGAATAAGAAGATTCAAACGTTGCAAGCGTTAAACCACATAGTTCAAATCATAAACCAAACTTTTCCAACATACACAATCTCATTACACATCATGTAACGCCCCGGTTTTGGGCTTGGTAGTTTCGAGCGTTGACCGGTTTGGTCAAAGTGCTGGTCGAATCTAAAGAGGTGAAATTAGGAAAGCCTAGTTCGGGTTGCATTAAAAATATGGAAAAATGTTCTAAAATCATATTTTAATATATATATAAGTGAACTGTGAAATCAATTTTACAAAATGAGTTTTGCAAGGGTGACATTTTGCTAGTGACCAAAATGTAATTTTTGAAAGTTGAGTGACTGTTTTAGAAAGGGTTGAAACTTTGAATCTTTAAGGAGCTATTATTCCAAAAAGAGTTTCTCCAGATTTTTCTAAGATATTTTAATGTATAATTCTGATTTTTAAGCTTAAGAAAAGTGGAGGGAAATCATTTTACTATTTTGTAACCAACTTTCCATTTTCTTCCAATTTTCCTTTTCTCTCATTTTCTCTCAACCCAAACACTTTCTCTCCAGAGATTTCTTTCTGATTTTGTCACTCAAATCTATCTTTTCAATTCTCTTTGGATTCCTAATCATTTCAACAACAAAACCTTGCAATTTGCTAATTGGATTTTCAAGCTTTTTGGCTCTAAAGAGGAGAAACTCAAGTTTGGAGGTAAGAACGTCCTTCTCCTCTAAACTATCAGTCCTTTACTGAAATTCCTAAGTTCTCAATTCTTAATTGATGTTTTATAAATGGATTTTAAGTTGTTTAATGGATCTTGGCTTAAAATGCAAGATTTGGTGATTTTTGATGAATTTTCGTTGGATCTGTTAAAGCAGTGTTTTAAGGTGTTAAAATGATGATTAATGAATGGTAAATTGATGAGGAATTGAGTTTTGATTAATGCAATCCCGGATAGGTTGAATTTCCTAAGTTTAGCTTATGATTCTAGGTTGTTTTTGGTGTGATCTTGTGGATCTGTTGTTGCTGGAGGTATAAGGATGTTGTTAAGCTCTTTTTAGATGTTAAATGTTGTTAAAGGATGTTAGGTTTTGATGGTTAATGGCTGGGCTTTGTTGAGAAGTTGTTTGGAGGCATTTTCGGTTGTGTTTGGTGGCCGAAATTGGAGTGTGGATGAGAGCAGCGAGTTTAGGTGCTTTCATTGAAGCTATTAATGCATGATGGTGCATTAATCCTCTGCTTTGATGTGTTAAAATAGGGGAGGCATCTTTGGATCCAAGAGTTGTTGATCCAGAAGCTTGAATTGGTGCTTCGGCAAGAGGCGAAGTGGAATCGGTGAGTGAAATTGAGTTTTCGGCTTTGAAACCAATGTCTTGGGAGCTTAGTTTAAGTCTAAACAACTTTGCTAAGCTCAAGTGTAAGTTTTCGGAAAAACTCTCTAGTGGTGGCCATGGTTTGGTTGTGATGCAATGTGGTTTATTGCATGTTTTAAATTCTGTTTTGAAAGCATGATTTAGCATGGTTATTGCTGATTTTTTAAGCCATATGCTGAAGGAAGCTCAAGGTAAGAGTTCCTTGTTTTTGAACATTTATTAAATGTGGATTGATGCTTTAAAATGCATGATGTATATGGCTTGGTTTAATGCTTTAAAACAGTGAATTAATTGAGGAAAATGATGTATATTGGCAAGTGATGTTTTGAAAAGGTTAAGGTCACTAAGGTGGTTAAAAGTCCTTGAGTGAGCCTTGTGAATTCTAAGAACTTCATGGTGGTTAAAAGTCCATGATGATTCTTGTTAAGGTCACTAAGGTGGTTAAAAGTCCTTGAGTGAGCCTTGTTACTTAAGAACATCAAGGTGGTTAAAAGTCCTTGGATGGTTCTTGTTAAGGACACAAAGGTGGTTAAAAGTCCTTGTGTGGTCCTTGCCATGGTGTTTAAAAGTCCATGGGCCAAGGTGTTTAAAAGTCCTTGGGGCCAAGGTGTTTAAAAGTCCTTGGGGAGAACACAAAGGTGGTTTAAAGTCCTTGTGTGTTCTTGGAAACTATAAGATCACAATGGTGTTTAAAAGTCCATGTGTGAGTCTTATGTTGAACATGTTTTTAAAAGATGAAACTTATCACTTGTGGCCAATATGACATGTATTGAATTGGAAGCATGTAATGCTTGTTAAATTGCTTTGAGCAAGAGTAAATGATGATTTGAAGCATGATTTATAAAGTGTTTTATAAATGCATTATTGAATGGTTTTAATGAGCATTCCTCACTAAGCTTTTTCTTACGCTCTCTTTCGTTTTCCTAAACCAATAATGCAGATCATTAAGGTACTTAAGGGCAGCAAGGAAGGCAAGCAATAAAGTGGAAGTTGAGCTCAATGTATGGAAGGTTTTCTTAAGTACATTTTAGCTTTTGGTAATTTGGCAATGGGGGACCTATGAGTATGTTTTGGGAGATGTTTTGAACTCCCTAAGTATGTTAAATGTTGTTGAGATTGCTGGTTTTGTAATTGGCCACTATATGCTTGTTTTGGAAGTTTTGTGCTTGAGTGGGTTGCTTGTGTAGGAAGCATGCCTTTAGAATTGGGGCTTTTCATTCGTGATGTTAATATGTTGAATTGTTGAAGCAAGTATGTCCCTTATATGTTGAATTGCATGCTGGTAAAGTTTGGTAGCATTTGGAGCATGATTGGATGTTTAATTGCATGTTTAAGTGTGCATCTTGTGGCATTCTGTGCAGGGTGTTTCGGAACAGTGCCTACCGTTTCGGAACGGATGCCCTAAACCAGCCCAGGCGTCCGAAACGGAAGGGCCACTGCCAGCCCATGTTTCGGTACGCGTTGCGGAACGGCCCCGCGTTTCGAAACGGGCTCTTCCAGTTTCGAAACACGTGACCGTTGGGGGCTGACATTGGTAGTTAAATGTTTTGTATTGTTTGCATTTTAGTCCTGAATCATGTTTGTGCAATTGTATGAGTTCGGGAAGTCCTTTTAAGCTGAAGATTTACAGAGAAGCATGAAACCTGATTAATTTCAAGTTGGTAACTTTAATTTGGGTTAAGGCCTTATAATTTACAGAATTTACAATTTGGTCCCTAAAGTTGTAAATTGTTCAATTGGGTCCCTGTTTGATCTCTGATGTTTATGATCTTTGAGTATGTTGTCTGTATGATCACAATTAGGGTTTATGTGCATCTAGACAAGAATAAAAAGAAAAAAAGGGTCGTTAATCAAGGTTGACTTTCGGGTTGACTTTGGTTTTCCCCGTGTGACTTTCTTAATTCGGGTCAACCGTCTAGGCCGGGTTAAGGGGGTTACATTTGGTGGTATCAGAGCTGAGTTCTCGAGTAATTGGGAATGAATGTGTGCATGATTGAAGTATGTATGCTATGTTTGCTTAATTGATTGAAAGCATGATTAATGGCTTGTGATTTTGGTGCAATTGAGTTGTATGCTGTGGTGAAGCATGATGTGGGTACCCATTGCCAAATCGAAGCTAAAGTAATGATGTTGATTTTGAATGAAATCGAGCTTGAGTACTTGGATTGCTTACCTTCCTGGGCCTAATTTGTTTATTTGCATTGTGATTGCATGGTAAAAGTATGGCACCACGTAGAGAGTTGCGAGGTAATGTGCGAGCTACGGCTCCTAATGAGAACGAGAATGAGGAAAACACGGGTAGTGCGGTGTTACCTCCTCCTCCTCCAACTGGTGGTGGTGGTGCTGAGAGAGAAAGAGCTGGAGCTGCAGCTGGTGCTGGAGCTGCTGGACCTGAGGTTGGTCAGGGGCAAGCTATGCCTGATATGACGATGTTGGTACAAGCTATTGTGGGTGCTTTTCGAGCAGCAGTAGCTGGAGCTGGGCATCAGGGAGATGCTGGTGTTAGACTACCTTTGGAGCGCTTACGCAGTCTTGGTGGGACTGAGTTCAGGGGTATGTCAGCTGAAGGTTCTGAGGCTTGGTTAGAGAGTACCAAGAGGATTT